>JBBGZY010000992.1:100000-700000 GCA_037952925.1 Lithobates clamitans | reverse complement strand
TTTATGTGGCCAAGTCCAGAATAGATCTTGTCTATGTCAGTGGCTCAGTCTTGCCAAAAGTTCAGTAAATATCTATTTTACCAAGGGAAATATCTGATCACACCCCTGTCCTGCTACGTTTGAATGTTTGCCAGGCCCCCACCGACTGTCTGTGGCGCTTATCCCGCTTCTGGATCTCTGACGAAAGATTAGCCCCTGATGCTGAGGTGGATATCTCTACCTACTGGAATTCTAATCCCCTGCAACTGACCCACCTTCAAGCTGGGACGCATTTAAAGCCCATGCGAGAAGTTATTATCAGCAGAAGATAGGGCAGGTTAGGCGACAAACTGGGCGGGTCTTGACCATGGCAGAACAGAGGGTTGTCACATTTGAACAAACTTACATGAAAACCAGAGATGAGGCGACACGTGGAGACCTACAATGTGCTTTACGCGAAGTGATGTTACTGAGGACCACATCAGCTAAAAAACTGCTACTCCACCAGTAGCAAAGGGTCTTCGAACAGGGTGAGCGGACTGGCCGTCTCCTAGCGTGGCTGTCCAGAGAACAATCGGTCATGTCAGGAATTGCCAACATTAAAAATTCTGATGGACAGCTGATCTCTGACCCTGAAGGCATTAATGCTTGCTTTGCCTCTTTCTACAGGGACCTCTATTCCTTCAGGGCTGAACTCCAGGCTTTTCTGGAGGGAACCCAGCTTCCAACCCTGACGGAAAGACCCGCCGGAGCCTGGACACCCCGCTCACCCTTAAGGAATTACAGCAGGCTATTGGCTCCATGCAGGCAGGGAAATCACCGGGAGAGGATGGCCTCCCGGGAGAGTTCTGTAAGGTACATGTGGAAACGCTGGCCTGTAGGTTGTTGGCGGTTTTGTCGGCCTCATTTGAGACCTCTTCTCTCCCCCCCTCGATGATGGCGGTAGTTAAAGTGGTAATACACAAACTTGGTAAGAGCCCTGAGCTATGCTCCTCATACAGGCCCATCTCACTGCTCAATGTGAACGCTAAGATCCTTGCAAAGGTACCCATGCCGGGAAAGGGTACTGTTATCAACCTGAGAAGACTATACTGTGATTGCAGGGATCTCGACTGAGGGGGGCACAGAGGCAGTTGCCTTGCTGGACGCAGAAAAGGCCTTTGACTCAGTGGAGTGGGAATACCTGTGGCTTGTCCTTCAAAAGTTTGGTTTTGGGCCCAAATACATCGCCTGGCTGAGGACGCTATAATCGGCCCCCTCGGCCAGAGTCCGGACAAATGGTATACTTTCACCCTCCTTCCCACTCCACCGTGGAACCAGGCAGGGCTGCCCTCTCT
This sequence comes from Lithobates clamitans, assembly GCA_037952925.1. NCBI lineage: Eukaryota > Metazoa > Chordata > Amphibia > Anura > Ranidae > Lithobates > Lithobates clamitans. Next base: position 698,684 of record JBBGZY010000992.1, on the reverse strand, counting down.
CCCCAACTCTTTTTGCATTGGCAATCGAGCCGCTGGCAGAGCTTCTGAGGACCGCTGGGGAAGTCCAAGGCATCTCTTTTCCCCCTCTGGTCGAGAAAGTATCTCTATATGCAGACGACATGCTGCTATATTTGAAGGATACCCACCGCTCTCTCCAAGCAGCTTTAGCTGTCATCGACAGATTTGGATACTTCTCCGGGATAAAGGTGAACTGGGACAAATCGCTCCTGTTCCCATTGGCGAGAAATCAATTAGTAGACCCACATACTCCCTTGCAACAAATATCCTGGTTAAGTATCTGGGTATTTATATTCAGAGAGATATAGAAATACTTGGATGACAATCTATATCCTGTCCTTCAGCAGCTTACTCATAAATGCGGGGTATGGACGAATCTTCCACTCACTCTGGTTGGAAGAGTTAATCTTAATAAAATGACTTTTTTCCCCGAATTTCTCTATGTGTTCCGACATGCTCCAGTCTCTGTATCTGCGGTATTCTTCACTAAACTTGATCAAATAATTTCCTCATTTATTTGAGGGGGCTCCGTCCCTCGGGTGGCAAAAACAAAGGTGCAAATGTCCCTTACTGAGGGTGGGTTGTCCCTCCCAAACTTCAAGTAGTAATATTCCATGGCTGCACAACTGGTCACAGTAAGATGGTGGTTTACTCAGGATATTTCAAACCTGGCAGTAAACTTGGAGGCGGCCATCTTGGAGTCTTATTCTGAGCTCAGCAATCTTGTACACAACATGGACCTAGGTATTGCCCTCAGATGACTACTCCCATGAAAACAACATTGCTGGCCTGGAAACAGGTTACTAACTATCTTGCTGAGGGGGGTACCATTTCTCCTCACACTCCGCTCTGGGGAAACCCCTCTCTGCCGCATCTTCAATCTATACTGGACCCTCAAGTCTGGGCTAGATTCCAGATAACCACACTAAAACACGTCATGCCCGGGGGACGGATCCTCTACCTAGTGGAACTCACGTGGCAATTCCATCTACCGCTGTGGATGTATTTCAGGTATGTGCAGCTTAAGCATGCCATAAAGGCCCAGTTTCCTGCTGGGGCTGTTCTTGCTGTGCATTCAGTCGAGTCCCTCCTAACAACAGCTGAGATTGACCGCACATTATCCTCCATATACTTGAGACTCACCTGCAGAGATGCTTTGAAAACAGCTAAGCTCTTTGAGATTTGGCAAAAAAGATATACCTGCTCTGACGGAAGAGGATTGGACCGAGGGCTTACGGAAATGCATTCCACCTAAGAGGATCGCTTTGTCCAGCTAAAATTTTTGCACAGAGTGTATTACACTCCCTCCAAACTATCTAGAATTTATCCAGGGGTGGCGGATACCTGCCCTAAATGCAGACAGTCGGTGGGTACCTTTATTCACATGGTGTGTGAATGTCCTCTCATTCGAGCGTTCTGGCAGGCAGTGGTTGCTGATATGAATAGGGTTGCAGGTCTTTTGTTGGACAATGATCCCATGATACTTTTACTGGGCATTACTGACAATTTGAACACTACCAAACACACTGGACTATTTGTTTTCTATGCCGCTTATTATGCTAGGAAAATTATACTTTCCAAATGGAAGCTCCCAGAGCCCCTCAGCTTCCAGCATGGAGGGCACTTATAAATGCAGTTCTGCCCTTATATAAACTTACTTATATGGGACATAATATGGGACATAATATGGGACATAATTGCCCCCAAAAATTTGAAAAAATTTGGGCGCCCTGGGTGCAGGCTAGACATATTACAGGCTAGATGGATATGGCAGGACTGAACAGTGTCAAAGACTGGGTGGTAATTAGAAAATAAACACATGAATAGCTGCCTACTGCGGCATGTTTCTCCCCCCTTGGATTACAAACTGGGAAAACTGCTTTTTGGGACTCCTCTCCTCCTCTCTCCCCTCCACCTTCTTGCATCCTCTCTCCCTCTTTCCTTCATTCTTATGCTCCCCCCCCCTACTCCCCCTTATCTTTACCTGTTTACTTGACATACTTGTGGTGTACAGCTTATATAGGTACTGCTATATCTCTAGTTACAATGCAGATGCCACTGCTGATCTTAGTAGGAGGTTGAGATGCTGATACTTGTGGTAAACATGATATAAAAGGTGAATTGTTAACTGATGTGGATGGTTCTAAAGAGGCATAATTGTTTCTATTAACTCTAGTAAGAGGATACTTATTGTTATGTTAACAAACTGCTCTCATGTGTAACGATTTACAACTTCGATAAACATTCCTTCTGTTAAAAAAAAAAAGTCTCTGCAAGTAAAATCTGCGCAGTTTTCCCTTCAGGTCCCATCAGTTTTCATGCACGTATGGTATGAATGAGCCCCAAAGGCTATGGAAACTTTTATATATATTTCTGAAAATTTTACCAATTCCATTCTTCCATAAACTGTATATTATCTAGTCTTTAGTATCTGATAAAAGAAACAAGTTAAATTTAAGTCTACCACATTCTCCATACCCCGAAAGCTTGTCCTGAAAAATTGTATGTTAGTGCAAATAAAAAAAGTATCACGGACAGTACTCAATTTTCTATGACATTCTCCATATAAAAGTCTGGCCTTAAAATGACAGAAGCCATGTTGTACCTGATAGTTCTGCAGCAGAATTAGGCTGAGATAGAACTCGCTGAATGCCAGTTTCAGGTCCCTGATGTTTCTGTGCTGGACCCGCTCCTCATGTGAAAGGGTGAATACAGCTTTCCTACGATGCCTGAGGGTTGGCAACCGGCTGATTTCCCTTTGTGCATCCAGTGAAGATTGCAGCTCATTTTGTAAAGTGGCTGAGCGTCGCTGAGCTTCTGCCAACTTTTCTGCAAGGAAAGACAAAAACAGTAATTAGGAGATGCAGTGTGGACATAGATGTCTTGTTGCTTTGATCAGAATCCTGACAGTGGTTGCTTCCAACAGCTGTGAAAACACCATAGCCAATGGGCTGAAGCCAATGGACAAGAAGTTTCAGGAGAGCTGGAGAACCACATGTTGTCTATACTTAAAGCAGTTCTTTGCCCTGTGTGAAAAAAAATGTAAACGCTTAAGGACCACCCTGCGTACATATATTGCGGCAGTGTGGCCTTTGTACGTGATTCCTGTGATTCGCTCTGGAGCGCATGCTGCCGGAGCCCTGCTCCTGCTGTGATTGGAGCCAATCAGTGGGTAAGGCTGGCCACCTGTGATTCACAGGACAGGCAGAATGGCGGTCTGTCTATGTAAACAAGGCAGACCACCGTTCTGTGAGGGAGAAAAATTGAGATCTTGTGTTCCTGCTAAGCAGAAACACGGATCTCTGAGGCTTTCCTTGAGTCACAGCATTCCCCACATTTAGAAAACGCTCCCTAGGAGCGCACCCAACCCTTTGATCGCCCCCTGATGTTAACTCCTTCCCCGCCAGTGTCATTTATACAGTTTTTTTTAGCACTGATCACTGTATTGGTGTCACTGTTCCCCAAAAAGTGTCATAGTTACATAGTAGGTGAGGTTGAAAAAAGACACAAGTCCATGTTTGTGATTATATGTCAGTATTACATCGTATATCCCTGTATGCTGTGGTTGTTCAGATGCTTATCTAATAGTTTCTTGAAACTATCAATGCCCCCCGCTAAGACCACCGCCTGTGGAAGGGAATTCCACATCCTTGCCGCTGTTACAGTAAAGAACCCTCAAAGTAGTTTAAGGTTAAACCTCTTTTCTTCTAATTTTAATGAGTGGCCACGAGTCTCGTTAAACTCCCTTCTGAAAAAAAGTTTTATCCCTATTGTGGGGTCACCAGTATGGTATTTGTATATTGAAATCATATCCCCTCTCAAGCGTCTCTTCACCTGAGAGAATAAGTTCAGTGCTTGCAACCTTTCCTCATAACTAATATCCTCCAGACCCTTTATTAGCTTTGTTGCCCTTCTTTGTACTTGCTCCATTTCCAGTACATCCTTCCTGAGGACTGGTGCCCAAAACTGGACAGCATACTCTAGGTGCGGCTGGACCAGTCTTGTAGAGCGGGAGAATTATCGTTTTATCTCTGGAGTTGATACCCTTTTTAATGCATGCCAATAGTCTGTTTTTTTAGTCTGCTTTGTTCCAGATACACCACTTCTATGGGCCTTCCTTTATCTAGATGGCAACTCACCTCCTAAATGACATTGGTGAAACCAGTCAGGGACCAGCACTGCTGGAGCTGAGGGACTCCCCTAGCTGCCGGGGGAAGATCTCCTCCAGTGAGAGTGGGGGGGGGGCAGCGAAGGGAAAGGAAAGACAGTTTCTGGTGGTAGGGGACTCAATTCTTAGAAGGACAGAGAGGGCAATCTGTAACCAAGACCTGAAGCGCCGAACGGTATGGTGTCTACCGGGCGCTCGGGTTCGGCACATCATGGATCTTGTGGACAAATTACTGGGAGGGGCTGGGGAAGACTCAGCTGTCATGGTGCACGTTGGCACCAATGACAAAGTCAGAGGCAGATGGAGTGTCCTAAAGAACGATTTTAGGGACTTAGGAGCTAAATTGAGGAAACGGACCTCCAAGGTAGTATTCTCAGGAATACTACCGGTACATCGAGCCACACCAGAAAGGCAGAGGGAAATTAGGGAAGTAAACAAGTGGCTGAAGAGCTGGTGTAGTAAGGAGGGGTTTGGGTTCCTGGAGGACTGGGTCGACTTCTCAGTCGATAACCGGTAATATAGAAGGGACGGACTGCACCTAAATGAGGAGGGTGCAGATCTGCTGGGAATGAAGATGGCCAAAAAGTTAGAGGGGTTTTTAAACTAGGCGATGGGGGGGAGGGTCTAGAGGTAGAGATAGTCAGCGTGGAAGATTATTCCAGAGGGTAGCATTGGGGGCATTAGTGGTAGGTTGACCAAAGCACAAAAACACAAGGTAAGTATAGTAGCAAGTCCTAGTTGCAATCTCGAAACACCCAATACGAGGACAATATGCGACCGGTCTAAACTATGTGGCATGTTCACCAATGCCAGGAGCATGGTGGACAAGATGGGTGAACTAGAGATACTGTTGTACAAGGGGGATTTGGATTTTGTGGGAATTTCAGAGACCTGGTTCTACAGCTCTCATGATTGGCTGGCAAACATTGAAGGGTATACCCATTACCGCAAGGATAGAGAGGGTAAAAAAGGGGGAGGGGTATGCCTATATATCAAGAATAATGTACAAGTGAATGTCAGAGATGACATCACTGAGGGAGCTAGGGAGGAGGTGGAATCCTTATGGGTAGAGCTCCAAAGGGATGAAGCTAAGGGGAAAATAATACTGGGAGTATGCTATAGCCCCCCTAACCTGAGGGCGGAAGTGGAGACAGATTTCCTATCACAATTTGGATTAGCAGCAAGGATGGGAAGTGTTATCATAATGGGGGATTTTAATTATCCAGACATAGACTGGGCGGAGGGAACCGCGCATTCATTTAAGGCTTGCCAGTTCCTTAATGTCTTGCAGGACAATTTTATGGGTCAGATGGTAGACACACCAACTAGAAATAAAACATTACTGGATCTACTGATTACCAACAATACAGACCTGATCACGAATGTGGAAATACGGGGCAATTTAGGTAACCGCGATCACAGGTCAATTAGTTTCAGTATAAATTCACACAAATAGGAAACATAAAGGGAATACAAAGACACTGAATTTCAAAAGAGCCAACTTCCCTAAACTACAAACCTTGCTAAAAGGCATAAATTGGGATTAAATATTAGGAACAAAGAGTACGGAGGAGAGATGGGTTTGCTTTAAGAGCATATTAAATAAGGGCATTAGCCAATGTATCCCATTGGGTAATAAATTTAAAAGAGCGAACAAAAGTCCTGGATGACTTAACGCCAATGTAAAAATGCATATAAAAGTAAAGGAGAAGGCCTTCAAAAAATACAAGGTTGAGGGATCATCCCCAGCATTCAGACTTTATAAAGAATGCAACAAGAAATGTAAGGGTGCAATTAGGGTGGCTAAGATAGAACATGAAAGACACATAGCGGAGGAGAGCAAAAAAAATCCCAAGAAATTCTTTAAGTATGTAAACAGTAAAAAAGGGAGGACAGACCATATTGGCCCCATAAAGAATGAGGAAGGACATCTGGCTACAAAGGATGGGGAGATGGCGAAGGTATTGAATTTATTCTTCTCCTCAGTCTTCACGAGTGAATCGGGGAGCTTCAGTAACCAAAACTGCAGTGTTTATCCTCATGGCACAACACAGGAAGCACCTCCATGGTTAACAGAGGACAGAATTAAAATTAGACTTGAGAAACTTAACATTAATAAATCACCGGGACCACATGGCTTGCATCCGAGGGTACTTGGGGAACTCAGTCAAGTGATTGCCAGACCGTTGATCCTAATTTTTACAGACAGTCTACTGACTGGAATGGTACCAGCTGATTGGAAAAAAGCCAATGTAGAACCAATATTTAAAAAGGGCCCAAAATACATCCCTGTAATTACAGACCAGTTAGCCTAACATCAATAGTATGTAAACTCTTGGAGGGGATGATAAGGGACTATATACAAGATGTTAGTAATGAGAACGGTATCATTAGCAGTAATCAGCATGGATTCATGAAGAATCGTTCTTACCAAACCAATCTACTAACCTTCTATGAGGAGGTGAGTTGCCATCTAGATAAAGGAAGGCCCGTAGAAGTGGTGTATCTGGATTTTGCAAAAGCATTTGACACAGTTCCCCATAAACTTTTACTGTACAAAATAAGGTCCGTTGGCATGGACCATAGGGTGAGTACATGGATTGAAAACTGGCTACAAGGGCAAGTTCAGAGGGTGGTGATAAATGGGGAGTACTCGGAATGGTCAGGGGTGGGTAGTGGGGTACCCCAGGGTTCTGTGCTGGGACCAATCCTATTTAATTTGTTCATAAATGACCTGGAGGATGGGATAAACAGTTCAATCTCTGTATTTGCAGACAATACTAAGCTAAGCAGGGCAATAACTTCTCTGCAGGATGTGGAAACCTTGCAAAAAGATCTGTACAAATTAATGGGGTGGGCAACTACAAATGAGGTTCAGTGTAGAAAAATGTAAAATAATGCATTTGGGTGGCAAAAATATGAATGCAATCTATACACTGGGGGGAGAACCTCTGGGGGAATCTAGGATGGAAAAGGACCTGGGGGTCCTAGTAGATGATAGGCTCAGCAATGGCATGCAATGCTAAGCTGCTGCTAACAAAGCAAACAGAATATTGGCATACATTAAAAAGGGGGTCAACTCCAGAGATAAAACAATAATTCTCCCGCTCTACAAGACACTGGTCCGGCCGCACCTAGAGTATGCTGTCCAGTTCTGGGCACCAGTCCTCAGAAAGGATGTACTGGAAATGGAGCAAGTACAAAGAAGGGAAACAAAGCTAATAAAGGGTCTGGAGGATCTTAGTTATGAGAAAAGGTTGCAAGCACTGAACTTATTCTCTCAGGTGAAGAGACGCTTGAGAGGGGATATGATTTCAATATACAAATACCATACTGGTGACCCCACAATAAGGATAAAACTTTTTTTCAGAAGGGAGTTTAACGAGACTCGTGGCCACTCATTAAAATTAGAAGAAAAGAGGTTTAACCTTAAACTACGTAGAGGGTTCTTTACTGTAAGAGCGGCAAGAATGTGGAATTCCCTTCCACAGGCGGTGGTCTCAGCGGGGAGCATCGTTAGCTTCAAGACACTATTAGATAAGCACCTGAATGACCAGAACATACAGGGATATTCAATGTAATAATGACACATAATCACACATAGGTTGGACTTGATGGACTTGTGTCTTTTTTCAACCTCACCTACTATGTAATACCTTTGCCATCTCCATATCGTTTGTAACCAAATGTCTTTCCTCATTCTTTATGGGTTCAATATGGTCTGTCCTCCCTTTTTTATTGTTTACATACTTAAAGAATTTCTTAGGAATTTTTTTGCTCTCCTCTGCTATGTGTGTTTTATGTTCTATCTTAGCCGTCCTTACATTTCTTGTTGCATTCTTTATAAAGTCTGAATGCTGATGATGATGATCCCTCAACCATGTATTTTTTTGAAGGCCTTCACCTTTGCTTTTATATGAATTTTTACATTGGAGTTAAGCCATCCAGGACTTTTGTTTGCTCTTTTAAATTTATTACCCCATGGGATGCATTGGCTAATGCCCTTATTTAATATGCTCTTAAAGCAAACCCATCTCGCCTTCGTGTTCTTTGTTCCTAAGATTTTATCCCAATTTATGCCTTCTAGCAAGGTTCGTAGTTTAGGGAAGTTGGCTCTTTTGAAATTCAGTGTCTTTGTATTCCCCTTATGTTTTTCCTATTTGTGTGATTTATACTGAAGCCAATTGACCTGTGATCGCTGTTACCTAAATTGCCCTGTATTTCCACATCCGTGATCAGGTCTGTATTGTTGGTAATCAGTAGATCCAATACGGCTTTATTTCTAGTTGGTGCGTCTACCATCTGACCCAAAAAATTGTCCTGCAAGACATTAAGGAACTGGCGAGCCTTAGATGAATGCGCGGTTCCCTCCGCCCAGTCTATGTCTGGATAATTAATACCCCCCATTATGATAGCACTTCTCATCCTTGCTCCTAATCCAAATTGTGATAGGAGATCTGTCTCCCCCTCCTCCCTCAGGTTAGGGGGCCTATAGCATACTCCCAGTATTTTCCCCCTAGCTTCACCCCTGAGCTCTACCCATAAGGATTCCACCTCCTCCCTAGCTCCCTTAGTGACGTTCTCACTCACATTCACTTCTACATTATTCTTGATATATAGGCATACCCCTCCCCCATTTTTACCCTCTCTATCCTTGCGGTAAAGGATATACCCTTGAATGTTTGCCAGCCAATCATGAGAGCTGCTGAACCAGGTCTTCGAAAATTCCCACAAAATCCAAATCCTCCTCGTACAACAGTATCTCTAGTTCACCCATCTTGTCTGCCCTGCTCCTGGCATTGGTGAACATGCCACGTAGTTTAGACCGGTCGCATAATATCATCTTATTGGGTGTTCTGAGATTGTAATTAGGACTTGCTACTATACTTACCTTGGGATTATGTGCTTTGGTCAACCTACCACTAATGCCTCCAATACTACCCTCTGGAATATGTTCCGCGCTGACTATGTCTACCTCTGGACCCCCCCCCCCATCGCCTAGTTTAAAAACCCCTCTAACTTTTTGGCCATCTTCATTCCCAGCTGATCTGCACCCTCCTCATTTAGGTGCAGTCTGTCCCTTCTATAGTACCGGTTATCGACTGAGAAGTCGGCCCAGTCCTCCAGGAACCCAAACCCCTCCTTACTACACCAGCTATTCAGCCACTTGTTTACTTCCCTAATCTCCTTCTGCTTTTCTGGTGTGGCTCGATGTACCGGTAGTATTACTGAGAATACTACCTTGGAGGTCCTTTTCCTCAATTTAGCTCCTAAGTCCCTAAAATCGTTCTTTAGGACACTCCATCTGCCTTTGACTTTGTCATTGGTGCCAACGTGCACCATGACAGCTGGGTCTTCCCCAGCCCCTCCCAGTAATCTGTCCACCAGATCCATGATGTGCCGAACCCAAGCGCCCGGTCACTTCATGTCAGATTTGTCCGCTGCAATGTCGCAGTGCCACTAAAAATTGCTGATTGTCACCATTACTCATAAAAACAATTAAAATAATTAAAAAGTCCATAAATCTATCCCATAGTCTGTAGATCTATAACGTTTGCTCAAACCAATCAATATACGCTTAATGGGATTTTTTTTTACCAAAATCATGTAGCAGAATACATATTGGCCTAAATTGATGAAGAAATTAGATTTTTTCACCTTTTTTTATTGGATATGTTTTATAGCAGAAAGTAAAAAATATTTTTTTTCAAAAGCCCCCAGAGGTGATCAAATACCACCAATAGAAAGGTCTATTTGTGGAGAAAAAGGACATTTTATTTGGGTACAATGTCGTACGACCGTGCAATTATTAGTCAATGCAACACAGTGCCGTTTTGCAAAAAATGGCCAGGTCAAGGGAGTAAAACCTTCCGGAGCTGAAGTGGATCTGACCAGAAGTGGGAAATGGTACCAGTCAAAACCAGGTACCACCCCCCCCCCCCCCCCCTCAAAACAAATTGCCAAAAAAACAGAAAGGGAGGGTATAAAGCGGGACTTTACCCCCTAAAGGTTAAGTTCCACTTCATGCCCTCCTCTTCTGTTTTTGGCTTTATTTGGTGTTCACAGTTCATTTTACCTGAATAGAATGTGTTGATCTTGGCAAGTTCTTTCTCGCACGTCTGGAAGAATTTTTCTTCAAACCTGGCATAATATCGTTTTACAGTATCCTCGTCTGTAACTGCAGGAGAAAAAGGCAAAGAACAAAACTCTAAGAAAACATTCCTGGACAAAGCATCAACTATCACATGTATTAAAGGAGAACCCAACTTTAAACTAATTTTCATAATCTTCCCCCGAAAAAGGTTCGGTATCAGTTAAGTTAAACGACCTGCTTTTTCCAATATGATATATTACAGACCCAAGCTGATTCGGTCTTTCTAGAAAATGATCCAGTCTGGTATTACTGCCGTAATACATTCCTCTATAGGGATTCTACTGTACATGCATGGGTAGTGAGAGAAAACCCATGCAATACTATAGATGGAAAATAGAAAAAATCCCTTCACTTCTTGTCCTGATAACAGCAGCAACAGAAACTTAAAAGGTTCTAACACTTCCTTACCCTATCCTAAATTTAAAAAAATATCTGCCATTAGATTTTACCAAACCTAGTTTTTCTGGAACCCAGGTGTTTCATGGCTGCCACATTATAACAAGAACCATTGGAAAGTGCGCATTTAGGGGCTACTGTTTCATAAACAACTGTCATTGTGCCAGAAGTAGCCAAATGCCATTGCTCAGTTAGGACTTCCAGATGGGACAATGACAGAACATTCCAAGCTCAATGTGCAAGGTCACCTATTAGTTTAAAATGGACAGGGAGACAACACTGGGTAACAGGGACAGAGACAGGGGCTTGTCACCCTATAACAGAAAAACAAAGGGGGTAAAAAAAGAAAAAAAGAAAAAAAGAACATTTAAAGGCTGGCTCAAAGGTATTTATTTATTAAAAGCTATAGCTTTAAAAAGACTAAATTTACTTTTTAAATTACATTAATATGAAATAGATTATATGAGGTTTTAGTGGCTGTGTTTACATTAACTTAGAGCCCTTTCACACCGGGCCGCCCGCAGCGTCAGCGGTAAAACCCCGACAATTTTAGCAGCGTTTTACCGTCGGATTAGCGGCGTATTTTGGCCACTAGCGGGGCGCTTTTACCCACCGCTAGCGGCCAAGGGTTAAAACCGCCCGCAATAGCGGCGTTTTGCCGGCGGTATCCCAGCGCTGCCCCATTGATTTCAATGGGGAGCAGCGGTGGAGGAGCGGTAAACACAGCGCTCCTTCACCGCTCGAAAGAAGCTGCTGGCAGGACTTTTTTTCCCGTCCGGCCAGCGCAGCGCTCCGGTGTGAAAGCCCTCGGGCTTTCACACTGCAGACAAAGGAGCAGCTGTTTGAGGGCGGATTGCAGGCGCTACTTTTAACGCTATAGCGCCTGCAATACGCCCTTGGTGTGAAAGGGGTCTTAGGGTCGAAAGAAACACTTGTGTTATAACATAGTAACAACAATACAAACCATAGCTTTTTTTGACAATCCAATGTAAGCGGACTTGAAAAATCTCTTTTCATGTTGTGAGTGCTGCCGGTGTTCTGCCAAGAAAGTTCACCTCGGCGGATAAGGACCCCCCCTCTAACGCGCAGGCGCAGCGCTTGCGCAGTGGGAGCCGGCAGAAATAGCCGAAGCCGAATACAATAGAAATCAGCTTTACACGGCGCCTGTAAGAGGGCCCCTTGCAGGCTCGCTTCGCTCGCCACGGTTCGGGCGCGGCCTCGCTCTGTACCTTTTTATTCTCCCTCTAGGTCCACTTGGATGGTGGGGCTTCAACCTGGACCCAGGGCGCAGGCGCCGTGTACAGCTGATTAAAGTTTTTCATCTTCGGCTATTTTCGGCAGCCCCTAGTCATTCGTACTGCGCAAGCGCTGCGCCTGCGCAGTACAGGGGGGTCCTTATCCGCCGGGGGAACTTTCTCGATAAGACACCGGTCTGATGGCCATCTCTTTCCACAACTTCCTGAATTCCCCGCATGTTTTACAGCTTCCCCCTCTATGGTTTACTTTCAATTTTTAAGGACTACATATCCCATGGTACCTTGCTGCCTGCAAGCAGCGATTCCTGTACTGACTCTGCCTTCTGAAACTCCTCTTCTCAGCATCTCTGCAGTTCAGAAGGCAGGTGTTTCGTCAGATTAGGCAACTCGTCAGATTTTGTAACGGTTAGTGACATTCCATCGCTGCCATCTTGCTACACCCCGCACTCGTCCACAGCAAGGATACAGTTAGAAGGCGGAAAGCGGACATCTTCTTACACCCACCAGAGTTTTGCATTACACACTTATCTTTAACAGTAAACTCAGCTTATATAGTGAAATTCAGTATTTAGAAATCTGTCAGACTGTTTTGATGTTGATTTTTTCAAAGCAGCGGTGTTCTGTCAGATTAGCAAACCTGTGAGATCAACAGGCGGGCCGCTAATTTTCAAATTCAACATCGACAGTCAGACGGATTTTTAAATACTGTATTTCAATTTATAAGCGGAGTTTACTGTTAAAAATAAGTGTGAAATGTAAGACAAGAGGTGGGTGTAACAAGATGTCCGCATGCCGCCTTCTCACTGTATCCTTACTGTGGATGAGTGCGTGGTGTAGCAAGATGGTGGCGACGGACCGTCACTTCTGGCGGGTCGCCTAATCTGACGAAACAGGCTCTGTGAACTCTGAGACACAGCAGGGCCTATCAAATGGGCATAGTGACTACGTGCCACAGAATTCAAGGAAGTACATGTCTAGGGTCCATCAAAAAGTTCACAAATTCAAGATAGTTCAGGGTAAAAGGAATGGGCTAGAAATAATTGAAATATAAATGTGGATACAGGATTTTACATTTTCACCATAGACACACTTTAAAAACGTTTGAGATTCAATAGTTTGCTACCCAAGTCTGATTGAAAAAGTTGTCTATTCTGTAGGACGGTGTGGTCTGAACTCTGAAGAAATCTAAATTAAAATAATCACCAGGAAGAACAGTTTGTTTCCACACTCTTCTTCCCTGATGATAAATAAATTTCTCAACCATCAAAAAGAGCACACTGCATAATGGATGACAATCCTCCCTTACTATGGGGAAAGTGAGTATTAACTGCACAGTATTAGCCATGTTACACAGAGGATGGTGGCATAGCCTAGAGCATTAGTCTTCAAACTGTGGCTTGGTGGCCTTGGGGCACTAATCCTTCCACTGATACTAGACACTTTTCTTCCTGACACCAACAATAGGGTACCATTTCTGACACACCGATTCCTCCCAAGGATACGAAGGATGGGGCACTATTCCTCCCCCTAGTACCAAATGTGGCAATGTTTAGTTGTGCTGATGACAGGAAAATTTCCGCTCCCACTAGCTACAGTCTGGCCCCTCTAAAGTCTGAAGGACAATAAACTGGCCCCTTGTTTACAAAGTTTGGAGATCCCTGGCCTAGAGGATGGGCTGATGTCTTACTATTCGTTGCTCTCTGCATTTATGATGGGAGCAAATCCACCACTGCTCCAAAAACCCTAAAAAGATGTGTACCCCAGTAACATGAATGTTTACCCTAACATTCTAAGTTATCACACTAAAAATCATATAAAACTTTTAAAACCAATAACAAGTATCCTTCATTTTCACCATACTCTATTAAAGTTCTAGTGTGACTGTACACAAATAGAAATAAAACCCCTCATAAGTACACATTGTAAGGCGTTAATCCTACATTCCGCATACACAGCCACCGTCTCGCACATTGCATGTGAGAGTCTCACTTGCTTAATGTGCCTGTGACTACGACTGTCCATGTCTGCAAGCCTTGCCAAAGGAAATCATTTTCCCATCAATTTCACAACTACTTTCCAACCCTCTCTTCGCCTGCCAGCTAATAAAACATACATTTTTCAATCTATGTAAAGAAATTTGCCGTTTACAGGTGACTATCAAAACTAAATCTTAATCTGTGTACGATATTAGTCATTACATATCTGACTGCTTCCTCTTATCTCCTGCAATTACAAAGTCTACCCCGAAGCAGAAGGCACTCATGTATGCCATTAACATCCCAAGGCCAACCATTTTTAGATGTTAAAGGTGCAGAGAACATGGGTGGCCTTGGATATATAGACCATGACAATAACATGCAGACAAGGGTACCTATAGAATTGAAGGTTATTTTCCATGGAAGACGACAAATAAAACTTGTTCACATAGAAACAGAATGCATAACACATTAATACATCCAGTGTGTTCCAGTCAGTCCTGAAGACTGCCTATAATATATATTAGAAGGTAATATAATTCTAAGAAACACATTTTGCAGGCAACTGCATTATAAACGCATTGATTTCTCCATTTATTCTAATGTGCAAAATAAAAAGTATTTATGTAGAAGCTGTAAGTGCACAGAATACAAAACAAGATGCAGAGGTGACGAGTAGGAAACAGGCTATTACCCCCCCATATATAAAAATGTGAATGTATTTAAAAGCTGTAAACCTAAATTGTCACTTTTATAATACAGAGAGTAAAAAAAAAAAAAAGCTTCCAAATCCTTTTATTCCACCCTTTAGGCCTTTTTCGTATGGGTGACCCAATCAGGTCTGCTTGTCAGTTTTTAAGGTGGACCTGATCAGATGGTCCATGTGTGCCTATGGTCTGGCATGGGTAAGCGGACTTGTGTTCGTTTACACCGGCCTACCGCCAATCCGATCTGGTCCGCAGAAAAAAGAAAAAAGAAAAAAAAAAAAAACACAGAAGGGGATCCATGCCCCCCCCCCCCCCCCCCCCCCAGCCACTAGTGTAAACAAGAGCTATGAAAGATAATCTTAAAAGGTACCCTATAATTACAGAATACATTGACAATACAAACAATAATAGCATCCCCCACATGGTCAGTCTCCCCAGTTTACACGCTGTATTCAGGTGTTGTCAGACAGAACACATCTCGCTCCAAGATATAATAAAAGCATACAGGTATTGCCAACACACTGTATTCAACATTCAACTCTGGTGTGAATTAAAAGGCAGGCTTCAGCTCAAATCCCTTTGCAGCTTCTTCTCTGCTCTTGACTTTTTTCTATTTTTTTTATTTAGAAGAGAAAGGCGTTTCCATTGGAACATACGTAGCATATTAATTGGAAACAAAGCATCAGAACAAAAGACATACCAAAAAGAAACGTAAATTGGACCAAATCTGTCCTTCAAGGTTAAAAAAAAAAACATCAATATGACAATCAAAAAGTTACCACCGTTCCTACAAAGGAAACCGAGAGAGACCCGAGAGGGCACTGCTGTTCACTTTTTATAGACTACATATTCCATGGTACCTTGCTGCATGCAAATGCTAATTTCCTGTACTGACTCCTCCTCCTGAAACTCCTCCTCTCAGCATCTCTGTAGCTCAGAAGGCAGGCTCTGAATTCTGCGACACAGAATATGTGGGCATAGCGAATACATGTCCCAGAATTCAAGGAATTAAAGGTGTGGGGATCTTCACAAAAGTTTACAAAACTTCAAGATCAGTCAGATTAATAGACATATGCTAGAAATAAATGAAATACAATGCGGAAATTAATATATGATCTTACATTTTGACCATAGATACGCTTTAAAGAAGCTAGAGCTCCAAATTTTAAAATTTGTTACCCAAGTCTGCACGAGAAAGTAATCTGCTCGGCAAGACAGAATTCAAGGAAGCAAATTAGTGAGGATCTGCACAAAGTTTACAAACTTGAAGATCCTTCAAGATTACTGGGAGTAGGCTAGAAATAATTTAAATAGAATGTGTTGATTTATATATCATTTTAGATTTGGACTTTAGATACACTTTAACTCTCAGGTGGTAGGGCTTAAATGACAGGAGACAGAATTTAAAGTGGATGTAAACCTCATTCATAAAATCTGACATATATCTGTAGTGTTTACTTAAGCTCCGAGTCCCGTGTATTTCTGCCGCTTTGTTCCTCTGTTATCAGCATGATAACTTCTGATAAGCTCTCTGACACACAAGATAAAAGCAGCTGGAAATTTGTGTCGGGTGGGTGCATAGATATATTAGCAGAGAGCTGGCCTAATCACAGCACAGCTCTGCATGTTTCTTTCTTCCTCTGCCTATGTGGAGTGGGGGTGTGTGCCTTTCCTCCAATCAGCTGTCACTTAGTAAAGAGTGTAGAAAGCTGAAGACAGCAGATATACAAAAAAAAAAAAAAACTTTTGTAGGGAGATTTGTTTCATCTCTGTGTATCAACTGAGGCTGTTCATTTCACTGGGTATGTGTGAGGGTTTACATCCATTTTAAAGTGTTACTAAACCCACAACAGTAAAATCTGTCTGTATATGCAATAAAGCATGCTTGTTCTACTCACTGTGGAACCTAAGCGGTTAATCCTGTGTATTGTGTAAAAAGGCTGTTTGATCTGGTCTTCTCTGATCTTCCCCTTCCTTCACAGCCCCCAATCCATCTCCTTATAATGCAGAGCCTTGAGGGCACTCTGCATATACTCAGCTTGATGTGTATTGCTAGAGAGTTTTTTTTTTTGGGAGGTGCATGTGATCAACACAGGACAACAGCTCCATATGATCCATTAAAAGTGGTGTTCCGGCCGAAATTATACTTTTTAAATAAAAATACCCCTATAATACACAAGCTTAATGTATTCTAGTAAAGTTAGTCTGCAAACTAAGGTCTGTTTTGTTAGTTTATAGCATTAGTTTGTTATTTTATAAACTTACAGCAGGCCGTGGCCATCTTAAGTGTGGGTATCTGAAGACAGACTGTATTTCTTCCTGGATCTCATCCTTGCAGATCTCGCACATGCTCAGTGCAGCACAAGCAGTGTAATAGGATTCAGGTCAGGTTTCCATAGCAACGGCAGTGTCAGAGGAAGTTGCCGCCCCTTCCCAGAAGGCATTGCAAACAGGAAATGATGCGATGGGCCGCGGCCAGGGAGGAGGAAGTGAAAAATGAATACAGCAGATATACAGTAGGTGCTGAGAATTTTTTTTAAAAAATATCCAATTTGTTCACAGTGCACAGTTTAGTGATGGATGCTGAAGAGTTGTAAAAGTGGGTGGAACTCCACTTTAATGACTAATTCTTTCCATGATGAACTGGCCACACATTTTCATACAGACAATTTCAACCAGCTGACCGCTGAATGTAAAAAAAAAAAATATATATATTTTTTAAAAAGCGTGGGGTCCGCCCCAAAAATCCATACCAGACCCTTATCAGAGCATGCAGCCCAGCGGGTCAGGAAAGGAACCATACCAGGCTGCATGCCCACAACATGGGGGGGGGGGGGGGTGCTTGCCCTCAACATGGGGACAAGGACCGCTTCCCAACAACCCTGGGCTGTGGTTACCAGGGGGTTTGCGGGCAGGGGGCTTATCAGAACAAGGGGGCCCCCAGATCCCAGCCCCACCATGTGAATGGGTATTGGGCACATCGGCTGCGGGAGAAGGCGAAGACGGTGGCAGCACCGGGGGGAGGAGGAGAAGGTGGCGGCACCGAGAAGAGTCTCCTTAGCAATCAACTATATACAGTGTGTTTAAAGAGAGAAAAATAAAAAGGGTTTAAAAACTGATGTCAGCAGATCAGATGTAAGCGTATGTCGTCTAACATCCATTTTTCATTCAGTTTTTTTAAAACGGAAGAAAAATAGGGTTTTCTTCAGTCTCAAAAAACAGAACTTAACGGAGGTGGATGTCAAATCGATATGTCCATAGACATACTGTACATATGTATGTCTGTGTTACCTCCATCTGTTGGATGAAAAACAGATATAAGGAACACCCTGTGTGAAAGGACCCTAAAATAGGAGGGGAGGAGGGGGGTTTGGGCTTTCTTTTTGGGGGGAAGTTGGATAAAGGTCATCAGATGACTTGTGTGGAAATTATGTCCAGAATGTAGTATTAGGATATAAAGCTCACTGTAATGTTTTTCTAAGGAAATTAATAGTAATCATAATAAAAAAAAGAAATACCAGTGTTTGCTGTACATACAGGCATGTGTACTAGACATGTGCAATTTGTTTCATTCAAAATTCGTTTGACGAATTTCGACACATTAGAGAATTGATAAGTTCGAAAACCCGAAAATCTGAAATAGCCACTAATAACTTACTTATTACTAATTATTAAATTATAGATATTCTAATTTCTTTTCAAATTTGGCTGCTAGTGAACGTAACGAATACGAATTTAACCAAAGTTACGAATTATCCGAAATAATGAATGCCGTATCTAAACAAATGGAACGTAACGAATAATAAAAACATTATTATTATTAATTTCTTCTGTTTTATTTGTTTACATTCATTATTTCGGATAATTCGTAACTTCAGAGAAAATCATATTCGTTACATTCACCAACAGCCAAATTTGAAAGGAAATTCCAATACCTATAAATTAATAGTTAGTTATTCTTTAGAATTTTCTTTCCTTTTTTCGAATCTGAATTTTCAAATTTACAAATTGCAATCATAGTGAATGACCCGAAAAACTGAAAAGAAAAAAAAAGGAATGAAAACGAACACAATTTTTATGCAGTGCACGTGTCTAATGTGTACAAAGTGCTTGCTAGAAGAAATAATGACTGATCCATGCAATCCATGACCTGACCAAAAGCTGTCTGACCATCAATAACCATTTCTGGTCTGTATCCGAAAAAAAACTAAAAAAAAAACGCTATAAAATAACCTGGTGGGAGGACGACTTGATCCACGGAGTTGCATTTGGAATTTAAAGTGGTTTGAAAATGCCTGAAAACTGCCTACATATGGCCAACATAGGTCTTCAGAGAAACATGGGCATAGGCAGTGCAAACAGGACTTATTTTTATAAATTCACAGGTCTTCTATAATCTACAATAGCTAAAATCAGGCAGCTTCTTGCATTGTTTCTGATTGAAACATTAGCCTCTTGCCACACAATTCTCTGCCGTGCAAACTCCCTTCAGTGCTACAGTTGGTGAGGGTGAGACTACTATGGGCTCAGAGAGATGATGTTACTGGAACAGGCTGGCCTGCATCTATGAAGGTTCAAGTTCAGATGATGAGTTACACAACAAAATCAAAAATTTTATTAAAACCCCTGAGCAGATATAGTGTCCCTGAACACGTTTCAATGCAATACGGTTATGTCTAAATGCAGGGTAACGAACATTCGTACAGATGCTTCCAGCTTTGTCTTGCTTTTCTAAGCATTGTTCCAGACGACTAAACACACATGTATGATCACAGATACTGTATCACAAAATGCATAACTGCTCAGCAGCGCTGAATTGGTAATCCTCGGCCTCCACTTGCTGCCAGCACAGTGCACACGCAGTCTAACCAGCCAATCTTTTATTGCTTTTTTTAATATCCGGATAAGCTTATGGCTGGTCATGTTAATAATATACTGAAATAACGAGTGTACACACAGGAAGACTATCTGATAATTGGTCAGCCAGCACCCTGTAGTTCTGACAGCTCTTGGTACAGCAAGTGTGACCTCTATTACAGCTCACAATAGGGGTGCTGTACACTGATGGTTTGCTACGGAAAGACCAGAGTGCTGCTTGAGTTGATGATGATCTAGAGAATAATTTTCACTGTAGCGGTTTGATTTATAGAATATTCTTCACTGTAGCGTTTTTTTTTTGTTTGTTTTTTTGAAAAGTTTTTATTGCTTTTATAACATAACACTTACAATTAAACACAAGACCCAATGGGCCAAACACAAAAAAAAAGAAAGAAAAAAAAAAAACGGAAAAACTATTAACATCCTTCAGCATTGACTCTCTCCTCCTCCTTCCAGACCTTCACTCAATGACCGGATCGGAACAATGATAGTAAGGCCCCCTTCCCCTAATAACAATTAACAATACATTTCAATATGTCAAATGGTTATATACCTGTTGAATCTCACATCAGATGCATGTCATTATGTGCCACTGTAGCGGTTTGATTTATAGAATATTCTTCACTGTAGCGGTTTGATCTATAGAATATTCTGTATTCTGTAGCGGTTACCACCCATATAAAATATGCAACAAACATTGGCAAAGTAAATAGATATAGAAATTTGCATACTACACAGAATTGTAGAAAGGACCAATGACTGAGCTCCTGTAAGAAATATAGCTTGTTTAAACAGAGTACAAAACTGTAATACAAACACAGTAAGGATTATTTTCCCTTTTAGTGTCTTAAATGTAAGGGTTATAAAGCTGCCACATAAAGCGGGATCCCATTAAAGATCACTAATATTTACAGTGCACTGGAGTCAAACAGTCAGCACATCCTGAATTTTCAATTACTAGGAGCTGTATGGAGAATGTACAGGGCATAGAGAAAACCCACAGCCTAAATTATTTTTTTTTTACAAATAAGAATAAAGCGCAAAACAATAGCACACTGACATTTAGGTTCCACTCTAGCTTAAAATTTTTTTTTTTACATTTCCTAACTGCTGCAATACTTTCCTTCCCCGTCTGGCTATTCTTTGAAGATAGTCCACTAGCTGCCCACCTACACTTTGAACACCCAGTTTGGTTCAACCCAGAGGAAGAAAGCACACAGGCAGTCATATGTGTGTGCGCCTCTCTACTTTGCCCAGAGGCAGCTGCCGGTCTGTATTTGCCTTCTGTAATCAAATGGACAGTAGAATTCAGACTGGGAAATGGTGGCAGCACTTTGGGCCATCCATGTGTTGCATGCACATGTTGCAAAGCAAAATGTAGTGAGGTTACCAACTAGGCTCTGCTGCCTGACAGATCTGTAAACGACAGGATGAGACAGACAGAAATACAAAGGCTTTGTCACAAAGTGGTTCCCACACATGTATATGGTGCATTAAACCAGTTGTCTACTCTAGAGCTTAGCTTTTAGTATTCATCAAGAAGTCAGTAGGCATGTCAAAGTTTAATCTCCAGTTTTGTGTACCTTTTAAGGAAACCCTAGGGAATCATGTAGGCTACCATTGTTCATCTCCCCGTCTGAATTCTAATTACCAGGCTGTCATTAAAATACAAAAAACTTGGATAATTTCTAAAGCCAGCCATAAATGGTTCGAAATGCGGATGGTTCAGCAGGGACTGTCCGAGATTTAAACCATCTATGGGCAGGCTGATTGCATCCATTGATCGATTTGGGTACAACCAGCATGTCTGATTTTACATGCGATTACTACCAAGGGCTATAGCCGCTAGCAGTAACCACTGTGTTCTTCCAAGCACGTATGCCTCCCTAAGCCCTCCCCCCTCCCTTGCCAGGAGAACACAATAGTTTTGCAGGAGGGATTCCCCTCATAAACGCTGACTGTGTTGATGTGGAATCAAGCGATTTTCTCTCTGTGGTTGCAGGAAAGGAAAAAAAATTAAAAATCGCATCATCTATGGCATGCTGAAGTCACTAACCAAAAATAAGTATGCAGCTAAAGAAAACTGTCCAGAGACATAAGAAGACTGCTGGACAGCCTAGCCATTTTCTGATGTGTACAGCTGGACACATGCATTACAATCGGACTGTACTACCTTCCTTACATTTAGCCATGTGCTACGAGTTTCTACATAAAGCAGACCTTCATTCAAATAGGAAGAAAAAAAGTTGCTCTAGCGTATTCCCTCCTCCCACGGTGTCAAAAGCCAATTTATTACAATTTACCAACTAACTTCTTTTTTCCAAGAGGCTCTTCAGCTTTTACACAACAATGGAAGATGGGCGGACCTGCGGAGGAAGAACCTGTGTGCATCATGAGGGAGCCAACTGCAAGAACAGGCAGAGACAGCTGGCTGCCAGTGATATCCAAGAAGATGGCGGCGTGGAACCCTGCATGTGGCAGACTGCAGGACAATGCTGGATTCGCATATGTTAATTGAGGATAAAAGGGGGACGGGGCTCCTCTTTAACAATCAATATAGGTTATTATCCAAACGGCAAAGCCGTTACTAAAGCAAAACTCATTTGACAATCAAATTGCAAGTACAGCCATTAAGCAGCCCTTTGACCAACCATTGTCAAGTCTTGTCTGATTCTCTATATCCCACGATAATGCAGTACCAAACATCTTGGGCCACTTTTTTTTTTCTCGATGTGTACATGTTCAGGAAACGATCAGCTCACAGACATGCCTTTGGGTGAATTTGGGCAAGCACAAATGATTGCCCTTCTAAGTATATGGCAATCTTTTAAATGTTTGAACATTAATCTATGAATAGGATTTTTATTACAGCTTACCTGTAAAATCCTTTTCTTGGAGTACATCATGGGAAACAGAGCTTTAATTAATTACTTAATGGGTTATTAGTAATTACTTAATTGGGTTTACCAGTGTCAACACCTGAAGGTTGTCGATAATCCATTAATTACTGAAGGCTCTGTGTCCCATGATGTACGATAAGGAAAAAAAGATTATATTTTTTAATAAATTAAAAATTTATTTTCTATAACTAAAACAAAAAATGTAACAGTACAGGATCTTTAAATGACATTTATTGTAATAGCTGTAACCTTTAAATCAGGTTTTTGATAACATAAAAATATATCACTCCTATGTCTACTGCTAGTCTCAAAGTCAAACATATGAGCTGTCAAAAATAGTAAACCGAAAACACCTCAGCCATAAAAGATCTCCCACACTAACGCTTTAAGATGTGAGATTATTTCACATTTCAGGAATATTAAATTGTACAGTCGGATGACTGGCATCTGCAAAGCTCTGCTTCTCTGCAAAACAAAAGCTGTTGCCCATTTTTTAATTCCAGTGCCTATTAGACGATAAAAAATAGCCAGTTTGGCAGAAACAGTAGTAGTAGTAGGTTGGCAATCGTATAGAGACACATTGCAGGCCTCCTACATTCACTGTCCGAGATAACTGGGCACAATCTCAAAAGCACAGCAAGATGAAAAATCTGCCCAGAACAACATGCTGATTGGATTAAGTCTACAGACATATTGGGCATTACTCCATTAGCCGATCAGGCAGGTAATGGGAAATGATCAACGTCGGAAGCACTTCCTGAGTCCTAGAGAGTCTTGGCTGTCTGGCTTTCAAATAAGATTTGGTTACAACATTTTTAAAAAGAATATTAGATCAATTGATACACACAGGAATAGAAAATATGCAGAAACTTGAGAGCATGTCAATGTAATTAAAGATCCACCATAAAACTTAGTTACTCAAACCTTCTCTCTACAAGAATGGCTATTGAAAGAGTGGGTAACGTAGATTTGTTGGCATTACGGGGCAAACTTCAGAAACAGCAGGTGATCCGCAATAATGTAAATACATTTGGCTTTAGTGAGCATTAGGGGACCGTATCTTAAATCAGGTCAATTTCGGTAGTCTCTAGCCGAAGACCAGATTTTCACTCAAATCCCCCATCAACAGAGACAGTGTTGATGCGGGAATCTCTCCCGCCGGGCCATTGTTTTCTCCTGGCGGGGGAAGCCAGTGATTACAGCGAACGTCTATAGCAGCAGCTAGCGATAATCGCAGGTAAAACCCAGCATGCTGGTTGCACCCAAGTTGATCAATCAACTTGGTACATTCAGCCTGCCCATACACGGTTCGAAACATGTATAGCCCGCCTAAGTGCCAACAAAACCACCTTGTCAAACATGCACTATGATTTTTCCGCAAGGAAAGAAAAACACCATAGTACGAGTTGGTATCCAAGCTGGTAAGCAGCTCATTACTCAATGATTGATAAGCAAAATAAAAAAATACAGATATTTGGGCCAATATGCTCTTTGTGCCGCAAAAATGTAACCCAACTATCCTTAAAGGGGTACAGTGAGAGCCGCAAGTAGGGCGTGGGGAGTCCGGATGTTAGAAGGCTCCGTCTTCCAGCATATTTGGCTGCACTTCTAGTGAGAAGAAATCCCAGAAATGGTAAAAGGAAAAATTGTAATTTTTTTTTGATCAAATGTTTTTTTTGGTATTGATTTTCATTTTTTTCTTCAATTCATATTAACAAAGCAGACAGAGAAGGTTAGAAGTGGGGAGAAGTGGGGAGGGGGTTGCATTTATCAGACTCTTTTAAATGCAAGTCCGATGCACCACTGAGCTCTGAAAGACGGCCATTTCTCGCAAACAGAGTTCAAAATGGTTACAATTCCCTACCTTTTTTTTTGGCCATTTGTGCTCTTTTGGGAGATTTTTCTTCACATAACAGCAAGTCAGAGGAAATCTCCTCCTTGTTTACCATACTAACTCCCAGTGACATTAGTCATCAAGGCAAATCTCCACAGAGACAGACAAAAACTGCAAAAAAACCTTACAGGGGCTTTATTAAAATGATCAGTGCTCTGATACCCACAGAAAAGATATAAAATTCAGCTTTCACGTATATGCATCAAGTTCTTCAATGGCAGGATTACAGGATGTAGAAGTGTAAAGTGTATAGATCTTCTGCTCAACGGGTTGCAAATATTCAGTGCTTTATTACATAACGAGAATGTTAATTTGCCTTATTAAGTTCAGAGGATTAGTATAGTTAGCGGTATTAACGAGGCTACAGAGCACGCTTGGTATGTCAAAAACTATTGATGTAATTGAGACACGTGCCATCCAAAATGTTTGTGACTTGTTAGCTGGCTTAGACAAGAACAGTGCTGATAGATAATAGCAGAGTTAATAGAATTCTTTCTTGCTTCAGAGTCCTAGTAGCTAAATGCAAAATGATGGATCTTCTATGATAAAAGCTGGATATAGATTTGCAGTTGTTTTTAAAGTAAGCCCAAGGTAGGGTTTTTTTATTAGTAAAGGTCTGAGGAGGAGGAGGAATGTTTCCAGGTCCTTTACAAATTTGGTTTACACTGAAAAAGGTACAGGTTATATTTCCATTGCCATAAAATATATTGACAAGACAATATAGGTGTGTTTCAGAAGGATGCATTCCAAATGTTTTGCATTGTAGCATACTGAAAATAGTGCTGCATGTTGAACTTTTAAAGAATTAACCTTTACTTTGCCTTATACGTGAAATAGACCCCTATAATCATGTCAAAGCAATGCATGTCAAGACATGCCCTCAGTCCTCAAGTACCCCCAACAGGCCATGTTTTGGGAACTTCCCTTAAATAAAATAGCTTATTAACATCATGTCATTGATATTGATTTAACCACTTAGGCCCCTTTCACACGATCGGACCGTTGAGGTCCGCCTGTCAGTTTTGACGGCGGACCTGAACGGGCGCTCCATGTTAGTCTATGGAGCGTCAGATGTCAGCAGAGACATGTCTGCTGACATCCGACCAGGTCCGATCTGCTGAAAAGCAGAAGGATGGTTCTACGTCCAGGTCCGTCGCTGGCGGATCGGATCGGGGGAGATCTGACGAAAACGGACACGCTGTCCGTTTTCGTCCAATCCCTCCGTAGGCGGCAGCGGCGCCTGACAAGCCCCTCCCCGCTCAGTGAGCAGAGAAGGACCTGTCATCCGCCAGTTCAGCGGAGATCAACGGACTGATCTACCGCTGAGCCGGCGGACCGAGGCGGGCTCCGTAGAAACGGAGCCCGCCTCGTGTGAAAGGGGCCTTAAGGACCAAGCCTATTTTTTTTACACTTGTTCAGAAGTTAAAATCAGGTTTTTTTTTGCTAGAAAATTACTTAAAACCCCCAAACATATATTTTTTTTTAGACACCCTAAAGAACAAAATGGCGGTCGTTACAATACTTTATGTCACACCATGCTTGCGCAGCAGTCTTACAAACGCAATTTTTTGGGAAAAAATGCACTTTAAATTAAAAAATAAGAAAACAGTAAAGTTAGCACAATTTTTTTCTATGTTGTGAAAGATAATGTTACGCTGAGCAAATTGATACCCAACATGTCATGCTTCAAAATTGCGCCCGCTCGTGGATGGACGACAAACTGACACTTAAAAATCTCCATAGGCGACGTTTAAAAATTTCTACAGGTTACCAGTTATGACTTACAGAGGAGGTCTTTTGCTAGAATTATCTCACTCCAATGATCGTGGGAATACCTCACATGTGTGGTTTGAACACCGTTTACATATGAGGGCACGACTTACATACATATACATATATATATATATATATATATATATAAATAAATTTGTTTTCGATAAAAAAAATTGTCCCTTTAAGGCCGTTGGGCAGAAGTGACGTTTGACGTCGCTCCGATCCTCTAAGGGCAGAGTTGAAGGGGAGCCATCATGCCCTCACTCGACTTCCTGCCTATCAGGCCCGGATTGTTTCCGCCGCTTCCAATGGCTTCGGTAAGCGGCGGAGACGCCCAGGATGTGACGGGAGGGGTCACCTCTCCTGCCGCCCATAAAACTGATCTTGCGGCAAATATGCCGCAGAGACCACTTTTATCTTAAAGCGGACTGCACAATGTGGAGAAAAATACCGGGGTTATGGCAGCTATCTGCTACCATAACAACGGTATTTAACGTTCAATGTACCGTGTATCCACGATGGGCGGTTGGGAAGTGGTTAAAGCAGCTGTGCAAAGTAAAGGAAAACCTGAAAACATGGCCTGTTGGGGGAACTTGAGGACTGAGGTTGAGAACCACTGCCCTAAAGTACCACTCAACATTGAGGTAGCAGATTTCAAATAGCTGTGATAAAATAGTTACCACATTCTTATGCAGTTAGTGCCTGCTGTACAAAGACTTTTTTCCCACGTCAAAAGGACTTTGCATTCCTATACAATACTATGGTATTGGAAAAATAAACCCTCTTGAAGATAGTCAGATGCAGGTCAAATGAGTTCTGAATGATCTCAGAAGTATCTCAAACTGATGACATCAACACAAAACCAAAGTCCATCAACATAGGCCCTTGGAGACCTGTTGAGTGGGGTTTGATATTTTCTTTACTCAGGACGAATGCAGTCATTTGCCTTTCATTATATAGAATATAAGAAGAACCGTTTATGCGCATTTGGGTAAAGAAAGATCTGCAGAGTGCCCAGATTTTTTAAATGCAGCTACTGAGGTATTGAGGAGTGCGCACCACTACTGATGAGGCTCCTTTTCTCAGACACCCATTCTGAGTTCCCAAAAAAATAAATCAGTAAACACACTTTTTTTTTATAGTATGTTCTCCATTTGTATGACCCTATTAAGCCTGGCCCAGTTTCTAATGCCAGGATATTGGCTATTATACATATTTTTTTTATGCCAGCCACACTTTGTTGTCTTGGTTCAGAGAGATCTCAAAGCGATGTAAACAAAGACATGCTGTCCCTACTCCCCCCTACAGCTGACACTTGTGACTACAGGCAGCAACAAAGAAGCTTGTATTTTTGTAGAATGAGTCCAGAAGTATCAATTTTATTTCACAAAAAGGGTTGCATTGCACTGGGGTTTACATTATGTTACCAAACTCTGCTTAACCTTTTGTAAATTAATTGGCTATATTGCATCTCAAAGCATACTACAACAAATTGTGCACTGGGGTGCTATTCGAAATAGATGGTAATAGATGGGGTGTTTCTGCAACATGCATATGTGAACCAGCGCTAAAACTCTGTTCTAGGTCTACCCAATTGCTACAGCCTTTCCAAGGGAACCTGACCTTGGCTGACTGACTTCATGTATTTTATATCACCCGAAAGCAGCAGAAATAGAAAATCACCTATTTAGTTTGAGAATCCACAGCAAGAGAAAAGATACAGTAACTTCTGTTTGGAAAACGTGATACTGATGCCCTAAAAAGATATAGAAAGCTGGTGAAATATCAGTATCTTGTGGACTGAAGTTGAACTCCAGGTCAGCAGTTAAAGTGGTTGTAAAAGGCAGGAGGTCTTTTTATTTATTTATTGTTAACCTTAAAGCTGTAGTAAACTGCAGTTGATGGGGTAAAGAAAAATAAAAAAAATTCCCCTGCAAGGCAATGTCATAATGTATGAGAGACGTACCTGACAACGAAGCCCTCCAGCGGTGCACTGCCATCTTCACCCGGTCTTCCTTCCGCCTGGGGCGCAGGAGCCACCACTTATGGCATGGGCTCTGAAGATTCGGCACGGTATGCTGGACCTTTTGAGTACATGTGCCGATGACATCATCAGCTGCATGCACTCTGAAAATCTCCTAAACAGCGCAAATTTAGGAAATATTCACATTACCTACATGTAAGCCTTATTATGGGCTTATTTGTAGGTATAAAGTGGTAAAACGGTTTACTACCACTTTAATGCTTTCTCAGCATTAAGATAAGAAAGCTTTCATGTTCAGCTCCCTCCAGCCCACAAATACCTACTTGAGCTCGATCTCGATCCAGTGCTGTGCCTAAAAGCAGCCTCTTTCTCTCTTCAATGAGAGTAGTGGGAGCGATTGGCTCCTGTTGCTGTCAATAAAATTCTGTGAGGAGGGAGCAGGGGACAAGCTGCACTGTGTGCGTCTACAAACGCACACAGTCTGGCTCGGGATCAAGCATAGAGTAGGTAAGTATAACATGTTTATTCTTTTAATTTAAAAACAAAACTGACTTTAGAACTGCTTTAATTGTAGTGTTGAAATGTCTACAACAGAACCATTTTATCTGCCAAAAGATTTGTAATTATGTTCAGCCAGTATTGTGATCCAGGCATTGCTGCCAGAAAGCGCGGCCTTGTCAGCAGCTTCACTTTGTTTATACTGTATTTAAAAAAGGGATTTTGAGGTTGCCACTGCTTAACTGCACTCCTTTTGGAAATATTAGTTCCCTGGCTGCCAGACTGATGCTTTGGCTTTAATGCTGCCTTATGCCGCGTACACACGGTCGGACTTTTCGTCTACAAAAGTCCGACATCCTGTCCAACAGACTTTCGACGGACTTGCGGCGGACTTGCGGCGGACTTGCGGCAGACTTTCTTACGAACGGACTTACCTACATACGATCAGACAAAAGTCCGACGGATTCGTACGTGATGACGTACACCGGACGAAAATAAGGAAGTTGATAGCCAGTAGCCAATAGCTGCCCTAGCGTGGGTTTTTGTCCGTCGGACTAGCACACAGACGAGCGGATTTCTGGGTCCGGCGTAGTTACGACGTAAAGATTTGAAGCATGTTTCAAATCTAAAGTCCGTCAGATTTGAGGCTGGAAAAGTCCGCTGAAAGTCCACTAAAAGTCCGCTAAAAGTCCGCTAAAAGTCTGGGGAAGCCCACACACAATCGGATTGTCAGCCAGCTTAGTCCGTCAGCGTCCGTCAGACTTTTGTAGACGAAAAGTCCGACCGTGTGTACACGGCATTAGTCACTGAACTGCAAAATTTTAAGTAATAGGAGATCATGACACTTTCAATATGAGCATGTTCTTAAAGCAGTCAGGGCTGTCTTTTTGACTAGGCACACTGGGCAGTTGCCCAGGGGCCCCACTTGCCTGGAGGTCCCCACACAGGGCCGATCCTGGGGGGGTGCACCGCGCCAGAGGGGCGCCAACACTGACTTGAAGTTGATTGCACTGGTTGCTCACTTGCTAGAATCGCCGGCCGCCCGGTGTCTAGCTAGCAACCAGTGACGTCAGTTAGAGGCCGCAGCCGCCCCAGCATTCATAGCGCACCGCCTCCGCGGCTAGTGAACAAGCTCCATCCACCTCTGCCATGTTGTTCAGACAGCGACAGCGTGGCTAAAAGGGAGCGGAGCGTTTCTAAAGAGATTGCTGCCTTGCCGTGAGTGACTCACTGCACCAGGCCGGCCTCAACCTCAAGTAAGTCTAAGTTCAAGTTGTGCCCATTAAAAGCAGCCACAGTGCCCATCAAAACACAGCACCTGTGCCCATCAAAGCTTCCACTGTACCCATCACACGCAGCCACTGTGCCCATCAAAAACCACTGACTTCAAGCCAATTCTAAAGGAATTCTCTACAAAGAAGTATCGCAAATTTAATTTTTGTACTGTCCCATTTCACAATCTGTAATTCCTTGTTTTTCAAGCTCGTGTTATATTGTCCAAATGTTGTGTTAATGTTTAAACACTAATTTTGTTGGACGTACCAATAAATATAGCCTTATTGATAATTTGCATTTTTATTCTCTATACACACACACAGCAGTTTTCACTGATCCATACTCCTTTCTAAATAAGGAAACCTTTTAGTGGACCTCACCTTACCCATTATTACTGCTGGATTTCTTTCCAGATGTATACCGCATGGCGGGACGTTATATACATATGGGACCCTCTATGTAGCTGTGGACCTAGAACATTTTACCTACGGTCTACAATTTAATATCCAAGTGAGTCTTTTTAAGAGTAACTAAAACACACACTTATACCTATATAGACAAGACACTTAGATATCCATCATCCAATGACTCAAATTATCACTTTATAGAATTTATCATTACACAACATTACTTTGTTTACTTGCTAGGTAGTGGCTACGCCACTGGTAGGCTCTCTTAGTCGCACTGACCCAGATGAGTCCTTCCTTTCCCACTCTTATGGATGCACGCCGTCTCCTCTCTCTCTCCTGTCGTTGTGGATTACTATGTTCCAAGGCTCTTATTTTGGCTTCACTTATATAAGTGAGCACTCAATTGAAATAAATGTTTTCTGTACACAATTTTTAATAGAAATGCCATTTTTGTGATACATGTATTTTGTATATGTGCCTAAAACTATATAACCTTGTATAATACATCTCCCAGTACCATTAGGATCATCTGAGAAAGTCTTTGGCGAAACGCGTAGCAATTCCTACTGGTTACATTGACCCCTGTGTTTGGCCTGATACAAAAGAAGTCTTTCATCCGACTATCTATTCTACTTAAAGTGGTTGCAAAGGCAGAAGGATTTTTATCTGAATACATTCTATGCATTCAGATAAAAAGCCTTCAGTGTGCAGCAGCCCCCTAATACTTACCTCTAGCTCCAGTGATGTTGTAGGACTGTCACGGCCGTCTGGGACTCCCCTCCTCATTGGCTTAGACAGCAGCGCGGCACCATTGGCTCCCGCTGCTGTCAAAGTCAGTCAGCCAATGAGAATAGAAAGGGGGCGTGACCGGCCACAGCTCCATGTCTGAACGGATACAGGGAGCTGTGACTCGGCTCGGGTGCCCCCATAGCAAGCTGCTTGCTGTGGGGGCATCCAACAGAAGGGAGGGGCCAGAAGCACAGGAAAGGGACCCGAAAAGAGGAGAATCCGGGCTGCTCTGTGCAAAACCACTGCAACAGAGCAGGTAAGTATAGATATGTTTATTATTTTTATAGGGGGAAAAAAAAACAGACTTTACAATCACTTTAAGATACTCTATAAGTGGGCCAACAAGACAGGTTTTTTTGCTTATGTACACATCATATTAGCCAATCAGCCTATGGGAGAATGTTTAATAGATCGCACGTCTTTTGTAACACGTTAATTATGTGATTTTTAACCATGTTGTTTAAATAAACTTTGTATACTTTTATACATTCAAGTACTCCTTTTTTCCTAATTGGGATTACAGTTGGCAACCGTTAAAGTCCATTATCTTTGTTTTTTGCTTTAATTGGAGTTCACTGAAGTTAATCGAGTCGCAGCACAGCCAGTGAATAAGCATTTTCAGAGAGAGGCTTCAATAACAGCCTCATATTTAGTATTGCTAATAAAAAAAACAACTGCCTTTTAATGGATGCTATACCATACACAGCTCTGCATTTAATATACTAGATGCAAATTAAAACATTCATGCAAACACAGGGCACCGCTTGGTCTGCCCTGTCTTTTAAGCTTTCTTTCAAAATTAAAAGTAATTAGCTTTAGAGACTGCTATCGCTTCAAAATGATTATGCTGGGGGGAGTTTCAGAAACCGTGGCTATATGGCTTTACTCCTATTAGTTTAAGAACTGTATAATTCAGATTAAACCCTCATTATGAGTATCTGATGAAAAATGGAGGCGTCTCCTGACTTTTCTCATGGCTTGAGGCTCCGACATTTCTTGCACGCAGGTAGCTGTGGTACGCGCAGTGCAACCATCAGCCCCAGGCCACGTAGGTAATTATCACCAGAGCAGATGTGGTCTCAGAAATATTGGAAAATTAAAATGTGCTCTTTTTATAAAAGCTATTAGTGACTGCCGTGGGACTGCGGACTGAAGATTGAAGCGGGTGATACACCAAGGCAAGGACATCAAGCGATGCAGGCATTTGACGGGGGCAAGTGGGGAATCATTAGCACTATAGAGGTCTCTTGGGAGACCTTTTCGTTTATTCGCGGAACAACTCAGAGTTATCCTTTTCAAAGTGGAAGGAAAAGTACACAGAACGGAGATACTAGAATTAAACACCAACTACTGTAGCTCTACCGCAACAGCTGAACAATTTTTGTCACCATGCTGGCTTGAGATTATATGGATTGTGCATCAGAAACAGCTGGAGTGACCATAAACTGCCCCGTGCAATGCCTAAAATATCATTTGATGAGGTATAGAACTAAAATAAAAAAGTTGAAAAACTAAAAGTTGGAAGTTTTTTTTGCCTTCAGTCCTTGCACCAGAATCACAAAAGAATAAACATTGAGGATCCATGCATACTGAGCTTGAAGTACAACTAAAAGCAAAGTTTTGGGTATAGTGGAGAGGGATTGGAACACCTGACAGTTTTTATTGCTGTGTCCCCGTTTCCTGTTTACCATTATTATTGAAAGTGAAAGAAAATCCCAAATTTTGGGTTGTCCCCAGAAAAGCAATAAAGAGGAAATCTTCCAATGGGGACACTAGTTCCGTGACCTGGGGGTCCCCAAGGAATTCCCTTAATTTGCAGGGATTTCCTCTAACTTACTGTTTGGCGATGGGACACAGATGGCGAAAAAAAAAAATCTGACAGATTATAACCCTCCCTTAGGCCCCTTTCACACGGGACGGATCCGTGTTGATCCGCCCCGTGTTTATCCGCTGCTCAGCGGGGATCGCTCCGCTTTCCCCAGCTGAGCAGGCAGATGACAGGGCGGGACCCGCACACTGTGCAGGGACCGCCCTGTCAGATCTCCGCTCTCCCCTATGGGGGATCGGAGGAACACGGACCGTCTGTCCGTGTTCATCCGATTCGCTCTGCAGACGGATAGAAAAATAGGATTTTCTTCCGTCCGCAGAATCGGACGAGAGCGGAGCCGGACAACATCGGGTGTTAGCGGATGTACATCCGCTGACACCCGCTATCCCATAGGGATGCATGTATGTCCGTATTTCATCCGAAAATGGATGGATGAAATACGGACATACGGTCCGCACGTGTGAAAGGGGCCTTACACTATTAAAAAATTAAGTTTTGCCTATAGTTTTACATATATATATATATATATATATATATATATATATATATATATATATATATATATATATATATATATATAAAAAAAAGTGCTTCTACAGGAGATTTGCCTGTAGAAGCAGCTCAATGTTATCCTATGTGTACATGCACATTAGAAAGTTTAGAGGCATTTTTTAAAGTGGTAGTAAAGGCTTCTTTCTGATTTATACCTACAGGTAAGCCTATAATAAGGCTTACCTGTGGGTACAGTAAATATTTCCTAAACGTGCACCATTAGACCCCTTTCACACTGAGGCGTTTTTCAGGCGATACAGCGCTAAAAATAGAGCCTGCATAGCGCCTGAAAAAAAGCCTCAGCTGCAAACCCAGTGTGAAAGCCCGAGTGCTCTCACACTGGGGCGCTGCGCTGGCAGGGCGTCACAAAAAGTCCCGCCAGCAGCTTCTTTGCAGCGGTGTAGGAGCAGTGAATACACCGCTCCTGCCCACTGAAAACAATGGGGCAGTGCTGCTAAACCGCCGGCTTTAACCCTTTTTCGCCCGCTAGCGCCAATAAAATGATGGTAAAGAAGTAAAAATAGTGCCGCTTTACCACCGACGCCCGGGCGCTTTCAGTGTGAAAGCACTCTTAGGAGATATTTACTTTAGCAGCACCAGAGATGTCACGATGCATGTGCATTGTGGTCTCAATAGACGGCGTGCTGCCCATAGTGAAAGAGCCGTGTCACGGGAGTGACATCATCGTGGCTCCGCCAAACTGCGGCTTTCCTCGAACCCTGAAGGAAGACCACGTGAAGATGAAAGCCTTGTCAGTGGTGACAGCGTGCCGCTGGAGGGCTTCGTTTTCAGGTACGTCTTTCATAATGTGCTAGTATTCCATGCATACTAACACATTATGACATTGTTTTTCTAGGTTTTTTTTTTTCGGTTTACTACAGCTTTAAGCTCAGAGTTTAGAAGCAGAAATAAAAAACCCATCTGGTTTCAGTTTTTGAGAGGAGTTTTCTGGCAGTAAAAAAACGCCGAAAACTCTCCTAAAACGCCTGTGCAAAAACGATCTAAATGAGCGTTTTTTTTTCTGCTAAAAGAACTGCCTTTTTCTTTTAAGCCAAGTGTGCATGGACCCTGAATTGCGCAAGTTATTAAAATGGCAAAACCCTGAGGTCATAATATAACGAAAGCAATTTATTTTTTTTCCAAGGTATAAAGATTGCATTACTGTTCAAAGAGTAGCTCCATATGACAAATAAAAAACCACTAACTGAAAAAAAAAAAAAAAAAAACTTAAAGTCCAATCCATTTGCTTTAACCTCTAATCTACAAATGCAGAAAACAAGCAAGGGGCAGGAAGTGTTGTGACGGCCTGATGTACTGAAGTGTGCAGAAGCTGGGGGACAGACAGAGAGAATGTAAAACATAGTATGAACGGGGGGAGGCTTGGGGGTGACATTATCAGACAAACATTGGGGGTTATTTTACGAAAGGCAAATCCACTTTGCACTGCAAAAATGGCCTCTAAGGCCACTTTCACACTGAGGAGCTTCTAAACTGCCAGTAAAAACACTGAGCGCTTTTGAAGAGCTTTTCAGGCGCTTTTGAAGAGCTTTCCATTCATTTCAATGGAGAGGGGAGTTTTTCACAGCCCTGCCAGCGCACTGCCCAGTGTGAAAGCATTCATTGATTTCAATGGAAATACGTTTTTGTGAGCTTTTTAGGTGCTGTTTTTAGCGTGAAAGCGCCTGAAAAACGCCTCAGTGTGAAAGTGGTTTTAATCTGAGGGGTAGATCTGAAATGAGTGGAAGCTCTGCTGATTTTATCATCCAATCATGTGCAAGCTAAAATGCTGTTTTTATTTTCCATTTCCCCCTCCGACCTACAACGACTTTACGTCCAAGTGCACTTTCAATGCAAAGTGGATTTTCCTTTAGTAAATAACCCCCATTGTCATTTGTGAACCTCAAGGAATACAGAACACTATAAAGGGACATAATAACCTTGTAAACTAATAATGTAGCAGCTGATGCTCCCAGAACATGACATTACCTAAAACAGCATCCGGTTGGGACCGTAGTAATGCCAGGATGAAAACCAGTAGCTCATTTTTTAGAAGTTAACCAGTTTGTTAGTTTCAAGATACATTTTTTAAAATCTACTGGATGGTACTTTTACTGAGCATAATATGGAGCAAAGGTTCTCAACCAAAGTTCCTTCAGAAGTTGCCAATATGGTGAATGCATAGTTCTGGGGCCAACACCACTCAGCAGAGCCAGCAGCAGGACACCAATAATCTTTTTAGCTGTAGCATTCTGTACACCACTGTAAGGGGTATTTTTCCCCCCATCGACCCCCAATAAACTGGTTTTTATAGGGGACCAGAAAATGTTAAGGGTTCTCGCAAGGTAAAAAGGTTGTGCAAGGCCAAATACAGAGAGAATCAGAAAACTGTAAATCTAAGAAAAAAAAGGATGTATACACCCAGTTATTTAGACAAAAAGCTCCTGAAACATATATAAGGGCAAGTTAAACCTGAACACCACAACATATGAATTGCATGCAGGGTTGAAGTATGTCTTACAGCTGAACAGGTTAAAATCCTGGAATCTTGTAGGTAATCAGCAATTTCTGGGCATTTGGCGCGGTGATGTCACAGATTCAATGCCACTAGTCTTTGCTGCACTGTATGGTGCGCTGTGGAAGCATCCAATCAGAAAGCATTCTGCTTGCGGTTACCATGTCACCTCGGAAACCTCTCGATTTTCACACAAAGGAAACCACCTCCCATCCGCATTACATTCTGCGCCATCTCCTGCTCCCCAGTCACAGTGAAACAACCCTCCAGCCACAGTGTGAACACTTGCAGCTACCCGCTGTCACCTATGTATAAGTATAGGGCTGTGCAGCTAGCCAAGCAGGAAGGTGTTGATGGACTGGTACTTAGCATGACACGTGTCAAATGAAGATCTCTGCAGGTCCTCAAATGCATACAGATTAACAAAGAAAACTCAACAAGGTCAAGAGCTATAGACAAATCTGTGTTAAAGCTAGTAATATTTTTTAATCAAGAGATGATCACAGAAGTACCATAGATAATTATTTCTAAAATAGATTTAGTATTTAAAAAATCTCAAATGTGAACCCCAATACCACATGTTGCTCAAACACGGTTACTAACTGATTTTAAGCCTAAAATTTTGAGGATCTGTTCCTGAAAAAGATCCCAGAATTTTAAATTCTATTACATTTTTTTTTGCATATGTAGATTTTGTTTTGTATGATCAACATTTCAAACTGTATATCTACAAACTATCAGCAATTAAAATATAAAAATGCAGCAGTTGTGTATTTAGTGTTCTGGAGTTAACCATCACGTACAGTACAATACCAGCCAGGGCCAGTGCACAGTTGACCCCTGTGCTGACTTGCACAAACATTGTTCATTCACCTTAATTTTTGGATGGACAACGAAGCAGCACAGACGAGCCGGGCCTTAAAAAAAAATGTTAGATTTGGTATAAATGTAGCCTAAAACACACACGCTAAAAAGCAAAGTGTCCACAAACATCTATACACTGTAGAAGCCCTTATAATAAAACCTGCTACAGCAAAGAAAAGGATAGCTGGAGGCAATCAGTATACCTCCAGGCAGAGCGGACCTCATGTGCCATACTGTAGAAGAAAACATTTAGGTGGAAATGCAGGCTTGTGATCTACAGGTTACACTCAGAGGAGAGAAACACAAAGGGAAATAACTGCCTATGTAGGAGCTAAAAGGGTTAATGCAAAGAACCAGTCTCAAGCTGAGAAGAGGTTAATGAAGTTGTAAGAAAAAATTGATAAAGAGCATGCGACCTACCCCCTCCCTTGAGTGAACAGCAATCAGAGTTCTTATGCACATTATATGCAGCCGGGAGGGAATGGTAAAGGGGGGGAACTGAAAGAGATGGAATCTGTGACCCCACTGACACATTTCAAGCGTGTTTAAAATGGCAGCAAATAGCTCCTTTAGAGAAAATTGTATTTATTTTTTTTGTTCCACAGAAGCAAGAGTAGGATGGGGGGGTAAGGGGAGAGAAGAGTGGGGGAGGGTATGCTGTGCGTTGGAGTGAGTGGAAGCGATAATGCACAATCGCTAATCCAACAGCAGCACCTGCCAAGCCCATCATGTCTTCTGTCTTTACAGAAATTTACATTACACTATTCCCACAAGTGGAAATTTCAAGGAGAGAAGGGGGAAAAGGAGGACACCAGTATCCGCTCCCAAATTTATATTATAATAATAAAAAAATAAAAAACAAATGTATATATATATATATATATATATATATATTTTTTTTGTATATATATATATATATATGTATGTATATATTTGTGTATATATATATATACACATACACACACACACATCCATCTTTTTTGTGATATATATATATATATATATATCTATAAATATTATACTGTGTATATCCTAGTTGTCTTTATTGAATGCTCCTTTCACCTCAGTAACAGTTCAGTCTGTATCTATCTATCCATATGTGTAATAACTCTTATTTAAAAAACTGCACGCACACACATATACATTAAACAAACACACACTTCACTGATCCTTTTTATTGGTATTGAAATTGCCATAAAGTAAATACAGGAATACTGACTGACAAAGACATGCACCGATGTTGTACATATTCAGTCAATGAAATAGATAAGCCAAGGTCTCTGCGATAGAACATACACAGAAGGAATGCATATTTATGCCTGCAAATATTGAAAAGAACACAACCTCTTGCCTTTTTTTTTTCTGCCAAACAAATTGTAAGCAGACTTGTGTCTGTTTATATTCCTTCTCTCATAAACACACATTATAGTTCAGTCTGGATTTTTCTGAAAAACGGACAGGCAGATCCAGACTGAACGCCCATGTGAAAACGTCATCCTTTCTTGGATGGTATATATTTCTATATCTCTTATATTGAATATTACAAATACCTTGTTTCACTGGGGTCCTGGATTAAATAACAAATGGAGAAGTACCAACAAGATGCCTTTGTTTGCATTATAACTTTGCACAATGCAATTTACATTTAAAGAGCACCTGTCATTTCAGATCCATCATGGCAGCCCCTGTTAGCGGGCATCCACTCACCTGCTGCCGCGACGTCCCTCGCCTTGTTGTGTCACTGCCCCATTATCAGCCGTCCCATTAAAGTAAATGGGACTGTTGGTGAGTCAACAGCGGGTCAGAGGAGGAGGAGGAGGAGCCACTGTGGGACAGAGGTGACAGTTGCTCTTTAAAAATGGGGATTTCATTCGAGTCAATTTAAACCAAACCTTTTTACTAGTGATTTAAATTGACTTGATTTAAATGAAAACCACCCTGAAGGCTGCTTCAAACTTTTTGGTTTATTTTAAATGGTCACAATAAAACAAGATTAGCACTGTAAAAATTCAATTGTTGGTCAAACCAAGAACTCTGGGGTATGTCTTTTCCCTGTAAACCTTATGCCAAAAGTTGTCACTCTATTGCACCTCAGAAAGTTACATTATGCCAAGTTATAATGCAAACAAAGGCATCTTGTTGGTATTTCTCTTTTTGTTATTTAATCCAGGACCCCAGTGAAACAAGATATTCGTGAGAATGATGATATATTGCAAATCTTTCACAAAACCATTTATATTCCTGGACTGCTGTTATCAATTGCTTTTTTCGTCAGCATTCAGCACAAACATTATGTTTTGACTGCTGGGCTAAAGCCAGAACTAGCAGAGAAGTGACAAAGCCAGCAGGTTACCGCTATGCAGAAAATTGTTTATATCTTCTGTGGCTTCTGGTATTTCTGCAGCATTGATGCCCACAGTCTTTTTGAAGGAACCTATAGATCTTGGGCCTCAGTCACACGAGGCGGATCCATTTCAGCGGAGTCTGTCAGCTCAGCAGGAGATCTCTTCGTTGATCTCCATTGAGCTGGCGGATGACAGGTCCGTTTCTGCTCACTGAGCGGGGAGGGGCCTGTCAGAGCCCCGCTGATTTCTATGGAGAGATCGAACAAAAACGGACAGCATGTCCGTTTGTCAGATCTCATCCGATCCGTTCCACCAAGGCGGATGGCGAACATATCGCCATACATCTGTCTTCAGCGGATCGGATGGCAGACGGGTGTCAGCGGACACATCTCAGCTGACATCCATCTCCTCATAGGTGTCAATGGATGGCCCGCTCAGATCCGCCTGAAAAACGGACAGGCGAATCCAGGCGGGCTTGCCGTGTTAAAGGGGCCTTAGATGACTGCCACCCAATTTTAGGTTAATATGGAAGGACATTGAAGATGCCTACAGGCACCATCAAGCTGTAGCAGACATTCCGCAGATCATTTCCCTGGTTAAATGGTACTCTTCACCCAAAATAAAGATGGTGCTGATGGTGTCTATAATATAAGTATGTATGTTTACTCATTAACCTGAAAAATAAAAACCACAGTTTGGTGGTCAGATCAAGGAGGCATGTTCACAATCTAGTACTTATATCAAGCTTTTGCTGTGTAAGCCTGGAGAACTCCAGCTACTGGAGAGCCAACATGGCCATCATGAAATACCACTAGCTGGAAGGTCCAGCGTCAGGGACAAAATTATAACTACAACAAGCCATACAACTGGTCTGATCAGTCTGTGACTGCTTAATGATATGTTCTAGAAGCAATAGAATATGGGTCATCATTTTGGATAGAATCAAGCTATTCAATCTTCTTGTAGAAAATTTAGAACATAACACAAGAAAGAACAAGGGTGCCAAGTTATAAATATTGTGCTTCATCACACGATTGTAATAATTCTCCTTTTTGGCCTATGCTTAATAAATGTGTGTCTTCTACAGGTATATTTATTAATCATATACATAAATACAGTATGTAATACATATGTCCATCCTTTTTCTTTTAAAATTTGTGTTTTTATCTATAGCTTATAGGATCTATATTTTTTTTATATATAATTTACAGCAATATTTTTAAAAAATATTCCCATCAGTACGTGACTTCCTAATTTTGTATGTTATATCTCTATATGTTATTGCTTAGTTTTTAGATTACTCTATAAATCACTAGGTATGTACGCTTTGGAAGCTATGCCACTTACACAAGTCCTTACTGTATACGGATCATACAATTTTTTTTGTAGTCCAGGTGAAGGGAACCCCTGAAACACATTGGCTTTTCATTAAATGACAGTATGAATAATTAAATCGGAATTTTGCACACCCAGCAATAAAAACCTAAGAGGGGTTCTAATCCCTCACAAATATCCAAAGCTAAAGAGGATGAAAAATAAAAGTTGGCATTAGGTTATACTTTAAGGTGTCTCTAAACCCACATCATAAAAAAAAACTATTAATAAATGGTGTATTACATGCTGTTCATAATCACTCGGTCACTGAGATTTGTTTTCTGTACGCTGCAAAAATCCTGCTGCTCTCCATCTTCTGTCCATGTCCCCAATTCAGCTAGGAATTTTGCAGCTGTGGTGACAACTGTGCGCATGCTCAGTTTTCAGTGAGTTTCTATGCTAAGCATTTCCACCCTATCGCATCTGAGCAGCCCATGTGACTATAGAGTCACACATGTAGGCGTATACACAGTGAGTGGTAAATGACAGCCCACTCCCTTCCTCCTCCTCCATGCCCAATAAACAGCTAAACACAATGGGCAGGATATTAAATGTAGATTGATAGAAGCTTTACATCCCTTTTCTAGGACACAGGCTGGAGGGGCGTGACACAGCCTGTGACTGGCAGAAATCCGCCCACACCATGTTATAGCCAAAAAATAATAAATATTTGATTTCAAATATATATTCGTTTGCCAATTTAAAACCGTTTATTGATATTTATTTTTACTATGTATTTCAAAGGCTGTTTTTTTTTTCAATTATTTTGAACAAGTGACCAGCAGCAGAGGATTAGAAGCTCCTCCTGCCACTGTTTCCCTGCAGAGGGGCTGGGAAAGATCTGGGTCATGCGACAGCTGTAAATCAATTTGGAAAAAGGCACTTCAATTTTAATTTTTTTTAAATAATTACAGTGTCATCATCCACATACAGAAATAGAAGAGATAATATAAAAACAACAGTGTGTGTTTAGCATCACTTTAGAGGAGGATAAAAAAAAAGTTGGGATTAGGTTACACTTCAAAATCCCTAACCCTTTGTGGTTTCATTGTGGCTTGTGACTTCATTTAAAAGAAGTCAATGCAAGTTGCAATTAAATTGCAAAAAAGTAGTACAAGAACCTTTTTCAAAGTTGCTGCGACTTGAGTCGCAATGATTTGAACGGTTCCACTGCCAGCACTGGGGTGCGACTCTCATGCAACTTTGAACTGTCAAATAGCATAACAAATCACAGTGGTGTGAACCGTACAAGGCCACAAACCCTCAACATGGGGGGGTGGGTGCTTTGGGGGCCCTGTACCACCTCACCCCAAAGCACCTTATCCCCACATGTTGATGAGGACAAAGGCCTCTTCCCAACAACCCTGGCTGTTGGTTGCCGGGGTCTGTGGGCAGGGAGCTTATGGGAATCCGGAAGTTTCCTTTAACAAGGGGGCCCCCAGATTCCATC
Source organism: Lithobates clamitans (assembly GCA_037952925.1). Classification (NCBI taxonomy): domain Eukaryota; kingdom Metazoa; phylum Chordata; class Amphibia; order Anura; family Ranidae; genus Lithobates; species Lithobates clamitans. The sequence goes on along the minus strand of JBBGZY010000992.1, from coordinate 656,683 downwards.
CCCCCACCCTATGTGAATGAGTATAGGGTACATTGTACCCCTACCCCTTCACCTAAAAAGTGTCAAAAATAAAACACATTACACATGTTCTTTTAAATAATTTATTAAAGGCAGCTCTGTCGTCTCTCCAAGCTCTTCTCCCCTCTCTGGCTCTTCTGATGTCTTCTGCCTCTGCCGGTTCTTCTCCCTCTGTCCGCTGTCTTTTTGCTCTTTTGCTGGGTCTTCTGCCTCTGTTCTTCCGATGCTGACTCAACGCTCTCTCCCGCTCTAATGCTGGGTGCGCGTGTGTGACCCTACTTATATTGGCATGAGGTGGGGTCACCGGGTGATGTCATCCAGATTCCTCACCTCTTTTGACGTCACCGCCCGGGGCATGATGGGGCGGTGACATCATAAGGGACGGGCCTCCAGTGACCCCGCCCCATGCCAATATAAGTAGTGGCACACCGCGCACCCAGCATTAGAGGAGGAGAGCGCATCGAGTCAACATCGGATGAAGTACAGAGGCAGAAAACGGGTGAGAAAACCCAGCAACTGAGTGAGAAGACCCAGCAAAAGAGTGAGAAGACCCAGCAAAAGAGTGAGAAGACCCAGCAAAAGAGTGAGAAGACCCAGCAAAAGAGCGAGAAGACCCAGCAAAAGAGCGAGAAGACAGTGGAGAAGAAATGGCAGAGGCAGAAGACAGCAGAGGGAGAAGAACCGGAGAGTGAACTGAGAAGATCCAGAGAGGGGAGAAGAACCAGCAGAGGTAGAAGACATCAGCGGAGGAGGCAGCATAGCTGGAGAGGGGAGAAGAAGTCGGAAGAGACGCCGGAGCTGCCTTAATAAATTACTTTAAAAACCTGTGTACTGCGTTTTATTTTTGACATTTTTTTTTTTTGGTGAATGGGTAGGGGTACAATGTACCCCATACTCATTCACATAGGGTGGGGGGCTGAGACCCTGGGGCCCTTGTTAAAGGGGGCTTCCAGATTCCGATAAGCCCCCCCCCGCTTGCAGAACCCGACGACCAATGGCCAGGGTTGTCGGGTAGAGGCCCTTGTCCTCATCAACATGGGAACAAGGTGCTTTGGGGTGGGAGGCGCAGGGTCCCCTCATGTGCCCCAAAGCACCCACTTCCCCCATGTTAAGGGCATGTGGCTTGGTACAGTTCGGGGGGGGGGGGGGGGGAGTGCTCGCTCGTCCCCCTCCCCCTTTCCTGGCTTGCCGGGCTGTGTGCTTGGATCAGGGTCTGGTATGGATTTTGGGGGGACCCCCATGCTGTTTTTTCGGGGTGGGGTTCCCCTTAAAACTTCAAGTCACAGGGCAAAGTCGGATCCAAACTGGTACGACTGTTGTGTCGTACCAGTGTGAACCCGGCCTTAGTAGTGATTTATTCTTTGTGTCCATAACACAAAGTCTATGTACTGGCAAAGGGAACTTAGTAAGGTAAATAAAAGAACATGTGTATTTATATTGAACACTTATTTTGAGTTACTATGGCTCTTGACACATGTTCACATTTTTACAGGTTATCACATATAGTAGATTAGCAACTTGACAAGAGCATTGTGCCACCTGGGGCAGTTATAGCCACTTCTCTCTCACGGGCTGTTGAGAGAGTATGTCAGTCACATGTGGAGTGCATGGATTTCAGTGGGACAGCCTATTCAGACTTGCATTGTGAGGACAGCAGTAAAAAGCAGAACCACTGTGTAGCATGAAACATAAACATATATATACATACATACATACATACACCAGTCATAACATTATGACCACCAACCCAATATTGAGTATGGCCCCCTTTTCCTAAAACAGCCCTGACCCATTGAGGCATGGACACCAAAGCAGCGTCCACATGAATTGCAGAACCCAAGGTTTCCCAGCAGAACATAGCCCACAGCATCACCCTGCCTCTGCCGACTTGCCTTCTTTTATACCGCATCCTGGTGCCATCTCTTCCCCAGGTAAGTGACGCACACACACCCAGCCTTTCACATTATGCAAATGAAAACATGATTCATCAGACCAGGCCACCTTCTTTCATTGCTCTGTAGTCCAGTTCTGATGTTCATGTTACCATTGTATAAGCTTTGGGCTGTGGACATGGGTCATCATGGGCTTCACAGCCCCATACACCACAAACTGTGATGTCCATTGCTTCTGCTTTGACCACATCAACTTCATGGACAACATGTTCACTTGCTGCCCAACATATCCCACCAATTTTCAGATGCCATTGTAACATTCCCTTTACTTGTCAGTGGTTATAATGTTATGGCTGATCAGTGTGTATGTATGTATGTATGTATGTATGTATATAACCGATTGCACACAGCAAGAGTTTGCCAGCACATTTCAGCCAATGATTTTGGATGAAATCAGCTGATCGGCTGTATCCAATCACAGGCAGAGTTCTGAATTTACAAAAACACAGAACTCTGTGTGCATAGGACCAGCGATCTGGCAGTTTTGTTACAGGGAGACAAAACAGCTAGATCAGAAAGTAAAAGCAGCACATACTACACATACAATGAACCCCATGATGGCCCCTAGAAGTTAACCCCTTCCCAGCCAGTGTACAGTATAATCACTGATAACTGTATTAGTGTCAATCGTGACGTTAGTGTCAAATAGTGACCCACCAGGATAGTGTCCGTTAGCGCCAGTCTGCCCACCATTCTTTCACAGTCACACCAAGTCCTTGATCACAGTCATTACAGTATAGCGTCTATAACTGCGTAAATTCCAGTGTATATAATATATATATAAAATATACACACACACACACACACACATATAACATATGATATATTACACACACACATTTTTACGCGCTATAACTTTTGTGCAAACCAATTAATATACACTTATTGGGGTGTATAACAAATACATGTAGCAGAATACATTCTGATGTAAATTTATGAAGAAAAAAAAAAAATAATCAAAATTGTTGTTCTTTTTTTGGTTTACAGTAAAAAAATAAATAAATAAAACCCACTGGTGATTAAATACTACCAAAAGAAAGCTCTATGTTTTTGAAAAAATAGAAATGTAGTTTGTGTACAGTGCTGCATGACCGCACAATTGCCAGTTAAAAAAAGCACAGTGCTGAATAGCAAAAAAAAAAAGCCCCGTCATAAAGAGGGCAAAACTTTACAGAGGTCAAGAGGTAGCACACATTGGTAAGATTATTTCCATCAAGCAGATCTCATATCATTGTATTAAAAATATAATAAGCCTATCGTACTGATTATTGCAATATGGATGCAACTGTTACGGAAATACACTTTGTTGAACAACAGACATACCAACCCTCATTGTGTGGATCATGCAAAATTAGTACACAAAAAATTATTAAAGAGCTTTTTTGAACCACTATGTTTCCTTTATCCTGGGTTTTTAAAATAAAAAAGCACTCATTTAAGTTGGATGAAAGATTTAATATACAGTGCAGTGCAATAATTTTGGTAGATAAAATTTGTAAAGATCTATACTTCACATCAAAAAGAGGAACAAATGAGGCAGAAAGGGGTGCAGAAAAATTGGCTCCAAATAAAAGACAGTTTTGAGCTGCACTAGTGTATTTTTATATGTTTATTACTAGCTTTATTTTTAAAAATTTGTTGTGCCTCATGACTTTTAACAAAGGATATTACAGAAAACTGCAGTAAATAATTTTATACTTTAGTATGCATCTTGTAATCATTATATTGCCTGAAAGTATGCACTACAGGTTGCATAAAACTCCATTTTAACAAATAATGTGTGCAAATGCTTAATACAAAATTTAAGTGTGTAACCCACACCAATTATGATATTTAATTTGATTAACGTATATTTAGAAATGGCAAATAGACCTACTACTCTGGGCAAGAAGAGCACCCATACTTCGTTATACTTAGTCATACTGGACATTTTTATTTCGACTGTAGTGAGTGGTGGTGCTTTCTGCATTCATTTCATGGTGATTGTTTGCAATATCTTGAAGTATATTAGGTTTATGCACTGTTTATACACAAAAAAATAAATAAATAAATAAAAAAAACAAACAAAACAAAAAAACAGTATAGGTGGAGGCTGCTGTTTCCAGGTGACAGCCACATGTTGAGACTATCATTGCTTTCTATATACTGTACCAGGAAGGCTGGAAGAAAAGCTCATTTCACATATGCAGATTATACAATTTGTGCTACATTTTCATTTAGAAAAATCTGTTTCTCCATACTTAACATTTCCAAAATATCACAAAACACACACATCTTATATAGGGGAAAAGAAGAAAAATCTCTTCTTTAAATTTTATGTATAAATTTTGAAACTAAAAAATGTTGTAAAGAGAAGACCACATTCAGTGCTATAAAGAGAATAGATGGGAAAAGTTTATAATGCATCAAACTGCACAGATTGCATCCCTACCCCACTGCGTTTACTAAAACTACTTTGCTCTCTTTCATCCTGCAATGATCTAACAGTAAGCGGCAAGAAAACACAGTATTTAATTACAGTTAAATACAAAATGGGATAATGATATTCAAGTAAAAGGGGGAAAATATAAATAAATAAAATCACGGCAAAGCGTGGATATCAAAGCAATAAAGAATGGAACAATACGATAAATAATTGAAAGGATGGAAGGGAAAAAAAAAAAAAAACGTGTTTTCTGAAACAGAGCGGCTGTTTGCTTTGATGGACATTTGTGGCTCTGTTGCCGAGTAGGTGAGCAGAATTTTAATTAATTTGTTTCATATTATGAAAAAAAAAAATAGACAAAGAGAGACTGCACCAGCTGTGCCCAGGTTAAATTTTATCAATAGAAATATCTATTCTTTAAATGGACAACACTGGTAAATACCCGACGCAAATCTGAAGGATAAAAGGAAGACTGACAGAAAGCATGGATTGTAATGGCGCTTCGAGGAGGATACAAACAACTGTGAAGCCTTTTTTTAAAACGAGGTTTTCTTTTTGTAAAATCATAATTTCAGAGAAATAAGTCACTAATGTTTTGGCACAATTTTCTGATGTGTGACGCACACGCACAAAAAACCCCCCCCAAAAAACTAAGAAAACACACAATTAATTAGTCAATGATTTCAATTTAGTAATATCACTTATGACTAAACATTTAAAGCTGGCTTTTTGGAGCATTATTTATTGTTACATGTCTTTTTTTAAATACTAGCTTTTAAATAAGAGGGGTTATGATCTCAAAAAAGTTGTGACATGGTGCGTTATCCTGCTGGAAGGAGCCATCAGAAGATGGGTACACTGTAGTCATAAAGGGATGGACAATACTCAGGTAGGCCGTGGAGTTTAAAATGATGCTCAATTGGTACTAAGGGGCCCCAAGTATGCCAAGAAAATATCCCCCACACCATTACACCACCGTTGATATAAGGCAGGATGGATCGACGCTTTCGTGAGGTTTACGCCAAATTCTGAACCTACTATCGTAATGTCGCAGCTGAAATTGAGACTCATCAGACCAGGCAACTTTTTCAAATCTTCTATTGTCCAATTGTGGTGAGCCTGTGCGAACTGTAGCCTGTTTTCTGTTCTTAGCTGATAGGAGTGGCACCCGATGTGGTCTTCTGCTGCCTATCTGATTCAAGGTTCAATGTGTAGTGCCTTGGTATTCTGCATACCTTGGTTGTCTCAAACCAGTCTGCCCATTCTCTTCTGACATCAAAAAGGCATTTTTGACCACACAACTGCCGCTCACTGGATATTTTCCTCTTTTTTGGACCACTTGTAAACCCTAGAGATGGCTGTGCGTGAAAATCCCAGTAGATCAGCAATTTATGAAATCCTTAGACCAGCCCATCCGCCACCAACAACCATTCCATGTTCAAAGTCACTTAAATCCCCTTTCTTGCCCCTTCTGATGCTCGGTTTGAACTTCAGCAAGTCGTCATCACCACATCTAGATGCCTAAATGCAGTTGCTGCCATGTGATTGGCCGATTAGCAATTTGTGTTACCAGGCAACGGTGTACATATTAAAGTGGCTGGTGAGTGTAAGTTGGCCTACAATGAGCCCACCAATATATTTTATATGTGCGTGCGATTCCAACGTAAAGGCTTATTTTTCTAGAAATCCAATTAAAAAAGGAGCCAATAAGCACTTTTAAGGTATGTAAATAAACCCAGGTATAGTCACTTTTGCACGTGCTCTGCTGCAAGCACTGTATATGGTCGAGATAGGCTGCTGATGGCCCTCAAGTGTGGGCTTGATTATTTCAGATTCCTATATATTTCACCAGTCCATCCCAGTGCGTTTGGTCAGTTTTGTGGATGTAATAATTTGTGCTTTCGAGGCAGGTTAGCCATTACAATTACACACTGCCTGAGATTCCCTTACTGCCTATCACAAACCGGAAGAAGAGAGAAAGTTACTCAGAACAGGCTAGGAAGCATATTCCCAATGAACCTGTGAAGAGCTTTCTGGATTCTGGCAGCAGTGAATGACACTGGGCTCATATTAAAAGTAAACTGAGTGAGTTTGCTTACTCTAGCACAGTTGCAAGGTTTGCTGGATATCATCAATAACCCGTTGTTTGCTTTCACTTGATTGGAATCTCTACTAATGATGATTTATGCTATGTATAGCAGCAGATGATAGGAAACAGTCATATACTAAAAACACTAAAGGCTGGCCTTATAAATAGTATTTTGGTTATTCTGTTTCTAGATCAATCTGATTTCCTATTATTGCTTCAAGTTCATGAGTTTAACAGTCCAGATCACCAGGGCTCCCTACAGAGACATCGCACAGTTTGGTTCAGACCCCCCCCCCCCACCACCTTCCTGATTTAGCTCATCTCCACTGCAAAACACCAAATCCAGTTCACTGGGCAAGTCATTCCTGCATAAACCCCGCACACGGCTTGGACAAAGAAAGACATGATGGAACGTGCTGCCCCCTCCTTTCTCCACACAAGAGAATGCTTAATTGCCTGGATCAATGCAGAAGTGTTTGCTGCAGTTTGTGAGCGCGTGCTTCTGCATTTCTAAATGTGTTTTATATTGACCAATGGTCTGCCCAACGGGCCCTGTCATGATTGCTTAGAAACATTCAACTATGTTACACAGACATTCATTCAACTTGGAAAATTACAATATAATGTTGGTCACATATGCACACGTTGAGAAAAAAATTGGAAAGGGGGAATTGGGAAAATAGGACTTTATATGATACACATCACTTAGGTTGAATCAATCAATCATTTAATAGTAGAAATATTTATTGTTAGCCATAATTAGGCACTGTATACCGGTAACATTAATAATAATAGATCAATATGTACAATACAGAATAAAGAAGGACATGATAAGTACATCATATAGCAATCCAGGTAATATAATAGAAGTTGTTGCACACATGAAATAATGAACCGGCAACATCCCTAATGTATGAAAGGACATGATAAGGAATAAAATAGCATATAAGATTACATGATTGATTCAAACAGTAAAACCCTAGTAAACCCATGATTAATGTGGCATAGCATCAAAAATTCATGCTCGACGCGTTTCGTGGGTTGTTTCCACTCATCAGGAGCAGCTATACATTGGAGGTATCTATGATAAAATAAAATAAAATAAAAATCTTTCATCAATGGTAATTGATCAAAGAATAGGGAGAAGAGGGACATAGAACTTATAGTCCAATCATTCTTACCTATGGGTAGCTAATGTAGAGTATGGGTAATAATGATATTAAGGATACATCGGAGGTACCAGGGGGCGAAAGACCGCCCCCCCGGGAGCTGAGGTGGTGGCTGTGCAGGCGGTGATAGGGCCAGGTATATAGTAATAAGTGTTGGCCCCAAGGGGCTTCTGTATCAATAAATAAATAAGGGAAGGGGTGTTAGCATACAATTAGAGGTGCCATGGTATGTGAATAGGAGAATTGTAAGTGAAAAGAAAGGGGGGGGGGGTTTTTGGTGATAAGAAGTGGTAGGAAATAGAGAGATAGGTGTGTGAAAAAACAATAATGGTAAGGAATAAGTGAGAGAGGTAGCAGAGTAAGGAGGGTCCCCAGGTACAGTAGTCAAGATATATGAAGGTAGTAATCATAGAAATAGTAAAAATACTATGAAAGTGCATTTGCCACCTTAAAGCCGAGGATAACAACCTTAGGATAAAGATTACCTGAAGTTCCAGTGTGTCTGGGGAAATCCAATTGGGAATAGATAGTGCAACCAAGTAGACCAAGATAGACCATATCTGGTGTAAACCAAGGGGAGTGGGGGTGTAAAGGAAATCTGTCCGCCGGCAGAGCCCCACCAACGTCACGTGGCGTGCTAAGAGAGAGGAGGCGACCATGTCAGAGCGACCAGTGCTCTTAAATGGGCGCCTATCCTCCCTCGTGGTGCACGCAGATGAAGAACACGTCTGCCCGCGGCGTCAGAAGTGACGTCGTACGCAAGACGTGTGGGCGTGGCATCAACGCACAGCGCATGCGCAACCGCAACCCCGGCGACCAATGGTCGGAGTGGGGGCTGGGGGTGACCGCGGTGTGCGTTGCAGCTCCCGGGGCTGAAAGCAGCAGCCCCCATATAATGACCTCACAGAGTAAACACAAAAATTGTAGCCATTCCAGTATAGCAAGTGCCCTGCCGCTGGCACTTGATACTAGTCAACAAAAAAATCAAAAAAATTATGGAGATAGCAACATAGCTAAGTGTGTGAATCCATCCAATATTACATTTGAGAGAAAGAGAAAAAATGTTGGAACTTTATATGAGGCCATGACATGCCGTGCATTGGTCTCCATTCCATATTCGTTGAGAAAAAAATTGGAAAGGGGGAATTGGGAAAATAGGACTTTATATGATACACATCACTTAGGTTGAATCAATCAATCATTTAATAGTAGAAATATTTATTGTTAGCCATAATTAGTCACTGTATACCGGTAACATTAATAATAATAGATCAATATGTACAATACAGAATAAAGAAGGACATGATAAGTACATCATATAGCAATCCAGGTAATATAATAGAAGTTGTTGCACACATGAAATAATGAACCGGCAACATCCCTAATGTATGAAAGGACATGATAAGGAATAAAATAGCATATAAGATTACATGATTGATTCAAACAGTAAAACCCTAGTAAACCCATGATTAATGTGGCATAGCATCAAAAATTCATGCTCGACGCGTTTCGTGGGTTGTTTCCACTCATCAGGAGCAGCTATACATTGGAGGTATCTATGATAAAATAAAATAAAATAAAAATCTTTCATCAATGGTAATTGATCAAAGAATAGGGAGAAGAGGGACATAGAACTTATAGTCCAATCATTCTTACCTATGGGTAGCTAATGTAGAGTATGGGTAATAATGATATTAAGGATACATCGGAGGTACCAGGGGGCGAAAGACCGCCCCCCCGGGAGCTGAGGTGGTGGCTGTGCAGGCGGTGATAGGGCCAGGTATATAGTAATAAGTGTTGGCCCCAAGGGGCTTCTGTATCAATAAATAAATAAGGGAAGGGGTGTTAGCATACAATTAGAGGTGCCATGGTATGTGAATAGGAGAATTGTAAGTGAAAAGAAAGGGGGGGGGGGGTTTTTGGTGATAAGAAGTGGTAGGAAATAGAGAGATAGGTGTGTGAAAAAACAATAATGGTAAGGAATAAGTGAGAGAGGTAGCAGAGTAAGGAGGGTCCCCAGGTACAGTAGTCAAGATATATGAAGGTAGTAATCATAGAAATAGTAAAAATACTATGAAAGTGCATTTGCCACCTTAAAGCCGAGGATAACAACCTTAGGATAAAGATTACCTGAAGTTCCAGTGTGTCTGGGGAAATCCAATTGGGAATAGATAGTGCAACCAAGTAGACCAAGATAGACCATATCTGGTGTAAACCAAGGGGAGTGGGGGTGTAAAGGAAATCTGTCCGCCGGCAGAGCCCCACCAACGTCACGTGGCGTGCTAAGAGAGAGGAGGCGACCATGTCAGAGCGACCAGTGCTCTTAAATGGGCGCCTATCCTCCCTCGTGGTGCACGCAGATGAAGAACACGTCTGCCCGCGGCGTCAGAAGTGACGTCGTACGCAAGACGTGTGGGCGTGGCATCAACGCACAGCGCATGCGCAACCGCAACCCCGGCGACCAATGGTCGGAGTGGGGGCTGGGGGTGACCGCGGTGTGCGTTGCAGCTCCCGGGGCTGAAAGCAGCAGCCCCCATATAATGACCTCACAGAGTAAACACAAAAATTGTAGCCATTCCAGTATAGCAAGTGCCCTGCCGCTGGCACTTGATACTAGTCAACAAAAAAATCAAAAAAATTATGGAGATAGCAACATAGCTAAGTGTGTGAATCCATCCAATATTACATTTGAGAGAAAGAGAAAAAATGTTGGAACTTTATATGAGGCCATGACATGCCGTGCATTGGTCTCCATTCCATATTCGTTGAGAAAAAAATTGGAAAGGGGGAATTGGGAAAATAGGACTTTATATGATACACATCACTTAGGTTGAATCAATCAATCATTTAATAGTAGAAATATTTATTGTTAGCCATAATTAGGCACTGTATACCGGTAACATTAATAATAATAGATCAATATGTACAATACAGAATAAAGAAGGACATGATAAGTACATCATATAGCAATCCAGGTAATATAATAGAAGTTGTTGCACACATGAAATAATGAACCGGCAACATCCCTAATGTATGAAAGGACATGATAAGGAATAAAATAGCATATAAGATTACATGATTGATTCAAACAGTAAAACCCTAGTAAACCCATGATTAATGTGGCATAGCATCAAAAATTCATGCTCGACGCGTTTCGTGGGTTGTTTCCACTCATCAGGAGCAGCTATACATTGGAGGTATCTATGATAAAATAAAATAAAATAAAAATCTTTCATCAATGGTAATTGATCAAAGAATAGGGAGAAGAGGGACATAGAACTTATAGTCCAATCATTCTTACCTATGGGTAGCTAATGTAGAGTATGGGTAATAATGATATTAAGGATACATCGGAGGTACCAGGGGGCGAAAGACCGCCCCCCCGGGAGCTGAGGTGGTGGCTGTGCAGGCGGTGATAGGGCCAGGTATATAGTAATAAGTGTTGGCCCCAAGGGGCTGTTGTACATTTTTTCTCTTTCTCTCAAATGTAATATTGGATGGATTCACACACTTAGCTATGTTGCTATCTCCATAATTTGATGTACTTATCATGTCCTTCTTTATTCTGTATTGTACATATTGATCTATTATTATTAATGTTACCGGTATACAGTGCCTAATTATGGCTAACAATAAATATTTCTACTATTAAATGATTGATTGATTCAACCTAAGTGATGTGTATCATATAAAGTCCTATTTTCCCAATTCCCCCTTTCCAATTTTTTTCTCAACGAATATGGAATGGAGACCAATGCACGGCATGTCATGGCCTCATATAAAGTTCCAACATTTTTTCTCTTTCTCACATATGCACACGTGTAGAATGTGATTTGGTATGACGAAGATTTATAGCATCAGAGAAAAACAAAAAAAAAAAAAAAAAAAAAATCTTCCAACAACATGAAATCTAAAATTTCTTCCGATCAAGAAACTGAGCCTGAGATTATTCATGTAATCAGTTGAGGTACTGAAGCAATCCTTTAAGTGATTTAGATTCTTGACTTTATAAAAGAGAACAGCAATTTATTTGTTCTGAAAAGGCACATGACAGAAGAGTTGTGGAGAATGAAGGGGCACTGTACTTCAATCTCTTGAGATCGGACCATCTTTGCTTAACCACTTGCCTACCGGGCACTTTCACCCCCAATTTTCAGCTTTTAGTGTTGTCGTACTTTGAATGACAATTGTGCAGTCATGCAACATTGTACCCATATTACATTTTTTATCATTTATCTTTTCACACAGAGCTTTCTTTTGGTGTTAATCACCACTTTTTTTTTTTTTTTTTGCAAACAAAAAAAGACCAAAAACTTTGGGAAAAAAAATGTTTTTCTTAGTTTCTGTTATAAAATTTTGCAAACCGGTAATTTTTCCCCTACAGGCACTTACCGTATATACTTGAGTATAAGTCGTTCCGAGTATAAGTCGAGGCCCTAATTTACCACAAAAAAATTGGGAAAAACGTATTGACCCGAGTATAAGACGAGGGTGAGAAATGCACAGCTACTGTAAGTGGAAAAGTGGGTCAACAATGCCCATTTGCAGCATCACTGTTCCCATTTGCATGCCTCGCTGTGCCCATTTGCAGCCATAGGTCCCCTGAACTTCAAACTCGGTAGTTAAGGGTTCCTAGATGCCCCCTAGCTGCAGCCAAAATTTGGGGTCTCTGAACCCAAAGGGTCCCGAAATGACATTGCTGCAGATGGACACTGTTGACCGAATTTGGGGCCCTATATCTCGGGGCCACTTAGGGCTAAGAACCCCAAATTTGGAGTGCTAACCCAGTGGAACTAGCACCATAAAATTTCTAAAGCTGGGGTTTCTAGCACCAAGTGGCCCCGAGATACAGGGCCCCAAATATCAGTTCAGAAAATGTCAAGCACTTTTCTGCAGCAGAGAATGACATTTTCTGAACTGGTTTTGGGGCCCTGTATCTCAGGGCCAATTGGTGCTAGGAACCCTAGCTTTAGATATATTATGGTACCAGTTCCACTGGGTTTGCACACCAAATTTGGGGTTCCTAGCACCAAGTGGCCCTGAGATATGGGGCCCCAAATTTGGTTCAGAAAATGTCATGCACTTTTCTGCAGCAGAGAATGCCATTTTCCGAACCGATTTTGGGGCCCCGTATCTCGGGGCCACTTAGTGCTATGAACTTCAGCTTTGGATATGTTGTGGTACTAGGTCCACTGGGTTTGCATACCAAATTTGGGGTTTTTAGCACCAAGTGGCCCTGAGATACGGGGCCCCAAAATCAGTTCAGAAAACGAAATTTTTTGCTGCAGAAAAGTGCTTGACTCGAGTATAAGTCGAGGGGGGCACTTTCAGTACAAAAAAATGTGCTGAAAAACTCGACTTATACTCGAGTATATACGGTATTTTTAATGTTTTACATACCTGCAAAAGGGGCCAGCATGAAGAGATTTAGCAGGGTGCAGCAGGGGAGTAACAGTGGTCTGGCCAGCAAGGTAATGACTTCACAGAAAAAAATAAGTGATCTCAGTTGCACATTTCTTTGGGTGGTACATATTGGAGGAGCTTTCCCTAGAGTAGTATGCACAGTGCAGGATCATCTACCCTGTTGGTACTGGACGAAATGTGCCCCATATTTCTTGGCTCATAACGTCTGAACAGTTACTAAAAGAGAAATTGCACCCAGATTTTATTCCCCGTCATCTGGTTTCCTGGTTTATCCTCAAAGCAAATACTCATACATAAGGGAATACAATGTTTCCCTTCCTTTAATCTGTACACCAGGACCAGTACCACCATCTTCTTTACGTACATCATATGGAGCCGGCTGTCTCTTTGGGTTCTTGCAGCCGACCCCCTGATGACACACCATGGTGCCTACAAAGTACGTTCTAGATGGCCCAAAAAGCCTTCTAAGATCTGTGATGGGAGTATTCCAGAAGGCTTCGGGCAGAAGGGGGTGTCATTCTTGCCTATGGGAGAAAATCATAAGCTTGAGCGGAGCACCGCAGAAAAAAGGTATTCCATACCCCCCTTTCCATTCCATTTTAAAGAGGAACTTTCGTCAGAAAATGAAGTCCTCCATTAGGAAGTAAAAAATTGCAGCATTTTGAGTTAGTGAGGGAGTTGCTCTATTGCGGTGATGGCGAACCTTGACACCTCAAATGTTTTGGAACTACATTTCCCATGATGCTCATCTACACTGCTGAGTGCATGAGCATCATGGGAAATGTGGTTCCAAAACCTCTGGGGTGCCAAGGTTCGCCATCACTGCTCTATAGGGTAACTGAAAACATATCTTTAATGATTCTGCCCCTGGTGATGTGCCTCTCCTCCAAAAACCTAAGGATGGGGTTAAATGGGCAATCGTTAATAGTTGCTGCTATCCAATTTGCAGTCCAAGCTACCGGTTAAACCCTATTGTTAAATGAAAGGAGGAAAAAAATAATAACAGGATTCTTGCCCATATGCCTTGGCATCAATTACCTCATTCAGCCCAGTTGCAACCTCTTAGGAAACCCAAGCATACCAAATATCACAAGTGTATATTCCTGTAATGTGCCCATCGATTTGTTTTTGTTGTGTTTATGCCAGGCAATTTTTCACGGGGTGAAGGGGCTAACAGATTGGTTATAGTATAGACTGGTTAATGTGTCTTAATGGTCTGTGCTGAATGGACTCACAGACAAGTGACAGCAGCAACACACCGTTTAAAAGAACATTTCATTGAATTAGGTGTCTATCTGTGTAATTCACTTACATTTGTTCCCATTACAACCATTTCAATAGACAGAGGTGATCCAAGCTCAAGCTGTTAAACTGCAGTGTTTCCCAGATCTGATATCACTGTTGAATGTGAACTGTGTGGCCGGGGTAAAGCAAAGCATCACAGAAGTAATTTGGGAGCATAACTCAGCCTCTTGTTTATGTCATAGTGTCCCAAGGCCCTTCTCTCCAGCACAGACTGTCCTTAATATACCGAGAAGCAGCAATGACATTTCTCAGTGCAGCACACAGGGGAGGGAAAAAAAAAAGTCTTTATGGGGCACTAATTAAACTCATTTGATGTTTACTCATTTCAGAATTCCACCTCTGTCATTATGACATGGGAAACTATTACATTGATAGAATGCATTCCTTGAATTACATTTCTGACCAGTGATGAGTCATAAACCAAAAATAACTGAATCACAAACCAGCAGCAAATTTCAAAGAATTCTGGTTTAATTTACAGGAATCTTAGCTACCATATGTTTTCATATATAAATTCTAGTTTAATATGTAGATGGAGGCAGCCATTTTTACCAATACTGCACTGTTACTTTAACCACTTAAGGACTGAGCCTCTTTTTTTAGATGTGTTGTTTGCAAGTTAAAAACATTTTTTTTTTTTTTGCTAGAAAATTACTTAGAACCCCCAAACATTATACTTTTTTTTTCTAACACCCTAGAGAATAAAATGGCGGTCATTGCAATACTTTGTCACACCGTATTTGTGCAGTGGTCTTACAAGTGCACTTTTTTTTTTAGGAAAAATACACTTTTTTTAATTAAAAAATAAGACAACAGTAAAGTTAGCCCAATTTTTTTTAATATTGTGAAAGAATGTTACGCCGAGTAAAAAATTGATACCCAACATGTCACGCTTCAAAATTGCGCCCTCTTGTGAAATAGTGACAAACGTTTACCCTTAAAAATCTCCATAGGCGACGTTTAAAAAAATTCTACAGGTTGCATGTTTTGAGTTACAAAGGAGGTCCAGGGCTAGAATTATTGCTCTCGGTCTACCGATCGCGGCGATACCTCACATGTGTGGTTTGAACACCATTTCCATACGTGTGTGCTTCTGCACGCGAGCTCGGCGGCACGTTTAAAAAGAATTTTTTTTTCTTATTTATTTTACCTTTTATTTTTACACTGTTTAAAAAAAAAAAAAAATGTTGTCACTTTTATTCCTATTACAAGGAATGTAAACATCCCTTGTAATAGAAAAAAACCATGACAGGACCTCTTAAATATGAGATCTGGGGTCAAAAAGACCTCAGATCTCATATTTACACTAAAATTCAATAAAAAAAAAATAATTGTCATTTAATTTTTTTTTTTTTAAATGGCCGTTTAAGAGCCATGGGTGGAAGTGACGTTTTGATGTCACTTCCGCCCTGCAATGTCATGGAGACAGGTGGGGGCCATCTTCCCCTCACTTGTCTCCATGCCAAGGAAGGAGGAACATCCAATCGCCAACGCCACTGGAGCGCGGTGGGAGGGGGGCCCCCTCTCATACCAAGTGATCCCGCGGCGAATCCGCCACATTGACACTTTTATCTTGAAGCGGACCACAGGCCGAACAAGAGGATACCGGGGTTATAGCAGCTAGCTGTTGCCATAACGATATCCCCCGTCAAAGTAAGGACGTATATCGGCATGCGGCGGTCCAGAAGTGGTTAACTGACAATTGCCCAGTCATGCAACGCTGTACCCAAATAAAATAAATGTATTTTTTTTCCCAGAAATAGAGCCTTCTTTTGGTGGTATTTGATCACCACTGCGTTATTTATTTTTTTGCGCCATAAAAAAAGACCAACAATTTTTTTACTTTCGGCTATAAAACATTCAATAAAAAAATTTAATAAAAAAATAAAAATAAATAAAAAATAAAATTTCTTCATAAATATAGGCCAATATGTATTCTGTTACATGTTTTTGGTAAAGAAAAAAACCCAATAAGCGTATATTGATTAGTTTACAAAAGCATTATAGCGTTTAAAAACGGTTATATATTTAAGGACATTTTTTCTTTTTTTATACTAGTAATGGCGGCGATCAGTGACTTATAGCGGGACTGCGATATTGCGGCAGACAATCAGATACTTTTGACACTTGTTTACATAGGCAGAGCTCCATTCCGAGTCTCTTCCTGACGATGGGTGGTCACATCCAGTGTCCGGCGCCTGCAGATCGGCTTCTACTGTGGTCAGCAGAAGCGGCCCGCCAGCAGCGAGCAAGCCCCCTGTAGGTGGAAGTACAGAATCACATACAGTAAAACCTTGGATTGCGAGCATAATTTGTTCCCAAAACATGCTTGTAATCCAAAGCAGTTGTATATCAAAGCGAATTTCCCCATAAGAAATAATGGAAACTCAAATGATTCATTCCACAACCATTTATTCATAAGTCCTTCAGTTTATAGTCCATATAAAAAGATTATAGCCATGTGATTGGATGGACATTTTATGGTTACACAACCTCAAATGGAAGTCTCCACAAGGGGATTAGAAGGAAAATCCAGCAGGAGCTACAGAGTATAAAAGAGAAGAGAGGCGCCACTAAGTGTAGTAATATGGTTACATTTAAATGAAGGTACAACATTTAGCAACTCACATGGTTGATGATTAAAACAGGCACATCTAAGTATGCAGGCATCCGGGGTAAAGCTGTCCACATAGACCATCCTCTGCACCGCCGGCTCTCCTTGCTGTCAGTCTGCAATCGTGACCGGGAAGACTACCCTGCAGTAGAGCGATCTGAAAGCGAGGCTTGGAGCGATCATGGAGCATCGATGACGATGCGGAGGATTGTCTATGTGGACAGCTTTACCCTGGATGGCCTGCCTACTTAGATGTGTCTGTTTTAATCATCAACCATATGAGTTGCTAAATGTTGTACCCTCATTAAAGCATAAGTAAACCCATCCATCATGTACCGGAAATGTAACACTCCCATTGGTTGTGCACTCAACCAAACTGTCAAACCATCCAATGGCTGGTGCCATAACTGATCACATGTGCAGCATCAGTTTAAGATTAACCACTTCAGCCCCGGAAGGATTTACCCCCTTCCTGACGGGGGCCATTTTTTGCGATACGGCACTGCGTTCCTTTGTCTGAAAATTACAGTCATGGGACGCTGTACCCAAAATGTACATCCTTTTCTTCCCCACAAATAGAGTTTGCTTTTGGTGGTATTTGATTACCTCTGCGGTTTTTATTTGCTGCGCTATAATAAAAAAAAGTGTTAATTTAGAAAAAAAAAAACAATATTTTATACTTTTTGCTATAATAATAATTCCCAAATTTAAAAAAAAAAAAAAAAACAGAACAAAAACAAAAAAAAATTCTAACTCAGTTTAGGCAGATATATATTCTTCTACATATATTTGGTAAAAAAAAATATATATATATCGCAATAAGCGTATATTGATTGGTTTGTGCAAAAGTTACAGCGTTTACAAAATAGGGGATAGTTTTATGTCATTTTTTTATTATTATTTTTTTTACTAGTAATGGCGGCAATCTGCTATTTTTATCAGGACTGCGACATTGCGGCGGACAGATCGGACACTTTTTTGGGACCACTGACATTAATACAGCAATCAAAAAAAAAAAGCCACCGATTACTTTATAAATGTCACTGGCAGGGAAGGGTTTATACTAGGGGGCGATCAAGGGGTTAAATGTGTTCCCTCAGCGTGTTCTAACTGTAAGGGGTATGGGACTGTCGGGGACCGATCAGTGTACCTACAGTACCTGACCACGAGAATGTGTTTCCAGCGCGATCCCATCTCACGCTGGCTCGCTCATAGGGAAAGGAAAACTGTTTTTTCCTTTCCCGATGAGCGACAAGCGTTGCCGACAGGTGTCTGGTATGAATCATGAGAAGGAACGCCGCGCCAAATTTTAAATAAAAAAACAGCATGGGTTTCTCTCCAGGGGCATACCAGGCCCTTAGGTCTGGTATGGATTTTAAGGGGAACCCCCTACGGCGAAAAAACGCCGCGGGGGTCCCCCAAAAATCCATACCAGACCCTTATCCGAGCACGCAGGGCCCCCTCCACCCCAAAGCACCTTGTCCCCATGTTGATGAGGACAATGGCCTCTTCCCGACAACCCTGGTCATTGGTTGTCGGGGTCCGCGGGCGGAGGGCTTATCGGAATCCGGGAGCCCGCTTTAATAAGGGGGCCCCCAGATCCCAGCCCCCCACCCTATGTGAACGAGTATGGGGTACATCGTACCCCTACCCATTCATCTGGGGGAAAAAAGTGTTAATAAAAAAACACGCTACAAAGGTTTTTAAAGTAATTTATTAGGCAGCTCCGGGGGTCTTCTTCAGACTTCGGTATTATAAACAAGGTGGGTGGAGTTATTACCCCGTCCTGCCAGGGCATGGTGTTTAATTGTGTATTCTGACAGTACCTGCTGCTGCCAGAATTGATCAGCGGCAGTAGCCGCTGGTCGAATGAGTTTCCATCACGTCCCTTCAACAGAAGTCGATAACACGATTGCCATTTTTTGAGCAGGAATGGTCACACATACTGATGGAAATTCATCCGGTCCCTTATGAAACAGTCAAATTTCAAACAGTGTGTGGGCAACTTAAAAAACACATCTGACATTAAGGTTAGTGTATTAGAAGACAAAGTGATAAAAGACAACACAAAAGGGTTAAATGTCAATAGTATCGGGACTCTCGCTGTTGGAGGCAGGGGGTTCTCGAGGCAGTAGAGATGAAGATTTAGCCGCACAAAACTCTTCTACGTAAAATAATCCTTACAATTTGTTGCCGATTTTCCATTACATTCAGATTGATTTTTCCTGAGAATGTATTCAGCCAGGAACAGCTGCGCCTGAGTAAAAATACAAATCAATGCTAAACAGATACAGGTCTCTGACCCAGAAATAGCAGGCTGAAATGCTGGGCAAAACGTGCATTGGCAATGGAATACCCAGACCTAAGAGACGTTCAAGCTGCCAGCACTAACTGAGGCTACAGACATTGGCACCCAGCATTGAGGGCAAAGGTGATAGGTTGTTTTTATGGACGATATAAAAAAGGAAAACGATACTAATGCACATACATAGACATACATGGGCAAACATGGACAAGACAAAATAGGAATTATCAGCTGTTCACTGTTATACAGACAACAAGGGAGGTAATCAGTGAACTTTAAATGTCATCTAGTATACAATCTAGACACAACTAAACCAAAGCCTAGTAATGCCCTGGAGTCTAGAAATGCCCATAGATACTAGACCTTGGTCACCAGTGCATGATCGACCAAGCCACCAAACAACAACATTTTTAATGACACAATATTCACATGGGACAACCCTACATCTCTCTGCCTATGAAGGAGTGCTATAATGTTCTGCCCGTCACCATAGAAAAGCGACGGGCCAGGAAATCATTACAGCTGATCATTCTTCCAAGCAAAATCAAGCCAGTGAGTAATAGTTAGCTTCATGGAGCGGTCTACATAAATGTACGTGTTCCGTGACTCAACCATAAATGGTTAGATACAGGATTTATACAAAAGGGTCATGGGGAAAAAAAGTGTGGGGAGGAGTTGTTCAAGAAAGTAAAAAAGTCAGTTTTAGCTATAGACGGGATAGGCTTGCCTGTAAGGATAAGTTCTCAGGCCATGATAGGGGGTGATGAGGGAGATGAGAGAGAATGAGCGGAGAGGATGGTTAGGTTGATATATTTTGAGATGATATTGGCAATGTAGCTGGAGACAGTTGTGAATGGCTGTGTTTGTTTTTATTATAAATTTATTTGTTGGACGATTGAAAGCCCTAGGTGATATGCACAATGTCGGAAGCCCTAGGTGATATCCACAATGTCGGAAGCCCTAGGTGATATCCACAATGTCGAAAGCCCTAGGTGATACCCACAATGTCGGAAGCCCTAGGTGATACCCACAATGTCGGAAGCCCTAGGTGATACCCACAATGTCGGAAGCCCTAGGTGATACCCACAATGTCGGAAGCCCTAGGTGATACCCACAATGTCGGTTCCCGATGCAGTCAATCAAATCCAGTGACATAGGAGCCGGGGGCGGGGCCGAGTCCTGCTGTCTGTATCAATGGACGCAGCAGCAGGACTCGGGAGCGCGCCCGCACAGGTTTCCCCATGGAAATCGGCTCTCCGTGGGGGCACTGACCAAAAAAGGAGGAGCCAGGAGCGCCACGGGGGGACCCCAGAAAAGGCTGACAGATGAAATGTATACAAAAGAATCCAAGCAATCATAGGTTGTTAAGGAGCGGGGCTGCCGCGTCCTTAACAACCGATGACGTATCAGCTGTCAGTGGGATTTCCCTCCCCGCAGTGGACCCCCCTCCCGCAGCTCTGTTTTTTGTGTCTTCCAGGCGATGTGCTTTTCCTCCTTGGGCTCCCCTGGGGGGCGGCTGTCATGAGACAGATCTGCCTGGTGAGTAGTGTGTCATGCACTGGGTTTTACTTCCCCCCAAACAATAACCAACATGCACCATCTCTTAGGGATCGTTTGGTTAGGAGCCACTATTCCTCTGTGGCCAGAGACCACACATCCCATACGGGCACCTTTGCCTGCGAGAGATGTGATGTATGTCAATTTCCAATGGCTACGAGACCATTCTTCCGAATGGTCAAACTCATGCTATTTCACACAGAGTAACTTGCCATACAGTTGGCGTTGTATATTTGGCCAAATGCCTATCCGGATGTTTTACGGTAAAACCAAGCGTCCTTTTTTTAAGCGAATAAAGGACCATACTACTCCCGTTTTCAAACGTCTCATTACTACTGCTAATCAGCAGACATGTGGGATTTCAGCATAATTTTGATCCAAACCTGATCACATTCACCGCCCTTAAACATGTACCTTTACATGTGAGAGGCGGTGGCATAGACTGCACGTTACAACAATTAAATAACTCGGTGGATCCATAATCTGGATGCCACAAGATATCCCGGCTTGAACGAGTTCGTTTTAAATCTTTTTTGTAATGCAGAGATTTTCCTTATTTATGTTTATGTAACGTTTATGCGTTCAATCCTGGTTATTTTGTCGTTAATAGCAGTGGTCATGAATGCTTTATTCCATCTTGCCTCCCTCTCTCCCACATTATGTATCCCCCTAGCCATTTTACTATCCTGGATTGGGTGATGTGTGTCACCGTATAGTTATACACTATAAAACAGACTAATATATGTACATACTTGCCCGTCTCCCTTGATAGACATTTACTAATTGTGTGTTGTCTTTATAATTATTATTACTTTGGGTAAAACCTATGTATAATTATGCTTTGTTCAATTAATTAGGTTTTATTAATCATGTGTCATGGTTCATGTTGCTGGGCATTGGTCTGCACTGGTTGGTTCACCGTTGTAGTTACCAGTGCCTGTCTTCTGACTTGTCCTTTATCCTCTCTCTTCTCTCCCCCTTGCCTTGATGGCTCCCCTCTTCTGGGCAGACATCGGGTTGTCCACGATGGCCATGGGTAAACATGTGTGGCTGCACGGACGCCCCAGGCGCCTGCCCCTGTTCTGGGACAGACGCCCGTTTTTGGTTGTTGCCAGTCACGCTAGAGTTTTGCTAGCCTGGCCTGGGTTTTTTTCTCCCCCGCCCCGCTTTGCCCTATGAGGTCGGCTGGGCGGGCTATCATGCGGGGATTAGTCCTGCCCGCCTCCACCTACGTGTTTACTGCGTTATGGGACGCGGTTGTGTCACGTGACAGCTGTATATGTAAGTATATGTATATGTAAGTGTTGCTTGAGGCTATGTTAGCCCATAATATTGGGCTGTGTTATGTCCAATTATATTACTCCCTTTATAATTTTCTTCTCTAACTTTATTCTAGCCTAGCCCCTGTATGCCCCCTGTGGTCACACGAATGGAACCTCCCTTTGCCGTGATTGTTGGGCTGCCCGGCCGTGTGCCCTTCTGTGGGCGTCCCCTTGGTGAGTTGGGTGGGACAGTCTATGAGCCATGACACTTGATATATATTTGTATGCATTTTTCCTGGTACTATTGTATTTTTAGTCACATTATTTCTATTTTCCAGACGTGGTAATAATTAATGTGTTTATTACTATCAGAGTCACTGTTGAACACTGATGATCATATAATTCCCTGAAGAAGCCATTGTTTGGCGAAACATGTAGGGACTTGACATGCATCAGTGACCATTTCAAGTATATGGATACTTTGGCCAGTATTACTATCTGTATATTACTCTGCTTATATTTTATGCACCCCATGTTTGTTGTCTTCTGTACATCTATGTAGTTTTTTTTTTTTTGTTTTTTGTTTTTTTAAGTAAAATACTGTCATTTTCTATATATTAGGCACCACATTAATCCCTATCCAATATCCTTTGTACTTTACCATGCTGGAGAGTTTGACTGTAGAAAAAAAAAACATCTGAAGCCAAAAACAGCAGCTGTAAAAACATCCAGAAACATTCAATGTGCATCAGGCCTAAAAGGTGAACACTTTAATTGTTTAGATCTGTACATCAAAACTAAAATAAGGATAGCTTTGGTTGAGAGAGGAATAAAGGTTTGTATCCAACAAACAGGTTAACAGACCTATAAGTCCCTAATTTTTATAGCATTTACTAAAGTACAAATGTAAACGGTTTCCATCATTATAACAAAAAATGAATGCCCCCTCGTAAGCTCGCCAGGGAGCTGGCCGACGATGCCAGATAAGTAGCTTACAGCAGATACAGTAGAAGCTCTGTATAAACTGGCAAGGATCAGCTGAAGAAGACACTATGCAGAATGGAGATGTCATGTAACATCAGATGGTGAAAGGGATGTGAAAGCATGAGGGCACACTCTTCTGCTATCTCACATGGTGTACACTAACACTGCGGCATGTAACTGGAAGGATTAACAGCACCAGTAGCAGAATGTACGGCAATCTAGAAATTGAATGCAGCAGCAGAACTGTGAATGAGGAGAATGCTAAATATCCCATACAACATATAGGTCAGAACCCAAGTAAAAGAACCGCTCTTCTACAGGAAAATACTAAGCAGGTGTAAACACTCCAGCTGTTAAAAATCAAAAGTGCAGAGTTATGCCCGGTACACACGATAAGATTATCGGACGAATTATCGTTTTTTTTGTTTTTTTTTGCATAATAATCGCAGATTGAATCTGATGAGTTTACTAATGTCACAAAAATTCTCGTACGACAGAATAAAAATTTGGAAGTGATATCATGTGTTGTAATGCATTTGTATTGCATTTTCGGAGGACAGCTGTATTAAAATTGTGCGATCTGGCATCTTACGGAAATTTTTTTCATTCATGTCCGATAGAATAATATCAGATGAACTGCCATGATTGGCTCTCGAAAGCTCTGTACTAATGATTCAATTATCGTACGATCGATTCGAAGGCGGTATTTTTCGCACGATTTTCTGATTGTGTGTACGGGGCATTAGGCTAGGTGGTCTAATCTTAGGACATGGATATAATAAACTTCAAAGCCAGAAAAATGCCTACACTTTCATAGTCGTGATTGTCCAAGGATTCACTGATACAGAATGAGAGATTACCATGAAATCACAATAAATGACCAGCAATTTATGTTTTTAGTAAGCCATGCATGCTATATTTATATATTTATGTTGTACCCTTACAGTAAATTTACCATGCATAGAAAGGATTACTGTTTTTAAAGTGTATGTATAGCCAATTTTTTTTTTTTACACTTTGGATAACATAGGAAAGGGTTAAACCTCCCTGCCAGCGTATGTTTGTGCACAATTGAGGAAGTTTCCCCCTCACTTCCTGCCCCAGAGACACAACAGGAAGTTAGAAGAAATCTAGTTACAGGAATTTCCCTCCGCAGAACAACTGGTGAGAACAGTTCAATGGGGGCACCCTTCCATTTCCTCTTGAATTTTGACTCAGTGACAATAATTAGGACAGACACAGAGGTGAATCTTTCCAGAAACAACAACCTACACCCACCCAGCTGAGGCCTTATGGCCATACTTAAAAAAGACTCTACAAGTTAAAACAAGACTACTACTTAAAGAGTAACTCCAGTCAAAAATGAAATTTTTCATATTATTAGTATGTTAAATCTCTTTATCGTTGATATTATTCATTTTCTTTATAGCCGATAGTCTAGCTTAGAAAGTCTTATCTGAGCTGGACCAGCAGCTTCTTTCTGTTCTTCACCCACAACGCCATCTCCCTTTATCTGAATTTGCCAAGCTGTCTTTCACTTCTTGAAAAGGTTGTCAGTCTTTCTTATGGCCCATACACACAATCCGAAAACCGGACGAAAAATACCGCTTTCGACACAAACGTACTATAATTGAATTGTAAGTACAGAGCTCTCGAGAGAAGATCATGACGGTTCATCGGATATTATCTGATCCAACCAACACGAAAAAATGTTCTTGCACGATATCAGATTGTATGATTTTTATTTAATCAGTACAGTTGTCATCCAAAAATACAATACAAATACACTACAACACTTGACATCACTTCCGATTTTTTATTCTGTCATACGAGAATTTTCTTAACTTTAGTAAACTCTTTAGGTTCAATAAACGACTAGCAAGCAAAAAAATAATAATAAATAAATAAATAAATAAAAATAAAAAGACTATCTGTCGTCCGATTTTCAAATTGTGTGTACGGGGCATAAGACAAACATGCCCAGCCCTGCCCCCATCCCTCCTATCCTTCACAGAACATGATCTCCTCGTTTTGGCCAGCAGCTTCGATCGAGAAATAGAGAGAGAAATAGAGAGAGAGAGGGAGAGGGAGCACAGGCTTTGGAAGTATGTTATGCTCATTCTTCATGGTTCCAGTAGCACAAAACACACACACACATACACAAACACAGTTTGTTAGAAACTGTAAAATAGATTACAAGATATATAGATTACTGCACAACACTGATGAGCACTGATTGCACTGTGTGCATTGTGTGGCACACATCCAGCTGCTGTGAACGGCGGAGAGAGCTGAGGAAGAAAATGTCACATGATTAGCGCAATATATAAAAGAAATCAGGTACAAAGGAACATTTTTTTAAAGTTTGGAAGGATACAGATCGATTTCTATTGCTCATTACATGTGAGTAATGAGTTTAAGGCTCTGTTTCCCCTGGTGCAACTTGTCATGTGATTTGACACAAAGTCGCATGACAACTCACAGCCTATTGATTTCAATGGCACCCGTTCCCATCTATGCAACTTTGAAAATCAGCGACTATGAAAAGGTGCCTGCACTACTTTGATGCGACTTTTGATGTGACTTTGATCCAGAGTGTAAAGTTGGAGCAAAGCTGCAATCAGTGGCACTGTAAATCGCACAACTTTAGCGTCGCACTAGTGGAAATGTCGCCCAAGGCTAGAGTGCAACTTTGATGCGACTGAGTGCAGCTTTAATCCAACTTCACTCTCTGGATCAAAGTCGCAGCAAAGTAGTGCAGGTACCTTTTCAAAGTTGCACAGATGGGAACAGGTGCAATTGAAATCAATGGGCTGTGACTTTATGTGTTCAAAGCCGCATGAAAAGTTGCACTAGTGGAAACGGAGCCTTAGTCTACTTTTCCACTATTGCTACCCCAAAGTTGCGTGATTTAGATCCAACTTTACACTCTCTGGATCAAAGTTGCATCAAAAGTCGCATCAAAGTAGTATAGGTACCTTTTCAAAGTTGCATAGATTGGAACGAGTGCCATTGAAATCAATAGGCTGTGACTTGTCATGCGACTGTGTCCAAAATCGCATGACAAATTGCACTAGTGGAAACTTGGACTTAGTGTGGCTGCCTGTACTATTTTTTTAATGTATAGTGATCATTGTAGACTGAGCTGAGACCCCAAAGCACTTCTAGCTACACTGACAGTTCTCGATGTGTCCAGCTCCCTTCTCCAGTGGTAGTCGTCATTCAAAGCCCAGCACAGCTATACTGTATATGTGCACTGCACCTACCAGCCTGTGTGGATAGGTCTTATTTTATTTCTCATGAATCAGTATGTACAATGCATCCTTACTAATGAGAGAACACTGGGCAGGAACCTATGATCAGCTCCTCCAATCCTGTATACACCCACTGGCTACACTGGAACAGTGTCCCTTCCTGGAAGTGATGTCACTAGCTTTCAGTAACCACACCCACTGACTGCTCTTAGACTCAGAAGGAAGAATTGAAGTCATGTGACCGCACTGGATACTGAAAAAACTGGGATTTTTTCATTTTGAGACATAAGGCTGAACTTAGCTCACATTAATAATTGCAGGGGAGAATTTAAGTATTAGGCTTTACTTGCACTTGAAGCCCTACCAATATTAAGTTGAATTGCAGGGAAATTCTGTTGCGTCAAATAAGATGCAATCCAGTCATAACTGTAAAATATTAGTGGTAATTGGTAACAGTGAAAATATATTTTGAGAACGTTTTTGATCAGATCTAAGCAGATTCTTCTGTTTATGCTTTGTCAAAACTGTGAGGCAAGTTAGAATTCGAATTGCTCAGGAGGTGTGGATGTGTGTCCCTTTTTATTGTCCTGCAGCACAGAGACAATATAAATAGAAGTAAAACTACTTCATACACACTGGAAAATAAGGAAACTACCAATGTAGGTGCTGTAGGTCCCCTTTTGCAACAATCTCTATTCACCCAATCTGCTGCTGGATGAGCTCAAAATTCTCTGTGGAGCTGCAGATTTTCTGAAAGTTGATAGCTGTGCTCCCCTGTCACCATGTGACCTGCTTGGACATATCCATTGGATGATCAGGCACCAAACACTGGACTGAATGCAGTAGGAGTGGGGGTCATGTGCCCTCTGTGTGATCTACAGTATGTACATTGCAGGGATTTTAACAAACTTTGGTGCAGATTCCTACCTTTTGTTACTCTGAATAAATAGCTGTTGGTGTCCATGTGCAGAGGTAATGTGTATGGGAGTGGTTTTAAAATGATCAATTAGCTGATGCACCTGCAGTGCTGGAATGAGAAAATTAGCAAAGTCTGCATCCTTTTCGATGTGATTTCCCATTGGGAGCATCTCATCATAAATTACATTTGTGTTGCAGGGGATGCCAAAAGTTTGATTGGTATCTTAGTGCAGACTCCTGGCAAAATCAGTGAGCCCCTCACACAAAGCAGGAAATTACATTTCTATGTGGTAATTTTAACACAATCTGTATACAGAACGCCTCCAGGTAGCCATACTGTATTTACATAAAATAATAGCACTGCAGATTGAAAAGGAAAGGTCATTTTTTTGAATAACATTCAATTATAATATGACTTGAGTCACAATTACAAACGCTATATTTTTTTTATTTGCCTTTTTTTTTTTACCCCATGAAAGTGAAGCTACCCTTTAGGTATGGAAAAACTGACAGTACAGAGTCACTCTATACAGACAGGCTGCAATATTGGATTCACCAACAGGTGGCACTGAAGAGAAGACCTCAGATTGCTGTGCCTTATTTCCTGGAAGAAACCGTCCTAAATTGAAGAAATACCCCTCTTCATTCTTCCATTTAGAATATTTGGAATCTATTATGCAAATTACTATCTTTAAAGGACACCTCTATCAAGAGATATAAGCAAGCTAACTAAAAATGCCAGGCATCTGGCTGTCTCTGGTTTCATTATTTTGAACTACCGACCTAGAAGAAATATGCTGTCAGTGAAGGCAGAGCTCCTGATCTGCACATTCAATTATAATGAGGCTACAGGATGAGTAACTATCAGGAAGTCAATATTTTCAGTAATGGCAGCCTACATAAATGCAATACTCTGAGAACAGGTCTCCTTCGGCATATAAAGATCTGCCCGGAGAAGGCAGTTACATGCTTCCAAAATAGTTTAGAAGTAGAGAATAGTTATATATTGATAACAAGTCCTGCATGTTGATGGAATCCACATTCAAGGCAAGCTGATTTAGCTAACCTTTTACTTCCTGTGCTACAAAGTCCACAATGATAGCTGCTGATCAGAGCCTGAATCAGCAGATTAAATATTCTGGGGACATTATTATGAAAGAAGAAAACTTTGCAGCACACTGAACACTTAATAACAATGGATATATGAGTCAGCAATTTTGGAAAGCTAAAAGTACAATCATTTTGCGATTTACAGGTGTGTACGCATATATTACACACAAACTCACTGACCTACACAGTTAAGCCTCATGTACACCGCTGCCGATACATTTAAAGTTAGTACAGACGCCAGGAAAAAAGCGTTAAAAATGTGATTTATCAGCGTTTTGCATTGTCGTCAATGCGCTTTTAGCCACTTTTCTTTGCCTCTATTCAAAATTAATGGTTCCCTATGGGAGCCCATTGATTTGCATAGAAGTTGCACCAGAAGTTGGATCATGATGATCAGACTTGCAGTGCGTCTTGTGTGCTGAGGATCTTGAAGGGGAACCTCCCGCCAAAATGAAAAAAAAAAAAACGGCGTGGGGTTCCCCCCCCAAAAGCCATACTAGACCCTTATCCGAGCACGCAGCCCGGCAGGTCAGGAAAGAGGGTGGGGACAAGCGAGCAGCCACCCCCCCTCCTGGACCATACCAGGCCACAAGCCCTCAACATGGGGGGGGGGTGGGCGCTTTGGGGCAGGGGGGACCTGCGCCCCCCACCCCAAAGCACCATGTGCCCATGTTAATGAGGACAAGGGCCTCTTCAGGATAACTCTGGCAGGTGGTTGTCAGGGGGTCTGTGGGCGGGAGCTTATCAGAACCTGGAAGCCCCCTTTAACAGGGGTGCCCCCAGATCCCAGCCCTCACCCTATGTGAATGAATATGGGGTACATTGTACTCCTACCCATTCACTTAAAAAAAGTATCAAAAATAAACACAGTACACAGGTTTTTAAAGTATTTTATTAAGGCAGCTCTGGCATCTCTTCTGATTTCTTCTCCCTCCTCTAGTAATGTCTTCTCCCTCCGGTTCTTCAACTCTCTACGCTGTCTTCTTGCTCTTTTGCCGGGTCTTCGTCGCTGTCTTCTTCCGATGTTGACTCGACGCGATCTCCCAGTGTAATGCTGGGTCCGCCATGTGCAATGACTTATATTGGCATGGGGCAGGGCCACCTGCTGACATCTGGAGGCCCCACCCCTTTGCGACATCGTGGGTGTCAGCGGGAGGTAAAGCGCCCCATCGTGGGTGTCAGCGGGAGGAAAAGCGCCCCATCGTGGGTGTCAGCGGGAGGAAAAGCGCCCCATCGTGGGTGTCAGCGGGAGGAAAAGCGCCCCATCGTGGGTGTCAGCGGGAGGAAAAGCGCCCCATCGTGGGTGTCAGCGGGAGGAAAAGCGCCCCATCGTGGGTGTCAGCGGGAGGAAAAGCGCCCCATCGTGGGTGTCA
This sequence comes from Lithobates clamitans, assembly GCA_037952925.1. NCBI lineage: Eukaryota > Metazoa > Chordata > Amphibia > Anura > Ranidae > Lithobates > Lithobates clamitans. The sequence continues at coordinate 626,924 of JBBGZY010000992.1, read as the reverse complement.
GCGGGAGGAAAAGCGCCCCATCGTGGGTGTCAGCGGGAGGAAAAGCGCCCCATCGTGGGTGTCAGCGGGAGGAAAAGCGCCCCATCGTGGGTGTCAGCGGGAGGAAAAGCGCCCCATCGTGGGTGTCAGCGGGAGGAAAAGCGCCCCATCGTGGGTGTCAGCGGGAGGAAAAGCGCCCCATCGTGGGTGTCAGCGGGAGGAAAAGCGCCCCATCGTGGGTGTCAGCGGGAGGAAAAGCGCCCCATCGTGGGTGTCAGCGGGAGGAAAAGCGCCCCATCGTGGGTGTCAGCGGGAGGAAAAGCGCCCCATCGTGGGTGTCAGCGGGAGGAAAAGCGCCCCATCGTGGGTGTCAGCGGGAGGAAAAGCGCCCCATCGTGGGTGTCAGCGGGAGGAAAAGCGCCCCATCGTGGGTGTCAGCGGGAGGAAAAGCGCCCCATCGGGGGTGTCAGCGGGAGTAAAAGCGCCCCATCGTGGGTGTCAGCGGGAGGAAAAGCGCCCCATCGTGGGTGTCAGCGGGAGGAAAAGCGCCCCATCGTGGGTGTCAGCGGGAGGAAAAGCGCCCCATCGTGGGTGTCAGCGGGAGGAAAAGCGCACCATTGTGGGTGTCAGCGAGAGGAAAAGCGCACCATCGTGGGTGTCAGCGGGAGGAAAAGCGCCCCATCGTGGGTGTCAGCGGGAGGAAAAGCACCCCATCGTGGGTGTCAGCGGGAGGAAAAGCACCCCATCGTGGGTATCAGCGGGAGAAACAGCACCCCATTGTTGGTGTCAGCGAAAGGAATAGCGACCCATTATTGGTGTCAGCGAGAGGAATAGCGCCCCATTGTTGGTGTCAGCGAGAGGAATAGCGCCCCATTGTTGGTGTCAGCGAGAGGAATAGCGCCCCATTGTTGGTGTCAGCGAGAGGAATAGCGCCCCATCATTGAGGTCAGTGGAAATAGCACCCCATTGTAGGCATCAGTGGGAGGAATAGTGTACCATCATGTATACCAGTAGGAGGAATAGTGTCCCACGGGTCAGATAATGGTATGCAAAGGGCCACACTTTGGAGGCCACTGATCTAGACCTTTGAGATTTAGCTGAAGGGCAAGGTTCATGGCCAAATCTGTAAATGATCTAATGTTCAACAGATGATCTGTAAGTGAACCAACACCTCCCACCTGCAGGATGTTTTACTATCAATATCCTGACATGATGTACTTTTTTTAATGGCAACACTGTTCAGTGGAACTTTTCACCTTCCAAAAAAAAAAACAAAAAAAAACGCATCAAGATATACAGTAGAATGTCAAATTAAAAAGGCATTTTTGTTTGTACAAAGCCGTATTTGTCTGGAGCATATTTCAGCTGGCAAAATGTAAAATGACCTCACTTCTCTGTAAAATAACTATCCAAGAATGACTTCATAATACAGTGTTTGGGACTAATGATTGCTTCAGGGCAGGACAGGATATTTCTAGATTGAAGAAGACACTTGTTAGCCTGGTTTCAGCCATAATCGCTTGACAATCAATTTAAAACTTAAGAGTCAATATCACATTATGAGGTTAAGATAGAGCCTATTGTTCCTTCACCTGCCTTATCGCTAACTGCAAACAATTCATGACTAACCAAGCTTCAGAAAGGAGGCATTATATATACAAAGATAAGCCAAGTCCACACTGTTTACATTGCACAGCATCAAACAAGACAAAGAAGAAAAAGTCTGTGCAAGGTACATTTACAAGCACACACAGGCAGACAGATGTTGGCTACACTAATGAGATGTGACGACAACACTGACACAAACAATGAAAACCATTTAAAGATCGGGTTTAACAAAAAATAGTCTATGTAACCAGCATAACCAATGAAACCGTGGATGGGTGGCCTGTGCAGGCAAAGCGACATACTGGTACGTCATTGCCTTCTTCTGGGTTCATGAAAGGCGTGGAGGCAAAAAAGTTTAAGTACCACTGAAAGGTATTTATTACCTCTTGTACACATCAGAGTAATTGCCCTAACAATGCCTTTATCTTGCTTTCTCCCCAGAAGAAAAGCCTCATCTATATTTTAGAGCACCAACCAAGGTGTATGCTAGTCCATAAAAGCACACAATCAGGCAAAATCACAGTAAGCCCTCGTTCACACGTAGGCTAAATGTGTAAACAGCAATAAAAACCTGACAAGTGTTCTAATCCATCTCAAAATTAAAAAAAATTAAGTTTTGCCTTTAGTTATACTTTAAGATTTCAGAGTAGAAAAGGCAGAGACCACTAAAAATTAAAGTGATATTAAGGCAAAAAAAAAAAATGTCATACTTACCTGCTCTGTGCAATAGTTTTGAACAGAGCAGCCCAGATCCTCCTCTTCTCAGGTCCCACCCGCCTGCACTCCTAGCCCCTCCCTTCTGTTGAGTGCCCCCATAGCAAGCAGCTTGTAATAGGGGCACCCGAGCAGGAGCGCTCCTGAGACGCTATTCTGCGTGTCCAGACACGGAATTGTGGTTCGGCCCCACCCCCTCTCTCCCCTCACTGACGTTCTGGCTGTGGTTGGCAGCAGCGGGAGCCAAAAACCTCAGCCTTTACAATCAGTTTAAGAGCTTGCTGGAATTCTGGCAGCATCAACAGGTCATTTTTGCACATTAAAAAACATATAACAAAACACATTCAGTGGTATATGTAACAGACCAAAAAGAAGCAAAATAATGAAGGTTCGTGGTTAGGGATTACATGCACCTTAACTGTGTGCAAAAGTTCTGTCATCCCAGGCCACCCAATCAAGATGTCTTAAGATGCCAAACCCAGAAGAAGACTAGATCAAGATGTTAGCAGGAGCAGTGAGAGACTGCAGATGTTGCATCAATGAAAGAGGGTGCCTTGGCAGGTAAGGCCTTGTTCACATGGGGGTATAACAGCGTACACCCAATGCAAAGGCATGTTCCATGTATCCCTGTGCAAACAGTCATATTCATAATAACTGGGACCCAGCGGCTGTGCAGTCTTCCACAATATAAAAATATGCTGTGTACTTTAACATTATGGCAAAAGCCCTGGGGACATGCAGCAGACATTTGTTCTGATTCAGCCTGGGTTCACACTAGCTCAATCTCAGATCGCACTGCAGGTGCTGATCACATGCGATGTCTGAGCAATGCGAGTTCAGCCATACATTTGTATGGCTGAACGCACATTGGATTCGCACAGAAAATAGTGCAGGGACTTGTTTTTCCCCACACTAGAATCGGATTGCATGGGTGTTCTCATCTATGCGATCTGATTATTGAGCCAGTTTGCACTGTGAACTAAACTAGGGGTGTCATTAACTTTGTTAATGACACCCGCAGTGGTTCACACAAGCTGCGGGAGAGTAGCGATGCGGGAACCGGCGATGGAATCGTGCTGGTTCCCGCATCGCACTAGTGTGAACCCAGCTTCACAGTGGATGTAAACCTGATTCATAAAATTTGACCTAGGCACATATCTGCAATGTTTTCTTATCTTTCTCCAAAGCCCTAAGTCCTGTGTCTTTCTGCTGCTCCCTTCCCTCTATTATCAGCATAACTTCTGCCAAGTTGGACAACCGAGATAAAATAAAACCAGCCTGAAATTTGTGTCGGGGTGGGTGCTATTAATAGAACAGCAGAGAGCTGGTCTATACCCAGCACATTCCTTCCTTCGCCTATGCGGAGTGGAGGTGTGTGCCTTTCCTCCAATCAGCTGTGTGTCACACAATGCAAGACTCCCCACACCCAGTGCTGAACAGGAAGAGAACATTTCTAAAACGAGGTGCACTTTCTAAAAAACATAGCAAGCTGAAGACAGCAGATATACATGTAAAACTTATGTAGGGAGATCACCTGAGGCTGCTCACTTCACTGGGTATATGTGTCGATGTGTTTACATTCACTTTAAACGAGGGAGTAAGGTAAACTGGAGCACATCAACCAACACAGATGTACTTCTAATGCTCTTCAGCAGTTTTTTTTTTTTTTTTACTAGTTGCCTGTACAGCCCGGCTCTCTGTGACCTTCAGAACATCTGTAGTCAAAGTTTCTAAGAAACAATAATTTTCATAACCTAAATATTAAAATAAATGAGGATACTGCTTCATATTTCTGGGATTACTGTAGAAGGGGATCCCTTGACACAGGAAATACATTAACAGTCAATATGCAGCCAAAACTGTCATTTTTTTGTGTGTTTATATTACAGGCATCAGGGATTTGGTAAAAATGAAAAAAGGCTAAAACAAAAGAAGACAATTTCCCAATACAGCCTGATCCCCATAATCCTCTGTTGTGTTTAGTACTGTGTGCATGCAGGGGATAAGCAGCATACTCCACGGATACATTAATTCCTAGGGACCAGTTGTTCCATTTTAAAAAAAAAAAACCTCAAAAAGGGTCGATTTTCCATCTGCGTGACCTGCTCTGACACATGGAAATAAAATAAGTGAAGGATTAAAAGGGAGCTCCCATACTTCCAAAGCACCCGAAACATGTTGATCCGAGAACAGGTCCCCTACAGCTGGCACAAGAAGATAAAATCCCAAAAAGGAGCAGGCACTTTTGAAGATCAGAGTAGGGAAAAGGTTTTAGAAGGCGCTGGCTGTGAGGAGAGATAACACAGACCAACAGCTCTTGGGAGTGATAATCATGAGCAGGGGAGGGTGAAGGAATCTGAGCAGGCAACAATAATCATATGCTGACAAAAGTGCAGCAAACTGAGCAACTTCTGAAAAGTGAGATCAAAGTCCGCCAAAGTGAAACAAAGAATGAAAGCAAAGCTGGAAATGGATATCTGCATGTACAGACATCTAGACAAAGGCAACAATCTTACATGGTTTGCAAGCATGGCTTCTGTTTAGTCAATGGCAGAAGAATGGATGAACAGTATACAGAGTCTCATACCATAAGAAACATAGGGGGAGATTTACTAAAACTGGTGCAGCGGTGCACAGCAACCAATCAGCTTCTACCTTCAGTTGTTCAATTAAGCTTTGCCATCAAAACCTAGAAGCTGATTGGTTACTATGCAACAGTTTTAGTAAATCTCCCCCACTGTGTTCAATACTCCATGCAGGACTCTGATAGGTAGATCAGGAAAAGGTCGCCTCATGTCTACAAAGAATGTTCGATGTGAGACTGAAGTAGAAGTCCAGGCTAGATCTAATTCAAAATGGCTCCCCCCCTCCAAAGTCCCATTCTAACTACCCTGCAGAACAGTGGTCCCCAACCTTTTTGGCACCGGGGGTCGGCAATGTGGGAAGAGAATTGTGCCAAGGGCCGGGGGGGGGGGTTGTCACTTGTCACGTTGCCTGCCACCAGATGCGGTTGGTCACTTGCTAGTCAAACATGTAAAGGGGGCACCGCCAACTGAGTCATAAAAGTCTCTGTAAAACTAGATAATAAAGTCCATAAGATGTGTAGATAGAAGACGACATCACACACCAATGCCGATGAGGGAGTGTAGCTCTAACATCACTTCTGTGTGATAAAGCTGTTCCGCTTACCAGATTGTGTTGACCCTCAAATTATAGTGAGATCAACACCAGCATCGGAAAGACAAAAATCGAATGGATCATCTGTGGCACGGACTCCCTGCATCGTCACTCCAGACTTTCACCAAAGGACGTAAGGTAACCCCAAAAGGGATGTAAAATAACAGAATGTGCAGTACGTTCCAAAAAGGCTAAAACGCTGGTTTATTTAAAATTATTGCACTCACAAGCATCAAAGTATAAAAAGCATGTCAATCTATTTGTCAAGATGGACGCGGCAGATAATATGCTTACGTCACAAGGTCCTATCACGACTTACGCATTTCGTCATCACCTGCCACCAGATGCAGTTTGTCACTTGCCATGTCGCCTGCCACCAGGTGCAGTTTGTCACCTGCCACCAGGTGCGGTTTCTCACTGCAGTGGTGGCAGCACAGGTGTGAACATTAGTTCAGAGGCAGGCCTGGAGTGGTGGGTTTCGAGTAAGGGAGAACAGCGGTGAGAGATGATCTCATCTCTCTGCTCCCCTGTTACATCTCCACCAGTGTAGCAGCCCCGCTGTGTGGGCGGAAGAGCGGAGATGTGGTCGGTGAGAGATGTCATCTCTCTTCTCACCCACCTCTGCACGTCAGACAATGCAGGCTTTGGGGCCCAGCTGCAAGCAGGCCACGGTCCGGGGGTTTGGGACCCCTGCTGTAGAAGGCAGATACTTATACGGCCACTGCCCCTGATGACATTTGCTGTGACAAAATGCATCGGGCCAGCCGAAGTGACATCACTACGCATGTCGATACCATAAGCAGCATTTTGAAGGAGATGGCGGCTGATTGAATGCTCTTTTCAGGCTCTATTATAAGGAGTTTTTATACTTACATTAATGTGAGTGTTCATTCTGGGATGGTAATAATAAATATGGGAATTAAAATTTCTTCTAAGTGATCTATTTTGCCTGGATCTTTGGAGCGCATTAATGTGTCATCTATTAGAAAATCTTTTGGAGGCCTTATGGCCGCATGTTTAGAGCGTTATTTGATATCTCCTACATGGTTATATGCATTTTGGTAAGGTATTCGGTGTGCTCATAGGGTGAACACGTGGTACGTGAAGAGTCCTTTTGATGTATACATGGTGGAAGAGTAGCTCCAACTCCTAAAGTATAGGCATCCTAGAGTGTAAGCTCTAACAAGTAGGGCCCCGATTACTCCTGTATTGAAATGTATTACAACTGTACGGTCTACCCTCATGTTGCAAAGCACTGTGCAAACTGTTGGCGCATTGCATTATAAATCTTGTAAAATAATAATAATTTGAGAGCATAAGTAATATTTGACCCTTTGAGAGGAACATTATGTCTAGAGAAAATTGCAAAAATGTCAACTCTCACATTATCCAATCATACAGGTTTATTCCTGGAAGTGGTGAAGGGAATGTCGTCTCATTTCCACAGGGACAGAAATTGGTAACCGACCATATTTCCCTAGATCTGTTGCCAGAGTTAGGTTGGCCATACTTGGACCAAATGTCAATAGGTCCCTAAAGAACTGGCTGAAATTTGCTCAGTGATTGGCGCTGATGGCTGCCTCCCTTGTCGGACATGTAGTACAGTAACCTCATTGACAAATTACACAGCCTAAAGGGATAAAGTATACCAGTAGGATACAATGACAACTAAAGCTAAAAAAACAACAACATGACCTCAATCTTAAGATCTGTAAACATATGTGCATGTTGATAACTGCCTGTATATACACACCAGGAAAGGCAACAAATGCTTTCATCAAGTGTCCCTTTAACAATACTGGTGTCTGCTAAAGGAAAAGGAAATCTAGAGCAACGTGCATTCCTATTGTGCTGCTTCAGAGTCTCTCTCCCATTCCTCAGTGTGTTTAAATAACAGGAGGTCACATTACATTTGGAGCCACTTTGGTTAGCAACAGCCCCCCTCCTGCCACCAAGAGTATTCAGGAAATCATTTCAGCTATTGATCACTTTAATGCAGGCATGTCCAAAGTTTGGCCCGCGCTCTGGTTTCAAACGCGCCCCCCCCCTGGTAATTTTGACATGTATATCTTTTGTGGTCCCCAACGAACCCCCAAGCACCGGGGGCCACAAAAGATATATATGCTGGCTGCCTGGGAGGGGACAGGGAGGGGGCGGGACAAGTGTCGAACATACAGGAGAATTTCCTGTTTACACAGCGGCCTCTGTAAAAGGAAGTCCCATCTCCTGCGCAGCCATTGAACGACTGTTCTATCCATCATAGGGGGCGGAACTTTCCATTAAAGAGGCCGGTTTCTCCTGTATGTAATCTGTTGGCGCTCATCCCCCCCTCCCTGTCTCCTCCAAGGCTGCAGATGGGCATGAATCAGGCTGCACTGATGGCAACGGGGGTGCTGCATGCATGGCAACGGGGGTGCTGCATGCATGGCAACGGGAGTGCTGCATGCATGGCAACGGGGGTGCTGCATGCATGGCAACGGGGGTGCTGCATTCATGGCAACAGGGGTGCTGCATTCATGGCACTGATTAGGCTACATTGATGGGCACTGACCCTTATTTTGCTTCACAGTTCTTTATTTAAAATTTAAGTTATTTTCCTGAAACTTCCCTCTTAAAGTGAAGGTGTGTGTTATACGCCGATAAATACATTATATCCAAATAACACGCCCGAGCTCATCTCTTTACTGCACACATCCACAAAGGCAAGAGAATTCTTGTTGGGCAGTGTATTATTGCTCGGACGAACACAATTAGACCGAATTTTAATGGTTCAAAGAATGTCAGGCAAAATGGTCGGCCCTCGCGCATGTTAACTTCATCAAATCTGGCCCTCTGAAAAAAGTTTGGACACCCCCCTGCTTTAATGAGATGATAGAAGCAAATTATCGCCATGAACTTTTAACTGTTTTCACACTGCTCGACAAGCCTAGTTGTGGGTGACCTCCTGTTTCGGTCACAAAACAACCATGCAAAAGGTGAAGCATCAAAACAACTGGTGTAGCAAACATACCATGAGTGTTGGGCTGATTATGTTACCAAGGCACAGACAGGTCACTGCTAAAGTGAGCCTGCACAAACCAAGAGACACAACAATCCTGAGTGACACATATTTGAGAAATGAATCAGCTGGTATTTTTGAAAGAGGAACTTAAAAGTTCAGCTAGCATGTTCTACAAATGCCTAGCCTAGTAAAATGCCTAGCCTAGTAAATCCAAAGTTGAATGCCATCATTTATAGTATGCAGGAATATAAAACGTTGAAGCTCAAAACATCTTTGTTAGAGGATGCAACATATAGGAGATTAAAGACAAGATGGAGGTCCCTCTCACTGTGTACTGGTTATGCATCTGCCCCTCTTGTAGTTTTCAGCGGGCAGCTTGTAGTGGAAGGGGTCTGCTGGGTTCCTCCCACAGCTCTGCGCTCTGTACTACAAGGTGATGTCACTGGGAAGGAAATGTCCTGTAAGCCGCAAGTGACTGCAAGCCCTATGTGAGAGAGTATAACAGCCTCGGCCCGGGCTCCAATCAGAGTACACCCCAACGCATTTCGCTCCGGAGCGAAGTGAAAAATACATTGGGGGCATGGCCTAAATGAAGCCCAGGCTAAGGCTGTTACACCAGCTTACATAGGGATTGCAGCGATATGTAGCTTGAAGGACATTTCCTTCCCTATACATTGCTAGGAAAAGCTCCGTCCTAGCTAACACTCAGAGAAGGAACCTCCAGAGTCTAAGCGGCACCCACAATTTTTTTTTTTTGGTTCAAGGTGATGTCACTGCTGCTTTCACAAGGTAATAACTGGGTTTGCAAAGCATTTAACACAAAGTGGGTTTATATCTTTTATGACTATGGATTATTGTAATTAAATAAGATTTTTTCATGTCCAGAGTCAGCTTTAAAGTGGATGTAAACCCAATGCCATCCTTTCTAAACTACTGCCATAGGGGTTATCTATAAGGATATACATGCCTGCTGCATGTATCTTTACCTGTCAAATGTCTCCCCTCTGTCTGTTATGAGAGCTGAAAAACTGCAGATTCTGTGGGTGGGTCTGTTGTCTGGAGCTCGGTGGGTGGAGTCGTGATGTCAGTAGACTCCCCGCCCACCTCTACACTCCCCTTGTCAACATGCTTTTTCTCCTGTGTATTTCTAACACTGAACTTCTGCTATGATCTCTAACATCCAGTGAAAAGACAGGAAAGTAACCACATGACTTCAGCATGCCAAATCATGGTGAGGTGTGGAACAGCCAATCCTTGCAGAGCTGCTGAAGAAAGGAGTGGGGGTGGGAACTAAAAAATAATGCCTGTGTCTTAGGTCAGTGCATGAGATATGTAAATCACCTGTCACTCACAGCAAGGGGGAGGACTTGACAAAGTTTTTCTCTGTCAAGTTTTATCTCACTGAACAATAAAAGAAGATTGCTCAGACATGGATTAACTCTTTGTGACAAGACTGGGCTCAAATGACAGAAAATCTTATACTCTACATTATGACATAAAAAAAAAAATCTTGGGTTTACATCCACCTTAGTCTTTAGGTACAACTATCCCTTTTCGCAAGGATCTTAGAGTAAAACTCCAATCAAAACTTCTTTAAAAAGGCCGTCACTTTAAAAATACTGAAAGCTGTTTACAGGTATGAAATGCAGGCACCCAGAGGTTAACTGCCCCACTAATAGGAATGTGTGAAAGAAACTTTATGTCCTAGGGTGACAACACTCACTCGCCCTGTATCAGTACTGCAGAAACAGAACATGACTACTAAAACCCACCTCTCTCCTTCTCTATGATAGTTGGGTGAGGTTTTATAGTCCTCAGAACAATGCTACCGATAGGAATGCAGTTTAGACAGACAGAACAGAAAGTTAACAGCCAACAAGATTGTCTTGTCATTTATTAGATTTAAAAAGGAGAAGTCCAGCCTGAGCTCGTTTGGCTGGGCTTCTCCCTATGGACTCGCAGGAATGCAATTCGTTTTGCACTCCTGTGACCCGTTTTCAGCAGAGAGCGGTCTGAAGTCCACTCTCTGCTGATGTCACACAGATCAGTCCAGGCACCGCGTCATCCCGACCCTGGGAGTCTGGATCCAGGTGCCTGGACTGATAGCTGTCTTAGCCTCCCAGTGAGCCGCTCCTCCACAGCTCAGCGCTCCAGTGAGCATAGAGTAGAGCAGAGAGTTGCTGATTGACAGGCAGCAGCTCTCTGCTTGGGGAGCCGAACTAACTGAGCCATCGGTGGTGTTTGATCGCTCTGTTCTCAGTGCAGAGATGAAGGGGAGCGATGCTGCATCCACCTAGGTAAGTATAATGGGGGAAGAAAAGCCAAACCCATACTTCTCTTAACAAAATGATTTGTCTATGTTTAACCACTTGCCGACCGGCTCACGGCGATATAAGTCAGCAGAATGGCACAGCTGCACAAAACAATGTATGGGTACGTTGTTCTCTTTAAGAGCCGCCGGAGGCGCGCACGGTGGTGGACAAGATGCGTGTGGCCCCTGTGGTCAGGGGAGAGTAAGTTTACTAGTAGGTAGGAACAACGATATGTATCCTCCCCCAGTCAGTCCCATCCCTCCCCATTTAGAAACACTAACTAGGGAACACATTTAACCCCTTGATCGCCCCTTAGTGTTAACCCCTTCCCTACCAGTGACATTTACATAGTAATCAGAGCATTTTTATAGCACTGATCGCTGTATAAACGTCAAAGGTCTCAAAAATGTGTCAAAAAATTTCCGATCTGTACACCGCAATGTCTCAGTACCGCTAAAAATCGCAGATCACTGCCATTACTAGTAAAAAAATAATAATAATAATAATAAAAATGCCATAAATCTAACCCAAAGTTTGCAGACGGTATAACTTTTGCGCAAACCAATATACGCTTATTGCAAATTTTTTTTACCAAAAGTATGTAGAAGAATATATACTGTCTAATGAACTAGAAACTAATGATTAATTTTTTTTAAAAAACATTTTTGGTGATATTATAGCAAAATGTAAAAAAAATATATATATATATTTTTTTTCCTTTTTAAACTGTTACTCTTTTTTGTTTATAGCGCAAAAAATAAAAAAAATAAAAAGACTGCAGAGGTGATCAAATACAACCAAAAGAAAGCTCTATTTGTGGGGAAAAAAGGACACAAATTTTGTTTGGGTACAGCGTTGCACGACCGTGCAATTGTCAGTTAAAGCAACACAGTGCCAAATCGTAAAAAGTGCTCTAGTCAGGAAAGTGGTAAAATCTTCCAGGGCTGAAGCGGTTAATATACCAAAAAGGAGCATAAGAAAATTTCATGGTTTACACCAACTTTTCTAATATTGATGCATCAGTTTTATTTTTGTTTTTTGGGGTTTTACCCTCGGTTTTTACCTGGAGATGTGTGAGGGGTGTTCGATGTACTGACCGATTTATATGCACTACACATAAAGTCAGATCATTTTAAGCACCCCTGCCAGAGTTAAATGGTTTGTTTTATTTCTGTAACCGAAACATTCTGCTGGAGAGCTTGTTCTTTTGAACAAGCAGCTTAAAGTGATTGTAAAGGCAGAATGTTTTTTTATCTTAATGCCTCAAGATAAAAAACCTTCTGTGTGCAGTAGTCCCCCTCAGCCCCCCTAATACTTACCTGAGGTCCCTCTAGATCCAGCTAAGTTGCACGAATGTCTCGGCTGCCCCAGACTCCCCTCCTCATTGAATGGAACAGCAGCGCAGAGCCACTGGCTTCCGCTGCTGTCAAAGTCAGTCAGCCAATAAGGCCCCTTTTACACTGGGGCGGTTTGCAGGCGTTATTGCGCTAAAAATACCGCCTGCAAACCACCCCAAAACAGCCTCCGCTGTTTGTTCAGTGTGAAAGCCCGAGGGCTTTCACACTGAATCGGTGCGCTCGCAGGAGAAGAAAAAATCTCCTGCCAGCCGCATCTTTTGAGCGGTAAAGGAGCGGTGTATTCACCGCTCCTGCCCATTGCAATTAATGGGACAGCGCGGCTATACCGCGGCTATAGCCACGCTATACGAGTGGTTTTATCCCTTTTTCGGCCACCAGCGGGGGGTTAAAACCGCAATGCTAGCGGCCGAATACCGCAGTAAAACAGCGCTAAAAATAGCCCTGTTTTACCGCCAACGCCCCCTACCGCCCCAGTGTGAAAGCAGCCTAAGAGAAAGGGAGCAGGGCGGGCTGCAGCTCCATGTCTGATAGGACACAGGGAGCTGTGACTCAGCTCCAATACCCCCATAGCAAGCTGCTTGCTGTGGGGGCACTCAAAAGTAGGGAGGGGCCAGAAGCACTGATGAGGGACCAGAAGAAGAGGAGGATCTGGGCTGCTCTGTGCAAAACCACTACACAGGGCAGGCAAGTAGGACTTTTTTTTATTTTTTTAACTAATAAAATGAGACTTTACAATCACTTTAAGCTGACCATACAGGGATCAAAATACAGCCGGTTCAGCAGGGACCAGAAAAAATTTGATCATGTATGGGCAAGCTGATTGTACCCAAGTCGATCCATCAATCTACTTGGGCACAATCAGCCTGTCGGATTTCACTGCCAGCGGCTATAGGCGCTAACAGTAATCATTGTGTTCCATTGTGTGGTGAAGGCTCTACCCCCCCGTCGGCAAAACACAATAGCATAGCGGGAGGCATTCCCCCATCAACACCGGCTGTGTTGATGGGGAAATCAAGCGATCTTCTGTCCTTCAAGAAAACTGAATCATCTATGGGCTGCCTTATTGGCTGGATCACCAGATGCAAATAGAAAGAAAACCTAAAAAAATAAATACAGCCATCACATCTACGAAATGGTAAGCTGCAATATAATAAAAGGTTTGCCTTTGGGTTTAATAATGCTTTAACATTTGGACTGGAGTTCTGCTTTTAGAGTCCATGATGCAACTACATCCCTGGATGACTATTTGTAGTTTCTAAATATATTCCAGAGTGGAGTATTCATAGGAGCTTGTCTGTCTGCAGCAGTATAACTCATTGCTAACATCTTGTTCCTTTCAGCCAGCAAATAAATGAAGTCTGCCCTTTTAGTTCCACAAAGCCACAAGTTTTCCTTGCGCACTATTACAACCTTCCAGCCGCCATCATCCTAACAACCAGTGATGTCATCGGTTGATAAGAAGAAAGTCGAGTTCCTATACAGCATCCTTGTTTGCCCTCCCCTGCTCCTCTTTATCAACACTGGGGGAGAAGGGAAACATTGGAATACTAGTCAGTATCAATGTGCAAGGAAACATTTTCTTTGGAGGAATAAATCACCTCAAATGATAGGAGTCCAATATGTGTGGATGTTGCTGTGATATATAATGCTATTAGTTTCTTTTACATTTTAAAATGGGGTGCCTCAAGATTGTGCACAATTTTAAATGGGTGCCTTGACTGAGAAAATGTTGAGAAACACTGCTCTAGAAGCTGTGCCAAAAACAGGCTGGCATATAACTAGTCATTAGTATTGTCTATAGTCTACCTGCAGCCGATTTCCTCCCCATTACCGATTACAATGCCTGGTTTTGCACCATCTTTGCACAGAGGCAGCCATTTTGACAGTGGGAGGAATGTTCTTCCTTGTGTCAGCCTCCAGCAAGGAGAATAGTGAGCAGCTCAATAGCAACATCACCAAATCTCACACTGAAGCTATACAAGTACAGTATGTATGTACGTACAGGAGTGCCTAGGCACACTCGCATACCGGGAAGTTCATCGTCAATTTTCAGGAGGAATTTTATATTACAATTTTTATTGGCAATTTTGCATAGTAAAAAAAGGTACAAACAGAAACATACCCAATGCAAAGTAAGGCCCCTTATACAAGGAGTGGCCTCCGACGGCGTCCACCTTCTCAGCTGGTAATCTGTCCGCCGATCCCCGCTGAGCTAGCAGATGGCTGGTCCATGTCCATTCCACTTATTCAGAGCGGACACAGCCCGCTCTTCTCTATGGGAAGTCGGAAGTAAACAGACCGCCTGTCTGTTTACACCCGACTGCCATCTGATTCGCCAGTCGGATGAGAAACTGATCGGATTGGATGTCAGCAGGTGTCAACGGACACGTTTCTTTTGAAACCCGCCGCTCCATAGGGGCAACTGGAGGGTCTGATCGGGTCCGCCTGAAAAACTGACAGCCAGACCTGATCAGTCTGCTAGTGTGAGAGGGGCATAATAGTGTAGCAGACATGTTGTCAATACAGGACAATATGAGTAAAATACATTCACCATAAGGAGGTAGTAGCAGAATACCATAAACCGTATAAGTGTATAAAAACACAACCTTAGTAGCCAGAACTATTATAATTAGATATGGCAAGTGTGTTGATGTAGGACCTGGTAGCGAAGCCATTACATAGAGATTGGCAGACAAAATGTACGATTAGAGATGCACTAAAATTTCAGAGGCCAAAAATTGTTGATAAGGGCACCAAAATTGCATGTGATTTTGCTGCAATTTTACTGTGCTTATGGTGTGTTTTTCATAGGTCATATGACTCAAAGACGCCAACAAAAGGTTAGGTTGGATTGGGGAAGATGGACGCCATCTCAGATCCCCCTTACTAGTAGTGCAAACCTGAACCAGTATATATTGACACTGAAGATAAGACCGTGTTACATAATCTCTAACTTTAGGGGAGATATCCTGACACTGGGAACATCATAAAGATGATCGTAAAACGTCCAGAGCATGTGATTAATTTTCTGCATATGGTGAGTTAAAATATCTGAGTACTTGATTTTGGGGATAGAGGTCACACAATTTTACGCATGTTCAGGAGGAATTTTAGACAAAAAGGAAGATTTATCGAAGTACAGCTTAAGTACAGTTAACATTTCTTGATATTCCTTATAACATAGTAAATTTCTACTTTTTGAATTTAGGTCCAATTTAACAAAAAGTTGGGAGCAACAACGGTATCTTGCTTCACACAAGCCATATTACTTACTGTATAAATATACAAAACTTAAAACTGAATTTTACCTTAAAGTCGTTAAGCCACTAACCTGTATGCTCCATCCGCACTGTCTCCTATTGTAGTGTGTATGATTTCTAAAAAGAAACACAGCCAATAGCTCATTTCAGAGCCGAGATCGCGATCACATGACTGGCTGGCTTTCTCCTTTCCTCCTCTGAAAGAAGCAGAGGGAGGGGCCGACATTCCCCCACTAACGTCAGTTGGGAGGGGAGGAGGAGAAAGCCAGCCGGACATGTGATCGCGATCTCGGTACTGAAATGAGGTATTTGCTGCATTTATTTTTATAAATTATACACAGTGGGGGACACTGCAATAGGAGGCAGTGCTGAGGGCGTATACAGGGTTAGTGTTATACAAGCAGCAGGAGAGGGGGGGGGGCGGCACTGTCATAAGCTGACAGTCAGGGAGGGGAGGGGGAGGAGGACACAGGAGCAGAGAGGAGACAGAGAGCAGGGCAACAAATGACAGAGGCATGAAAAATGACCAGGGTGTCAGAGCTCAGCAGCCATGATACACCGTGGTCAGTTTACATAGGAGGGGGAGGCAGAAACTGTTAGGATCAGCCAGGTTTTTTTAGGTGTTACAGGGGGCCAAATGACACAGCACAAGCAATGTGTCATATAACATGCTTTAAAGGAGCAGGATCCTTTTTTTTTTTTGGGGTTAACAAACGCTTTAACATCTATCTGTCCTATATAGAACAGGAGTAGCAACTTTATAAGCCAAGCCAAAACCTGGCCCAAAAATGTAATAACTTAAACACGAAGACAATCATTCTACATAAAGCACCGGGCTTCCTGCTGTCACCAAGCTTAACATCCGCAGATTCTCTGATAAGCCGCAAGGTCACAAGCTTAACAGGTGCTGGTGATCCACTGTCTACTTCTTCCTGTGTGAAGGTCAATAGCGTTTGTCCTTGCCAATCCACAATGGTTGCCTCCTTGGACTTGCAGCCAGGGAACACAATTTGCTTGATGAGAGAACAAATTTGCATATATTGTAAACAAGGATTATCTACAGCCCAGTTACTCTAACAATTTACATGCTGAGCATTGCTAATGAAATCTAATGGATGTCTAGAAATAACAGCTGATCAACACCATTAGACTAAATATTTGCTTAACTGGATGCTTGAACAAAACTGTATATACTGATAATGGCATCACTTTCAAAGGTGTACTTGGTTTACAGGGTTTGTTCACAAGTTTAATTCCGTGTTAAAAAAAAAATCATTCAAAAAATTTAATAAAAATAATCAGCTGCAGTCTCTTCCCTCCCTTACTGTGACAGTGAAGCGGGGGATTTTCTCCCCACACCTGCTGTCGCTATTTGAAAATAAACGCAAAAAGCCGGAGAAAACACAAAAACTGAAGCAGCACGAGAAGCTGTTTTAAGAGTTTGGTGAAGAGGCGTTAACTGTCAGAGGTTGGAGGAGCTACAATCTCTCAGATGATGTCCTGAAAGAGGTTTTGGAAAATCCAATCTAGATACTGCAAAAGACTTTCTGCTTAAAAAAAATGGAAACGATTACCTTTTATCAGCTGGACGATCCAGAATAGATTCTAGTTCTGGATCCAAAAAGAAGGTCCCTAGCAAAAGGAATCCTACACAGTTTACATTCAGAAGTGGAGTCTTCTGGCCAAGTTTTCAGCCATAAGGCTCTTATTAGATTGGATGTAAACCCAATGTCATCCTTTCTACACTACTGCCATAGGGGTTATCTATAAGGATATACATGCCTCCTGCACGTATCCTTACCTGTCAAATGTCTCCCCTCTGTCTGTTACGAGACCCGAAAAACTGCATATTCTGTGGGTGGGTCTGTTGTCTGGAGCTCGGTGGGTGGAGTCGTGATGTCAGTAGACTCCCCGCCCACCTCTACACTCCCCTTGTCAATATGCATTTTCTCCTGTGTATTTCTAACACTGAACTTCTGCTATGATCTCTAACATCCAGTGAAAAGACAGGAAAGTAACCACATGACTTCAGCATGCCAAATCATGCTGAGGTGTGAAACAGCCAATCCTTGCAGAGCTGCTGAAGAAAGGAGTGGGGGTGGGAACTAAAAAATAATGGTTGTGTTTTAGGCTAGTGCACAAGATATGTAAATCACCTGTCACTCACAGCAAGGGGGAGGATTTGACAAAGTTTTTCTCAGTTTGTCAAGATTTTTCTCACTGAACAATAAAAGAGGATTGCTCAGAGCTGGATTAACTCTGTGTGGCAAGACTGGGCTCAAATGATTGGAAATCTTATACTCTACAGTATATCATCAAAAAAATAAATAAATAAATAATAATAATAATAATTCGGGTTTACATCCACTTTTAAGCCTAATACAAGTAATAAGAATATCTGTCAAACAATCATCTGTTTTTTATATGCTCGTCTCATATCGAAAAAGAACAGGTTACTAAAGTTCTCTTATGACAGAATACAACTTCGGAAGTGCTGTAATGTAATGTATTGTAATGTTTTCTTTCACTTCTGAGCATGTGTGGTCTTGGTCTTATGATTATTTATAGACGAATCCTGTACTGATTATTCGGAAAAAAAATAAATAAAAACGTACGTTCTATCTTACGAGAAAAATTTTCGTGCTTGTTGAATATTATGAATATGTCGTGAACGGCTCACTAAAGCTGTGTACGAACAATCAGATAACGAACTATCGATATGAAAGGGGTATTTTTTGTCTGGACACTCATTGCATGTACTAGGCATTGGATTCAGCTGAGGCATCACCTACGTAACCCACAGGCACAGAGAAGGTTGAGAAAGATTCTAATACCTCCCGATTAGGAGTATTCACCATAAAATGCGCCATTAGCTGACTATGCCAGGTTCCTTGCAAAACAGGTAGTTGCCATGGCAGGTTTAAGGTCACCCATAATCAATTGCCAGGCTTTTTTAAGTAGCAGATTCATTTTCCTACCCATCAGCTTGTTTAATCTGCACATTACCTCAAACGCTAAATCAGTAGACTTTAAGATCTAGAAAAAAGCTGGGTCTAATTTAGGCAATTTATTCCATACAGCTGTTAAGACATCCTCAAAAAGGACCCTGAGTCCAAGTATAAAATTTAAAAAAAATAAATAAAAAGGTTTTCTTTTCAGGTCCTAACATTTTTTTCCTAATAGAATCAGAAATAAGGGGGGATGAGCCACAAACATCTGCCCCTTAAGACCACTACAGCCTAAGTACACACGGTCATGCATTGATAACTCTTTTCTCCTCCTCAATACCTAAAGTAGTATGAACCACTTTCAGAAGACCAACCACTGCCTCTAACAATAAGTCGTATTCAGAGGGTGGACAACAGTCATCATTTTCCTCCTCTCCCAAGTCAACCAAGAAAAGAGAGTGGGAAAGCACTACCTGTGTGGAAGCCCCCCCCCCAGGTTTTGCAACAACCGAGGCATAAGACTGCAGGTTGGGCGAGGACTCTAACGAAGCAGAAGCCTGTGAGGTAGGAATTTCTGAAAACATGGAATGAAAAGACTGGAAAGTGGCACAGAGTTAATACTTGACCAAGGAAATTAGGTCACTGCCCACAGCTGAGGATTCCCATCTTAACAATGAACGTAATGTAATGTAGTCTTTGTACAGAGGTTTACTTCATGCATCCCCTAGCTTGACTTTGAGGGGCACTTCCTCTTCACATTGTTCTGTTCACAGCTCTTAGCCTGCAACCAAACCAAAAAGTAACACCTGTGTACCACAGGACCATGCTTCCTAATATTGCCCAAACATGGGTGCACAAAAATAGAAGTGACATCTCATGTGCCCAGACAGGCCCCCCCCAGTGCCGCAGGGATTTTGGAGAGTTACCGTAGCAAGAAAGGAAAAAAAAAAAAAAAGAAAAGAAAGGAGAACAAAAAAGGTAAGGGGAACCACCATCTTCTAGGGCAGCCCTGAGAGATCCAAGTTCCCCAGCTACAAGGTGTTCCTGCCAAGCCAGAGGAAACACAAAAACTGAAGCATGGGTAGAAGTCTTTTTAGGAATTTGGTTAAGAGGTGTTACCTGTCCCTGGTGGGAGGAGCTATATTCTCTCAGGTGTCGTCCTGAAAGAGGTTTTGGGAAATCCAATCTAGATACTGCAAGAGGCTTTGTTTTTTTGTTTTTTAAGAACCACCAAAATGTTACTGCACTGCAAATGTGGAGTCTTAGTGTCACAAACCAGCAGCATTGTTCTAGGGCAGTGATACATTTGCCCACTTGTAGATTCCTCTTACTAGCCTCATAACATACGTAAAATATACATATTTTATAGTGGTCCTTAACATGCACTATGCATGTTAAGGACCACTGATCAACAGCATGTTCAGATGTCCTACACATGATTATTGGAGCTTCAAGTGTATCCTACCAAAAAAGGATTTGGAAGATGTAAAATATTGTTAAGGAAGTGGCTCTCAAACCTCATCAAAAACACTCAAGTGTAAGGCTCATGATTAACATTAAGTGTTCACGCAAAATTGCCTACAATACTTTTGCACTCTGTTTTGGTAACAGGTTATTTTTCAGTCAATGGATCAAAATGGCCTTCTTGTCATTACATAAGGCTGGCCTCACCACAGTTCATTAGTTTTAGGCATTTCTCACCAGTCTTCAGCTATATTAAACGCCACTGCACATTGTGCAAACCTTTCTTAAAGTGGTAATCAAGATGCAAATCTTGCTGTCTGGTGCAGGCTTGGAGTTAATGAGTTCACCGCACAAAGCGGCCCCATGTAAACCTGAGAGGGAATGAGGCTGCCTGCAAGCTATGAGGGGGGATGTCAGCATGGGAGTTGTTAATAGCATGGAACAATTAATCAGAACAGGGAATAATGGTGTGGAATTAAAACACAGCTTCCTTGATCCTCATGTGCAGCTCACCTGGGAATCCCTCATTATCCGTCAGATTTTTGGCTTGTGCAAATCTTATTCAGAGCATCGCTAATTTGGCCTAATTTACAGGAAACTCTATAAATGGATGGAGCCTTTATACTTAGATGTGTTCCAAGGGCATATGATATAATAAACTGTCAATAAAAAATTGAAAATCAGAACAGGCTCCAAAAGTTACTAATGGGCATCCAGAATAGGTGAGCCAAGAGCTACAAGGCAATGGCTCCACACTTAATGCGGCAGACCCATGCTGTCTTTGCAGTGGCCTCCAACGTTAGAAAGACTCCAGGGCACACCAACTAGGATTATATATGATCACGACGTTCATGATACAAATTTTGTCCCTGCTGAACTGACTGAGATTCGAACAGTCTATGGCCGACACTATTGGCATGGAGTTTTTATGTTTGTCAAGTAAAAACATTCTGGTGGGTTAGGTGGTTTTCGCTCTAGTTGACCCAAGTGAGCTTATGAATGCGATGAGGCAAGTAGATTAGAAACTCCTTCAGAGTCTGATATGAAAGTATCTATGTATGCAAAGGAGTGCTGTGTGATATAACACAAAGTATTTTTAATAAGCCAACTGCTCCACATATAGCCTGCTTTTCTTTTAGATCTTCTATCTCCTCAGGCATGAAGTGCTAGGAGTCAGTCATTGTGGAAACTGCATGGAGAAGACCTTTTGACCTTTTTGCAACCAAATCTGCATGTTCGACATCAGTTTGTGACCAAGGATATTTGAAAAGGAAGTTCTCATTTCTAAGGCTCCTGCCACACATGGGGCAGACTCTGCCAGCTGCTCCAAACCACCCCCCCCCCCATGTTGAGGGCACGTTGCCTGGCGCTCACTCATTTCCTCGCCCCCCCCCCCCTTTTCTGGCCTGCGTGCTCAGATAAGGGTCTGATATGGATTTTGGGGGATGGGGGGGGGGATGGACACAGAGCCATTCTTTTTAAAAAAGAATTTTGGTGTGGGGGTTCCCCTCAAAATCCATACCAGTTGGTGTGCTTTTTTTTTTTTTTTTTTTTTAATTTTGGTGTGAGGTTTTTAGAGAGAGACCCCCATGCTGGTTTTTTTTTTCATATTTTTTATTGCTGCCAAGTTTGTTTGTTTTTACATTCAGCTGTCAGCGGGAAACCCGGTTGACAGCTGATGGCTCATCCATTAAGGACGTGGTGGCCGGCTTCCCAACCAGCTATTCACAGTTTAAGAATGTTGGCAGCCTCTACTTAAAAAAAACAAAACAAAAAAACAGCTTAAAGCTGGAAACCGCCATTTAGGAGCATTTAGGAACTTACAGCGTTTTTTTCTGACAAAACGCTTCTGCTCCAGAGCGCACTAGCAGAGGGTTTTTTTTTCTGCCACTAAACTCTCCTGCCTAAAAAAGGCTGATCAAAGCCTATGGGCCCTGTCACACTGTCTGATCAGGTCCGCCTGTCAGTTTTTCAGGCGGACCTGAGCCGACACTGCATTGTCCTCTATGGAGCGGCAGATGTCACCGGACACATGCCTGCTGACACCAGCCGCCATCCAAACTGATCCTGTCCACCAAAAACAGATGGACGGTGGTCCTATTTTCCAGGAAACTGATGGGGTCGGTTTCTATCCAATTTCCCCATAGAGGAGAGTGGGACTGTGTCCATTCTGCACAGCGGAGAGGACACGGACCTGTCATCCGCCTGCTCAGCGGGGATCAGTGGAGCGACCCCCCCCCCCCGCGCGCGCGCGCTCTGAGCAAGCTTATTTCGTTAAATGGAGTCGCACATGTGAAAAGGGGCCTATGTGTGCATGAACACATAAAATAATATGCCGGGGCAGACTCGATGGACCAATTGGTCTATTTGGTCTATTTTATGTTTCCTTTGCATCTCTCCTTCGGTTGCAATTCAAAATTATGTGTTGTCCCCGTACACAGCTTTAGGCCTGCTTGTGTAATTTGCTCACCATTTTTCCCCGAAGTCTGAACTAAGATGCAGGTCAGATTTCAGGCATCCTCTGCAACAAAAATGTCATTTTTGGTGAGATACTCCCAAATAGGACCATGTCTAAAGGGATGCAGGCCCAGCATATTCCCTAATTAGTGCCCTGCAGCTGATTGATAATTATGAAACCGCACCCATTAGACTCACTTTCCCACATGGACACAGACAAGCAGACAGGGATTTCTTCAGAACAAAAAAAAAAAGGTAGGAATCTGCAACAAAGTTTGTTAAAATTCTTGCAATGTACATAGATCACCCAAAGGAAAATGTTTTTTTCGCTCAACAAAAGTGGAGTTACGTTTTAAGAGTAATAAATGCCCATCAGGGGTTCTAACATTTTCTCACTCTACGCAAAATGTAAATGGGCTTTATAATTTAAATGCAGAAATTTTAAAAGTGGAACTTTAACGTGATTTCTTTAGCACGGAACATACATTTCACATTGATATTTATTTATTCTACCAATATTAGTGTGTGCTGTAAATTGCCCCCAGCATTGCTTCTGTTTCTTCATTGTGGAGGCTGCCATTTTGCTGAAGCCCGAAGCCCCAGCAGTAAAAATCACAAGGCAGAATTAAACCCATTGATTTTATGGTTTCAAAAAAATGGTTACATTCCTGGAATGCTGGGATTGCTGTCACATTTACTTGCATCCTCAAACTGTCACACCATCAAATGGCTGGTGTCATAACTGATTACATGTGCAGCACCATGGCAGTTGCAGATCAAACAGAAGCAGCTTCCTTGGCTGTAATAGCTGACAGTAGATTGGCCTCTACAAACTCAGCAGTGCCTAAAAATGGAGAGCAACTAAGCATGTTCAGAGCAGGGTGAAACAGTGCATTAATTAATTTTAAACATTATTATTATTTAAAGTACTACTAAAGCGCCGTCAAATTACGCAGTGCTTTACATATACATTGTACATTCACATCAGTCCCTAAACATCAATTTTATTTGGGTACAGCGTCGCGCGATGGTGCAATTGTCAGCTAAAGTAACGCAGTGCTGTATCGCAAAAAAATAGCCTGGTCATTAAAGGGGTAAATCCTTCCGGGGCTGAAGTGGATAAAGTGTGAGCTGGAATTTAGGTCCAATTTGTTAGTGGTTCTAAAACTGCTTATAAGTTTAACACTCTCTTCCCCCAGAATGACAATACTGTTATTTTTTGGCAATAAAACAAAAAGAGCAACCATTTTGAAATTTTTTTTTTTTTATTATTTTCTGCTATACCACCTGTGCTCATTCCTCCAGAGTTGAGTCTCGCCAATACTGGAGGTGTGTTATTGGCAAGATCCCCAGGTGAAAACAGAGGAGAAAAAAGCCAAGGAAAAGAAAACTAATGCAGCCACCACATCTAATGACTGGTAAGCTGCTTATAATACACTTGATTTTGGGTTTAACACCTTCCCGCACGACCTATAGTAAAATGACAGCTGGGCGGGAACACTGTTGTTCGGGGATGATGTCATATGACATCCTCCCAGAAAGCTCCCCTCGCAGGGCCTGGTAGCTGTGAGATCTGTCACTGGCTGCGTCCACTGGACACGTCCAGTGACTAATTAATGCACTGGCCCGCTGCCAATGTCATGTGATTGCTGTGGCCAATCAAAGCAGATCACATGGCAATTATAAACAATGGATGGTTTCTTTTCATGCCATCCATTGTATACAATTGTGTTGCTAGCTGTGATTGGTTGCAGTGATCACATGGTAAAGACAGGGTCAATAACAGCCCATCTGTACCATGCGATTAGCTTTGATCAATCACAGCTAATCACACCAAAAAGACAATGAATTAACCAGTTTCATTCAGTAAAAAGTAAAAATGGTTGCTTATACCAATGAAAATCATAATGTGTAAAAGAAAAAAAAAATCCTGATAATTTCCCCAGAGTAGTACAGTGTTACTACCGTAACACTGTTTCTCTGGTCATAGTTTGATATAAACAATAAAGAAAAGAAAAAAAAAGTGACAGGATGTAAAAAAAGAAAAAAAAAATTGTGAATATTTAAAAAAAAACAAATTCTTAAAATTTTCCAAATTGTGATAAAAATAACCTACAAACTTCAAAAAAAAAAACCACCATGCCTCCTCTAAATACCTTGGACTGTCCAGTTTCCAAAAGGGGGTCATTTGGGGGATATTTGTCCTCGCATTGTCAGGCCTCAAGAAATGAGAGTGTAAGTGCAGCATGATTGATCGATTTTCAGAGATGGAATATATATATATATATATATATATATATATATATATATATATATATATATATATATATATATATATATATATATATATATATATATATATATATATATATATATATATATATATACATACACACACACACACACACACACATACACTAGTTTGTGGACTCTTTCCTACAGACTAAATAAACACTTATTTGGGTGATTTTCACCAAAAGAAATGTAGTAGAATACATTTTGACCTAAATTAATGAAGAAATAAAAAAAAATGTGGTTAACATCGTTAAGGAAGCTAGGGTTGCCCTACTGAACAAACCAGTAGAAAAACGCACCTTGGTATACCCAGGCACTGATACACTTTAGCGTTCCTAGCGACAAAAATTGCCATCGCCACAGCATGGAAAAGCCTCGTTATAGACATAGCATTAATGAAACGCAAACTTACATGGATCATGTTAAACAAAAAGATAGTGAGTGTTCTACGCGAAAAACAATCCCTTTTTGATAAGATATAGTACCCCTGGCTTGCCTACTTGCAGGTCCCCAACACACATCTTTCTAGTCGACCCAGAAAGATTTTCCTTCCTCTTGTTCCATTTTCTTCTTTTCTTTCCTCTCACTGTCCTTTGCCAGCCTTGTCATTGGGTTATAAAAAAGGGGCTATAACAACACTAATGGACATATTTTGGGGAATATGGAGCTACATGAGGGACAGTTGCAATGTTTGATAGTTGGAAGCGCCTTAACTGTTACTAAGTAGCCTGTAACTACTGTACAAAATAAAGTAAGAGTCATTATTGCCATCAATACTATTTCATTGTGATTAAAGTGGAAGTCCAGTCAAAAATTATTTTTTTCCTATTAATAGCATGTTAAAGATCTTTATCTTTGATATCATCCATTTTCTGGCTAGCTGATTATCTACCTTAGTTAAGACTTTCTAAGCTAAACAATCGGCTTCTTCCTGTCCTTCACCGACAACGCCATCTCCCTTTATCTGAATTTGCTAAGCTGCCTTTCACTTCCTGAATAGGTTGTCGGTCGTTCTTAGACAGGCATGCCTAGACCCGCCCCACCCCTCCTATCCTTCACAGAACAGGATCTCCTCCTCTCTTCATAGCTTTGTTTTGGCCAGCAGCTTCTTGACGGAGGGGAGGGGAGGAGAGGAGAGGAGAGGGGAGGGAGAGGAGAGGAGAGGAGAGGGGAGGGAGAGGAGAGGAGAGGAGAGGGGAGGGGAGGGGAGGGAGAGGAGGGGAGAGGAGGAGAGAGGAGGGGAGGGGAGGAGGGAGGAGAGGGGAGAGGAGAGGGGAGAGGAGAGCGGAGAGGAGGGGGAAAGAGAAGGAAAGAGGGAGGGAGAGGGAGGGAGAGGGAGAGAGAAGGCTTTGGAAGTATGTTATGTTTGTTAGAAACTGTAAGATAGATTACACAACGCAACATGCTGCAGATTTTCTAGTGTAGAAACACGTGGTTGTTTCTGCATGACACTGATGGGTACTGTGAGCATGGTGTGGCACTGTGTCCATGGTGTGCCACTGTGTCCATGGTGTGCCACTGTGTCCATGGTGTGCCACTGTGTCCATGGTGTGCCACATGCCCAGCTGCTGTGAACGGTGGAGGGAGCTGGGGAAGAAAAATGAAAGAAATAAAAAAGAAAAAGAGGAACATTTTTGAAAGTTTGGAAGGCTACAGATCGATTTCTATTGCTCATCACATGTGAGTAATGAGTTTCCACTGGAACAACTTGTCATGCAACTTTGGACAAAGTTGCATCACAAGTCACAGCCCATTGATTTCAATGGCAAACATTCCCATCTATGCGATTTGAAAATAAGTGACTTTGAAAAGGTGCCTGCACTACTTTGTTGCAACTTTTATTGCTACTTTGATCCAGAGTATAAAGTTGGATAAAAGCTGCACTCAAAGTCGCAATCTAAATCGCACAGCTTTCGAGTCGCACTAGTGGAAACTAGTGGAAAGGCTAAAGTGCAACTTTGAGTGCAGCTTTGATCCAACTTTACACTCTGGATCAAAGTCACATCAAAAGTTGCATCAAAGTAGTGCAGGTACCTTTTCAAAGTCGCAGAGATGGGAACGGGTACCATTAAAATCAACTGGCTGTGACTTGTCATGCGACTTTGGACACAGCGCATGACAAGTCACGTTTCCACTACTGCGGCCCCAAAAGTTGCACAATTTAGAGTGTGACTCTGATCGAACTTTACACTCTCTGGATTAAAGTCGCATCAAAGTAGTGCAGGTACCTTTTCAAAGTCGCTGATTTCCAACGTCGCACTGATGGGAATGGGTGTCATTGAAATCATTGGGTTGTGACTTGTCATGTGACTTTATGTGTCCAAAGACGCATGTCAAGTCCTACTAGTGGAAACTGAGCCAGAGCACTTCCGGCCACACTGAATCCCCCCCCCCCCCCCCCCCCCCGTCCAGCTCCCTTCTCCAGTGGTAGTCTTCATTCAAAGCCCTGCACAGCTACACTGTATATGTGCACTGCCCCTCTAAGCCCCGTGTCCTGTGTGAATGGGTCTTTTTTTTATTTCTTAATTTTCTCATGAATTAGGATGTACAATGCATCCTTACTGATGAGAGAACACTGGGCAGGAACCTATGATCAGCTCCTCCCATCCTGTATACGCCCACTGGCTACACAGGAACAGTGTCCCACCCTGGAAGTGATGTCACTAGCTTTCAGTAACCACACCCACTGGCTGCTTTTAGACTCAAAAGGAAGTAGGATTGAAGTCACATGACAGGCACTGGATACTGCAAAATAAAGGTAGAAAAATTGCAAGTTAGACTTACCGGTAACTTGTTTTCCAATAGGCTTTCAGGACAGCACCCGAGATCATGGCTCCTCCTCCCACAGGAAACACCTCATCAATTAAGTCTTTAAATTGGAATCCTCCACGTTGCCTCATCAGTTGTTTGTAGAGAACTCCAGCCCCAGCTGCAACACATAAGCGACAGTTATATCATAGTATTACAGCATTAGCATAAACAAAGGGCGGGTTACTGCTGTCCTGAAAGCCTATTGGAAAACAAGTT
This sequence comes from Lithobates clamitans, assembly GCA_037952925.1. NCBI lineage: Eukaryota > Metazoa > Chordata > Amphibia > Anura > Ranidae > Lithobates > Lithobates clamitans. The sequence continues at coordinate 599,324 of JBBGZY010000992.1, read as the reverse complement.
ACCGGTAAGTCTAAATTGCAATTTTCCAAAACGTCTTTCAGGACAGCACCCGAGAGGATAATCGAGACTTACTCCATTTAGGGTGGGACAACAGCCTGTAAGACTTTCCTTCCAAAAGCCTGGTCCCCAGCCGTCATGAGGTCTAACCTATAATGACGGGCAAAGGTTGTCAGACTTGTCCAAGTAGCTGCCTTACAGATTTGTTCGGGGGTGGCGCCAGCTTTTTCTGCCCAACTCACCGCGGAAGCTCTTGTAGAATGAGCCCGGACATTTAATGGACTCTCCAGACCTGTAAGGGAATAGGCTTCTGAGATAGCCATTCTCAACCATCTGGCAATGGTTCCTCTAGAAGCTTGTCTTCCTTTTTTATTACCGGAAAATAAAACAAACAGAGCATCTGAACATCTAAAGTCTTTAGTGTTTTCCAAGTAACTCAAGACTGCTCTTTTAACATCCAGGGTATGGAATTCTTCTTCCTTCTTACCCGATGGATTAGAACAAAAGGTAGGAAGTATTATTTCCTGAGTTCGATTCTGGATCGAAGCGACCTTCGGCAAAAAATTAGGATCAGTCTTCAGAACAATTCGGTCTGAAAAAATGGAAAAGAAAGGCTCCCTGATTGATAAGGCTTGCAGCTCACTGACTCTTCGGGCTGTTGTAACAGCCACTAAAAACACTGTTTTCAAAGTAATCAATTTCAGGGAGGCTAAATTAATGGGTTCAAAAGGTTCCTTGGTCAGGGCCTGTAGAACAACCCATAAGTTCCATGCTGGACAGCTTTTGATTACCACTGGTCTAGACCGGGTAAGAGCTTTGAAGAATCTTATTACTAGAGGTTCTGATGAAATGGATTTTTCCAGGAATACCCCCAGCGCAGCAACTTGAACTTTGAGGGTGCTGACCGCTAAGCCCTTGTCCGTCTCTTCTTGGAGAAACTCAAGCACAGAAGAAATTTGTTTTGTAGATCTGTCAGATGCTGTGCACCAGGAGTTGAAGATTTTCCAGACCTTGGAATAGATTGCTCTTGTAACCTTCTTTCTACTGGATAGGAGGGTAGCTACCAACCTATCCGAGAAACCTTTCCTCTTCAAGAGCTGCTCCTCAGTAGCCAGGCCGTGAGCTTTAGTTTTGCTACTTCCTGGTGAAACAGAGGACCTTGTAACAGAAGGTCTTTTCTTAACGGAAGGTGCCAGTAAGGTTCTTGTTGCATCTGAAGAAGGGATGAAAACCAAGGCCTTTTTGGCCAGAAAGGAGTGATGAGGATCACTATTGTCTCCTCCTTCCTGATTTTTGCTATGACCCGAGGGATAAGCTGAAACGGAGGGAATGCGTAACAGAGGTGAAACTTCCAATCTTGTGCCAGAGCATCCACTCCCAGTGATGCCTCGTTCCTGTTCAGGGAGAAGAAGCGAGACATCTGCGAGTTTTCCTGGGTGGCAAAGAGATCCACTCTTGGACGCCCCCATTTCTGCACTATTAACTGGAAGACTTCTGGATTCAATTGCCATTCTGCCTCTAAAATCTGGTTCCTGCTTAGGAAGTCCGCTACTCTGGGCCCACCGGCCGCACATATGAGCCCCCCAACCCCAGGAACTGGCATCTGTTGTCAACCTCACCTGAGTTGGGAAGGACCATAACAGCCCCTCTGAGTACCTTGTCTGGTTCTTCCACCACCACAGACTTCTTTTTACTGAAGTAGGGATCTTTACTAATGAATCTAGTGAATCCTGCTGGTGATTCCAGGTTTTTAACAGGAAACTTTGCAGAGGTCTGAATGGAGCTTTGATAACTGAATGGACTGGAAAAGAACGGCCTTTTGAATCTTCTAAACCAGCATACATGCGGTCATGCAGTGAGAGTTCCTTCTTTTCCTCTTCTATCCCCAAAGTGGCATGGATTACCTTCAGGAGTCCTCCCACCTCTTCTAGTGACAATTTGTATTTAGAAGTGGTATCTGATTCATTTTCCTCCTCCTCAGAATCTGTATCATCTGGAGCTAGGGAAACGGACCCTTGAGAAGCGTCCTGGGATATCGGACCCCCAAAAATTATTTGAGAACCACTCTGGGGTTCTGAAGATGGCTGCGGAACCAGAGGATCCCTAGAGGGACCTGGCTCCTCTCTTAGGTTTGACCTAAAAGCCTGAAAGGTGGCCCGGAGCTCATCCTTTATTGTTGACACTAAGTCGCCACAAACGGATGGAGTCTCCTCTCTGACCAAAGTTGTAATGCACTCTGCACAAAGCGTTTTGGTCCAAGCATCGCTTAATTTTTCTTTGCAGACAGGGCACCTTTTCTTGACTGGTTGGGCAGAACCTTTGGCCTGGACAAACAGAAAAGAGGCATGGAACCACGCTTAAAAGGCTGTAATACAGCGTAAACAATACACCCAGGTGCACTAAGGAAGAAACATCTCATTTTCCATGTGCCCATGCAAGCCACCACCACCTAATCCCCTGTTGTAGGGCAGATATACTAAATCTAGCCACTGCAACATACCTTCTGAGAGGGGAGGAAGGGGGGGGGGGGAAGGGTGAGTAACCCCCCCACAGGAGAAAACAGTCCAGGGTAATAGAGGACACAGTCCCTTACCTTAGCCTTGCTGGCGCCTTGGCTTGCCCCCTTATCCGCTGCATCGCTATCCATAGCTGTCTGTGGTGCGTGGTAAAACGACCGGTTCCAGATTCGAAAACGCCGCTGCGCTGACCTGGAACCGGAAATAAGGCGCCAGGTGACCCTGCCCTCTCCCACTGCGCTTTGCGCCGGAAATTACGCACGCGCCGACCCAGAAGTGCTGCCTGGACGTGGCTGAAGCGCTCTTCTGCCACCAGCAACATGGCGGCCACCACTGCTCGCTCCCAAGAAGGGAACGGAGGACAGCCACCCGTCAGGCCAAAAATTTTGAGGCAGCACCCCCGGCGTACAGGCTCTCCCCGAGCACGGAAGAGGGAGAGGGAGCCCACGGGATCGTCCATATAAGAGGCAAGTGGGAGGCTCACTCTCCTGGCCTAAAAAAGACCTAACAGGTGAGAACCTGTGTCTCCCAGGATAAACCTGAGAGATCATGGCTCCCACCCGAGGTGTTCCTCCAGCTGGAGGAAACACAAAAAACTGATGAGGCAACGTGGAGGATTCCAATTTAAAGACTTAATTGATGAGGTGTTTCCTGTGGGAGGAGGAGCCATGATCTCGGGTGCTGTCCTGAAAGACGTTTTGGAAAACTGGGATTTTTTCATTTTGAGACATAAGCTGATCTTAGCTCACATTAATGATTGCAGGGGAGAATTTAAGTGTTAGGGTGGACTTCCACTTTAAGTTATAGTAATACTATGCATCCGAGTCCATGACCTCTCATTTCTATATGCTTCATCGGGTGGTTAAACGGATGCTAACCCTCTTGAGTTTATGTAATGTGAAGACTTTACTAGTAGTCTATAATAAGGTGATATCTTCCTTGGATACAAGATTATGTAAGTTGGAGGGCCCTACAGCAGACATTACCTCTGTATCTGTGTACCTATGTATGGTCCTTACCAGTTTCTACCAAGCCTTGCATTTGTACGTTCCCCGTTATACCCTTGGAGCAGACGAGGATTGTTCGCTGCTCCATTGAATGATCTTTTTTTTATTTGTTCTCCAAAACAATAAAAACCATTGAAACAGAAATAAAATTTAGCAAATAAATAATCTAACAAACAAAAAAAAAACTTTTTTTTTTTTTTCAAAATTTCTGTCTTTTCTTGTTTATTTAGCAAAAAATAAAACCCCAGAGGTGATTAAATACCACCAAAAGAAAGCTTTGTGTGGGAAAAAAAAATGTCACATGGGTATGCTGTTGCATGATCCACACAATTGTCATTCAATGTGTGACAGCGCTGAAAGCTGAAAATTGGCCTGGGCAGGAAGGGAGTAAAAGTGCTCGGTACTGAAGTGGATAATGCTGCTTTAAAACTAGCACAAAGGAGGAGGACTGTATGTGGCCCAAAATCTCCAGTTTGAGATGCCTACCATACAGATAAAAAGGGTACTGTATTTAAAAAAAAAAAAAAAAAAACACAACAGCATTCATTTAAAAAGAAAAGATGCTAGCATTTATGTTACAAACATAAATCAGCACTGCATAATTCCCTTGCTTTTTCTAGAATCACATTCTCCTTTCCATAGAAATCCCATTCCATTCATTATTTACCAAGATGCAATGCCACTAGACCATAGCAAATGTTAAATTGAGTGCATATTTAAAAGTTAGCAGGAACAATTTTTAGTACCAAAAACATATGCACATCGGCACCATGCTGTTCCTTAAAAAGAATATCTCTAATGTTCGTTATTTGAACACAGCAGGGGGACAATGTAGCTGTAATCTCAAGTAAGTCCAAGTTTAAGCTTACAGGTGCAGCTTTATTAGGAAAGAAAAAAGAACGGTAAAATTGAGTCTTCTGTGGGCTTATTTATATCTCTGAAATCTGAGCCAAGTATAAAATGATGCTACAGAGCAACTAGCAATATACCAAACAGCTAATTCATTCCTTGGAACAAAAACAATGTTAAGGCAGGAGAACCTACCCAATTACCTTTAGAGTCGGTTCACACTGAGGCAGTACGACTTCCAGCGCGACTGCCTCAGGCGACCTGCACACGACTTCAGCGGCGACTTGCAAAACGACTTCTGTATAGAAGTCAATGCAAGTCGCCTAAAGTCGCCCCCAAAGTAGTAGAGGAACCTTTTTCTAAGTCGGAGCGACTTGTGTCGTTCCTATTAGAACGGTTCCATTGTACAGAATGGATCGCGACTTGCCAGGCGGCTAAGTCGCCTGACAAGTTGCCCCAGTGTAAACCGAGTCTTGAGGCTCTTGTAGCACTGGTAGATTTTCCAATCTACCGCTTATATGTAAATTTAGTGGGTCATCTGGGCTGTACATAGTTCAGATTTAATTTACTATTAGATTAGCCTCTGTTCCAGTTTGGCTGTGTTGCGTGCAGTTCCACATTCTGCCTGTGGGTTTCGTCACCATGGGTCGGTGTTGGAAAGCAACAAGCTGAAGTATATGAGTGCTCTTCTGTTCCGTAGACAACTCGGCGGAGGTGGTCCTCCAGGTTGCATTCTGGGAGAGAGTATTTATGGAACAGACGCCATGTTTCTGGGAGCTTTACCTTGTGGCCCTCCTGGCCTAAAAGGTATGTGTTAGTGAGTTCTACCTCACGGCCCTCCGGCCTGGAGGGTTGCGTTGCGGCAGCTGGGCGGGTAGACCCAGAAGTCTGTCTGGGGCCTGCTATTGCTGGGATGGTCCTCTGCTGTCTGTCCTGCGGGAAGAAGCCGGACAATTGGGAAGATCCAGGGGAGGACCCATCTTGGAAGGGACCATGCAAGGCTGGTCTTAAGAAGGGCCCGGTGACTCGATTGGAGGACGCATCCTAATCTAATCTACCGCACAAGTACTGCCAGGTCGGCTTAAAGGTTCTGGTACTTTGTTTGCTGTTCATCAAAAACTACTACATCCTATGGCACAGGATAGTACAGTTTTGTTCCACTCAAGTCTGTTGCAGAGACTTTTTGTTCGTGCTACGTTCCGGCTGCTAGGTTAGTGATTGAGACCTATCCGGGCGGGCAAAGATTTAATCCTGAACGGAGGATATATTCACCCTTGAGATTTCAATCCCTTAGTTTCAATCCCAATCCCTACACCAAGAAAAGGTATTTGAACTTCCCTGCAACTCTTCTTCTACCTCTTTCCTGCTACTTCTTCCAGTTATCTCCCATTAAAGCACTGGAAAAGTACTCAAGTGACTGGTGCCTACATTGTCTGAGGATAAGCTCAACAGGGACCCTAGACCCGGTATTGGTGAAATTACAGGTAAAAAGGTGACGGTAACAGCCTGCTTTAAATCAGCAGCTCCACCGTGAGTTAGTGCTACACTCTGTTCACACCTAGGCGTTTTTTTGGGCATTTTTCTGCTGTAAGCCTCTAAAAAATGCCCAACAAGACAAATCCCATTCATTTCAATGGCCCCTGTTCACATCTGAGCGTTTTGTCATCTGAAGCCAAATGCCTAAAGCTCAAAAAAAGTACAGGAGCTTCTTTTTAGGCAGATTACAGGCGTTTTTCTGCTTTTTACATTGGTGACCTTTTGACCTGTACAAAAACGATGCAAAAATGCCTGAAAAACAAAACGCCTGAAAAAGGATACCCTCAGGTGTGAATGTTTCCTAAAGCATTGTGCAACATGAACATTTTCCTTTTTTTCATGTTATTTTTCTCCTGCTGGATCGACCAAATATTGATCATTGTATGTCCAACTTTCGGCTATACATAGAAGTATACCTTCCTATATGCTAAACAGCATGAATGGCGATTTGTCCCTTGCTGGCTATTGTGTTCTAACAGCTGACACTTGCGGCTCTGAATACCTGAAAAGTGACTGCAGTTCGGCCAAAAATTTTCCACCTGGCTCCTATTTTTCAACTGAAGTTTGTGGAGTCAGATGGTGTTGACAGGGCCAACCACGGTTTGAATTTCAGCCGATTTAGCAGGAAATGGTCAAGATTTAGGCGGTGTATACGCCTTAATGCCCAGCCTTGGTACCCTTTTAACAGTGTATTTACGCCCAGAGGGGGTGTAACGACCTATTCGGCGACCCATAGCAGTTTGCTACGGAAGTGACGTTTCAACACCGCCATCTTGCTACACCTCACGCTCGTCCACAGTAAGGATACACTAAGAAGGGGGAAAGCGGACATGTTGTTACACCCACCGGAGTTTTGCATTTTACACGTATTTATAACAGTAAAGTGAGTTTCTATAGTGAAATACAGGATTTACAACTCCATTTGACTACTTAGATCTTTAATTTTAAAAGCAGTGACAACCCCGCTCATCTCACAGGTTTGCTAATCTGACAGAAGTTTGCTGCTTTTAAAATGAAAGATCTAAGCAGTCAGACAGAGTTTTAAGTACTGTATTTCACTATAGAAACTCACTTTACTGTTATAAATGTGTGTAAAATGCAAAACTCCAGTGGGTGTAAGAACATGTCCCCCTTCTTAGTGTATCCTTACTGTGGACGAGTGTGAGGTGTAGCAAGATGGCGGCTACGGAATATCACTTCCGTAGATAACTGCGATGGGTCGCCGAATATGTCTTTACAGGGGCAAAAAGGATAAGACAATCACATGACCCCTGATTTGCTGTCGGTGGTCACATGATCGGGTGCCAGTCCCACCAGCTCCCAATCATTAGTAGACAGCAAAAGCTCTACCCCCAACGGATGCATATATGTAGCATGTAGGCGTTTAAATCCACCCTCTCGGTCACTGCACATACAGTATGTATTAGTGGATGCTTACTATCCTGCCAATCTGGACCAGTAAGCACCACTTCCCTAAAGTTTTTTTTAGATGCGTTCGTGTGTTTTTTGATGCTTTTTATCACGTTCCAGTACAGTCCAGTGCAGAAAAAGCATGTCCTACTTTTTTTCTGGAACACACTGGAACTGACCACACTGATGTGAACTATGCCATTGAAAACCATATAACTTACATTCCATGCGTTTTTGATGCAGAAAAAAAAACGCACTGGACTGCATGTGGTGTGAACTGGCCCTAAAACTAAAACAATTCAGATGACTAAAACTATAATAATAGCATTCCATTTAAAAGACTAGCTAAAACAAAACCAAAATTTGACATCAACACTGATGTGGAGTATACCTTAGTAATGTGTTTTGAAATGATCACTTTAAGGGCTGGTTCACACCACAAAAACGCACTCCAGATCCACTCCAGATGCGTTTCTGCATGCATGTTTTTAATGCGCTCCAGCGCATTCCAGATGCTTTTTTTTCCCACTGTACTGGGGTCTGATTTTTTTTAATGCATTCCAGTACAGTCCAGTGCAGGAAAATTCAACATGTTTTCCTTTTTTCTCTGGAACTGGAAGGCACTGGAACTGACTGCACTGGTGTTAACTAGCCCATTGGAAACCATATAACCTACTTTCCATATGCTTTTGAAGCAGAAAAAAAGATGCACTGGACTGCATGTGGTGTGACCTGACACGTATGCCTCGTTTCCACCGAGCGGATCGGTTCGGGTCGGATCGGTTTGGAAGGCCTAGAATGGTCCGGCCTATTCAGGTGAGCGTTTCCACTGCAAGTCAGACCGACAGGGGCCATACGTGGGTTTAGAAAAAATGCCGTCATGGCGTCACACGTCCACCAATCAGTGTAATGTATCGTAGCTCCGCCCTAACCGAACAGTTCCATTTTCTATGGCCCCACATCTGAAGCAGGACCCAGAATGGAACGGTTCGGTTGTATGGGCCGCTTTCATAATGGAAACACCCAAAATAGCGTACCGTACCGATCCAATCAGTGGAAACGAGGCATTAGTCTCCTATCTGAAACCCTTGTAATAGGGTAGCACAGACACACAATTTGGAGAGAGGGCCTATAACAGAAGTTCCTGATCTAGGCAAGATCACCAGAGACAACCTATAAAACCTCCAGATCTAAAAATGAAAATGTTAAAGTTTACATAAGATTTTAGACATTAAATCTGTGTCAGCCGCCTGCCATGAGAGTCTGTGCTGTGCAACTTCCTTCTCATGCTTCAATAAGTGTGAATAAGACTGCATGGAGCAATGCTTAAACCAATGAACCTTGGCTTATCTTTGCAGGTTAGGCTGAAACGTCTAGATAAAAAGCCATGGTAAATACAGTCTTTTATTGTAAGCCGTATAACACAGAAAACACTGGTTAATCCAAGGCAGAATTGCAAATAGGCTGTGACAATTATGTTTCTTTTAAGGGCTCAGTGACAGGAATCCTCTACAGAACATAATTTTATATAGAAAACTTCATGAAATCTCATCACCATAAAACTGCAGCATGTTATTAGTGCTCTATGACAATTAGACTGCTGGTCGTGCGCTGTTCTGGTTACTAGGTCAATTGTGAGTCTTCTAATTAATATGTAGTAAACCTATTCTGAGCTTCCTGCTCCACTGACACATAGCAGAAACCTTGAGATTGTTGAGATGGAAACTGCCTAATGGCATTGAAAGAAAAGCTGCCATCACTACAACCCTGGAGACAGAGGTCACAGAGAAGTGGTGGTGCCAGCAAACTGTGGGGACTGGACGCAGTTACTGGCGTTTAGACAAAGTGCGATTACCCCTCCCCCGCCCTGCTAGCAGCATATTGATTTGGTATCATTTCTGGGGACTTTGGCTCTCTAAGCATGACATTTGCAGCACCCACAAGGGACGGACGCATAAAGGACACTCCAGGAGCAGAAGCTTGGCAGGTTTTAATTAAACAGAAGGTAATGTTAACATGTAGAATGAGCACAAATAGGAGATGCGATGGACAAAGAAAAACTGACTACTGTATCTTCCAGGCAAACCGGAGCAATTAGCTGCAACCTATTTCACAGGAGAAATTTAAGAGGCACCTGTCATAGAAATCAAGATTCAGGAATGATTGCTGAGCTTTGTGGGCTCTGGGCTCCGCTCCATAGCTCGATATCTCCCCGACTGCTCAATAATGGTGTGAAAACACGAGCCCTAACAAGACACATGGTTAATGATTGCACATTAGGAGGTGAAACACCGAATAAGACTCAGATAATCGCAGAAAAGGGGACAAGGAGGAGAATGAAATCCACAGCTAGCATCCCTTAACACATTTATTATACATACAGTGTCCTAATCCTTATTATTCCAATGTCCAGGAAAAATAAAAAACTGCAAGATACTTACCATGAAGATGCAACACCTAGTACTGCCATATGTAATATACAAAGTAATACATTCAATGACTGGGGTATTATCATTTATAGAGCAAATGTGTAAATACTGCATTATAAATTAAGCATATTGACAGAAGTCATATGACTGTGCAAGTCGCTATTAGTGTAATGTAGAAGAAAAAAAAATATCTTATTTGATACCTGCCTAAAATAATCCTAAACTAAAATGTTTCAATTGTAAACTCCAAAGAGCTCTCAAATTTGCATTTCTTGCACCCCGAAACCCAACCACTTCCCCTTAAAGACCACCCACCGCATATATATACTGCGGCAGGGCAGCTCTATTGTCCAAAACAACGTACCTGTATGTTGTTTCATGCAATACTGTGGAGGCGGCGCCCGCTGCGCAGGGGGGGGCAATGCATGGGTCAGGTGCACCCGTTGTCCGACGGCCACCCGCAATCGTTTCACAGAAAGGCAAAACGGGGATCTGCCTATGTAAACAAGACAGATCTCCGTTCTGACAGGGTAGAACATTGAGATCTGCTGATCCCAGTGAGCAGGAACAGCGATCTCTGTGTTGTTCCTGATAATACTTCCCCCACACAGTAATAAACACACTGAGGAAACACATTTAACCCTTTGATGGCACCTGATGTTAAACCCTTCCCTACCAGAGTCTTTTATACAGTGATCAGTGCATTTTTTTTTTTAGCACTGATCACGATATTGGTGTCACCGGTCCCCAAAAAGTGTCACTTAAAAAAGTCATAAAGATAAAAATCGCTGATCAACAACATTACCAATAAAAAAAAAATAAAAGAATAAATATATCCCATAGTTTGTAGAAGCTACAACTTTTGCGCAAACCAATCAATTTTCGCTTATTGGGATTTTTTTTTTAACAAAAATATGTAGAATACATATTGACCAAATTGATGAAGAAATTTGTTTATTTTTACATTTTTTTTTTGGATCTGTATTATAGTAGAAAGTAAAACATTTTTTTGTTTATAGCACAAAAAATAAAATAAAAAAAGCAGAGGATCTATTATCACCAAAAGAAAGCTCTATATGTAGGAAAAAAAGGACATCAATTTTATTTGGGTACAGCGTTGCACGCCCACGCAATTCTCAGTTAAAATAACGCAGTGCCGTATCGTAAAAAAATTGCCTGGTCATTAACGGGGTAAATCCTTCTAGGGCTGAAGTGACGCAGAGGAAGCCGAAGTAGGTGTACATATTACAGCAAAAATTATCCCCATTGTCACATTCAGAAGGCCAAACCACCCCACCAAATGCAACGCATTCAACTGAATGGGGGCTTCACCACCTTGCAAATGCCCTCAGAAGAGCAATGTAAACACAGATCACACTTCAGAGGTCATCAAATATGTAAACGAGCTCCAAAGGCATTATTTCTACATACAGATTAGCAATATGACATATTGTTGATAAACCATCTAGACCAGGGGTGGGCAATACATTTTTCCAAGGGGCCACATGAGAAACTGGAACTGTTGTGGTTTGAATTTAGTTCCATTTTAATTTAACCCAGCTCCAACATCTACTGTATAAATATCACAATGTACACATCACATGGATCAAGTAAAAAATAAATAAATAAAAATATTAGTGCAAACACAATCCGCCAAATATCACTCCCCAAAAGTCCAGTGCCCAAGCTAGAACACCAAAATGTACTGAAACATTACAGGACACATAGCAAATGTATGACCCGATTATATAGGTGTCTGCTTAAAAGTGTCACTAAACCCACATCATTGGAAAACTATAAAAAAAATGGTGTATTACATGCTGTTGATTCTTTTTCTGCAAAAAACCTGGTTGATCCTGCTGTTCTTTATCGCCACCTTCTGTTCATGTCCCCAACTCAGCTAGGGATTTTTCAGAGCAGTGTTGGCAACTCTGCACATGCTCAGTTTTCAGTGAGTTTCTATGCTGAGGATTTCCTCCCTATCACATCTGAGCAGCCCATGTGACTATAGAGTCACACATGTGGGTGTATACACAATGGTAAATGACAGCCCTCTCCCTCCCTCCTCCATGTCCACTAACCAAGCTAAACAGACCGGTGGTGGGATATTACATGTAGATGGAGGCTTCACCTCCTCTTATTCTAAGACACAGGCTGGAGGGGTGTGACACATCCTGTGACTGGCAGAGATCCACCAACACCATGTTATTTCCACAAAATAAAAGATTTGAATATATATTATATATGTATTCCAAAGGCTGTTTTGTTTTTTTATTTATTATTTTGAACCTGGCAGAAATCTGCCCACACCGTGCAATTGTCAAGAGATAATACATTTGATTTCAAATGCATATTTGTATGACAATTTAAAACAATTTATTGATATTTATTTTTACTCTGTATTCCAAAGGCTGTTTTTTTTATATTTATTTTGAACATGTGACCAGCAGCAGAGAACTAGAAACTCCTCCTTCTCATGGTTCCCTGCAGGCAGGCTGGGGAAGAGCTGGGTCATGTGACAGCTTTATATTGATTAGGAAAAAAAAAAAGGTAGCTAGATTTTTTTTTGTTTTGTTTTGATTAAAATAAACTACAGTGCCATAATCCACTACAGAAATAGAAGAGACAATGTAAATTAAGCAGTGTGTGTTTAGTGTCACTGTAAGTTGCTATTTTTATTACTTTTTTATTAAAAATTTTTTGCAAAAAACAAAAAGCGTCCCTGCGACATGCATTTTATACATAAAAAAATTAAACATCTTTAATTTCTGTAAGCAAAATCTATAAAATTGTTACAATGCTACCTAATGTCAGTGAGAATGTTAAAACCACTAAAATGCAGTATGTATCTATGGTATGTTGAGAGGGGGGGAGGGGTAGGTGGGATTTTAACTGAGGCACTGACGGTGTAGTGTCATCTGTCTCCATCCCTGGTACAAATAAAAAAAAAAAAGGAGGGTAAACCTGGGACTTTAAATGAAGCACACGGCTATGCAGTGATGAAAAAAAAAAAATCTATAATATCATGTTTATTGATACAAAGGGGTTATAAACCTTTTTTTTTGTTTTTTTGGTTTTTTTTTTAATAACAAACATGTCATATACTTACTTCCACTGTGCAGTTTGTTTTGCACAGAGTGGCCCTGATCCGCGACTTCTAGGGTCCCACAGCGGCGCTGGTAGCTCCTCCCCACATCGAGTGCCCACGTTGGAGAAGACTCTTCTAAGGTGGGCACCTGTGCGGGCGTGCTCCCGAGTCCTCTGGTGTACATTCACACAGAATATAGGACGTGGCCCCGCCCCCCATCTATAGGATGCATTAAGGTGAAAAAACACAAGGTTTACAACCCCTTTAAAGTCCCCAAATTTCCCCTCTTTTTTATATCAATGGAATGTAGCTACCTGACTAGCATTCCAGCAATCTAACACATTCATAAATACAGACCAATATAGCAGAACATCCTATTTTAGAATGCACAATGCACAACATCAATATACCCATAAATACAAAGCTTATAAACCGCCTTGAGCTTCAATAACTCTTGCAGCATAATGAAATTAGCTTAGAACTCAGAGGGGCAGCTGGGAAAGATAAGAAACTGTCAATAGAATGGAAAAGAGCATTTGATATATAAAAAAAAAAATGCTTATAAACAACGGCTAAAAATTGCCTTTTCCTTACAGTGGGTCATTGACTCCTGTAGTGGTTCCCTCGTCACTCATCCACTCCCAGTGCTCATTATGGAGCATAATAAGGAAATGCACAGTAATGGGATTAGGTTAGTGCGCCTGCTTCTATTACAACCATAAGGGTTGTCTGAGGATGACTTCCAGGATACCTCCATCAATGACAATAGACACATCAGTGTCTGTGCTCTAGAGCTAGGAAGCCCAGGTATCCAAAAATTGCAGTATCCTCCTGAGATTCATCACTGAAAGCCATATGACTTATATGTCACCATGTTATTTTGGGGACATGCCCCAGTGCCAACAGGGATGTGGAATTTGGAGAAGCAGCTGTCTAGGCATCCCTTGTGTCCCAACTATGATCTTCGAGACTGCCTGCACAATAGAACACCATTGCATTCCTGTGCAGGTAAACACGGCCCTCCACAGGTGTATGCTTTAATACATCCGGTGTGAACAAGGCCTTACCCATGCTTTATCTCTTTAAAAATTAGCTGCAAGTACAGAAAAATTCTACTTCATCTGTCAGAAATCTAGTAAGCTCCAAACCTGTTGTAAACTGACAACATTGCTACTGGTAGACTGAAATTTTAAGTGTTGTGAGCCCTGCCAGAGCTCTCCCTTGCTCGACTACAGACCACCCCCCCCCCCCCCATATGGATATGACGATAAAAGGGAAGGTGTTCTGTAGTTCTAGCACTTTCTGTCCTAGGTAACAATGCTGTTCCTCCATAGAAACAGTACCGTGAGTGAATGCTGTCAACCTAGGACAAGGAGTATATTACTGACAGGATCACCAGGTGAAACCAAAAAGGGAGAAAAGTCTAAAAGAAAGAAAACAAATGCAGCCACCACATCTAAGGGCTTGTAAGCTGTACTATTTATATCATTTTTGTTCATTGCTTTAGATTCATTGCACAGATATGTAGCGCTGATAGATTTGCAATCTACCGCATGTTAGGAAAATTTAGTAAATTGTGCGTTAGGAAGGTTAAGTTTGCCTCTGTTCCAGCTTGGCTGACGTTGTGAGTGTTTCCGTGCTGACCGGTGGGTGTCGCTGTTACCACTGTTACCACTGGTTAGTGTTGGAAAGGCAACGTGTTGAAGCGTATGGATGCTCTTCTGTCCCGGAGACAATTCGGTGGAGGTGGTCCTCCGAGTTGCATTCTGGGCGAGGGTATTTATGGGACAGACGCCATATTTTGGGGTTCGTTTTTCAGCCACCTGCTGGCCCTCCTAGCCGACAAGTATGCGTTAAGGAGCTACCTCGTGGTCCTCTAAGCCGGAGGCCCACGATGCTACGGCACAGGGGTGGGTCCAGAGGCTTGTCTGGGGCCTACCACCGCGGCCGAGGAACGGTCCTGAGCTGTCGGTCCTGTGTGACGAAGCTGGACAACCGAGGAGATCCCAGGGGAGGACCCATCTTGGAGGGATCACGCAGCATGCTGGTCTATAGAGGAGCCTGGTGACTCGGTTGGAGGAAGTATCCGAAAGTAACTATACAGCATCGTGTTGCCGGGTTGGTTGACCGACGTTCACTACAGAAAATCTGATACATCCTGTGGCAGAGGATCATACGGGTTTTATCCCCATGCAAGTCTGTGGCAGAGACTTTGAATCGTGCTGCGTGCTGGCTGCTAGACCGGTGGGAGAGGCCTATCCAGAAGAGCAAGGAGTGTGTCCCACAAAGGGAGCACATGCTATATAGTATTTGAATTCTACCAGGACATTTGTCAAGAGAACCCTACAAGAGGATATTTGAGTTTCTTCTGCAAGTTTCCTTTCCACCTCTTTCTGGCTATTTCCTAAGTCGTTTGTTTAATAAAGCATTGAAAACGTGCTCCAGTGTTGGTGCGTGTGTCATCCAGAAGTAAACTCAACGGAACCCTAGACCTGGTGCTGGTGAAGCAGAGGGAAGCAGAGTGAAGGTAACAGACCCGCTTAAACCAGCAGCTCCACCGTGAGTTATTGCTACAGATAAAATCTACAAATTTTCAAAAGCAAATGTAAAATGATGTTTAAGCACAATTCCACAAAAAAAAAAAAAAAAAAAAAATTAAGTGCTTTAGTTGCAGAAATATCTAAAATTTGTGTTTAGTTACTATTCTAATTCACAGGACCCAATCAAATGGCCAGACCAATGACACTTGTTTTCTATGGGAGGTGTTACAGCTGCCTAATCATTGGCATATGCAAGAGCATCACCATACTACCTATTGAGGATGGTAAAAGTAGACTGTGGTGTGGAGAATAAAAAAAGAAAAAAAAAAATCAGATTATCTGAGTTGCCATAGTACACATTTTACAGTTCTCCAATCAAACCTTCAAAGTTTTATCAGTACCAATCTTGTTGGTGTTGATGTATGCAAGATCAGCTTGTCCATTATTGTTTTCAGGCCTCCACCCAGGATGGGTGATATCACACCTGGGGAGGGGGGGGGGGGGTTGACCCATACAAAGTAAAGACCCAGAGTTTTTGGGTGCAAGGGAGGCACAGGTGCAGCATATAGCCTGCTGCCAGCAGCCGCCAAAATCAATGACAGGCTGAAATACCCAGCAGGTAGACGCTGTTCCAAGCAGTACTTGCATTCAGGGATTTATGCCCTGAACGTGGATTTCCTACTTTCAGGGCATACATTCCTGACCACATACAGTCCTAAAACATGAGTACCACCCATAACAGCATCTAGCTATCATGTATTGTGGCCTATTACCGAGTTCGACAGGCTTCCCTGGTGCCCAAAAACTCCAGCATTTTTACACTATACAGATCAAACTACCCGTAAGCATGAGCCCTAAGTTATCTAAACACCCCAAGTTCTTAGTCCTTAAAATTATAGAAGGGCCAATTTACACTATAACACAATAAAAAAGCTATAGAGACACTTCTCTGTTGGCCTGCAGTCACATGCATTTCTTCGCGTTTAAAAAAAAAAACGTACTATGCAGAAAAATGCACATAAAAGGTACGTTTCCTCTCACCTAATTATTTTGGGTGAGAGGTGCACTGCAGTGCATTTTTGGAAGCTTACATGCGTTTATGTGTGATAAAAGTCAAATCTGTTGCATATTAACGCGCATACTGTATAAACATAGCATTCTAATGTGGACATGACATAAGTCATTGCAGTTACGTGCAAGGAAACACTGATGACTGCACATGGTGTGATTGGGTCCTTAGATTGACACTACCATAAAAGGCAAAAAAAACAAAAAAAACACTAGATTACACTACCTAGCCTCCAACTCTTAAAATGCCTATACAAAAGTGAAACAGTAAAGCGATACTAAACACACACTTTTAATTGACATTGTCCCTTCTATTTCTGTATGTGGATGATGGCACACTAATTATTTGGATATAAGAAAAAAAACAAAAAAAAAAAAAATCTAAAAGTACCTTTTTCCTAATCAATATACAGCTGTCACATGACCCAGCTCTCTCTCTCTCACAGCCTGTCTGCAGAGAAACATAAGCAGAAGGAGCTTCTAGTCCTCTGCTGCTTGTCACATGTTCAAAATAAATAATAAAAAAAAAAACAGCCTTTGGAATACAGAGTAAAAATAATATCAATAAATTGTTTTAAATTGTCATACTAATATGCATTTGAAATCAAATCTATTATCTCTTGACAATTGCACGGTGTGGGCAGATTTCTGCCAGTCACAGGCTGTGTCTTAGAATAATAGGGAGGCTAAGCCTCCATTAATCTACATGTAATACCCTGCCCCCATTGTGTTTAGCTATTTAGTGGGCATGGAGGAGGGAGGGAGGGAGCGGGCTGTCATTTACCACTGTGTATACTCCCACATGTGTCACATGGGCTGTTCAGATGTGATAGGGAGGAAATGCTCAGCATAGAAACTCACTAAAAACTGAGCATGTGCAGATTTGCCACCACTGCTCTGCAAAATCCGTAACTGAACTGAGGACATGAACAGAAGGTGGAGACAGAGAGCAGCAGGATCAACCAGTTTTTTTGCAGAATACAGAACATCAATCTCATAGTGACTGAGTGAGTATAAACAGCAAGTAAAACACCATTTATTAATCTTTTTTTTTTATGGTGTAGGCTTAGTGACACTTTAAATTTTGTGCAATTTCAGCCGAATTGGCTGGAATTAGTTCCATAAGGTGGCCCTGTCGTCATCATTCAGATAGACAAAAATCCAGGCAGACAATTCTTGGCCAAATAGCTCCTGCACAGCATTCCATCAGAAGCAGGCACCATTCGGCTATACTGACCGAATGAAAGAAATCCTGATGTGTATGGCCAGTTTTATTCTGGTTTCTGATGTGTGGAGAATTGTAGGAAGACAGAGTAGACTGCATTTCAGTCAGTTACACCAGATGTGTGTCAAAATACATCTGAGTTTAATGAATAGATAACTGGACTGAGGGGGTGACTCTTGACAGCTGCCTGGAGTTCCACTTTCAGCATCTCACTGCAGTACAGTCAGATTCCCACATATACACTTCCTATGCGGCAGGTGATATCAAATGTATGCATCACTTCTCATACAATGTCAGAGCAATCATGCATGATGATTACCTTTAATGTATATCAGCATGGAAACATCTAAGTGGTTTCTATTCATAGTTTCATGCAGAGTGGGGCTTGCAACTGCCATCATACTGCAAGACCACTATATTATATTAACACATTCACAACCAGAGAAGATAGTAACGTCTAATGGAATTTCGCTAGGAAGGCACATAGTAAGGAAGTCTGGGACTGTGGGAGAGGAAGCGAGGAAACCATCACAGCAGATCCCATATAGTGTACAGTGTGGACTAGAATCGGCCATATACATAGTGAATTTGTTCCATATGTGGACCTGCTGGCACCAGCTTTTGTCAAAGGGGGGATTCTCAGCCAAACAGCCCCCACATCCAATCAGATGTAGGAACGTAGGCTCTGTTCAAAAGTTCTGACAGCCGTGGCTGTCAGCTGTTGGAATACAAGAGCTAGCACTATAGATTCATCCATATATCCCATTTAGCATGGATGGGGGAATTAAAGTGTTTGTTACCCCAACATTTCATATTCCTGATGTGTGGCTGCTGTACCATGTACTTGTATGAGAAAGTCTCCTGTTCTCTTTGTATTGCTTCCCTTGTGTGAAATCCCCGATGTTCCTGCCAGTCACTCTGCTGGCCATGGTCCATTCTACAGCTATGCTGGGAACTCCATGTACTCTCCTCCAACAATCAGACTTGTCCTGACACACCTCCCCTGCACAGCCATTCATTGGGAAGCTCAGAGTAATTTGCTTCTCCTCCCCCCAGCTATTATGCAGCTGGGAACAGAGGGAATGTGATCATTTAAGAAAAAAATAGTATTTATTTCTTTTATTCAGCCTGTGGGTTGAACAAGACATCTTAACATGTATGGCCAGCTTTAGCTTGTACAGTAGCTGCGAAGGAGCTTCTCCCGCTAGTATTGAAGGTCAAAAACATTCACTGGTATTGCAGCACATGAAACTATCCCACCACGTCACATTCATATAGTAAAGCGCTGCGTAAACTGTGGGCGCTATATAAATCCTGTATAATAATAATTTACCATCCTTACCTCGTAATTCTAAATATTAATTAAATTATCTATGGGGCGTTTCAGCCATTTTGTCCGATGATAAATAATCTTATATTAAACCCTTCACAAAGAATCCCCATTCCATGACCACCCAGCTGAAAAAAAAAAAAAAATTGGCGATAATATTCCTATGATAGAATGTATTCATTTAGAAAATGGCTCTGAAGGACAACACAATCGCCTTTCCACCAGTTTATATACAAAAGGCCACATTTACTGTCTCTATCTTTAGTATATCTTGAAGCTGTCAAGTCCAGCCAATATAATTCAGAAGCCAGTGAATGCAATCTATTATTCCTCTCCATATTACTCACCATTACACGGATTCCAGTACATGCTTATCAGCTTTCTTTTTTTTTTAATAAAGCAACTGTACTCCTTTATCTTTAGCAATGATTCATGATGTTTGGACAGGCGTGCAACATTTATGTTTTGGCAGCTAAATGACGATCCATACTCTTTGCAGTTTATAATGAGATTTTGTATGGAATGAGAAAAAACGGACACAAAAAGTGTTTTTGAGCTTGTGAAGAGTGCATAAAGGAGGCAAACAGCTAGACAGACTTAATCCTGGTACACACAAATAGTTAAAAACCGACAGCTCCGGTTGGAACTGCTGTACTAACAGTCCCACCTTAGTACAACGATCTCCCCCGCTGAGCTGTTGTGTTCTAACAGAAGGATCCCCCCCACACAGAGCAAGTAGGCATAACATGTACATGATTGTTATTTTAAAAACAAAAAATCTGCGCCTTTAAAATCACTTAAAAGTAAAAAAATTTCTCTTTCACATGGGGCGGATCAGTGATGATCCGCCCAGTGAATATCCGCTTGTTCAGTGGGGATCGCTCCGCCGATACCCGCTGAGCAGGAAGATGACAGGTCCGTCGCTGCACACTGTGCAGCGACGGACCTGTCAGAGCGCCGCTCTCCCCTATGGGGGATCGGGTGATGACGGACCGTAGAGTCTGTCGTCACCCGATCCGATAACGGATGGAAAAGTAGGTTTTTCCTTCGTTACACTTTTCGGATCGGAGCGGGTCGGATGTCAGCGGACGTTCATCCGTTGACATCCGCTATTTCATAGGGATACATGTATGTCCGTTTTTTACATCCAAAAACGTAAGGATGTAAAACGGACATACGGATCGTCCGTGTGAAAGAGCCAGTTTTAGAACCACTTTAACTTCAATCTGGTCAGAATATCTTCACTCCATAAATTATCAGAGGGGATGAATGACTGAGGCGGGTTTTGTACTCCTTTTACCTAAAAGTAGCCATTTTTACTGCACACAGACATGAGATCATCATCTAAAAAAAATTTTAAAAAACGCACAAACATCCAAGACAAGACAGCCATTGAGTTCCCTCAATATCTTGCAGCAAACAAAAGAGTAAAATGTGTTAGTAATCCATAATATATGCTAAAGTCTTTATCAATTGTCTGAGGAATACTGGCTTTATTACACCTGCTGGTCAATAGCACAAGCAACAGTTTGGAGACTTCTAGGCAATATAAACAATATACAGATCCACCCTAACAACATCAAGGCTCTCTGCATTAAATCAACACATTCTTTATACACATTAGATACCGGCTGGTTTGATTTAGATGAGATGGCATTTCCCAGCAACAATCATAGACATATTTCCATTTTGTATAGTAAAATAAACTGTCCCCTTTGTTCTTCCCAACGTCAAATATCTATTTCATGGTCAATCTGCATTTTTTTTTCCTGTTTGTTTTTCTATCTCAGTGGTGTCCAGAATACCTTAAGAGTGGCCTCAGAAGAAAATGGGGCTGGGGGCCAAAAAAAGAAGATCACCAGTGGACCCCGAGCAGTGAGGCAGATAATCACAATGAATAATTTACAGGCACGCTTTCATCCTGGACGCCCTGAATCCTAAGGAGTCTGGGGAGAATGCTGCACATCTGCTAAATGAGCGGAAGAATTGAGGAGGAGGAGGGGAGCACAAGGACCTGCCTGTAGCACCTATACAATTTATCCAAATCAAACAATATACTATACTGACAGGCAGAACATAGGCTCTGCAATACAGAAAATAAATAACGGCTAAACAGGAGTACAAATCAAGATTGTTCACCTTGAAGAACACAGTAATCAAACCTGTAGCAAACATTAAAAACACAACATCATTCATATCTGAACTTAAACTGAGCTCCTAAATCATCACTGAGGGGGGCAAACATCAAAAGATACCCAGCTACTAATAAAGCAACGACTGATGTAAAACCCTGAACAGAGAAATGTATTTTCTTTAATGCATCAGATAGTGTTGATTTTTGTCCCAGTAATGCATTCACTTTGTACCAGGGGATCTACAATAAAAATCCCCACGTGGAATGTACTGGGCAAACACAAACAAACCTTCACTGTTATAAACCATTCTATGGATGCCGGAGCTTCCTTTTCTAAACAGTTTATAAAAGGCGCAAATAGTCTGCAAGGGTTTTACTCCACAGAAAAAAAAAAAAAAGTCTTAAAAAGCCATCAGGGACCCAAGTATATTCATAAATTCTGGGAAACACGAGCCAGAGAAAATAAAAAAAAAAGGCAAAGACATGAGCCTGAAGGAGTCTAGTAGAGCAGTTTGTAATTGGCAACCAGGAGCTATAGTACCAACTCCACCCAGTGCTATATAGCATGTGAAGTTGTGTTATTGGCGAGGGGACAGCTTGTGCTCACGGCGAGATATTTCTCACATGCCTACGAACCTGCCACTATGAGAGCGCAGCTGTGATCTACCGTCTGCCGACCCAGCGCTAACAAGAGGAGCGAGCCAGACTGCGGCTCAGCAGTATGGAGGAGAGAGAGAGGTGTCAGGGAGGGGAAGACAAGCCTTCTATGTTGGTGGCAGAAGTCTGCTTAAAACACACAATTCTAATGACAATGTCAATACTTGTTACCTAAAAATGTAAATGTTCAAAAAAAAAAAAAAAAACCTATAATAGATAGATAGATAGATAGATAGATAGATAGATAGATAGATAGATAGATAGATAGATAGATAGATAGATAGATAGATAGATAGATAGATAGATAGATAGATAGATAGATAGATAGATAGATAGATAGATAGATAGATAGATAGAGATATATAGATATATATCTATATATAAAATCATACATACATATATATAATCATACATACATATATATACCGTATATACTCGAGTATAAGTCGTTCCGAGTATAAGTCGAGGCCCTAATTTACCACAAAAAAAAAATGGGAAAAACTTATTGACCCGAGTATAAGACGAGGGTGAGAAATGCACAGCTACTGTGGTGGAAAAGAGGGTCAACAATGCCCATTTGCAGCCTCAGTGTGCCCATTTGCAGCCATAGGTCCCCTGAACTTCAAACTCGGTAGTTAAGGGTTCCTAGATGCCCCCTAGCTGCAGCCAAAATTTGGGGTCTCTGAACCCAAAGGGTCCCGAAATGACATTGCTGCAGATAAACACAGTTGACCGAATTTGGGGCCCCGTATCTTGGGGACACTTAGTGCTAAGAACCCCAAATTTGGTTCTGCAAACCCAGTGGAACTAGCACCATAAAATTTCCAAAGCTGGGGTTTCTAGCACCAAGTGGCCCCGAGATACAGGGCCCCAAAAATCGCTTCAGAAAATGTCAAGCACTTTTTTGCAGCAGAGAATGACATTTTCCAAACCAGTTTTGGGGCCCCGCATCTCAGGGCCACTTGGTGCTAGGAACCCCATCTTTGGATATGTTATGGAACCAGTTCCACTGGGTTTGCACACCAAATTTGGTGTTCCTAGTACCAAGTGGCCCTGAGATATGGGGCCCCAAATTCGGTTCAGAAAATGTCAAGCACTTTTCTGCAGTAGAGAATGACATTTTCCGAACCGATTTTGGGGCCCCGTATCTCGGGGCCACTTAGTGCTAGGAACTTCAGCTTTGGATATGTTGTGGAACCAGGTCCACTGGGTTTGCATACCAAATTTGGGGTTTCTAGCACCAAGTGGGCCTGAGATACGGGGCCCGAAAGTCGGTTCGGAAAATGACATTTTTTGCTGCAGAAAAGTGCTTGACTCAAGTATAAGTCGAGGGGGGCACTTTCAGCACAAAAAAATGTGCTGAAAAATTCGACTTATACTCGAGTATATACGGTATATATACACATATACATATACACACACACACACACACACACACACACACCAGTCCCCTCTTTTGTCCACAAAGATCTTTCTTGTATGTTTCTCTCAACTGAATTAGCTACTCCATAGTAAATTGTTCTTTTCAAATGTTCACAGTGCTGATTGGCCTTGTGCTGATCACATGCACCCTCCCAAGGAAAAAAAAGTGAGGAACTGGTTAAACACAAGTAATGCATTTATAGAGGTCATCATAAAAAGAAGCAAAATACATTATTATATTGACTTTCCTGACAGCAGTATAGGACCTATGTGGTTTCTCTACAAGGCTCCCTAAAGCTACAGAAAGACTATATTCCTCAAACTATAACTGGATGTGCGACAACCAGATCCTTCTCCACTGCATGCAATGGCATCGCTGTGAGTCAAAATTCCTTGTGAGGGTGATAAAGGGCTGAAAAACAAATTCAAAAGAATGCTAAATAGATTAAAGGATATCTAAAGTCCAAAAGGTTGTTCTTGCTTTAGAAAGAGGAGTTAAAGTGTTACTAAACCCAGGACCCTGCTTTCACTATCTGGTCGTACAGAGAACATGGAAATGCAATTATTTTAGTAAATATAAACTGCCAAATTAACTTTTCTCATCAGTATATAGCAGTCTTATGAGTGTGTGGTTAAAGCTTGCAGGAGGAATTTCAAGTCTCCTCTGCCTGTTCTATGAGGCTGCAGCACCCCTGACCCTCTGTCTGGACAGTGCCGATTGGCCCTGTGCTAATCACATGCACCCTCCCAAGGGAAAAAAAAACAAAACAAAACTCTAGCAATACACACCAAACTGAGCATTGGCAGAGTGCCCCCAAGGCACTGTACTATCAGTAGATAGACTGGGGACAGTAAAAAGAAGGGGAGGTTCAGAGAAGACAGGATCAAACAGACTTTCTACACAATGCACAGGATTAACCCATTAGGTTCCACAGTTAGTATAACAAGCATGCTTTACTACATAAATAGACTGATTTTACTTTTTTGTCGACTTTAGTAAGACCTTAAAAGGTTTTAGAAACCCTAGCAGGATATTATTGTCCATGTACTCACAAGGAAGATTTACCCCATCCATATTTCTCTGGTGACCATTGCCAGATTGAAACTAGAATAGAAGGTAAATATTTCACTTTTTCTGGTGACAACTAAAAGCGGATTTTCCTCCATTTTAGAATAATTCCCTGTCTTATTCTGCTACGTCTACAGGACAGGAGGTGAAGGAAAACTTCCCTAATGGGGCGGCACAGTGGTGTAGTGGATAGCACTTTCGCCTAGCAGTAAAAAGGGCTGCTGGTTTGAATCCCAACCATGACACTACCTGCCTGAAATTTGCATGTTTTCCCTGTGCGGGTTTGCTCCGGGTACTCCGGTTTCCTCCCACACTCCAAAGACATGCTGGTAAGTTAATTGGATCCTGTCCAAATTGCCCCTAGTATGTGTATGTGAGTTAGGGACCTTAGAGTGTAAGCTCCTTGAGGGTAGGGACTGATGTGAATGTACAATGTATATGTAAAGCGCTGCGTAAATTGATGGAGCGCGTACCTGAAATAAAATATATAATGGAACACGTATAACAAAAAAAAAAAAGAAATAGGAGGTTTTAGTCAGTCTCTACCATACTCAAAATAAAAATAAATACCGTAAATAAAAAGTTCTAAAAAGTTCTTGCTTTAGGTAAACCAAGCTTAAATCAACTAATAGACATCACAGGCAACAAAAAGATTTGCTAACACTTGCGCTGGGTTTCACCATGACAAATGCACCTAGCCAAGTGCCATTCTGCATAAGACACATGCTACATATTGTTTCAATTGTGTACAGGTAATAAATCACTGAAAAATGCCAATTTTGGCCAGCAAACTGCAGCTAGAGTCAAGGCCTTTAGAAGGAAAAACTAATTTTTCAAAAACATACACTATATTGCCAAAAGTATTGGTATGCCTGCCTTTACACACACATGAACTTTAATGACATCCCAGTCCTAGTCTGTAGGGTTCAATATTGAGTTGGCCCACCAGCTTCAACTCTTCTGAGAAGGCCGTCCACAAGGTTTAGGAGTGTGTCTATGGGAATGTTTGTGTACCATCCTACAATCAAGTAGTTTAGTTAACATTCAGTATAATGAATTTCTGTAAATTGACAAACTGATTTTCTCCAAATGACACTGCCAAAGTCACTCTGTAGTGACACTAGATGCCCTTTATAGCAGTTATGAAGAAGGGAATGTTAATTCAGAATGACAGCACTTGTTAAAACATTTAATAATTTATCATGTTTTTCTCAACAGGTCTATTTTTATGAAATTCATCTTCTTTATAACACGAATGTCTTTCTGGTCCATGAAATCAAACATGTTCCTCCTTACCTTCAATAGACGGGGCCTGGTCTTGGGCTGCATACAACATCTCCTTGAAAGCCTGTGGGAGAAGAGTGCACATTATAGTTAGTTGTCATCGAAAGCCCATTCCAACAAAGCATGTAATCCATGGAACAAGCTTAAAGTGACCCATCAACCAATATATTTTTATTGTTGCGTGCTTTATTGGGGTTCTAACCCTCTGCTAAATCAATGTTCTTCAACCAGAGCAGCACCAGTAGCAGCAACAATTTCATCTTTCCAGCAATTTTTTTTTTTTTTGAACCCTCATGCACCAAAAGGATTGTTCGCTTTTCCTAGATTATCACTACTGTACCTACAAAAACATCTTTCTGAAGCAACAAGAGAAATGTATGCAGCAAAATATCTGCACGTAAAAAAATACTGAATTCCTGTATTGTACATAATTCGGAAATGTTAATTGTGATATTAAATCAGTAAAGTGGACCTTCACCCTCTTCCATATTTTCCTTCCATTCCACCCCTCCACCCATTATGCAGAGCTACTGTTTTACCTTTTTTTCTATTCAAACGTCCGGCCCCACCTCCCCATGCACATCATTCACCTTAAGCGATTGACGCGCACACTGCCTACTGTGCCTCCAGGGATTTGCACTTCACATATCCCAGGAGACATAGCCTTTCACTCAAAAAAAAGGAGAGGAGGAGGAGGAGGGGGCGGGCCTATCTTGCACATAATCGAGAGGCCTGCCCGCTGAACCCAGAAAAGCCAGCAGGCATCTTAATGACATCAGAGAGAAGACATGAGAGGAGCCGATATCACCTTCAGGTAAGCGGGGCCAGAAAAAAATGGGGGGGCCGGAGGTCCGCATTAAAATAAAAAATCTAGAATGTAAATTCAAGGAAATCCACAGCCTCCAAGTTTTCATAAAAACAATTTAAAGCGGTGTTCCAGCCGCAATTTTTTTTTTTTTAAAAAGTCAGCAGCTGCAAACACTGTAGCTGCTGACTTTTAATAAGGACACTTACCTGTCCATGGAGCCCGCGATGTTAGCCCCCCCCCGAGGCCGATCCGTCCATCGGATCGGGTGCCAGTGCTGCCATCTTAAGGAAGGAAAACAGGCAGTGGAGCCTTGCGGCTTCACTGCCTGTTTCCTACTGCACATTCTTGAGTCGTGCAGCACTTCGTGAATGGCCCTGTTTTCTGGGGGACACACATGTCCCAGAAGACAACGGGGCAGCTCGCCGAAGAGGAGGAAGTGCAGTAGAATAGGAAGAGGCAAATTAGGAAGACTGCCTAGCAACAGGGCTTTCTGGTAAGTAAAAAAAAAAAAAAAAAAATTTCAAATTTTTTTTATATTTTTTTTGAGAATGTTAACGTAATTTTTTATTTTAGGGTGGACCTCTGCTTTACTTTTCATGTTAGAAAGATTTACAGAACTATAAAAAAAAAAAAAACACACAGGAAAAAAACAGAACTCCAGGATAAAATTATAATCTCAGGATCCCAGATATGTCCGACATACACTATATCACCAAAAGTATTGGGACACCTGCCTTTACACGCACATGAACTTTGACATAATGACATCCCATCCAACTTTGTGGGAACAGCTCGGGGATGAAAAAAAAAGTATACTTGCTCGTTTTTTGTTTTTTGCACAGCCTGCTGCCTAAATGCGAGATAATCATTTTATTCTCCCATCTATGCTAAAATGCATGGATAGAGGAATCTCAAGTTGGCAAGTGTAATTCTATTTTGATACATTTTTATTGAAGATTTTAACCAAGCATTGAGGCAAAGCTGTACAAGACAGCGATACAGAATTCCAGAACATTTGTAGAGAGTTGTTACAAAAGTCATCTTCCTAAAAATTGCAACATTTATGGATGGTTGGCTATTGTAGACACACCCATGGCTGCCTAAATACAAAGACACTGACAAACAGAGACAGCATTGCCTGCTAGAATACAGTCACTGCTTTGCAGGTAAAAAAATGTGCATTTTTAACCTATTTGGAGCCTGGAAAGCATTGCACCCAATATCAGCAGATCGTGGGTGCAATGCAGGGTTCTTGCAGACTCTGTATGTAAGCTGTCTGGCCATGGATCTGAAATGACAGGTGCTCTTTAAATGTAAGGACTCATTCTAGCTGGTAGTTAATCTTTAATATTTGCAAACAAAATAAAAGGTTTTCCATTTAGAATAATAAGCTGTCAGGTTAGTAAAACAGCGATCAATCATACAGTTTGTAGTGTACATAGATTTGAAAAACTGTGGGATAAAGGAATATTCCTGAACTTTGTTTTATCTCATGAGTACTGTGAAATTGTGTGAATACATCAATGCAGTTCATGTTATCTCAGCTTGCAGAGCTTGGATTCATTGAATGAGTTTACCAAAAATTAAGACATTGCAGAATATACAGCCTCGTGCTACATAACCAAGTTCCATTTCATGCTGAATAAACTAAATTAATAACCACTTTCGGACTGCCCACTGCACATATGCTGGGGCAGGGCGGCCCGGCTGTGCGGAAAGTCAAAAATTTTTTTTTTCTTTCAAAATTGTCTTTTTGTTTATAGCGCAAAAAAATAAAAACCACAGAGGTGATCAAATACCACAAAAAGAAAGCTCTATATGTGGGGGGGGGGGGGGGGAAAGGCATAAATTTTGTTTGGGTACAACGTCACACAACCACGCAATTATCAGTTAAATCGATGCAGTGCTGTATTGCAAAAAATCGCCTGGTCATTAAGGGGGTAAATGCTTCCGGGGCTGAAGTGGTTAATGTGGTTAAATAGAAAACCATCTTTAGATAGATTTGATAAAAAATCTAACAAAATAAATATCTGATTTAGCCAAGGTACACACTGAGCTGTGGGAATAAAGCCGTGCAAGTTCAGCCTAACTCGCGCGATTTCACGCCCACATGTCAGTTCCGATTTCAGCCGCAATTTCAGAGACATCTGTTTCTGCCCATATGTCAATGTAAATCGCAGCCCGAAATCGCAAACAGTAGTACAGAAACTACTTTTTAAAATCGGTGCGGCGCCGCAAATGTAGCATCGCACCGGTTAGGATGGCGCCATTGCCGGCAATTGACGCCGATTTGACATGTCAAATCGTACCAATGTGAACCAGGGCTTAAATAACAAAAGTGAATAAAGTATGTGAACTACAAACAGAATCAGTGGTGTGCACGCTGAGCGTACATAGATTGAAGAGAGCAAAATAAAAACTAAATTTATGCTGCATAAAGAAAAAAAAATAAAATAAATAAATAAAAAAATTAAAAAAAAAAAAGAGAAGAAAAAGGACTTGGGAATTTCCTGCTTCCGAAACCTAATCTTCACACTGCTATATTCTAAGTTGGCACTGCAAAATCACATCCAAAAGCATCAATGAAAGGCTGTTTTTTCCTTCATCTAAATAGTTTGTGTTGATAAAGAAGTGATACTTTTTAATGCATGTGCATTTTGCACAGCAGACCTTACTAATTCTAGACTGATCTAAATAGCTGGATGAATATAATAACCACATCCAATTGTATACAATAGACAAAACCCAATGTAAAATGACCCCTCTATTTTTTATAACCATACATGGCTCAACAAGTTCTTATACATGGCGTTATTGCTATTTGCAACTCTTACCCCATTTTAAAACGGTGCAGTCCTCCTGCGTTGGCCTTGCGCAAAATGTTAAAGTGGAGTTCCCCCCAAAAGTGGAACTTCCACTCATCGGATTCCTCCCCCCCTCCGGTGTCACAGTTGGCACCTTTCAGGGGGGAGGGGGGTGCAGATACCTGTATATTACAGGTATCTGTACCCACTTCCGGCATAGATAGCCGCAGAATCTGCGGTTATTTATGCCACTTCCTGTCGTCGTGTGTCCCGTCCCCCCCCCCCCCCCCGCTGTCTGCTGGGAAACACACGGGTCCCAGAGACAGCAGGGACCAGCCGTATTGCGCTGCGCGACTCGCGCGTGCGCAGTAGGGAACCGGGAAGTGAAGCCGCACGGCTTCACTTCCTGATTCCCTTACCGAAAATGGAGGCGGCAGCACCCGAGGACCGAGAGACGGTTCGGCCTCGGGTGCCGACATCGCGGGTGCCCTGGACAGGTTAAGTGTCCATGTTTTAAAAGTCAGCAGCTGCAGTATTTGTTTTTTTTTTTTACAACCAGGAGTGCTTTATTGTAGAATCCATATTTACAATAATATGCAATCACATTTTGTTACATAAAAAGAAAAATAGTATATTAAGTACATGTTTGTCAGGAGTTCACACAAAGTATATACCATGAACCAATGTCAAGGGAAGAGGGTATCCGAAACCACAGACGTTATCAAATACAGTATATTCATTATTCCCTGTTCAGGGGTTATATATTTGAATATTATAGTATTAAGGGGAGGAGAGAACAGGAAAGGAGACAGGAAAGGGGAGAAGTCAGTGGGGGACACAGCCGGGGGGGGGGGAGGGGGGCTATAAGGAGAGGAGAGGGAAGACAGCGGGAGCCATAAACACTGGAAGGAAGCAAGGGTCATTCAGTCCATCCTCCACTCCACTGACCATATCTCCTTGTTTAGATAGATGTCCATGTCGACCAAACTTTGTCGAATTTCCATGGGCATCCCCTGTTAATGTACGTTAGTTTATATAGTGGCAGAGCAGCGTTTACTTTATTTTCCCATGTAGCTACATCGGGGGGGATAGAGGAGGTCCATTTACACAGTATCTCCTTCTTTGCATAATAGAGCAGATATGAGATTAACAATTTACTGTGATGTGATCTCTGATCGTCATCATGTATACCCAGTAAGGCTAATTCAGGTGTCACGGGAACATTCAAGTCCAAGCGGACGTTTAAGTGATCAAATACTCCCTCCCAAAATTTTGACAGCCTAGGACAATCCCAAAACATGTGCAAATATGATCCTGGATGTATCAAACACCTTGGGCATTTTGGATCTCTATTTGGATAAATTCTAGACATACGAACCGGGGTAAAATAAACCCTATGAAGGAATTTTGTCTGTATAAGTTTATCTCCTGCAGCTATGACCAGCTTAGGTCCCTGTTCAAGACTATCCTCCCAGTCCTCTCTTTCCAACAATGGGATATCGGCCTTCCACTGTTCCCATAGTTTATCCATTTTTGCATTATTAATTGGAAGCAGAATACCATACAATGCCGAAAGTGGCTTTGCTAGGTCTTCACAGGACAGAAGATTTTCGACGGGATCCAATTTCAGAGTAGGCTGCGTCCGAAACTGGGCCCTGGCCGCATGCCTCAGCTGAACATAGCGGAAGAACATCCACCCAGGCAGCTCATATCTCCTTGCTAGTTGTGAAAATGACATCAGTACACCAGTGGGCATGATATCCCCTAGTGTCTTAATGCCAAACCTTGCCCACACCTGGGGGTCTGGTATTGATCTAAAATGAGGTAGGTTGGGATTCCCCCAGAGAGGCTGAACCGGTGACCACTGACCCGCTATGAGAAATCGACGTCTAGCTGCAACCCATACCTTTAACGTTGCCTTGGTTGAGGCAGGGAGGTTTTTATATGCTCCCATTCCTCTATATGCTAAATTTTGCAGTTCCCGAAGAGAGCCTAGCCAGGCTGCCTCCACACAAACCGCAGCGTTGGATTTGTTCGCCGCAAACCACCAGTATACGGTGACCAGCTGCAGTATTTGTAGCTGCTGACTTTTAAAAAAAAAAAAAAAAAAAAAAAAAAAAAAAAAAAATTTCGGCGGAGCTCCGCTTTAAGAATGCACACGTACCAGCGCAGTATGTGGCACAGGTTGTATTCTACACAGCACTGAAACACTGTCCTGGTGAGGGATTGTGGTGCATGGAGCAATGTTAACCCCTTGGAGTCTAAGCCTTTTTCTGACACTTTGGAACCCCCAAACATTATATATAGATATATCTATATAGATAGATATATCTATAGATAGATATATTTTAAGAGACCCTAGAGAATAAAATGGTAATATTTGATGTCACATGCAATTTTTTTGTGAGAAATGCACTTTCATGAATTAAAAAAATACAAAAACAGTAAAGTTAGCCCAATACTTTTGTATAGTGTGGAAGATGATGCAACGCTGAGTAAATGGATACCTAACAGGTCATGCTTTAACCACATCAATACAGGACACTTATACCCCTTCTTGCCCAGACCAATTTTCAGCTTTCAGCACTCTCACACTTTGAATGACAATTACTCAGTCATGCAACACCAGGGTGGATTTGATTTAAATCAGTAGTAAAAAGGCTTGATTTAAATCATCATTTTTAAAGAGCAACTGTCATCTCTGTCCCACAGCGGCTCCTCCTCTTACCCGCTATTGACTCACCGACAGTCCCATTTACTTTAATGGGACGGCTGGTGATGTGGCAGTGACACAACAAGATGAGGGACGTGGCGGCAGCAGGTAAGTGGATTCCCGCTAACAGGCGCTGCCATGATGGATCTGAAATGACAGGTGCTCTTTAAATGTAAGGACTCATTCTGGCTGGTAGTTTGAATCTTTAATATTTGTAAACAAAATGAAGAAGGTTTCCTATTTAGAATAATAAGCTATCAGGTTAGTAAAACAGCGATATAAGAACTGATTCAATCATACAGTTTGTAGTGTACATAGATTTGCAAAACAATGGAATAAAGGAATATTCCTGAACTTTGTTTTATCTCATAGTTACTGTGAAATTGTGTGATTACATCAATGCAGTGCATGTCATCTCAGCTTGCAGAGCTTGGATTCATTGAATGGGTTTACCAAAAAAAAATATTGCAGACTATACAGCCTCATGCTACATAACTAAGCTCCATTTCATGCTGAATAAACAAAATTATTAATTTTAAATAGAAAATTAATCTTTAGATAAGATGCTTTTGGAGTAAAAAAAAACATTTTAAAAGAAATTTGATATAAATAAAAAAAAAATCTGATTTAAATCCAAAAATAAACAGATTTTTTACATTTTTTTTTTTAATCTTAGATTTATATATTAGTATATTAGTGTTTAATTATTTGGTCTGTGTGAAAGTTAGAGTACAAGTTATGGTGCAAATCATTAAAAATTGATGACACCGGATGTACTAACGGCCTATCTCTTTTCTCGAGGCCCCGAAACGTCAGGACAGTACAAATACCCCTCCAATGACCCATTTATGGAAAGTAGACAGTCCAATGTATTTTGTAAGAGGCATGGTGAGTTTTTTGAAGTTGGAATTTTGTCCCACAATTCTTCGGAAAATGAAGAAATTTTTTATTTTTTTCCACAAAAAGTCATTTCTCACACACAGCATAGGTAGACTTCCAATTACACCCCAAAATACATTCTGCTACTCCTGAGTATGGAGATACCTCGTGTGAGACTTTTTCACAGCCAGGCCACATAGAGAGGCCCAACAAACTATGGTACTTAAAAACTCCATACGCTACATTTTAAAAATATTTAATGGTTACCAGTTTAGAGTTACTGAGGAGGTCTAGCGCTAGAATTATTGCTGTCGCACTAACAATCGTGATGGTACCTCACATGTGTGGTTTGAACACTGTTTACATTTGCTAGTGCAATTTACTCATGCGTTCACTTCTGCGTGGAAGCACGGAGGGGTGGGGGGGCTTAAATTTTTTATTTTTTTCCTATTTAAATTTATTTTTTTATTTTT
Organism: Lithobates clamitans; assembly: GCA_037952925.1. Classification (NCBI taxonomy): domain Eukaryota; kingdom Metazoa; phylum Chordata; class Amphibia; order Anura; family Ranidae; genus Lithobates; species Lithobates clamitans. The sequence goes on along the minus strand of JBBGZY010000992.1, from coordinate 566,086 downwards.
ACACTGTCCCTTTAAAAAAATAATAATAATAATAATAATAATAATAATAATAATAATAATAATGTGATTACATTCCTTGTGACAGCAATAAAAGTGAACATCCCTTGTGACGGAGGAAAAGTAAAAAATTACTACTGGACTGCATCTAGTGTGAAGAGGGGGGGGGGGGCAAAAATGCATTGAAAATGCAGCAATAAAGATGCTTTAATATGAGCCCCCACTGACTTCGGCAAGCACCATGGGAGGGATGAAGTCCTCCTAAAAAGTTTAGAGAAAAAAAAACATTTTTCCCTCTGGCGGCAGCGAGTTTGTCTTCTGCCAGCTTTCTAATCTCTGAAATATGATGAAAGATCTTATTCCTTGTTTCCGCAAACCTCCTTCTCTCACACCACCAGTCCTCCTGAAGCCTCTCCTCTTCGCTGCTTGACTGGACCTAGCTGTCTGATGTCACCTACAATGCAGAACCAGCAGTTCTACATTGTATGTGAGGACACAGAGGGCCCATCCACATACCAGGGGACACAGGAAGAAAGGAAGGAAGATTGGGCAAAGATGGACGTGCCCGAGCCCAATTGGAGTGGTGACAGCGCAGCGCTGGAGGACTGGTTTGACAGGTTAGTCTGCCATAATGTGCTAATATGTAGTGCATAAACCTCCTGGGGGACCATTGTGGATTTTAATATTGCTTTAACATTGCACCAACGAGAGAGCCAAAAACTAGCTACACACTGTCGGCCTGATCAGCTGAAGGTATAACATATAGAGATCTGTTGCTTTGCCATTGCTTTCCTATACAGTCAAACTGTCATACATCAAGTCAAGATCATTTGCAACATGCAACAGCCTGCAGACTGGGTATTAAAACTATTACACAAGCCATAAACAGGCACATCTTTTGTCTAGTGTGGCAATACAGTTTCCAGCATACTTCTAGGGCCCATTCACACCTTTACACTTGTCATTGCATGCATTTTATGTGGTGAAGGTTGCTGTGTTTAGGCATGTTGTGCTTAGGCAGTGCTTTCATTCTGAATGGACTCTCAATGCAAAAAAAAAAAAAAAAAAAACACATTTTTTACAACAGCCCCATTTTTTTGTGGTTTTCCAAGCAGATATCTTTCTATTTATAATTTTTTTTCATACTGGAAAAACTGACACAGGAAAGAATCATTTGCACAGCTCAGCAGATCTCCACTATCACCACCCATGTTGGTGTTCTGCAGCTGTGTACATGTACTAAATTCGAACTATTATAGCCACTAAGTGTACACTATTAGCATTAACTATTGAAAGTGGAGATTGTCCTATGCTTGGCCAATTTATAGGATCAACAGAAATCTAAAAATAGCAAACTAATCGAATCATTATTTGACCCATGTAAGCATACGCAGTTCTAGATTTGTGTTCAATTATTCTTTGATCATTTATCAGACTGTACAATCAGATTCTAGCAAAAGAGGTCAAAAGAAATTCTTCCCATAGTGTTCAGAAAATGATGATGAATGCTGTGTATTTTTGCTGCAACAAAACATTAGACTCTGTTCACACTGATGCGATGCGAATGGGTGCGATTCTCATGCAGGTTTTTGCTGGGGTTCAGTGCAATTGTAATGTGAATTTAATAGATGGGGTGAAATATGTAAACATCTATACAGAAAAAAAAAAAAATAGTATTCGCACACATCTGAACACAAGATGCGATTTTACGTCAGTTTCCATTGATGCCTATGAAGAGGAAAATCGCACTGAAACGCAGTAAACTCATACAGGACTCTTTCTTGCCGCATCGCATAGATGTGAACGACCATCATTGAACACAATGTGATTTTGGATGTTGGATCTAGGCTTTTTTGTAATGTATCAAATTCGCATCAGTGTGAACCGGCACTGAAAGTATTAGGCCACCTTCACATGGGGGTTTAGCCGCAAACAACAGCTTCCTGCCACAAGAATCAGCCGACTTTTGCGGCTGAAATGATTGACATGTCCATGTCGATAGCGGTGGTTGCTCAGCCTGTACAAAGTTTTGACAGGCTGACAGCAGAAGGTGCCGTTTGCATGTAACCACGTTCCAAGCTGTTACCTGCAGTTCAGGACAGGTGTCTGAGCTTGGACACAGGCACATTCATCCAGGCTTGGTCACTTGTCCCTAACCACAGGCAACCACTTGGAGTGTGGGGCTAGCCGTGAACAGCGACGACTGTTGTCTGTCAATACTTTGTACAGGCTGAGCAGCCACGGCTATATGCACGCACCTGTCATTCCAGCCGCAAGAATCCACTGACTTTCTGCTGGAATCCGGTGTATGCAGCATTTACCCTTGTGTGAAGGAGGCCTTACATGCTCGGCGTTTTAAAACGTTAACACTATCAGCTTATTCAAATAAAAATTCCCCAGTAAATTACTTAAAGAGGAGCTCCAGTCTCCTAAGTGAAGATTAAAAGTAAGCAGCTACAAAAGCCGTAACTGCTGACTTTTAATAAACAGCCACTCACCTGTAGTAATGAGAACGGTATCATTAGCAGTAATCAGCATGGATTCATGAAGAATCGTTCTTGCCAAACCAATCTATTAACCTTCTATGAGGAGGTGAGTTGCCATCTAGATAAAGGAAGGCCCATAGACGTGGTGTATCGGGATTTTGCAAAAGCATTTGACACAGTTCCCCATAAACGTTTACTGTACAAAATAAGGTCCGTTGGCATGGACCATAGGGTGAGTACATGGATTGAAAACTGGCTACAAGGGCGAGTTCAGAGGGTGGTGATAAATGGGGAGTACTCAGAATGGTCAGGGGTGGGTAGTGGGGTCCCCCAGGGTTCTGTGCTGGGACCAATCCTATTTAATTTGTTCATAAACAACCATGGAGGATGGGATAAACAGTTCAATCTCTGTATTTGTGGACGATACTAAGCTAAGCAGGGCAATAACTTCTCCGCAGGATGTGGAAACCTTGCAAGAAGATCTGAGCAAATTAATGGGGTGGGCAACTACATGGCAAATGAGGTTCAATGTAGAAAAATGTAAAATAATGCATTTGGGTGGCAAAAATATGAATGCAATCTATACACTGAAGGGGAGAACCTCTGCGGGAATCAAGGATGCAAAAATGACCTGGGGGTCCTAGTAGATGATAGGCTCAGCAATAGCATGCAATGCCAAGCTGCTGCTAACAAAGCAAACAGAATGTTGGCATGCATTAACCACTTCAGCCCCCGAAGATTTGGCTGCTGAAAGACAGGGTCATTTTTTGCGATTCAGCATTGCATTGCTTTAACTGACAATTGCGCGGTCGTGCAACGTGGCACCCAAACAAAATTGAAGTCCTTTTTTTCCCACAAATAGAGCTTTCTTTTGGTGGTATTTGATCGCCTCTGCAGTTTTTATTTCTTGCGCTATAAACAAAAAAAGAGCGACAATTTTGAAAAAAAAGCAATTTTTAAAATTATCATTCTTTTTCATTCACAGTTTGTTCACACGCATGATCATTGTTCCCGCACTGAATCTTGGGAAGCCTGACACTAAGCTCCCAGGAGACAGTGCGGCGCCGGGGAAAGGCAATAAACACGCCTACTCCCATGGGAGGAGAGACAGGAAGTACCACAATAAAGTACAATATAAAAGGTAATTACAGCGATAAAAAAAATTTTCGTGCGGCATTTGAACATCTATGCAATAAACTGAAGGGGGTAAGATTAAGTTAAAAATTTGAGTGGAACCCCGCTTTAACAAGACACGTGGCCACTCATTAAACTTAGAAGAAAAAGAGGTTCAACCTTAAACTTCATAGAGGGTTCTTTACTGTAAGAGCGGCCAGGATGTGGAATTCCCTTCCACAGGTGGTGGTCTTAGAGGGGAGCATCGATAGTTTCAAAAAACTATTAGATAAGCACCTGAACGACCGCAACCTACAGGGATATACAATGTAATACATAGGTTGGACTTGATGGACTTGTGCCTTTTTTCAACCTCACCTACTATGTAAACTCCTGATCTGCATACCTGTTCCTGGTCAATGCTTCAAAATACTAAAACCACTGAAGCAGTAAGAGCCAGGCTGGAAAGTTGCAGCAGACCTTGCATGACAGTAGCCCCCACAATAAGCGCTAATTGGAGAAAAAAAAAAAAAGAACACACACATCTTTACATTTTGGCTTTGAGCAGAAGAGCGCAATGCCAGGGGGCCTTGTCCACTGACCCAGGGAGTGCTAAATAGCCCAAATCTTAAGGAAATTAATTTCAGCACTACACAGGAGCAACCTCCCGCATGAATTGGGCTCCTAAACTTCCCCAGGATGCTGCGAGCATTGCCAGAAGAAAGTCTTCTCATGCAAGGTCCATTTTAAGAGCAAGCACAAAATTTAAAAGCGGTAGTAAAGCACCATTGAGGCCCCTTTCACACTCGTGCAACTTGTCATGAGACTTGGGACTGCAAAGTCGCATGACAAGTCGTGCCTCGTGATTTCCAATGAGTGCCATTCATATCTGTGCGACTTCAAGTTACACTGACTTCAAAGTAGTCCTTGTACTACTTTGGTCCGACTTTCATGCGAGTTGAGGTCCATAGACCTGAAGTTTACACAGGCATTCCCTGAAATCGTGGCAAAATCGCATGGAAGTCGCGGCATTGTGAAAGGGGCCATGGGAGATATTCACCCTGCATGCAGCCTCTGATGTCACTGGCACGGTATGCCAGACCTTGACAGAACCGAGGGCTCCCGCACATGCATGGGAGTGATGTCATCGCAGCTCAGGCAACTCATAGCGCTGGAGCCCACGAACCTGAAAGAAATGCCGGTGCAAGATGTCAGTCCTCTGAGCAGTGATTGCACACCACTAGAAGGGTGTCATTCTAAGGTAAGTATTTCATGCATACTAGCATGAAGTAATGCATACTAGCACATTATGCAATTGTCTTACAGGTGTTTTATTTTATTTATTTTTTTTATTCTGCAGCGGTTTACTCCCGCTTTAATGGGATTTTTATATCTTCTACTTGGATGCCAAACGGTTACATAACCATAAGCAAACTAAATAAGATTTTTTCAGTGGGCCTTTTAAAACAAGTGGTGTATAAAGTGGAGCCTGACTGTGGCATAAAACTACCACGAAGAAGCACAGAGATAATGACTTAAGAAGTCAATTTAATAAAAAACACCATTACTAATCTGCTCCTAACTAAAAGCGAGAGGGTTTTTTTTTTTTTTATTTCACACCCACTGCACTCTACTGTAAGATCTGTGCATCGTCTTTCTCTGAATGAGAATCCATTGATATTCTGTCAGCCTTGCTCCTTTTTCTTCTTTTACAGGATTTGAAGAACACATATGTTCTCGGATCGGCCCTACAAATTAACCTGTCATTTCCTTCCTGCTATCACACGGCATGGAGCTGCTCCGGGCTGACAGAGAACAGCACAGAAACAAAAATGATTAAAACGACTAGCAACTGAACCGCTTTGGTGAAATAACAAAGACCTCCGCAGCAAGACTGACATTTCTTCCAAGACAATGTGAATGATTTGCCGCTTATACAACAGCCAGCCAAGTCCAAATGTCCAAAACTGGGTTTTATAGTACAATGAGAAATTAAAAACCTTTTCTCTTATAAAAAAAATAAACAAAAAATTAAAACCTTTTCTAAATGTAAAAAAAAAAAAAAAAAATCATTAACAAACACCACAATTACATTTTATAAACAATACAATCTAAACATAAAACACAGACTTTATTTTAGAAGGAAAATGGCCATACAAATCATCAAACAGTCTTTCTCTAGAACATGTTTGCATATGTAGAAAAACACAAAAAAATATAAAAAAACGTATTACATATAAAATCCATTTAGCACAGTTAACGCTGTGCATTGGAATAATTGTGTTGATCACAGGATCAAAGGATTAAAAGGTGGTTTTGTGCGGTTTTTAGTAATCAAGCCATTCATAGGGAATACAGTAAATGATACGGCTTAAGCCCAGGTAGAAATATCACGTAATACCAAATACTGAAAAGCAAGTCCTTTGTACATTTGTTTATTTTGCTTTCTATGATCAAAAGATACATGGGAACTGCTGGCACCTATATAAATCAATCACAATCTATTTAGTAAAGATAACTGGCTTTGCACAGCATGGTATAAATACTGAGAATTTTACAATCACATTAAAGTAGAGCCTTACAAGCAATCGGAGGAACAGAATGGCCTGCAATAGACAGACTACATTTCATGACAAGTAAATGACCTCCTCAAGGTCATATGTTTCAATGGTGGATTGAACACACAACCCCACTGAGCAGAAAGGGCTGAACATCTTTCTATAATGGGAAGAGCTTGACAGGAAGGGATTCAAGCAACACAAGGATTTCAGATACATCTCTGCACATCAAATCGCTGAATCTGATAGTCTCCTTTTTTCCCCAATAAATTATTACACATCGTTTGAACTTAGTCTTTTCTATTGATTTTTCTTCAGTCACATGGGCTACGGTAGCTACCATCATGGGAAACGTGACCTCTACTACCCTGGAGCAGACTACAGTCTCACAAAAGTATACTGTAAAAGCCAAACCCGGGTCGCATGAAACGTGAACTGAAGAACCAGTGCCGTCGTGCTCCGTAGGACTGTTCCTCTATCAAAACACAGTGCATTATTCTGTGATACATAAAGGTTTTCTTCCTCTGTCCTTAACCACCTCAATACAGGGCACTTACACCCCCTTCCTGCCCAGACCAATTTTCAGCTTTCAGCGCTCTCACACTTTGAGTGACAATTACTCAGTCATGCAACACTGTACCCATATGAAATTTGCGTCCTTTTTTTCACACACATAGAGCTTTATTTTGGTGGAATTTAATCACTAGTTTTTTTATTTTTTGTGCAATAAATTAAAAAAAACGTACATTTTGTAATAAAAAATGCCTTTTTCTTTGTTTCTGTTATAAAATTTTGCAAATTAGTAATTTTTCTTCATAAATTTTGGCCAAAATTACACAGCTTTGGTAAAAATAACCCAAATTAGTGTATATTATTTGGTCACCATGGTGCCAATCAATGAAAATTGATCACAACTGATCAGGCCTTCAGTACATCAGGTGTATCTCATTTCTTGAGACACAGAGTGCCAGTTCACACAGGGGCGACTTGTCAGGCGACCTAGCCGCCTGACAAGTCGCCTCTCGCCTCTCGTTCTGTTCTGTACTATGGAGCCGTTCTAATAGGAGGGACGCAAGTCGCTCAGACTTAGAAAAAGGTTTCTGTACTACTTTGGGGGCGACTTGCATAGACTTCTATACAGAAGTCGCCTTGGAAGTCGTGTGCAGGTCGCCTCGGTGAGGCGACCTGCAAGTCGTGCTGCCCCTGTGTGAACCGGGGCTAACAAGTCAGAAAAGTACAAATACCCCCCAAATGACCCCTTTTTTAGAAAGTAGATATTCCAAGGTATTAGGTAAGTAGCATGGTGAGTTTTTTTAAGTGGTTATTTTTTCCCCACAATTCTTTGCAAAATAAGGATTGTCATATTATCTAGTTATTTCTCACACACAGCATATGCATACAACAAATTACACCCCAAAATACATTCTGCTACTCTTCCATGTGAGACTTCCACACAGCCTGGCCACATATAAAGGCCCAACATTGAAGTAGCACCTTCAGGCATTCTACGAGCCTAAATGACATCTCCTTTCTCAACCACCTATTACACTTTTGAAGGCCCTGGAGCACCAGGACAATGGAATTGCCCACAAAATTACCCCATTTTGGAAAGCAAACACCCCAACGTATAATCTATGAGTCTTTTGAATGGTTCATTTTTTTCCAGAAGTTTTTGGAAAATGTTAAAAAAAAAAAAAAAAAAATGAATGCATTTTTTTTTTTTTTTTTACACAAAGTTGTCAATTTATAAGACATTTCTAACACATAGCATGTATATAGCCAAAACTGCACCCCAGAACACATTCTGCTACTCCTCCTGAGTATGGCGATACCACATGTGTGAGACTTTTACACAGACTGCCCACATACAGAGGCCCAACATTGAAGTAGTACCTTCAGGCATTCTAGGAGCATAAATTACACATCTCATTTCATTCCTACCTATCACACTTCTGAAGGTCCTTGAGCACCAAGACAGTGGAATTACCCACGAAATGACCCCATTTTGGAAAGCAAACAGCCCAACGTATATTCTATGAGGCATGGGCTGCAGATGGGTACTCGGGTACTCTGATGGCCTGGTGACAGGTACTCATATGAACGGTGACAGGTACTCGGGTACTCAGATGGACTGCGACAGGTACTTTGATGGGTGGTGACAGGTCCTCTTTATTTGGGGGGGGGGGGGCAATCAGTGTGTGTTAGTGTACACTATAAGCGGTAAAGAGATGTTACCGAAATCTCCTTCTCACACACACGATCGGTGTGTGAGGAGGAGAACCCGGTAACATCTCGTTAACGCTCTATGTTTACATTTATTGATCGGCTGTGAAAGGATCACAGCGGATCATGTGGTAAACTGCCGCCAGCCAATGGCTGTTTACCAGTGTCGGTGACTAGCAGTGTTCCCGGGAACACGCTGCCACTGATGTGCGATCACGCGCATGCGCCCTGCAAAGTGGGGCGGTACCATCTGTGATCAATAATGCACTCAAATTAAAATTTGTGTGTCGAAACCAAAAATTCAGGATGCATTTGGCCGAAGCCGTAACTGAAATTGACAGTTTTAAAAAATATATATACTTTTATAAATAATTGTATTATATTTGACTTTTGAATATGAATTTATTGTCGGCCGTTATCTTTTAAGGTGTTAAAAATCCTGCTTGGTGCATTTTTGAAGCATAATTGGCAAACGCATCCCCCCATTGAAATGCGTTAAAAACACAACAACAAATCAAAAATGCACTTCTGTTGCATTTTTTGAGTCAAATGACCTATGAATGAGACCATAAGCAAGGTAAAAATCGAGGTAAAAATCACGCCAAAAATCGCTGGTATTTTCGGCAGCCATTATCGCCGCTTTTTTTCTTTTGGCACAACATTGCACCTCCCGATCTCGCGCGTGCGCAGCATACACAGGCCGTAGCGCAGGAAGATTATCTTGTTGCCATAACAGGCTGCGATGGAGGAAATGCCCGCCCCGTTGCTATGGCTACGAAGATAATTAGTTGTCTCCTGGGATTGATGACACGCATCTCCCAGGAAACATTGCAAAGCCGGAAATTACACGCACAGCCGTGAAGGAGGAAGTGAGAATAGAATAAAGAATTACTAAAGTAAGTGATCCAGAAAAAGAAAAAAGAAAAAAAAAAAAACAACACGATATGCCAATTTGTAATTACTAAGTGTAAGAAGACTCAACCAGCGCAACATATAACCTAATACAGCAGCTGAAATACCGAGGGTCAAATGATCAAATCCCCAAAATGTCAATAAAAAAGGCAGTACAGCGCAAACAGATAAAACAAAACTAAAATTAATAAAATCAAATCAAAAATCAAGCACAAGAACAGCCCATGTTCTTCTTCATAAAATAATCTTTAGTTGATCTAAAAAACACCAGCGAATATCCAGTGGGATAAGCGATATGACAATCATATAAAAGGTGACTTATATGACAACCTCCACCACCAAGAGAAATGGCCGCTCACCTCACGCAATGGACCCCTGAGTAAATCAGTCAGGTCAAAATAGCAGTTCTCTTTAAGGATAGTAAATCAGCAAGATCTCACACTGGTATTGGATGAGATGCCGGTGATTGGCAATTTCACATGGTATTCATCATCAACTCAAATCACGCACTGTACCCCAGTGCTAAGGATGAATGGCAAATAGTAGCAATGTGCACCCACGAGGATCAGCGTGTAGGACGCGGGTGACGTCACAATCAAGGTCACGTGGCTTCCGTACGCGTTACGTCCCTAAGGGGCGGGACTTCATCAGCGGCGACGGCATGGCGCAAGCCACCCACTTTATAAACCTAATCAGCAGACCTGTCTGACCAATGGGATTAGGCGTGTACCGATCACCATAACAACCGCTGGACGGCGGAACACGGAAGAGACATAGAAGTGAAATTCAATGGAAGAAGACTAGTAGGGCATTTAAAAAACATGACTGCAGCTTCATCAAAACATTACCATTAAGTATTGATAACTAAAAAGCAATAAAAATTGTATATGTGCCCACCAGCGTCCCTGCTGATCCCCATGGATACCAACAACAAACATCAATTACTGCACACATTACTGCTGGATAGTAAGGACTTCAAGATGTGGGTGGAACTCCACTTTAATAAGGTCAGAGAATTCATGTAGCATTTATTTATTGGAATCCATCTGCCCTTAGTGCAGGCAGGAGGCTGCTTAGCTGAGAAAGTCCCTCCTCCTATTCTTACAATAAGAGAATAAAATGCCCATGAAAACTCCTAGAATGTACGACATCATTTTGGCCTAAACCAGAAACCAGGAAGCAACTGAAGAAATCTATAAAAAACAAGTGTAAAGAGAATATACCTTCCTATTTATTAATGCTAGCATCAGAAGGAATTAAAATCATTAATGTTGATTGAGAGTGTTTAATTCTGCTTTAATGTCACTTTTTTTTTTTTACACTTCCACAGCCCAACATGCAAGCAAATCATGAAACAGGAGGTCTGCCTGCTCTATTTCATACACAAAGGTTTTAAAAACAGGAAAAACAAAACAAATTACCTACTACTGACTATTAAGCCCCTTTCACACGGGCGGCTGTTCTGTCACTGTTAAAAAGCACGTTTTGTTATTTTGAAATTCAGAGAATTTCACTTGCAGTTGTACATTGCAATTAGCTGCGTTTAGCTGCGTTAACATGCATTGGAACGTTCTTGCCATTTCTGATGTGCTTCCAGTTTGTCTTTCCTTGTTGCCGCTGCTATCTGCAGGTGAAATAGTTCACTGCGATTACCTGCAGTTATGTGCAGATAGCTGGAAAAAAAATAAATAAATAAATAAAAAATGGTCCTCAACGCAGTAAGTTATTTTTTCTAACCGCACCAAACCCCATGTAACAAAACCATTGCTAAATGCAGTGTGTGCACGGGGTCATAGGAAAGCATTGTCAGAGTTTAGCTGCGGAAGATAACTTGATTTATCCGCAGCTAAAAGCTGAATTCTATCCACCCGTATGAAAGGGACCTTAGTCCCTTACGTCAACCAAGTGTAGTAGACACGCTTTATATTTAAATAAAGAGGAGAGGAAATGGTCTCCCTGCGAGAAATATCACGAGGCCAACGTCGCTCTCACTAGCGACCAGACGAGCCAAGCCTCACACAGGATCACACTGTAAGCATGAGCATCTGGTATTTGATTGATCCCAATAAAACCGCGTTCACTCTCAATTAGGATTCTGGGTAACACAATTGCATTTAATGAATACAAACAAAAGAACAATGTGAAAAGCCCAGAACCCCACTGAAACTCATCAGTAATCATCGTTAAGGCCTCATGCACACTGGGAATTAAAAAAAACACTGCTATAAGGCTCGATTCACATCTATGCAGGTTTCGACTGATGCATTCTACAGAGCTTTTTGCAGTGCTTTCTGCATTTTTGGACATGTGATGTTGCCGCGATTTGTGTTTTTTATGCTTTTCTTGGGGCCAATTTGTTGTTGGGCGGATTAAACAACACAAATTTCTAGTAAATTTACGGCAAAAACGCACTACATGCTTTTCTGCAGCTTCTCCATTGAAGTCTACTAAACCAAAAAAAAAGCAGTTTTGTGTTTAAAAAAGTCCCCGACCCTTTCTGAAAACGCAGCAGCTGAAAAAAAAAAGCATAGATGTGAACGTGTCCCATAGGAAACCTTGTTAAATGAACTGTACTGCGTTTCTGCGAAAAGGAAAAAACACTTAAAAAAAAAAAAAAGTATGTGAACCGAGCCTTAGAGTCCTTTGGGGGTTTTTTTTCTGCCTCTAAACACCCCACCATGTCGGCCTATGTGTCCTTGTAAACATAGGCGTTTATAGGCATATTAGGGGAGGAGTGTTTAGAAGCAGAAAAAAAATAAATATAAAAAAAAATAAAATCACCAGCGTGTTCAGGAGAGGAACATTTGAGCAAAATATAAACTGCACATGTGTTCATGCAAATTTGTGCATTAATGCATTCTAATGGCCAGAATAAATGAATATTCTGGCCAATAGAATGCATTACCCATGTGCAATATGTGGCTTATACTGCCTTTTTTAGCAGCTTTTGTCCTGTCAGAAGAAAAGGTGTTCAGAGGAGCTGAGCAAACACTCAGTGTGCATGAGCTTATTGGTTTCACCCAGAAGATCCAAAATATTGACCTGTTGGTGAGATGTGGAGAGGCGTCTTTTCTGTTAATTAACGCAAATAATTCCTTCTTTTCTAATCCAAAAATAATATTGTAAAACATTGCGTCAAAATATTTAAAAAAAAAATGCTGTGTGTTCAATATGCTTCTTAGTATGAAACGTATGTCTTTTATTCACTGTATAATTTTACACGGATAGAAATATAGGATATTCCACCAGCTGATCAATTTTGTCTAAATGAATAAGCAAGTTCCTCTATCATATTTACTCACTGATAACAGATCCACACAAGATTTTCTTCAGGACCCATCTTCAATGATGATGTCTATAGAACTCTTTACACACGGATAAACAAACATTCCTGGAAACCGGCATCCCATAAGGTCATTTCACACAAAGCCAGCGATCGAGAATAGGTCTTTACACTATGCATAAAAGCCATCACCTCAAATCAATACCCAGTCCCGTGGGACCGCAAGCTTTTATGTAATATCACTGCCGGCATCTCAGATCAATTGTGTGGTATGTATGTATGTATGTATGTATGTATGTATGTATGTATGTATGTATATATATATATATATATATATATATATATATATATATATATATATATATATATATATATATATATATATATATATATATATATATATATATATATATATATATATATATATATATATATATATATATATATATAAAAAATTATGTCAATTATGTCAATCGCCTGCCTAACACAACGCCTCTCTTAAGCCACACCTTTCCCTCGCCACGCTCTACATGCACAGATCACTAAATTAGTATGATTTCTGTTCATTTGCCCCGGAGATAGAAAATTCCGCTCAAAAACACCCCGATTTTCTCACCGCACATCTATTTCTTGTACAGAAAAAAAAGTTGTTTTAGAAAAATAACGCTGATTATCTGCTAAATTCATAAAAAATATTTGTCAGTGGCAACTATTTTTCCTCATTTTCCAAACTGCAATAAATGAAAAAACTGCTGCAATTACATGAATTGGGAGAATACATTTTACAGATCTGACAGCCAATTATGTCAGAGTTATGCTGGAGTTTTTTTTAGTTTTTTAAAAGGGAAGGCTTTGCTTTCCTTGTATAGAAATTTTAAAACATGTTAGAAAAATCATTACGTCAAACTGCAAATTATAACCCCCACCACAGAAAAAGAAGACTTTTTTATTATATATTGCAACAGGTCCCATTGGGGTTAGGATGGGTGACGGTTGGGCTAGGATGGATGGTTATCATTTACAGGGAGCATCTCCTCTTACTGTCTTTTATTCCTTTTTATAGGAGTCTATTTAACAACCTAAAGACCGAGCTTATTCTGACACGTCTCTCCTACATGAAGAAAAAAAAAAATCAGCATTTTTTTTGCTAGGAAATTACTTAGAACCCCCAAAATTATATATTTTTTTAAAACAGAGGTCCTAAAGAGTAAAATGGTTGGTGTTTTGGAAAAATACACTTTAGTGAATTTTAACACACAAGTACACAACATAATACCCTATTGTTTGGGTAAATATAAAGGATAGTGTTACACTGAGTAAATAGATACCAAACAGGTTACACTTTAAAATTGTGCACGCCCGTGAAACAGCGACAAACTATGTACATTATATTATCTATAGGTGACGCTTTAAAAGCCTTTAAAAGTCACCACTTTAGATTTAAACAGGGGGTCTGGTGTTCAAATGACTGCCCTCAATCTGACATTCGCAGTGATATCTCTCGTGTGGTGTGATCATCGTTTTCCATACCAACCTGGGACTGACGCATGAGTTCGCCTTTGCACGCGAGCACGGGGAAGGGGGGCGGGGGGGAGGTTTGCGGTTTAATATATATTATTTCTTTTGTTTTACTTTTACACTGTACCTTTTTTTACCACTAGTAATCTAAAATTCCCTTACGATAGCAATAGGCAGTGACAGGTCCTCTTTACTGAGACATCCGGGGTCTATTAGAAGTCTCTTCTGCTCTCAAAACCATACCAAGATCTGTATGATCCGATGCCTTTTCCAAAACACTAATGGTTTGTTTACAACCGGCGAAACCAGAAGTGACAAAATACTAGTGTCTTAGACCATTGAGATAATTGGGGTTGGCTGCATTTCCGGGTTCCCCAGTGGGATGGGTATGCCTGGGAAAGCAGTGGAAGATGGTAGGAGACCCTCTCCCACCGCTTGTAAAAGCAATCCAATATTTAGCCACTAAGATTGCTTTTATAAAACACAGAATCGCCGGCTGGGAAAAAAAAAACAACAATACCGGTATGAGGCCTGCAGCTGTAGGCATCATCCCAATAAAACCACTCGAAGTTGGGCGATGTACCAGTACGTCATCTGGCATTAAGTGGTTAAAATGAAATGAAACACTCAATTTTTAAAGCACTTTCAGCAGCTGATTTAAAGAATATGTAAACCCAACATTTCATATTTCTGATATGTGCCTGCTGTACCATGTCCTTGTGTTGTGTGTCAATACAAAACACACAGCCCCCTAGCCTAGGATGGCAAACCACTGCGGCTCCAAGCTAATAGATTGTGCTGTCCCCTGTTACCTTTTACCAATGAAGAACTCCCTGCACAAGCTCCCGGCCAAAATTTTGTGGAAGAAGCACTAAAAGCCCAGAGGCAATGAGCTCCCATTCACACTATATAACACACGGTTTCTCTACACTCCACAACTCTAAACATCAAGAACATACCGTTTTAAATTATGTCTGTTCACACCTGAGCACTAATTTTCTTGTTGCTTAATGTCAGTCGATCAAAGTAGTACATTTGCTTTTTTTTCCCAGGCAGAAGGAAGCTTTTTGGACCCATGGACTTAATTAGTAGTGCGCAAAAATGCATGAAAACATTTTTTAGGTACACAAAAAATTAAAGCGATACTATAGTCCGTTTTTTTTTACTTTAAAAATAACAAATACGTTATACTTACCTGCTCTGTGCAGTGGTTTTGCAAGGAGCAGCCTGGATCCTCTTTTTGGGTCCATCGCCGGCACGTCTGGCCCCTACCGCCTGTCGAGTGCCCCCAAAGCAAGCAGCTTCCTATGGGGGCACCCAAGCCGAGCCGCAGCTCTGTGTGTCCATACAGACATGGAGCCATGGTTCGGCCCCGCCCCCTCTCTCCTCATTGGCTAACTGACTTTGATCGATAGCAGCGGGTGCCAATGGCGCCACTGCTGTGTTACAAGCCAATCAGGAGGGAGTGTGCCAGGCGGCCGAGGCACTTGTGCACATCACTGGATCGAGATGGGGCTCAGGTAAGTATTAGGGGGACTGTTGCACACAGGTTTTTTTATCTGAATGCATTCAGATAAAAAACCTTTTGCCTTTACAAACTCTAGTCTATGGAGCCAAAAACTTGTGATCCTGACACACTGGGGGAGATTTACAAAAACTGGTGCACACAGAATCTGTTGCAGCTGTTCATAGTAGCCAATCGGCTTCTAACTTCAGTTTGTTCAATTAAGCCAATTGGTTACTATGCACAGCTACACCAAATTTTGTGCGCACCAGTTTTAGTAAATCTCCCGCAAAGAATTTCATATACAGCACACACTCCCTAAAGTGGTTGTACACCCTGTACAACCACTTTTACATACAGGTAAGCCTATATTAAGGCTTACCTGGAGGTGCTGCAAATATCTCCTAAACCTCCACTGTTTAGGAGATATTTATGAAAAAGCCGATGACTACGGCGCATGTGCACTTTCTAACAGGGGTCATCTCGTGACTGGCGGCTCCATCAGCGACTCCGACCAGTCACAGAGCAGGAGTTCGCAGCCCAGGAAGGAAGAGGGGCGAAGATGGACGCTCCCTGCTAGTGGGGACAGCGGTGACATTACAGGCTTCAGTTTCAGGTAAGTGACACATAATGGACTACTATGAAATGCATAGTACCCATTATGCTTTACCTTTGCAGGGAAACAAAGAAGAAGTAAAACCCACCTGGGTTTACTTCCTCTTTAAAAATGCACACAAAAATGCCCTAACAAGTTATGCTCAGGTGTAAGTGCTTGGTCAAAATTTTTAAGACATAGTTTCCTGGGAAATGTTTATTTTGTTGAGCTAAATGTGTTCTGCTAAAAACACAGTGGAAGTTTAATACTGTTTTAAGCACACCAGAGTTTATTCTGGAGTTCATGCACCTACTATAACAGAGCAAAAAATACATTAATACCATGCAGCAATTTCTTCTAAGTGCATATTTGCACACTGTCCAAACGACTGCTTATTGATGAGTGTGCACATTCTGCACATTTCCTGTTGACGCATCCGATTTTTTTATGGGTTGAGTCACTGAAAATAACAAATACAGAATCTTACTTAAAATTCTACCTCAAATGTATCCAAAAAAGCTGGAGCGAATTGTTCAATGAGTCAAACAACCATTCTCCATATACCTCACAATTATACCCGCCATAGGTTGACAAAGTGAGAAAAAATTGTTTTGCTATTTAAGCAGATGTTAAATGTATTTTTACGAGTTGAAGCAACTCCTGGCCTATCAATCCACTATGAGCGAATGTCCACACCACTCACCCCTAACAGTACTTCTATTACTTGTTAGACTAGTGGGAGCCATGTAGTAAACATGCAATTAAAGTGTATGTTACCCCAACATTTCATTTTATGGATATGTGTCAGCTGTACCATGTACTTGTATGAAAAAGTATCCTGTTCTCATTGTATCTCTTCCCGTGTGTGAAATCCCTGAATGCTGCCAGTCCCTCTGCTTTCATATATGTTCCGTGTTTCCCCAAAAATAAGCCCGGGTCTTATAATAATTTTTGCAACAAAAGACACAGTAGGGCTTATTTTCGGGGTAGGTCTCACCATGCAATGTGTTGTCTTCTCTCCCCCCTCTCCCTCCCTGCCTGTCAGGAATCCCCAGTGTGAACACAGTTAAAATGTTTGTAAAATCCTATAATCAACTCTATTACAGTATTATATAATGTACAATGTGTGTTTCTGCAATATATTTGTGTCAAAATACCTTCGGTTACAGCGCCGCTCGGCACTTTTGTGACCCGCCGGAGCTCTCTTCTCCACTCCGAGCACTACAGAGGGGGGGAGGGACGAGAACCCCCCGCTGACAGCTGGGAGAAGGAGGAGAGCAGCGGGAGGTCAGCTGAGCACCGAGCAGCGCTGTACCAAAGGTATTTGACACAATTAGATTACAGAAACACACACACATTGTACATTATATACTACTATAATAGAGTGCATTATATATTATAGTATTATTATATTATATTTGCTTTTAACATTTGATTTTGGAATGAATGGACTTTACTAAATAAAAACCACATACACTATTAGAAATTTGTTCTTTCGAGAAAAAAAAATTCCATCCTGCTCTTTATAAACGAACGTTGACTTGACCCCACTAATGACTAGAAAAAAAACAAAAAAAAAAAAAACATTTTCATTCAAAATTCTACCCTGCCAGCTTAAGGCGGAACAATATTCACTTCAGCTCCAGCAAAGCTGTGTCCTCGAGCCCCCTGCCCGGCCGCTGACATCTTCCGGGTCTTGGTCGCCGGCCGCTGTCATTGCCCGGGCGGGGAGGGCATCATGCAGGGGAGTTCAGTCAGGCTCACTGTACAAGGGCGGACAGGCAGGTAAAAATCTTTAAAGTGTTCGTGAACCCATATTTAAAAGACTATGCCAGCCTTCTTTTAGAGGCTGGCATAGCACACTATGGAAGTGGTTTTAAAAAAAACTAGTGTTCTAAATACCGAACTGTCTTCAGGCAGGTCACATGACTCGTGGCCGCTTTCCAGCTCTGATGGATATCTTCTGCGGGAGGAGCCTTGATCTCCCTCCGACGTCAGCCAGGAAGATCACGTGGCCTCTCGTCTCCTCCGCAGAAGCCCTGTCTCGTAGCTGTAAAGCGGGCGCGAGTCACATGACCAGCCGAAGACCACTCAAAATCGTTATTTAGAACACTCGTTTGACAATTTTAAGTTTTTTTTTTTCTTATGAATAGCGGCGGGGGGGGGGGGGGGGCGCAGAGACAGACACACAGAGGGAGATGACAGGCAGGAAGGAGGGGGTGAGAGAGGAGAGGAGAGCAGAGGGGACAGCAACGTATGATGAAGGGACGCAATCAGACCACGGTGGTAAGGGCAGAGCAGCCCTGGCTTTCGTGGTCTGTATAGAGAGGGCATACAGGAAGTGGCAGGTTCAGGGAGGGTTTTTTTACAGTTTATAGAGGGGAAGATTACACAGCACAAGCACTGTGCTGTGTAATCTGCTTTAAGGGATCATGATCTGTATTTTTTTTTTTGGGTTAACAAACACTTTAATGCAAAAGAGACAAAGCGTGTCTCTTATGCATTTAAAATCTTGTCTGTCCACCAAATTTGTTTCCATAAGTTCCATTCTAAGTACGCTGGGGTGCTATTGTGAATAAATGACACTACAGTGCTTTCTTGTATAAAATATGCAATAATGCGATTTGGGGTAATGTGTTGCATCACAAAAGTGTGATTCAGCCTTAATTTATATGTGAACCCTTACCTTGTAAAAACAACCTATCCCCCCTCTAATACCAAGCGAACTGCATTTTTCCAGGTTTTAAACTGCTCCACCAAGAGGCGTTTGACAGGTGGTGAATGTGCCACATTCAGCAGCAGGCTTACTACCCACAGAACACGACAGGAGCGATAGTTTTTGCTGTGATCGTGAAGCAAAGCATCACAAAACTGGCATGTAAACGCTCCCATCCCATGCCTTTGCAACTTAACCTGCCATTTAAAAAAAAAAAAAAAAAAAAATATCTTGCTACCAACTTGTTTACAAGCGATTTTATCGTATCTGGGGCTGTACACAGAGCAAGTGAAAAAATATCAGGAGGTAAAACACAAATGTGTAGAGAACTGGAAAAAAAAAAAAAAAATAGGTAATCATGCAAAAAGGACATCAACCCATTTTGCATGCACATAAAGATTCCCTAAAGAGCACTAACTGAAAATCATAATGGAGACAATGACATAAAAGGATAAATGAGAGACGTGGCCTTCACATTCAATGCAAGAATAACAATGGACAGGCACTCCCTCTAAACACAGCATTAAGCCAAGTGCGTGCCAGTATGACACTTGACTCCTGGCATCATCCCAGCAATTAAAATAAAGCACCCAATAATTCTGTTTATGCCCATTAAAGCCACACCTTTATGGACAAACTACAATCTCAGACAATGCTAATGCCCCCACAAAGCTCATTAGTCTTCACATGAATAGATAAAATAATGCCTATTCAGGACACTTAGAAACAGGAAGCCGTTTTTTCCAAGTAAACAGGGAGGGCATGAATACGCCAAGCAGTGCCCCAGATTAGCAACAGCAGTTTTGTGCAAGTCACACCATGCCCTGCTATTTCAGAGTGAAGGAGATCATTACTTTGCAAGGAGAATGGGGGATGCCCGATTATCTCTGACCCTCTGGAGAGACTGATTACATTAATGGCTCCTATAGGTGGAAGGTGCAGTGCTAAAACACAAAGACAAATGCTGAGCTCTGTGCTGCGCTCCTTCTTGCTCCTGACATAGATCCCATTAACTAAACATGACAGCTATGATGAAGAACCCGGCCGCATCGAGCAATATGGAAAGGATACAGCTCTCGTTTATATGTGGGACCGCAAAATTAATAGCTTGGGTTATTTAATTTTGCCACAGGGGAGTGGAAATGGCTAATTTTATGTGCATCCCAAGTGTACCATAAAATAAATATTTAGAGAGACATTCATTCAAAAATATCAAATAACACTGGGGATCCCAGCAGTCAGCGCTCCGGCTCAGCATATCTATCCCCGCATCAGAACATTATCACAATCCGCATCCACTGATATGCTTATATGCGCTACAGGACGGCACCGCCACAAAGGGAAGAGCCTGTTGCTCTTATTTTTATGTCAGTTCCAATTCAGGCAATACAAAGAACACTCAGGGACAACACAATGTAAAATAACATTCTTCATGAATCATTTCACAGCTGGACAGCTAACAATTAGTCTCCGATTAACATCTTAACCTAAGAAATGTGCCCCTTATGAAAACGAAGTGTCTAAATAAATACACCGGGGAATGGCTGTTTGCCAAATGATGAGTACACAGCAAACAAGACCAACATTTGTAAATTCCTCAGGAAAAAAAAAAGAAAATTCACAACATTATTTGGAGGAATTTGTTCTGAGGAAGACCAGAACAAATTGAATGTCTGCAATACCATATATTTGATATGATCCATACAGGGCTGGCCATACAGGGATTCATTTTTTTCTGTTCAATCAGCAAATGAAAGGGGAGGGAAAAAAAAAAAAAAAGAAGAAGGAAGAGCTGATGCTATATCCCCTTTGGGATGTGGCCTTTATTTTAGTTTTCCCTCTATTCATTTTTTTTTTTTCTGTCTGCCTTTCATGACTATTTTAGGAGAGCTATGATTATACTTGATTGGTATCCGCTATGTAAAGTTGGCTACTCATGTACGATCTATAAATGTTCTAACTTCTTTTGCTACAATAAAAATCGGTGGTAATATAAAAAATAAATGAATAAAAGGGGGAGGAGCCAATTCCTCTATCAACTCATTCAAGATGGATGGGGAAATCACTCCCACTGTGCTATTATATTCTGACAGCAGGGAGACTTCCCCACCATAAGAAAACACAATGATCAGCATTGCTGGCTTTAGCCGCCAGCACTGATCACTCAGGAAAGACCTGACAGGCCAGTTGTACACAAGTCGAAAGCCCACCCGCCCACCCGCCCGCGCGCGCACGCACACACACACACACACACACACACACACACACACACACACACACACCACCTGGAGAATATACTTTAAAATATATTATTTATAATTCTTTCAAACCACTTTAAGACAAACTAAAGTCCATGTTGTAGAACACAAAGCCTACAGCACCCAATCAAATGTATATTTTTTATGTTTAGTGCACAAAGTACATTGATTAACTGTTGGTAGCAACGCTTCATGCATCGTTCTCTGTCCTACTAATCGAACTAAACACCCCAACCAATTACAAAATTAATAAAAACACATAGACTGCACACTTTTTAGTTTATCGTTAAGTATTTGAGCCCCTTCCCAACAGTGGGAGCCCCAGCCCTTCATGAGATTTTAATACTGGAGGACAAGGACCTCGCTGTGATTGGCTGATTGTAATCACATGATTAGGGTCCTATCCTAATGGCTCCCAATAAGAACGTGAGCTGGCGGCAGTAACATTTTGAGATGTGTGCAATTGAGTGTCCTCCCAGACAAAACCACAACATATACATATACATGGCAAATGTCACCAAAACGCATGCAACCAGCATTAAGTTAAAGCTGAACTCTGGGGAAAAGACAAAACTCCCTTGAAGTGGGCCCCCATCCCCCAAGTACAATTGCCTTGTAAAACAACCCATCCAGTTTAAATTTGAAATGAAAAACATGTGTATGACTATAAAAAAAAAAAAAAATACAATTTAAATACATCTCCTCGCCTTTAAAAAAAAAAAAAAAAGTGATCATCTTCCCTGTGTTCCCTCTGTTCTCAGTTGCATAAAAGCTCAAGGGGGAGCAGCAGCACACCTATCTTCCCAGTGAATGGCTGTGCAACGGGGTGTTGGGGGAGGGGGTGTCAGGATATATCTGATAAATGGAAGAGAGCAGACCGAGTTCCCAGCATAGCTAGAGATATTCCCACGCTGTGTACTACTGCTTAATGTGGTCAGATTTTAATAGGAGAGCAGGGGAACTGGCAGAAACAAGGAAGAAATACAAAAAGAAGATACTTCTTTATACAAATACATCTGGGGTGCCAACTAGAGATGCACTGAAATTTCGGCCAAAAATGGCGTTATCTGCAGAATACCAATAAGAGAAAAGGTGCCGATAATGGCACCGAAAATGCACTGCGTTTTTGTGACGCTTTTACCATGACTACTGTGCTTATGGTGTGATTTTCATAGGTCACGTGACTCAAAAACCACAAAAAAACAACATAACATGGGTGCATTAGGCTCGGGTCACACTGGTGCGATGTGAGAATCCTGCGAATCCAGTGCGGGTTCCCACATCACACCTGAATCGCACAGTGGTTCATACTGCCATATGCGGACCGCTGGGAGTGTCAATACAAAGTTAATGACACCCCCAGATCGGTTCGCATATCGCAGTGCGAACTGTCAGTTCAGACATGAATCCGATCGCATGGGTGTGAATACCTATGCGATCAGATTCTGGTGTGGACCAAAAAAAAGGGTCCTGCACGACTTTGGTCCGAATGGGATGCGAATTCAACCATACAATCTGTATGGCGGAATTAGCATTGCACAGACATCACATGTGATTTGCACTGCAGTGCGAATCCCATGTAACCTCACACAGTGCACCAGTGTACAGCGGGACTTAATGATGCGTACTTGCTGCGTTTTCAATGCATTTGAACTGGGAGGTGCGTTTTTTTAACTGACCAAAGATACACCAAGCTGGATTTTTAACACCACAATGGAAGTGCAACAGACCAGTGTGAAGACATACATAGAATTTAAAAAGGGATAAATTTTTCTTGAGCTTTTCTTGCGTTAAAAGTGCCAATTATAGTGGACAATAAATGTATAGTCATTTAAAATGATAATTAGAAAGTTGAGTATAATAAAATTATATATAAAAATATAAATATTTCTTAAAAACTGTCATTTTCGGTTTTTGGCCAAGTGCATCCTGCATTTTCGGTTTCGGGAACCAAAATTTCCATTTGGTGCACCTCTAGTACCAACAAAAAGCAGTTTTAGTTACCATATCCCTCCCTCCCACAGGCTTCTACCTCCCCACACATCTAGTCCCCCAAAGCTTCCCTTTGGCACCCCATTAGTCGCAAGCACTCTGATGTCATCCTATACAATGCAGAACCAGCAGTCCTGCCAGTGAGAATGCCAAGGGTTCACCCACAACCTGGTGCACTAGATGGAAGAGGAAAGTGGCTAGGGCTAAAGTATAATTGTTACCCTACACAAAAATTTGGCTTTAACCCTTAAAGTGCAGGGGAAGCCGCACTGCAAGGTTAGCTTTTAAAAATTTCCCCAGAGTTCAGCTTCGTGTGGTATACACACAATCACAGCTATTGTTTTAGAACAAAATACGGCTCATGCAAATCCATAATCAAACAAGGTGTTACATTCCTTGAGAACATCTTCGCATAAGGTATAGGCAGGAATAGCAATCCTTAAAATGCTATGTATATTTAGCCTTGATAATTAAATAAATACAGGAAATGTTAAACCTGCTGCTGCTTAACTATTGAGTTTATTTATGTGTTGGCCAGAGCAACAGCTGCTTAGATACAGACACAAGCCTGGGTTTTATCAAATGTTATATTGTGGCCGGGAAGGACAAGGTGCTCAAGCAGGAGCCAGTGGCAATTTCTAGATACACCATCTATACATACAAATACACACACACAAAATACTGTTTCCCAATACATTGCATTTTTTATTTTTTTTTAAAAGGACACCCTTTCAGACCCCCCCCAGTATGATCAAGATACAGTTGAGAAGAGGTGCAACTAGTGATTTGTGCACATTGAGGTATCTCTAATGTCCCTTTTCCTAACATTTTTCATGCAAAGTAACATTTCACCTTTCAACCATTTTCCTCACACCATTGCCATAGGTTACTATTACCCCAGTCACTGAATACTGGTTACGCTAAGACAGTTATTGGGTCCTCTATAATTCTCACATTAATAGACAAGACATAACACAGCCAGACAATATAACAATACATGTAGGGATGGTTGTTTCAGTTCCTCTCTACTTGCCCTTTATACTACATTTAAAGCATACATCTGCATCCAAACATTACCGGTCATTTACATACTGACATTTTTACTTGCTCCCTGGATGATGACCTAGCTTTATTACAGGTATCTGTTATTTTTTGCACATAAAACTGTACAAAATGTAATAACTGCACTACAAGACTAAATGTGTCTATGCTGCTAAGCGGATTACTCATCAGTGTGATATATAACAAAAGAAAAAAAAAAAAAAAGTATCTCTTACATGCATGTCATTATTTGAACATTCACACTTTATTTTTTTTTTATCTTGGGTATAAGATAAAGTAAGTACTTTCAACTGAGAGAGCTATAGAGAAAAAAAAAAGTAGATATTTTAATATATATATTTTTTTTTTTTTTTTTTTTACACATATACAGAGATATAGATAGATAGATATACACGCACACACATACACTTTTTTTCATTCGCATTCATACACACAAATCTATATAACATGTAGTGTTTTGTGTTTTTAAATACACGTTTATTTAAAAAATATTTTGCTCCACCTTGTTAAAATCCTGAAACACTTCCAGCTGTTCTTATATAAAAGGACGCGTATTTGGCCTGAACAATACAGAGTCTTCTATAACCACCTTTATTCACTATATGGCTCACCCAGCCCGTCATATTCTAGGTCGGCCTCTCTCAACCCTTTTTCCCTCCATGTGAACACCATGAAATATTGTTTCGAGTCTTGGGGAACCCCTTCTAAAAATAATTAGATCCAAGAAGAAATAATATGGCATATGTAGCATATTTGACACCCTAGACAGATGCTTTTACACCCTCCTGCTCTGTACAACTTTAATAATAATCTGGTATACAACTGAAAATGAATGCAGACATTAAAAAAGATAGCAGAAGTGTCCGCACGCATTGGTGGCCAGCATAGTAATGCCGCCCGCCCCCCCTTCATTGGTGGTTAGCATAGTAGTGCCCCCCAGGGCTTGACAAATCTCAGGCACCTGGTCGCCATGGTGACTAGAAATTGCATCCTGGCGCCTGGGCTTTTGTCAGCTCATTTCTTGTTGCAGGAATGCAAAAAAACTTGTATCGCTCACTGCCCAGGACTCGAGGTTCCAGGACCGGCAGGTAGATATCTTCTACATTTAGCTCTGCTGCGGACAAGCAGCAGGGCACACTTGTGAGGTGGAAGCATTCAGGCAGCTCAGCTGCTGCCCGATTGTCTCTACACACGCGGGTAAAGTGCACGCACCCCTGCTATGTACCCTGGGTTCCACTTGCCCACCCGCGGGGCAGGCATAGTGGGCGCCACAGGGTAGAAGGGAAGGAGGAGGAGAGCGGACACACGTTCGCTCTTCTCCCCATCTTGTTCCTGACCCAGAAGTGATGTATATGATGTCACTTCTGGGTCCCCGTTGACACTTTCCACAGGCAGCATGGCCAGGACACACTTTGAATGACACTTGCGCGGTCATACAACACTGTACCCAAATGAAATTTTTATCATTTTTTCCCCACAAATAGAGCTTTCTTTTGGTTGTATTTGATCACCTCTGCGGTTTTTATTTTTTGTTAAAAAAAGTTTAAAAAGACCAAATTTTTAAAAAAATAAAATTTATAAAAAAAAAAATTTATATTATATTTTTATTATAAAATTTTGCAAACAGGTAATTTTTCTCGTTGTGAGAGAAGAAAAAAGTCCGGACAGCCGCACACCAGGGGAATATAATCCAACAAAATTTCTTTATTGTAAAATCAGGAACAAATCATGTACAAAGCACCATAGATAGAATGTACAGATAATCAGCTAATGCGTTTCACGCTCTGCGGAGCGCTTACTCATAGCTGGTAATTTTTCTCCTTCATTGATGTACGCTGATGAGGTGGCACTGATGGGCACCAATGGGTGGCAGTGATGGGCACTGATTGGTTACACCGATAGGCAGCACTGCTAGGTGGCACTAATTAGCACCACTCGGGGGCATTGATAGGTGGCACTGTGTGCACTGGCAGGGGGTACTGGTGGGCACAGATGATGCAGAATTGCTGTCAACTAGGAGAAAAAAAAACAATTACTGAGCTTTTGTTTACATCATGTGATCAGCTGTCATTGGCTGACAGCTGATCACGTGGTAAGGGGCCGGGATCGGCCCCTTACTCGGATCCGTGATCACCCGTGTCTCAGTGACTTGGTGATCACAGCGCGCTCGGAGAGCATGCAAAGGGGAGGCCAGCATATGATGGCCTCCCGGAAATTCAGGTCCGTGTTTTGGCCGTCATTCGGCTATAGTGCGGACGCCAAGTAGTTAAAGAGAACCTGTCGCCAAAAAATCACCACAGGTGACCTATGTGATACATTTTTTTTTTTTTTAAATTGTAAAAAATGCGAGATACACCCAAGCACATAAAATCTCTACATATACGCATGTACAAACGCATGCGGTGGGGCACCTACACATGAAAACTTTTACGTTTCATTGGTCAAGAACCCACCCCCAAATCCTCAGGAGAAACACTGGTTGACTTTTCTAGATGTGGTTCTTTCCAAACCCAATCCCTTCAATAGATGTCAGACATTAGAGGAATGCTGCCCACTGTAGCCAGTTACTGTCCAATCAGGAAATGAACATTGGCGGATCTGTTCAAACTCAGGAACAAGATGGATTGGTCATTGGATTTCTGTGGCCAGGCACTGTTCCAACAATATAAGCCCAAACTGTGTGTGTGTGTGTATATATCTATCTATCTATCTATCTACACATACATATACATACATACATACATACATACACACACACACACACACACACACACACACATATATATATATATATACACACACACATTCCACATGCCTGATAGACTAAGGATGCCCACATTTAAGGACCACAGCTTCCAGGCCATCTTATGTCCTCTTTATTCCTCTGCATTTAAGAAACTGCTGATTCAGCTAAACAAACACAAGGTAACTGTCCCTATGAAAAGGCTTCAGAACCTTATCAAGCTGTCACCCTTCTCTTCTCCATCCGCGTCTACATTGGCCGATTAGGTGCTGTGATAATCGGATTGCTGCTAATCTCTACATGTCCTTCTCAAAGTGTGTAATTAAATTACAGCTCTACTAAGGGCTATTTTCAAGCAAGTGACACTGAAGTTGTGGCAATCGGTAAGTGAACTATTTCCAGTTTCTATGTCTATCACAGAAGGCAGAGAGCCGTACAATGTTGTACAATGTACTCAGGAACATACAGCAAAGTGGAGACAAATAAAACCAGAACTGCTAATAATTGACTCAAGGCAGGTGCAGTATGAGGACATGAGGGAGGCACGTTGTGCTGAGGGTGGAGAGGAGTCATTATCTTATATACAAAGCACTGATATACACTCCTTACAACAATCTGCATATGGCCAAAAGATGGCAAATAGGGACTGAGGTCTGTGGATGGAGGAGTGACAATCATACACATTCAGCTCCATTCACAAAGTGGTAAGATCCTTTCTTAACCATGTGACCCATTTCTCCATCTCACTGGACTCAGCCAAAAAATGTATTACTTTACTGAAAAACAGGAACCCCACTGGTGTGTGATCTCTGAGGGGAGCCCATTATCTGCACCATGACAAATCCATGGATGAGATGGGCTGATTGGTGAGCCCTCACTATACACACATGCCAGTTGCCATTACCCACAGCAGCCAGAAAATGAAATCCAGACGTTTAAGAGGGGCAGGCGCAAAGGGGGGTGCCTGTAGCCACCAGTCTAAACGGGGCTAGCGCAGAGCGGTTGCCTGTAGCAACCACAATAAATAGGGATAGTGCAAACAGGTTATCTAAAGCAACCAGTCTAAACGGGGTTAGCGCAGAGCGGTTGCCTTAATTACCACACTAAATGGGGCTAGAGCAAAGCGGTTGCCTGTAGCAACCACAATAAATGGGGATAGCGCAAACAGGTTACCTAAAGCAACCATTCTAAATGGGGCAAGAGTGAAGGGGATTGCCTATAGCAGCGTTCCAACTCCAGTCCTCAAGTCCCCCCAACAGGTCATGTTTTCAGACTTTCCATTATTTTGCACAGGCGATTTGATCAGTTTCACTGCCTTAGTAATTACCACAGCCGTTTCATCTGAGGGAAATCCTGAAAACATGACCTGGTGTGGGTACTTGAGGACTGGCGTTGAGAAACGCTGCTATAGGCAACCCCCTTCACTCTTGCCCCATTTAGATGACTTGCTATGCTTTGTTCTTGCCCGACTTAGGCTGGTTGCTGTAGACAACCACTTTGCAACTGTCACATTGGCCTATAGCAACCAATCTTAATGGTACAAAAGTGATGTGGTTTCCTGTAGCAACCAAGAAATGAGCGCAGTGCTCTGGAAGGACGACGAATGAAGGGGTCAACCTCATAGCACCCTTCCACTGAGAGGAGCGCAGGAGTGAAGTGGTTGCCGGTAGTAACCATTGAACAGAGGCCAGTGGATGTGGATTGTCACTCCTCAGGAGTAATGGAGATGAAGTGTGTGGGTGTCCTCAGTGCTGTACAGAGAGGAGGATGACACCTCCAGTATACCCTCCCTGTGTACAGGAATGTCTTGTCCAAGGAGCTTCCAATCTATGACTGGGCTGATCTCTGACGCAGAGAAGGGACACCCCGAGATGGGGACACCCGGAGATGGGGACACCCGGAGATGGGGACACCCCGTGATGGGGACACCCCGTGAACCGGACACCCCGTGATGGGGACACCCTGGTCTCTCACCTCATACTGGATGTATTGTTTCCTCCACTCCGGGGTGATGTGAGCGGACAAATGCTCGGCGAACTTCATCCTGAGGCCGGCCCGTCAGGGGCCCCTCTCCCGGCCCTCAGGGGCGCCCGGCTGTCTCTTCCTCCGCCGCCGGTAGATCCCGGGGACTGCTCGGGCTCATGTGTCCCGCACTGTCCGGCGGCCTCCCCGGGTGTGGCGGCGTGTGCTGAGCGCCTGTCACTCCGTGCCCCGGAATGTTCCGTTGTGTCGGGCCCCCCTTCCTCCGGTAGCGGTCGTCTCGCCTGTGTGGCCGCGGTCTGCTTCTCTGACTGCCTCACAGCATCTCCCAGCTCTGCCTCCTCACTGGCCCCGCCGCCATCTTGACAAAACTCCCACTGCGTCTGCGCACCGCCCGCCCCGCACACAACGTCAGTGTCATGGTAACCACCTACAGCGGCCACCACGGAGGAGAGGGGGCGTGACTCGCAGCGCCTCATTGGCTCGGCTGGTTTAGCATAGGGCGGGCTTAGGAGGAGGCGTCACGCCCCCTTCACGAGAAGCCGGGAGTTTGCGGCAACATTGAGGAGGGGGCGTGGTTAGCGCAGGACACGCCCATATGTTTTGAAATCTTAGTCAGTCTGAGTCTGGCAGCCGGGTGCGCACTGTGTTTTCATAGCTGAGAGATCAGCCTGTGATTGTACCAGAGCACATAGAAAACTCACACAGCTCACTATTAGAACACCTTCTATGATGCTAGAACAGTACATAATAATATGATATATGGATTTACATAAAAGTGGAACTAAACCCACCGATTACACTCACATTAAAGGCTTGCCGCTGATAACTGTCACAGCAGTTTTGCACTGTGATTGCACACAGCCGATCAGCATGTCCCAGCCATGAATCATTGGCCAGGACTCACTGACAGGCTCCCACCAGGGCCGTCTTTAATCTTGATTAGAACCTTGGCAAAAATTTTCTTGGGACCCCCCCCCCCCATGCAATTTTGCTCTCCCCCTGCTTTGAGACATACAATAAATATCAGCTAGACTTAAAATCAGTTTACTGTATCAGATCAGACAGTGATTGCGATTGGTTGCCAGAGATTATAGCATATCATTACCACTTACTGACTGGTTGCTAGAGGTTACAGCCCACATTACGGCTCACTGATTGGTTGCTAGAGGTTACAGCACATTATCTCTTAAAGTGGAGTTCCACTCACTTTTACAACTCTTCAGCATCCCTCACTAAACTGCACACTGTAAACAAATTGGATATTTTTAATTTTTTTTTCTCAGCACCTACTGTATATCTGCTGTATTCATTTTTCACTTCCTCCTCCCTGGCCGCGGCCCATCGCATCATTTCCTGTTAGCAATGCCTTCTGGGAAGGGGTGGCAACTTCCTCTGAAACTGCCGTTGCTATGGAAACCTGACCTGAAACCTATTACACTGCTTGTGCTGCACTGAGCATGTGCGAGATCTGCAAGGATGAGATCCAGGAAGAAATACAGTCTGGCTTCAGATGCCCACACTTAAGATGGCCACGGCCTTCTGTAATTTTATAAAATAACAAACTACTGCTATAAACTAACAAAACAGACCTTCGTTTACAGACTAACTTTACTAGAATACATTAAGCTTGTGTATTATAGGGGTATTTTTATTTAAAAGTTTAATTTCGGCCGAAACACCACTTTAACTGCAGAGGAGAATGATATACATATGAATGCCGCCATTATTTACATATGAATGCCGCCGGCCTCAGCCATTTATAGCGGCAGATGAATCCCGCCGCTATTTACATATGAATGCTCCTGTAATTTACATATGAATAACGGTTATTTACATGTAAACACAGGTTCTGCAGGTGAATCATCTGTACACAACAATAGGGCAGAGCTGGGCAGCATTAGTAGCAGCACTTCACACTGAGGTATCAGGACATGGCACAGGACTAAAGCTTCAAGAGACAAGGGAATTTAAACTGGCATAGTTGGCAAGTATGAGACAGCTGCTTTGGGCCCCACAACAATGACAGGGCCCAGGGCAGCTGCCCCTTTTGCCCTGCCTTAAAGACGGCCCTGGCTCCCGCTATGTACAATCACCCTAAAAGTGGCCTGAAAATTTAAAAAAGGGAGAACTAAAACATTTCCCACAATTCTGCTTGGTGGTGGGATGTTAAAGCAAATAATTCCACTGTAAAGAGAAACTTATACCCCCAATTTCTATGTCACACATCCCAGGGGCAGTTCACGAGACTTTGCGCATTTGCAAACCTGCTGTGCGGTCTTTGTCATTTTACTGACAAAGACCTGAGTATGCATAGAAATGACTTGGGCCCCATAGACCTGGCACAGAGCCGCCATGACTCAGCACAGACGCCTAATCTCCAATCAAGATGGTGATGTAGGAACCGTTTAGGGCGAATTTATTCCTGCAAGTTTTGGATAGGGTGGGGAATGCTTTGAACTAGTGGAGCACCAAATGAAAATTCCCGAAAAGTCCAGAGACTGAAAATTCAGGATGAACTTGACCAAAAAGCGAAAACCGAAATGGCCAATTTTTTTTTCTTTAAATTGAAATTTAATTAATGTGGCTGGGATTTTTGCATTGAAGTCAATGGGACGCGATTTTGCATTTATTATTTATTATTATTTATTATTCAATTATTATTTATTATTATTTAAGGTACTTATATAGCGCTGTCAATTTATGCAGCGCTTTACATATACATTGTACATTCACATCGGTCCCTACCCTCAAGGAGCTTACAATCTAAGGTAATGGGATGCGATTTTGTATTGAAGTCAATAGGGGTCATTTTTGCATTGCAGTCAATGGGACGCAGTTTGCCATTAGTTACACCTTTTTTTTCTATCAGCAAAACCCCTATAACTCTATTTTTGTCAGATATTTTTCTGCAGCCCATATATCAGTGCATCCATACTTTGAACCTCTGTTAATTTATGCACTGTTTGTTTCCCTTTAGGAAGATTGCCCTTCACTTTTTTCTCAGATATACAACAGCTAGAACACACTGAGCGGCACTCACAGCCATTGGCTGAAAGCATTGATTAGATGCTGTTTTTCCAGCATACCCATGCTATAAAAGATGGTCATTAAACCAGCCTCTGTCGGGCAGGCTGCTGTACACAGGGGCCCAGGGCCGCTGATAAGGGGGTCGCACCAGTTCTCCTGTATGGGGCCCAGGCCAGCGGGGGGGCAGGCAACAGGGAAATCGAATATGGGCAGTAGAGGGGGTGGTCGGTAAAGGGGGGGTGTAATTAGAGGAAATAATCACCTGGGTGTCTCAACCTGCAGCAGCTAAAAGCTGGCTTCTCTTTCTCTCCCTCCCATCGGCTTTCAGCTGCTGCAGGGAGAGACACACAGGGGATTGGTCCCTGTAGTTGCCCGCCCCCCCACACCTCACCGATCCCCTTCCCTGCCCTGCTTCCATTCCCCCTGTCGCCAGATAATAATGATTTTAGTGTTTTTTTCATTTAAAATATAATTTTTAGATTTTTTGTGGGCCCTGCCAGATAGGCTGCATGGGGGCCCTGTGATTTTCTAACAGCAGCCCCGCTCGGGCCAAATGTTGTCTGGTTTCTGTTGAACCGGCCAATAATGGCTAATATTCGGCCTGTGTGCACCAGCCTTTGCCTAGGTTCACATTGCTACGGGTTAGAAATTGTGCAAGTTCAGCTGAACTCGCACAATTTTTAACCTGGCAATGTAGTCCGACTTCAGCGGCGATTTGACAGACATCTGTGCAGGTTCCTGCATAGATGTCTATACAAATCGCCCCCCCTCCCCCCGAAGTAGCCAAAAGTACTATAAGAACTACTTTTGGGAATCGGTGCTGCGATGCAAAGTTGGCGTTGCACCGAATCGGATGGTGCCATTGCCGGCAATAGCCACCGATTTGTCAAATCGCATGCCAAATTGCATCAATGTGAACCTGGGTTTTAGCCGCTGCTTGTTCTGCAGATGCGATGGTGTTGCACGTATGATCAGTTATGACACGAGCGGGGGAGAAATGATAACTCATGGGGCCCCGGGCAATAAGAGATTATGGGGCACCCAGGCAATCAAGGATTATGGGGCCACACAGTATACACATACACAGTATACAATTACACAGTATACACATACATGTACACACAGTATACACAGACAGATGTAAAAAAAAACACCGATTTATACATACTGTCCCTGGTTTTACTGAGGCTGGCAAACCTGATGGGGCCCCCTAGTGGCCCAGGGCCCTCGGGCAGTGCCCGAGTGGCTCAATGGTCAGTCCCCCCCTGGACACGAGCCATGTAATGGCTTGACAATTCTGTTGAGCACACAAGCAACTGTGACAGTTATCATTTACGGCATGCCTTAAATGTAATTGTTGATGGGTTAAGTTCCACTGTAAGTAAAACATCTTCCACAGTCTAGGCAAAATGCTGCTAGTCAGTTGGCTGTCCCCGGCTTTCCTTTCACTTCTCAGCTACAAGTGTGCAGTAAATGAAAGTTGGAGAAAAGTCAGAGTTGACATCTCTGTACTCTTTCTGGGTCAGAGATTTAAAAGGTATTGAAGCCAAAGCATCACAATGACAGGCTGGGAACTCATATTTTCAAAGCAGGTCAGCTATGGCAGACCCCTTATTCCACTTTTGACAGGTTTCCTTAAACATGATGTGTGAAGTCACCGCGCTCAGTTTTATTTTGTCAGAGTGTAAAGGAAAAACAGTCTCAAGCACTTTATCCCTACAATATCAGTCAGATTAAAAAAAATTCTACGTCTGTCCTTTTCTTGCACAGGTTTGTATCTGATTTCTTTATTAAAGGGGTTGTAAAGGTTTGATTAATATTTTTTTTTAAATAACAAACATGTCATACTTACCTCCACTGTGCAGTTCGTTTTGCACAGAGTGGCCCCAATCCTCCTATACTGGGGTCCCTTGGCGGCTTTCTCGGCTCCTCCCCGCTTCAGATAACCCCCCTGGGAAGCACTCTCCCCAGGGGTTACCTTGCGGGCGCGCTCCCGAGTCCTGCATTTGACATTCATAGCCTCCAATTGCAGGACTCGGCCCCGCCCCACCGGAGCCCGCGTCATTGGATTTGATTGACAGCAGCGTGAGCCAATGGCTGCGCTGCTATCAATCTATCCAACGAAGAGCCGAGAAGCCCAAGCAACGATCAAGCACGTTCGCGACATGGGACTTTCCAGGGCTCAGGTAAGTAAAACAGGGGGCTGAGGGGCCGGTAATCGTTGGATGTTTTTTCACCTTAATGCATAAAATGCATGAACCTTTCCAACCCATTTAAGATGCGAAACAGATGGTGTGAGATTGTTCTTCCTAGAGACACCTTGATTTATAAAGTGAGTGTTGATTGGGGCCTTGCAAAAAGTATGATTTCCTACATATTCCTACAGAATGAATAAAATGACAACCAACCGCTAATATTAAAATGTACCACATTCAATATAATTGTATCACTAAAAAAAAAAAAAAAAAAAGAAGGATAGCGGACTTTTAAAGTGTATGTTAGCCCAACATTTTATTTTAGATTTCTGATATGTATGGTATACCATATATTTGTTTTTAAAAGTATCTCTTATGCCCCGTACACACGGTCGGATTTTCCGATGGAAAATGTGTGATAGGACCTTGTTGTCGGAAATTCCGACCGTGTGTAGGCTCCATCACACATTTTCCATCGGATTTTCCGACACACAAAGTTTGAGAGCTTGCTATAAAATTTTCCGACAACAAAATCCGTTGCCGGAATTTCTAATCGTGTGTACACAAATCCGACGCACAAAGTGCCGCGCATGCTCAGAATAAATAAAGAGATGAAAGCTATTGGCTACTGCCCCGTTTATAGTCCTGACGTACGTGTTTTACGTCACCACGTTTAGAACGATCGGATTTTCCGACAACTTTGTGTGACCGTGTGTATGCAAGACAAGTTTGAGCCAACATCCGTCTGAAAAAATCCATGGATTTTGTTGTCGGAATGTCCGATCAATGTCCGACCATGTGTACGGGGCATAACTCTGTATTTCTTCTTTTATGTGAAATTCTGGGTGATCCTGCCAGTCCCCCTGCTTTCCTATGTCAAACTGACCACTCTAGGCTTAGAAGTACATCTTTACCAGCTTGGTCAGTTTTCTGGTAGGATAGAAGAGGTTGCTTCCACAAAATAACATGATTTATCACAGTCCATAACTTCAGTTCTTGATATGCACCACAGTGAGTTCACACATAATGAAGAAAGTGCCCGACACTATATAAATTGCCTGCTTACCAAAAAGTAGGCAATATAAAGCGATCGTCTGTAACCCAGCCGCGGCCTTGACAGGAACGGCTGCTGAACACACACAGGAGACCTAGTACCGGATATAGTATTAGCAACCACTTGAGCGTTTCACTGGGTCGTGGCCATAACAGGGATGTACTCCAGATAAGCTCAATGGAAAGAGAAACTGAACTTAGTGTAATACAGTCTACCAGGTTTATTAGAGAAAAAAAATATTGCACTTACATGAATAAATATACAGTAACTTAGCATTAAAAACAAATGCCGGCCGGTGTCTTGCCGAGAAAGTTCCCTCGGCGGATAAGTTCCCCCCCTGTACTGCGCAGGCGCAGCACCTGCGCAGTACGAACTACTGTCAGCCGCTGGAGATAGCCGAAGCTCAAACGCTTCAATCAGCTGTACACGGCGCCTGCGCTCTGGGTCCAGGTTCCTTCCCCACAATCCAAGTGGACCTAGAGGGGGAATCTAAAAGAGCCGAGCGAAGTGAGGCCGTGCCCGAAGCGTGGCGAGCGAAGCGAGCCCGCGAGGGGCCCTCTTACAGGCGCCCTCTTACAGGGCCCTCTTACAGGCGCCGTGTACAGCTGATTTTCAGCTGTTCCGCTTCGTCTATTTCCGCCGGATCCTACTGCGCAGGCGCAGCGCCTGCGCAGTAGAGGGGGGAACTTAGCCGCCGAGCGGAACTTTCTCGGCAGAACACCGGCAACACAGGAGCCCATCCTCCTCACATACAGCGCGGCGACGTCTGCCGGCCGGCACTTGTTTTTAAAAACAAGTGCCCAGCAGCAGACGTCACCGCGCTGTATGTGAGGAGGACGGGCTCCTGTGTTGCCGTGCCGGCCCGCACTTGTTTTTAATGTCTGCATTAAAAGTCCACCATCCTCCTCCTTATCCTTTATTTTTTTTCTCACTCATAGTCGATCGTCCAACCCCCCCCCCACCCTGTGCTCACCAAGACAAGAGGTATAAGTCTCTCCTGCAGCCTCCTGGAATACTGACTTCACATATCCCAGAAGGCTGAAGGCATCCACACAGTTCCAAAAAGACGCATCAGTCACCACATTATCAGGGGTATGGCTGTCTCTTCTAGGTTCTTACAGCTGGCTCCCTGATGACACAGTGCCTGATGCATCTTTTTTGGCGTAGGACTTAAAAGAGGAAGAGGGCAAGACCTGCAGGAGGAGAACATTGCAGTAGAAGACAACAAAGCTGGTACCACTGGGCTTGTGAGTATATTTATCGAGCACAGAAAAAAAAACCAAAGGGCACAACAGCTGTATTTTGTTAGGGGAGGATGGGGTTCCTCTTCAAGGGTCGATTCAGACCACTGCGATGTGTTGGCACACATAGGTTAGCAGATAGGCTGCTTATTGCACTAAAAAAGGTGCAAACAAACCAAAATCCAAGTCACATCTGTTGGCAAGATGCATCGGGGCCCCATTCAGAATGAATGGCACTGCATCATACCAACAAGCATGTGTTACTGTGCCTTGTGTAACAACAGTGTGATGGTTTGAATGGGCCTTGATGCCCAACTCTAGACAAATATTTTTTAATGGCCTACAAAGATGTGAGGAAAAATGACTACAAACATTAAAGCCCAACTGAAGTCATAGAAATATTTTCAGTTAGACACTGTAATAACAACCCACATTTCACAGTCTTACGTCCCCTTTCTTGTAGTATGCAGTTCTGCAATGGATCTAAATGAGATTAGATTGTCCAGTAGGCACCAGAGTTTGACCAGGCTGTCCAATGCACTCTTGTCGCCAAATCGCATACCTAGTATGTCATTTGACTTAACGCGGTTGTACCGGGTGATGCCTGCAGCTGCAATTTTAGAGCTGATGGCTGGCTCTCTTGTAATAGCAACTGGAGCGGCTAACTAGCCACTCGATTGCTATCACTAGCAGTGGGAGGGGATGTCCCCTCCCTCCCGCCGACCTTTCATGGCTCTTTCGGGCTCTCCTGTCCCACCGGGAGACCCAAGCTTCTAGCCGACACGTTTGCCAACTAGTCGGAGACCCATACAAAGCCAGAGTCAGCTTTGATCAGGTCTCTGCTATGGTAACCCGGAAGCGATGACATGACATCACTTCCAGTTTACCTGGATATCAATGGCACCATTTTTTGAAAATCAAATTTATTCAAGAAACGCCGATCTTGGCATTTTAAATTCTTTCAAGTCAAAGGAGGGATTTGGTGTCTTATTGACCCCAGATCCCTCCATAAAGAGTATCTGTCACTGCCTATTGCTTTCACAAGGATGTTTACATTCCTTGTGACAGCAATAAAAGTGATAAAAAAAAATCAAGGCAACAGTGTAAAAATAAAAAATAAATAAAAATAATAATAATAATAATAATAAAAAAATTCAAGTGCCCCCATCTCCCCCGTGCTAGCTCGCAAAGGCGTACACATACGTTGGTCCCGCACGCACGCAAACATCGATCGTCCCACACATGTAAGGTATTGCCGCGAACGTCAGATCATGGGTAGTAAATCACTAGACTTAATCTGCAGATATAAAGTAGTAACCTGTAAAGGCTTTTAAAGCGTCACCTATGGACAATAAAATTTACGTCAGTTGTGGCTGTTGTGCAGGCGTGTGCAATTTTAAAGCATGACATGTTTGGTACCTGTTTACTCAGCATGACTTCATCTTTTAAATTTTACAAAAAAAATTGGGTCATGTATTGTGTTTTTTTTTTTTTGCAATAAAATAAAAAAAGTGTATTTTTTTCTGAAAATTGCGTTTAAAAAACAGCTGTGCAAATACCACGTGACATAAAAAGTTGCAAAACCCCCCAATCTATTCTCTAAGGCCTCTGCTTTAAAAATATATACTGTATACTGTAT
The DNA here is from genome assembly GCA_037952925.1 of Lithobates clamitans. Classification (NCBI taxonomy): domain Eukaryota; kingdom Metazoa; phylum Chordata; class Amphibia; order Anura; family Ranidae; genus Lithobates; species Lithobates clamitans. The sequence continues at coordinate 527,987 of JBBGZY010000992.1, read as the reverse complement.
ATATATGTTTGGGTTCTAAGTAATCTAGCAAAAAAAAAAAAGACTGATTTTTGCATGGAAACAAAAACTGCCAGAAAATACCTGGTCTTCAAGTGGTTAATCCGTAGCCCTGGTCAGACACACCCCCTCACTTCTGGGGAGACACCCCCCCTTCTCTTCCTAATTACAAGGGAGTGACCACCTGTGGCAGCATAGAGCACTGGAGTAGGAAGAAAGACATACATTAGGAGAAAAAAGTGTTCTGCGCATTTCAAAGTGAGAATCTGTATGGTATAGGAGTATAAAGAGAAAAAAATGTGAGCCATTAATTGAGCTCTATGTTTTTCTGTGTGATTCATTTCATTTTAATCTGAGCTCTCTCACACTTCATAATAATCATTATAATAATAATTAGTGTTTTTCCATAATATTTATAAAACTTACCAAATAAACTGTGGCAAGCAAACCAGATTCTACTATAGTATAGTCAGCTCATTGATCTGGGTCACTGTTTGTAAAACAAAACTGCATTGCATACAATAGTTTATTATTGGCTAGTTAAACTTGAAAGCAATTTGAGTAAGAGCAATAAATCTGCAATTGTTTTCCATAAAACAAGTCATGCTGTCTTGTGTTGAAATCTATGTTTTCATTCTTGTATTATATTTTGGGAATGTCACTTGTCACCACACCCTTAAGCATTTGTTGTAAGTATATATAAAGTGCTGTAATCAACAATTCAAATGATTGGTATAGACCTTTCTTAACCTTTTTTTAAAGAAGAAGTTTGGTGTATGTAAAAAAATGAACACCCATACTCATCTCTATGATGCAGTATAAGTATGATGCTTCAGCTGTCCCACGACAGCTCCAAGAGTGGGAACTGAGTAATCACATGACCACTGATCGCTCGGTTCTTTGTTTGCTCAGATTGGAGAGCAGTGACTGTAAGTCACCACTCTCAGCTCTGCTCCTCCAGCTCTTGCTGGAGAACTTGATAGGTTAGTTGGTGAGCACCGCTGGCTCTGGCTCTCAGCTACGTGCTAAAAGATAGAGCCAACTGACCATCAGGCAGCTGGGTGGATCCCGACAGCTGCTCTGCCAAGTCAGGTGATAGTGGGCAATAGCCCGCTATCAGCTGACTCTGGGTTACATGAAAACAAAAGCAAGTGCACTCCTGTGACCCACAGGAGAAGTACGGCCAAAAAAGCTTTGGCCATACTTCTCTTTTAAGTTAAAGCATTTTTTAAAATATGAAAAAAATCCTGATGTACCCCAGTCTAAAATGTAAAATAAGTAAATGTTAAGTAAATGAGAAACTTGATCCTAATAATTGGCTACATTAGTGCAGCTAAAGATGGGAGGTGGAGCGCGTCTTCTGGAGTCAGTCGTCCATCCTCTCCTGAATGCTGAGGGTGGCCCTACATGCCACCTGCCCATGATCAGCATTCTGAGCTTCCATGGTGCAGGCCAGCTAGCTGCCAACATCATAACAATCAATCATCCTATCCATATTGCCCTAGGGCATCACTAGTGGTTATAATACTAGTGGCTGACCCACCCACACCATGGCAACTCGTGACACTGATCAGGGCCAAAATGGGTCCTATGCTCGTGGCACCCTGGGGGGGGGGGATCCAACATGGCACCCCAGTTGAGAAACACTAGTATAGACAATCAATTGAGATTCACTGATCATATAGATTCCTAAACCAAAAGGTTGTTTAGGTAGAATTTTAAGGTAAACCCTTCCAAGGTCTGCATCACTTGTCTATTTATTGTGTCTGACAGGGTATGGTATCATTTTAAAGGATAAGAACACTTTGAACTAAAGAAACCTCCCAACCTTCCTGGTCAGAGTCAATGATTTTTTCATTTCAATTGATCACTGATTTTCTGTACACACAGAAAGTGCAGTCTGCACTCTGGTACACATATAACGTGTTTCCCTGAAAATAAGCCCTACCTTGAAAGTAAGACCTAGTGTGATTATCAGCCCTTCCCCCAAAAAATAAGCTCTAGTAAATTTCATTAAAAATCCTGTAATCCCTTTTGTAAAACTTTTGCAGTGTCTCCGTTTGTTACTGTATTAAAACTCCCATGTTTACACCCGCCGCTGACCCGCCGGAGGTCTTCTTCTCTCCTCCTGGCAGACATCTGCTGCCCCTTCCTCTTCTGTGCACGGAGCGGGCTGACGTCAGCAGGGATCTCGGCTCTTCTCTTTCCTCCTCTCCTCCCCGCTAACATCTGCTGCCCCTCCCTCTTCAGTGCACGGAGCGGGTTGACGTCAGCGGGGATCTCGGCTCTTCTCATTCCTCCTCTCCTCCCCGCAAAAGAAGAGCAGATCACACGAATGCCCAGGGAAGCTTTTATTATTATTATTATTATTATACAGGATTTATATAGCGCCAACAGTTTACGCAGCGCTTTACAATATAAAAGGGGGACAATACAGTTATAATACAATAAGATACAAGAGGATTAAGAGGGCCCTGCTCAGAAGAGCTTACAATCTAATAGGGTGGGGCAGGTGGTACAAAAGGCTGTAACTGTGGGGAATGAGCTGATGGAAGTGGTAAAAGATTAGTTAGAGACGTTATAGGCTTTCCTGAAGAGATGAGTTTTCAGGGATCGCCTGAAGGTAGCAAGAGTATGGGATAGCCAGACAGGTGGAGGTAGCGAGTTCCAGAGGATGGGAGAAGCTCAGGAGAAATCCTGGAGTCGAGCATGAGAGGAGGAGATGAGAGGGCTTGAGAGTAGGAGGTCTTGAGAAGAGCAGAGAGGACGATTTGGGTGATATTTGGAGATAAGATTGGTGATGTAGCTCGGAGCAGAGTTGTGAATGGCTTTGTATGTTGTGGTTAGTATTTTGAATTTAATTCGCTGGGTGATTGGGAGCCAGTGTAGGGATTGGAGGAGAGGGTTGGCAGAAACTGAGCGGTTGGTAAGGTGGATAAGTCTGGCAGCAGCATTCATGATAGACTGGTTCTTTATATAAAACTGTGGTTCACTGCACTGTATATCAGTATACTGAATAATATTTGAACCTCTAACCATAAGTGAGATTAAAATAGTGGCGCTGAAAATAATAAAATTAAAATATCAATTGCTAAATATGCAACAGAAGATGTAAATCACCCTGTGATGAATGTGAACAAATAAAAAGACAAATGATCTAAAAATAAAACGTCCAAAGTTTTCAATTTATAAAACACTGTATGATGTCTTCTTAAAACTTCCACCACACCACTATGTGACAGTGATTCCGTTCCCTTCAGATAGCGCACTCACCAGCTCCAAATGCCTTACACTCTTGTGTTTGGCAATAGCGCATTTACCCCCACACACAAGGGGTTAAGTGAACTCCAGACTCCAGCCGTGAGCATCAATCGGATTCTCTCCACATGAAAATAACAATAAAGTGCTCCAGATAGTGTGATAACGTAGAACCAGTTTAATTTAAAACACTACAACATCTTCACTCATTAAACTTACGTTAAGCAAAAGTATAAAAAGCCAAAAGTGGAAACACAGCATTCCTTCAAACTTGTGATAACAGCGATATATGGTGGTCACGGCGGACCCGAGGTATGCAGATACAGATCAACTTTCACCCGCTCCTCAGGCTCGATACGAGCGTCTACTTCCTAGTGCAGTGTGCAGCGTCAAACATTACATGTACAGCCACGCCCCAACATGTTTCGTCATATCGACTTAATCATTCCATGGGCTGCTGCTTCCTCTCTGTCCTTCTGTAGCCTACCGTTAGCGTGAGCTGGGAGACCCTGGAGGCCGCGACCTGGAGTCAGTTGCAGCGCAATCCATCCTCACCACTAGAGGCTCTGGTGAACACCTGCTGGCTCTTATACTCTGCGCCCTGGGGAATCGTATGCTCTAGCTCCCAGTGGGATCCGTGTTGGTGCTCCAGTGGACCTGCCTTCCTGAACCACCCAGAGTTCCATCTGCAGCAGTCAGCCGTAGGTTCCACTACCTTAGCGGTGCACTCCTGAATCCAACGGTGTGCATCTGTGACCTGACACTGACTACATTGTCAGCACAGCTAGTTGCTCAGCACCTCTATGGGGCAAGTATTGCTCAGCACCTTATGACCCCCTACCTAGACCTCTAAGGCTCAGTTACCAGGAGGTCCATAGATTTTTTGGGGGGTAAGCTTGTGTGTGCGAGTGACACTCTGCTGCGTTGATTTTGTGTGACAATATTGTCCTTTTAAACCAATTTTAAACTGGTGTTTGGAGGGGCGGAACATTGTACCTGCTTATGTTTTGGTCAATTTTGTATTCAATAAAGTCTTTACTATCAATGCAATACCATAGTTGGTTCTCCATATACAACCTCTTTCCCTTCCCTTAGTATTTCACCTGATTAAAAAACAAATACATGAATGTTAAATATTTTTAAATGAAAGAATATACATTTTACATTCTATTTACATGATAATTCTACTTATTGTAAACTTTTCAGCACTAGGGTAGTTGTTGCACAGTACAACTAGAAGTTGGGTGTCCTGTAGCACACTGGCATGGGGGTTTAGTGCAGTGGGCTCCAAATTGCGGCCCTTTGCTTGCCTTCCATAGTGACATGATAGCATCATGCAGTTGCTGCAGGTTTGTCAGCTGCACATCCATGATGAGAAACACCACATCCCAAAGGTGCTCTATTGGATTAAGATCTGGTGAATGTGGAGGCCATTGGAGTACAGTGACCTCATTGTCATGTTTAAGAAACCAGTGGTGAGATGATTTTAGCTTTGTGACATGGTGCATTATCCTGCTGGAAGTAGCCATCAGAAGATGGGAACACTGTAGTCATAAAGAGATAGACATGGTCAGCAACGATACTCAATTGATTCTCAATTGGTACTAAGAGACCCAAAAAGTGTGCCAAGAAAATATCCCCCACACCGTTACACCACCACCCCCAGCCTGAACTGTTAATACAAGGCAGGATGGATTCATGCTTTCCTGTTGTTTTACGCCAAATTCTGACTCTACCATCTGAATGTCGCAGCTCAAATCGTGACTCATCAGACCAGGCAACGTTTTTCCAATCTTCTATTGTCCAATTTTGGTGAGCCTGTGTGAATTGTAGCTTCAGTTTCCTGTTCTTAGTTGACAGGAGTAACACCCAGTGTGGTCTTCTGCTGCTTTAGCCCATCGGCTTCAAGGTTCGATGTGTTGTGCATTCAGGGATGGTATTTTGCATACCTTGGATGTACCGAGTGGTTATTTGAGTTACTGCCTTTCTATCATCTTGAATAGGAATGGGGGAACAGTTCGGCCCAAGCATAAGTTCGGGCCGAACTTTGGTTGTTCGAATGTTCTGCGAACACCGAACAATGTGTGGTGTTTGGGGAAAATTCAGAATACCGTTAAAGTCTATGGGACATTAACATGAAAAATCAAAAGTGTTCATTTTAAAGGCTTATATGCAAGTTATCATCATAAAAAGTGTTTGGGGACCCGGGTCCTGCTGCCCCAGGGGACATGTATCAATGAATTTTTTTTTTTTTTTTAAATGTACGTTTTTTCGGGAGCAGTGATTTTAATAATAGCTAAGTGAAACAATAAAAGTGAAATATTCCTTAAATTTCGTACTGGGGGGTGTCAATAGTATGCCTGTAAAGTGGCACATTTTTGCCGTGTTTAGAACAGTCCCTGCACAAAATGACATTTCTAAAGGAAAAAAAGTCATTTAAAAGTACTAGTGGCTATAACAAATTGTCGGTCCCAGCAATACAGATAAAAGTAATTGAAAAAAAAGTCCTGGGATCCCCGACAATCTATTACCTGGCCCTTGGGTCTGGTATGAATATTAAAAGGAACCCCGGACCAAAAGTAAAAGGGGACACTCTTGAGAGTAGAGACAGGGAGGCTGCACACCCCGAATGTAGAATTAAAAAACAGAAAATCCCCCTAATGGGGCTTTAATGCAGCCAGTGGTATATGAAGAGCAAAATACAAAAAAGGTGTAGTGATGGCTATTTTAATTATGTTAATACAGCAAGTACTGACAACAAAGGTTTGGGACATGAACTTAAATCCAAAGGTGAACAAAAATAGGAAAACAAATACCAATAACAGAGGGCAGTGTACAATAAAATTACATCACAGGCAACAGTAATACAATAACACAAAGATGTTGATTGTGTGAGATGCTGACGCGTTTCGACCCCAATGGGTCTTCTTCAGCGTATAGGTATGTATAAAAACTGTAAAAATGTAAAAATGTAAACAAGTATCAAGCGATTTCTAGTAAAGAGAAAAAAAATAAAATATGTAAACAGTTCCATATGGTGCATCTTTACCAGTTACGATGTACTCGATGGTTACAGGTGGCCATAATGTGAAGGAGTTTCCCTCTTATTGTATCCCCGATATCCTAGCGGGTGGGCCAGTCACAAGGGGAGCGAGTGCCACTCACACATGTCTTACAAGGAATCACACACTGTATGTCCCCAAGGGGGTGGGGGGGAGAGGAGGGGGTGTAAACTGCACCTGCGATAAAATTACAATGTATATTGAGTAGCGGGTTCCAAAATAGGATTTATAAGGCAAAAGAGACAAAAGAAGAATGTATGTATTGGCTGTTTCAATTCTAAGGGTTCTAACTAGATGACGGGCGTGATGGGATAACAAATCCATGCAAAAGGGAAGACAACAAGGATAGCAAATGTGAGGAAAAAGGTGGAGGAAGGAGAGTGAGGGAAAGAAAGAAAGGAAGAGATAAGTGATGAATGGGGATGGGATGGAGGGGAGGGAAGGAAGGGGAAGGAATGGCGGGGAAGGTATGATAAGGTAAGGGAAAAACATAAATATTGCATGGGTCGACTCCCAAATCACGTCCGTGTATGTAAATGAGGAGACGGAGACTAAAGTGTAAAAGTGTAGAGGCCAGTGAGTGTGTGGGAGGCCCATCAAAGGGCCAAAAAGAGTGAAAAGTGAAAAACCAATAATAAACGTGCCCCAAACAAAACAAAGAAAAAACCCCCAAGCAGGTGTAATAAGTGAGTGACATGTGAGAAAAGCATATAAAGTGGGAAGAGTGAGTGAGGGGGGCATTAAATGTGAAATCAATAAGGTCACAGAACAAATGATCAAAAATAATCCATAATATCACAGAATGTTGAGCGGGTAGATCAAAATTCTTTACAAAATGAAAAGAAGATATCACAATAGTGGTGTGGATTAAGAACCCTGGACCAAAATTTTTTTTTTTAATTTTGTGGGGGTCCCCCAAATTCCATACCAGGCCCTTCAGGTCTGGTATGGATTTTAAGGGGAACTCCTCACCAAAATGTAAAAAATAATGGCATGGGTGCCCCCCTAAAAATCCATACCAGACCCTTATCCGATCACGCAACCTGGCAGGCTGCAGGAAAAGAGGGGGGGACAAGAGAGCGGCCCCCCTCCTGAACTATACCAGGCCACATGCCCTCAACATGAAAGGGTGCTTTGGAGTAGCCCCCCAAAGCACCTTGTCCCCATGTTGATGGGGACAAGGGCCTCATCCCCACAACCCTTGCCCGTTTTTTTTAAAAAAAATTTAAAAAACCACAAGACACACTTTGGGACAAGTCCTTTATTAAAAAATAAAAAAATAAAAATGTCCCACAAAGTCTATTCATCTTCTTCTCTCTCTCGGGCTGAAAAAATATTTTTAAAAAACGCAAGCCGCCACCGATCACCGATCTGCCTCCAGGTGACATTTCTTTTTATGACTGAGGGAGGGGCCACATGGTGATGTACCCGGGCGACCCCACCCCCCTCTGGCGCATGGGGACTTCCCAATGGCTTCCCCGGGGCGTGATGACAAAGGAAAAAGAAAAAAATTGATGACAAAGAAAAAAATTCCCCGGGGCGTCAGAGGGGGGCGTCAGAGGGGGGTGGGGCCACCTGTTTATGTACCGCTAAGGTAGTGGACCCTACGGCTGACTGCTGTAGATGGAACTCTGGGTGGTTCAGAAAGGCAGGTCCACTGGAGCAACAGCACGGATCCCACTGGGAGCTAGAGCATAGGATTCCCCAGGGTGCGGATTTTAAGAGCCAGCAGGTGTTCATCAGAGCCTCTAGTGGTGAGGATGGACTGCGTTGCAAATGACTCCAGGTCGCCGCCCCCAGGGTCTCCCAGTTCACGCTTACGGTAGGCTACAGGAGGACAGAGAGGAAGCAGCAGCCCAAGACAACAAGGGGTAGTTAGGAGATGTTAGAGGGGGCTTCCAGATTCCTATAAGCCCCCTGCTCGCAGACCCCCACAACCACCGGGCAATGGTTGTGGGGATGAGGCCCTTGTCCCCATCAACATGAGGACAAGGTACTTTGGGGGGCTACCCTAAAGCACCCCTCCCATGTTGAGGGCATGGGGCCTGGTAAGGTTCAGGAGGGGGGGTGCTCTCTTGCCCCCCCTCTTTTCCTGCGGCCTGCCAGGTTGCGAGATTGCGTGCTTGGATAAGGGTCTGGAATGGATTTTTGGGGGGACCCCCACGCCATTTTTTTTTTATTTTGGCGTAGGGTTCCCCCTAAAATCCAGGTCTGGTATGGATTTTCAGGGGGTCCCCTACGCCATTTTTAAAAGAATATTTGGTGCACGGTTCCCCTTATTATCCATACCAGACCTGAAGGGCCTGGTATGAAATTTGGGGGGACCCCCACGCAATTGTTTTAAAAATTTTGGTTTGGGGTTCCCCTTAATATTCAAACCAGACCTGAAGGGCCTGGTAATGGACTGTGGGGGATCCCATGCCATTTTTTTCAATGACTTTTGTCTGTATTACCATGACCGACAATTCATTATAGCCACTAGTACTTTTAAATTACTTTTTTCCTTTAGATATGTCATTTTGTGCAGGGACTGTTCTAAACACGGGAAAAATGCGCCACTTTACAGGCATACTATAGATGCCCCCAGGTATGAAATTTAAAGGAATATTTCACTTTTATTGTTTCACTTTAAGCATTATTAAAATCACTGCTCCCGAAAAAAATGGCCGTTTTTAAAACTTTTTTTTGCATTGATACATGTCCCCTGGGGCAGGACCCAAGTCCCCAAACACTTTTTATGACAATACCATGCATAAAAGCCTTTAAAATTAGCACTTTTGATTTCTCCATAGACAATTCATTTTAGCCGCCAGTAGTTTTAAATTACTTTTTTCCTTTAGATATGTCATTTTGTGCAGGGACTGTTCTAAACACAGGAAAAATGCGCCACTTTACAGGCATACTATAGACACCCCCCAGGTACAAAATTTAAAGGAATATTTCACTTTTATTGTTTCACTTTAAGCATTATTAAAATCACTGCTCCCGAAAAAACTACAGTTTTTAAAACTTTTTTTTTGTATTGATACATGTCCCCTGGGGCAGGACCCGGGTCCCCAAACACTTTTTATGACAATAACTTGCATATAAGCCTTTAAAATGAGCACTTTTGATTATTCATGTTCGTGTCCCATAGACTTTAATGGTGTTCGTGTGTTCTGCCGAATTTTTTGTACTGTTCGGTATGTTCTGGTGTGAACCCAACCGGGGGGTGTCCAGCCCATCCCTGATCTTGAACCAGTCTGCCCATTCTCCTCTGACCTCTAACAGCAAAGAAAGCATTTGTGTCCACACAATGGCCGCTCACTGGATATTTTCTCTTTTTTGGACCATTCTCTGTAAACCCTAGAGATGACTGTGCGTGAAAATCCCAGTAGATCAGCGTTTTTTGAAATACTCAGACCAGCCCATTTGCCACCAACAACCATGCAATGTTCAAAGTCACTTAAATCCCCCTTCTTCCCCATTCTGATGCTCGGTTTGAACTTTAGCAAGCCGTCTTCACCATGTCTAGATGCCTAAATGCATTGAGTTATTGCCATGTGATTGGCTGATTAGCAATTTGTGTTACCGAGAAATTGAACGGGTATACCTTATAAAGTCGCCGGTGAGTTTAGATGCAACCACTGTTTGAGTATTTTAACATACGCCAGTTCCCAGCTATTACAATAGCCAGCACTGCAGATTTGTCCATCTGTGCTGTATAGCGTGCCTGCAGGATGAATAATAAACATCTAACAGTGTATGGCCAGCTTAAGATTTTTTCTAAATAGAAAGCACATCCACAACTAAGCTGGCTATACATTAGTAGAATTTTTTAGTTTTTATTTTCAATCTATTTCAAAATATACAAAGATACAAAAGAAAACAATAAAAGGAAAGACACAGTATAAAAGTGAATGGCACATACCTGTATATACAAGAGTGTATACATATTGAATTATTAGAGACAATGGGGGTTATTTACAAAAGGCAAATCCACCTTGCACTACAAGTGCACTTGGAAGTGCAGTCGCTGTAAATCCGAGGGGGACATGCAAGGAAACTAAAAAAATGCATATTAGCTTGCACATGATTGGATGATAAAATCAGCAGAGCTTCCCCTCATTTCAGATCTACCCCTCAGATTTACAGCGACTGCACTTCCAAGTGCACTTGCAGTGCACTTGTAGTGTAAAGCAGGTTTGCCTTTCGTAAATAACTCCCAATGTGTCAGAAGTAGCATCAGGTTAGATTTGAATAAGGAGTCATTAAAATGATGGCAAGTCTAGTAAGCTATTAGACACCAAAAAAAAACAAAGCAGAGTATAGTTCACCTATACAACGTGATAGATTCACATCATGGATTTACGTTTTAATGAATTAAACTTTTATTACAGTGAATTAAGCTTTATGTAATTAAGAGAAGTAAGCAAAATTGGAAAAGTGGAGGATCAGAGGGTTAACTGTGGTAATCAGTACAAGAATTTTTTTGTTTTAGGAACATACCACATACGTTCTATTTTCTAATCATTAGTGGGGTCAAATCAACATTTGTTTTTGACCACAGTGGCAAGATAATTTGAAGGCGCAGGATACAACATTTTTTCTCAAACAAATTAATTTCTAACAATGTATGTTGTATTGTGAAGTACATTCACTCCAAAATCAATTGTTAAAAGCAAATACAATTTTGAAGTACTTTCAAACAACATTTGTCAAGTTGTACGGATGTTCCTACAAATATTCATTTGAAAATCTACTAGTGTAATGCCAGCTTTAGAATTTTGTTTGTTGGTTTTAAAGGGACAGTGCAAAATATACGCAATTAATCTCCCACCCCTACTAAACTAACAATTATCAGTGTGCAAACAAATGCTAGCAGTGCAAACATTAAGTGCAAAGTATAGTGCAAAAATCACAAATACATCATTATTCAAAAACAGAAAAAAGTTAATGAATCAGTTTATGTGCAAAAAAATCAACATGTATAATTCTCTTGAAAAAATAAATAAAGTCCATAAGAATTATGCAAAGTCCATATAGATATACACTATATTGTCAAAAGTATTAGGACACCTGCCTTTACACGCACATGAACTTTAATGGCATCCTGGTCTTAGTCCGTACAGTTTAATATTGAGTTGGCCAAAACCTTTGCAGCTATACCAGCTTCAACTCTTCTGGGAAGGCTGTCCACAAGGTTTAGGAGTGTGTCTATGGGACTTTTTGACCATTCTTCCAGAGGAAAGACATGAATGAGCGAGTTTGGGGTAGAGGAACTTGACTGGCCTGCACAGAGCCCTAACCTCAAGCCGATGAATTAGAGCAGAGACTGCAAGCCAGGCCTTCTCGTCCAACATCGGTGCCTGACCTCACAAATGCGCTTCTGGAAGAATGGTCAAACATTCCCATAGTCACACTACTAACCTTTGTGGACAGCCTTCCCAGAAGAGTTGAAGCTGATATAGCTGCAAAGGGTGGGCCAACTCAATACTGATCCCTATGGACTAAGACTGGGATGCCATTAAAGATCATGTGCGTGTGACCAAAGATCAGCATGACCTTTTGGAAGCCCCTATCACTAAGGAGGATATTTCTGAGGCTATCTCCTGCTTAGCCGCATCTAAGGCCCCAGGATCAGATGGCTTACCACTCAAATTCTATGCCACCTACTCTGAAATTCTAATCCCTAAACTTTATGACCTGTACAAATCCATATTTGATACGGGCATTTTACCCCCCTCCATGAGAGAGGCCCAAATTGTGGTAATCCCTAATCCTGATAAGGACCCTAAATACCTGGAATCGTATAGACCTATATCCCTGCTACAGGTCGACATAAAGATACTGGCCAAGATTTTAGCCTCCTGCCTTAACCAGGTCATTCTGTCACTGATCCACGCTGATCAGACTGGCTTCATGTCAGGGAAAAATACCACAATGAATATTCGCTGCCTATTCATGAACATTCAGGGATCCCACGATGAAATCGGTTTGAGGGTCGTGGTGGCTCTGGATGCCGCCAAGGCCTTCGACTCTGTGGAGTGGAACTACCTATGGGAGCGCTTTCGGGATTCGGATTTGGCCCCAACTTTATCCGTTGGGTTCAGCTCCTCTATCAATCTCCAAGGGCCAGAGTGTTCGTGAACGGCTGGCTCTCTGACCAATTCCCGCTAGAAAGGGGGACCTGACAAGGCTGTCCTCTTTCTACCTATGCTATACGCACTTGCTGTAGAGTCATTGGCCATTATGATTCGTGCAGATACTAGCATCCATGGTCTCAAGATAGGGAATCTGAAAGAAAAGATTGGCATGTACGCCGATGATACGCTTTTGTATCTGGCGGACTCTGGTCACTCTCTGATTGCAGCCCTCCATTCTATAGAACGTATCGGTACCCACTCGGGCCTGAGCATTAACTGGTCTAAGTCCTAGATCCTTCCGATTGACCATTTCCCCTACCCGTTCACGTCCCCTCCTTTGACCCTCCCAAGGGTCTCCATGATCAAGTACCTTGGTGTGCAGGTCACTAGATCACTCGCAGACTATACACTCTTAAATATTGAACCTTTGTATGCCCTGATCAAGACCAAAACTCAGATTTGGGCCAGACTTCCCCTAGGTGTTATGGGGCGCATCAGTTTAGTCAAGATGATACTCCTCCCAAAGATACTCTGGTGTGGCATGCCCCCCTATACATACCACAAAAATTCTTCAAGACAATCAAATCTATTCTTAATTCATTTATATGGGGGCACAGTAGACACAAATTATCTTGGAAAACTTTATAAAATTTGGTGACACTGGGAGAAGCTGCCCTTCCAGACTTTCAGGAGTATTACCTTGCTTCCCTACTGTCCCATTTCTTTCATTTTGACAAAAGTGAGCGACCTCGATACCAGTCACTACTATGGAAGCACCTGATGACCTAGCCCATACCCCGCTTCAATCAGTCCTTAGAGCTCCCTAGACAAGACGTTCCCCCCACCACAACACAGACATGCTGACACACCACGAGAGGGTATAGCGGGTGGCACTACAAAAACTCGGAACCCCACGGATCCATTCCCATACACCTCTCTGGTTTAACATGCATGTACCTGAACTGTTGCTCATCCCAGACCCTGCGGTGTGGATACGCCATGGGATTTTGTACTTACATCAGGTCATGATCACTATGGGACTTAAAACATTCCAAACACTAAAGGACGAATATTCCCTCCCTAACTGTCTTCTCTTTAGATATTTACAACTTCGTCACACTATACAATCCCAGTTTACTGGCCTTAACCCTTCCCTGGCAGTTCCCTCTATAGTAGACACGGTCACTGGTACTGAGTCTGCCAAATTAATCTCCACTCTATACTCCGCTATCCGTCTCCCCAGTACTACAGCCTTGGCCTATGCTGCTAAGACAAGGTGGGAGGCAGACATCGGACGGATTGAGGATGAGGATTGGGATGAGATTTTGGAAGATGTGAAAAAGGTATGCCCTAAGTTATCAGACCACCCCACGCAGTTGTATATCATACATAGGACGTATCTGACCCCCCAGAAGCGCGTTTTAAACCCATGTACAATCCAGGGTGCCGCCGATGCGACCACACCCCGGGCTCCTTCTACCACCTTATATGGTCCTGCCCAACTACCCAAACATACTGGATACAGGTGATCCATTTCCTGCATGATCAGATGGGCTCTCCTGCTATACTAACCCCAAAGACGTGCCTACTTGGTCTGCTGCCGGGCTTAGAAACAGACAAACCCCTCCGTACCTTTTTGCATGAGACGCTATTCTTGGCAAGGAAAGCGGTAGCCCGTATGTGGATGCAGGCCCTGCCCCCTACAATTCAATGCTGGAAAAAGGAGGTTAAAGCGGAGCGCCACCGAAAAATTTTTTTTTAAAAGTCAGCAGCTACAAATACTGCAGCTGCTGACTTTTAAAACATGGACACTTACCTGTTCAGGGCGCCCGCGATGTCGGCACCCGAGGCCGAAGCGTCTCTTTGTCCTCGGGTGCTGCCGCCTCCATCTTCGGTAAGGGAATCAGGAAGTGAAGCCGTGTGGCTTCACTTCCCGGTTCCCTACTGCGCATGCGCGAGTCGCGCAGCGCAATACGGATGGTCCCTGCTGCCTCTGGGTCTGTGTGTTTCCCAGCAGGCAGCGGGGAGGGAGCAGGAAGTGGCGTAAATAACCGCAGATTCTGCGGCTATCTATGCCGGAAGTGGGTACAGATACCTGTAATATACAGGTATCTGTACCCCCCTCCCCCCTGAAAGGTGCCAACTGTGTCACCGGAGGGGGGGAGGAATCTGATGAGTGGAAGTTCCACTTTTGGGTGGAACTCCACTTTAATGACACTCTTCCATATAAAAAACTGATTTACGTCCATAGAAGGCGTTCGCAGATGGTTAGCAGACGGTGAAACGTGCACCTAATAGCCTCATCTCCTATTTCCCCCCTCCCCTTTTTGTATTCTCTCTTTCTTTTATATATTTTGTATATTGACTCCATTTCCATTGATGTGTTTTACTGTAGGCTATACAGACATTTCAATATATTCATGTATGTACTATTGTCAAGGCTATGTTGGTCTATATTGATTTATGTACCATGCATACTTTTTTTTCAATAAAGTTGTTTTTTTCCAATTGAAAGATCATGTGCGTGTAAAGGCAGGAGTCCCAATACTTTTGACAATATAGTGTATATCCCACGAGATCCACTGTGAATGTGTACTTCTTAAATGTTCACAGGATATTCACCAGAAGTGCTCCCCACTGCCGTGAGTACTAGCTAACTCACCAGAGCCCAATGCTGGTAAGGTTATGAACGAGCATTGGGCTTTGGTGAGTTACTTAGTACTCATGGTTGTGGATCTTATGGGATATATATTTATATGGACTTTGCATAATTCTTATGGACTTTATTTATTTTTCAAAAGAATTTTACATGTTGATTTTTTAGCACATACATTAATGAACTGTTTTTGAATAATCATGTATTTGTGGGAGATTAATTGAGAGAGATTAATTGAGTATATTTTGCACTTTAGTATAGTTTTCTTTAGTAGCGCTGTCCCTTTAAAACCAACATACCTTAGTATAAATATATACAGTTCATATATATTTTGGATGGCACAGTTCACATATTCTCTTTTGAATTTTGTTCGTTTAGATAAGAAACAAGAAAAACACTATCACTAATCACTTCAGTCAAAAACAATTGCTGCCTTGTCGGCCCCAAATGCACACTGCCCCATTAACTGCTAGAGAATGGAAAAAATGTTTTTAAAGGGAATTTTACCTGGGTATGGCTAGTATGTAATTAAATCCATGTAGGAATTAACCGGAGCCAAAACAAGGAAACAACAGGAAGCCACAGCCAGCTTCCGTATCCAAGAAGGTGGCATTGGTGACCAACAGCAGTAAGAGGAATAGGCTGCTGGAAGATAGTGCTGGACCCCTTGCACTAGTACGCACCTAATTTTTTAAGGTTGAAAGCTACAATATGGGAAACTAATTGGTATTTTGGGACTGGGTGTGTGAAACTGCCAACATCCTAAGAAACAGTACATATACGGTGCACAAAAGTGCAACAAATTATGACCCCTTGGACTTTTTAGGTACAAAAGGAGGTAGTAAAGCGTAAATGCGTTAAAAGGCAATAATGACACTTTTATTAATACAAAGATTAAAATAAGAAATACACAAGGACAAAACTAGAGGGCCCAAAAACATTATCAATGTACATATAGTCATGAATAATAACAATACAAAAGACAATCCATATGAGTGAGGCGGGTACTCAACATCAAAGAATTGCACCCTGGGTACCGCCAGAGAGAAAAACCTGTGGTCAGTCCACATGAGTTGCTAGATATGTTCCCAACATGTTTCGGAATTATATTCCTTTTTCAGGGGTGACTTGAGTACCAAATCCTTTCTAAAATGTGAATACAAATAAACGTCAATGAATTAAACATAGAAAGTTATATAGAGATTTGTTTAGTACAGTATACAATAGTACAGCAAATATTTAACCGGCAAACTGGTATATAGAGGTTACTTACATATATCAAGAAATACAAGCATAAAACAGCATGGATCGGTGGAGGGTTCCTAAGGAGATGGAGCTGGCAGGTGCATCACCCCCCGAGCGCCAGACAAACGGATACCAGCCTAGACTGCCATGTAACCACAAGAACCTCCCAATAAGAAATGGCCAACATAAGATGGATAGAGAGCAGTATCTGAAGTAAATATAATGAGGTAGTAAGAATGGAGGTAATTATAAAATGATAAGTAAGGTTGCATAAGGAGAGCCAACCTATATTTACCATTTGCCAATTGCCATATGATTTGCATCCAATGGCCCCAGCCTACTTTCCTCCGCCAATCGCAGTTGCAAAGTTGTAAACTGCAAGTGCTTGGGTGAGAATTTTAACAAATAGTTTACTGGAAAATGTTTATTTTATTGTGCTCAATGTGTTAAGCTAAAAAAAAACGCTGAAGGCTTAATACTACTTTAAGTCTGAGCTAAGGTTCATCCATCCTAGAGCTAAGCCACCCATTCACCTTTAATAACTCAGTTTGAAAGGTTTATTAGCCAATAATAAGCAAGTAATAAGGCAAGTGAAGTGTCTGTTAGACCTTGTCCATATGGGCATACTATAGCATACTATTTATGTCGACTGGGACACAGCAGCTGCACAGACACAGCCACTGCCCCCAATTTGACATCAATGCAGGTGTGGGTTTTCGGCCCCAAATGCACACGGCCCCAAATGCATGTCAGACTAGGAGCAGCGTCTGTGTCCATGCAGCTGCTGCGCCCAATTGACATAAATGGGATACTCATGTGAACGAGGCCTTAGTTTTACTCAGTATATAACATTTCTAAACACAAATCTATAGATTAATATCAAGTTACTCTTATTTTAGACAGAAATAGCAAAGGGTAAAAATGTACAATTAGAATATATCAATTAGACATCATGTGTAATATGAGATTTCATTCCTTCAACATAAACAAACATATTTTAGACGTGATGATTTAAATAATTCTATTAAACTTAGTGAGCATTTTCTATTGCTGCTTATTATAATATGAATTATTAAAATCTGATTAAACTTAGCAACAAGGTGACTGAATAACTCAGTAAGAGCGTATATCAATCTTCTCTTTATAATTGTGTAGTCAGGAGTAGGCCAGTCTGAGATAGCTGTGAGCCTATAGGAGAGATCACATTTGGTGGTATGTATGTATTCTGAATATTAGAGGTTTTTGGTATAAAGGAGAACCCCTCATAGTGGGTTTGACTGAGCAAGAGAAGCCTTTTCCCATGCTCCTTACTATAGGGCAGAGACAAAGAGAAACAGAGATTGACTCTAGTTAAAATATAATGCCTGCCAGCTCACATAATTGTATTTGATCAAAGTACGCTAAAGTCTAATGTTTTTAAACCAGTGCTGTTTTTAACCCATTAAGGGCCCATTCACACCAGATGAAGTGAGATGCATTTTTAAATGGATTCCCACTACATAGACTGTCCAAAACCAATGTTAGCTAATCAGCATCAAGCCCACTCAATTGACCTTTTTTCACTTGTGGATACATGGATATTTTCCCATGTAGCTCTCATCATAAATGTCTACTTGAAAATGCTTTGCCTCTTTTTTGTTATAATGTTTTGGCATTATACAGCTTATACATCATTAGCTGCTGTTATGAAGAAAATGGTCTTAATGCAATAGTGAATACATAGCTACTTTTTCATGTAACATTCAGCTTTCTGATACATTTTCTCTCTGAGCACTTCTGACACCTAGTTTCTGCTTTTCATGGAGAGAAATGCATTAAGACATTTCTCGCTATAAAATCAGCTATGGTGATCACTCAGAAACTAGGTCTCAGAGGTGCTCAGTGAGATCTGGTATTAGAACGTTTCTAGTAACTATTTTCCATTACATCAGTGGTTCTCAACCTTTTCTAGTGCCATGACCCCTTGATAAAATTTCCCAAGTTGTGGGGACCCCTAACAGTAAAATAATTTTCATTGCTCCTTCATTGCTGTAATTTTGCTACTGTTATGAATCAAAATATTAATATCTGATATGCAAAATGTATTTTCATCATTATAAATTTAACATAATTAAAGCGTAGTGATTAATCACAAAAACAATCTGTAATATATTAAGAGAAATGGGAGTGGAGACAGTTCCCAAATGTATTATATCTGTAATATATGAAATATGAAATATATGTGTAATATTTCTAATTAACATATAAGTTACAAATGAATAAAATGGCAGGGCGACATGGATGAACCAGCATTCTCTACTAGACATTGTCTAAATTGGCCCTGGTATATGCTTGTGAGTTAGGGACTTTAGATTGTAAGCTCCTTGAGGGTTGGGACTTATGTGAATGTGCACTAAAGTGTTACATAAAATTGTCGGTGCCAAAGAAATATCTGGAGGGAAAAAAAGTATTTATATATTATTTATATATATCCCTACATAGATTTACCAGCTTTCCTGCCTGGGCTCAGTCTTTTCTTCTCTGAGCTGGCCGCTCAACTGTCAGCTAATTGCCAGCTCCTATCTCTCCACAGTGACTCACCTGTTGATGATATCCTACTCGTCAGTCTTGCTTACTTAAGCCGTCCAGCCCAGATGATCTCTGCCTTCTCCTTGGTCAACATCACAGTGACTTTCTCCTGCGCTCCTGTTAAAGAGTTGCTTGGCTGACATTCCTTCTGGTTCCAGATCTTGCTTGCTGTTCCACTACACTGATTCCTGGCTTCCTGACTTTCTGGATTGTCTGACTATCCATTCTGGTTACAGAACTTTGGCTATGTTTAGACTACATTTGTTCTATTTACTTTTATTATTAAACTAGTGTGATTTAACTGTACCTCTGTCTCGGTCTGATTCATGGTTTCTGTCAGTAGGCGTAGGCCATGAGTTCAGAAGATGCAGTCAATCCACTTGTTGGTAATATTTTTTCCAGATTGGATGAGCAGGATCACCACATGGATCAGTTTACCATGGCGTTACAAATGTTCCTGAGTCGCAAGGCTCACCTGGAATCTCCCACTGTGTCTGCTCCGGGACAACCTGTGTTGCAGGCCATCCCTGCTGCTGCTCCAGTCTCTGTGCAGGCACCCGTCTCGAATATTGACCAGAAAGGACGGTAAACCACAGAGTTGGTCTCCGGAGTCCATTAAGGCCTTTGAGAGTCTCAAGCCTGCCTTTTTTTCTGCTCCTGTGTTGGCAGATCCTGATCCTACGTTACCTTTTATCCTTAAGGTTGATGCTTCTGAGACTGGAGTTGGAGCCCTTCTGTCTCAACGTCCTACCTCTGAGAGTGCTATGCATCCTTGTGGCTACTTTTCCAAGAAATTGTCACCTGCGGAGTGCAATTACGAGATTAGTGACAGATTGCTGTTAGCGATAATTTTAGCCCTGAAAGAATGGAGACATCTCCTCGAAGGTACCACTGTGTCGGTTCTCATTCTTACTGACCATAAGAATCTCATATTCTTGTCTGAGGCTAAACGCCTCTCTCCCAGAAGGGCGTGATGGGCTCTTTTCTTGTCAAGTTTCAATTACATTGTCTCATTCTTACTAAGAATGTAAGGGCTGACGCTTTGTCACAACAATTTTCCTCCACTTCCAAGATGGAGCCGGTTCCGGTTCCTGTGATTCCTCCTGATAGTATTCTGGCTATGGTTTGCACCAGTCTCACTTCTCCTTTGGGTGATAAAATTCTTGCCGCTCAGGTCCATGCTCCTCCTACGAAACCTTGTGACCGCTGCTTTGTCCCAGAGAGTCTCCGTACTGCCATGCTCCAGACTTACCATTCTCCCAAGGCTGCTGGCCACCCTGGGAAGAATCAACTCTTTTGGGCCATTTCCCAACAATTCTGGTGGCCTAGTCTACGTGCTGATGTAACCGCCTTCATAGCTTCCTGTTCTGTGTGTGCTCAGAGTAAGACTCCACTACACCTTCCAGTGGGCCTCTTACAACCCATACCCCATAAAGAGAGGCCCTGGACCCACCTGTCTATGGATTTCATTGTGGAGTTACCCAACTCCCAGGGCAAAAGAATTATCCTTATGGTGGTTGACCGGTTCTCAAAAATGTCTCATTGTATTCCACTTAAGATGTTGCCAGCTTCTAAGGAACTGGCTTCCATTTTTGCTCGGGAGTTCTTTTGCTTACATGGGCTACCCAAGGTGATCGTCTCGGACAGGGGTAGTCAGTTTGTTTCCTGGTTCTGGCGAGCCTTTTGTGCACAGTTGGGAATTCAGCTTGCTTTCTCCTCTGCGTATCACCCTCAGTCTAATGGGGCCACAGAATGAGCCAATCAGTCTTTGGAGCAGTTCTTACATTGCTATATTTCTGACCATCATAACAACTGGTTAGACCTCTTACCGTGGGTGGAGTTTGCTCACAATAATGCCTTGAATTCTGCTTCCTGATTGTCCCCATTTATGGCGAACTATGGTTTCCAACCTTCCATGTTGCCTGACTCATTTGTTCCGCAGAGTATTCCTGTGTTAGGGGAGCATCTCCGCGGTCTTCGTTCCAGTTGGGCACAAGTTCAGGAGGCTTTGCGACATGCTAATGATAGGTACAGACTCCATGCTGACCGCAGATGCCTGCCTGCGCCTTCCTACCAGGTTGGGGACAGGGTCTGGCTGTCATCTCGCAACCTCCCACTTCATGTTCTGAAGTTCGCACCTCGGTTTATTGGGCCTTTCTGTATTCTTAGCAGGATTAACCCAGTGGCTTACGCGTTAGACCTTCCTTCTGATTTGCGCATCTCAAAAGCATGTCATGTCTCCTCATTAAAACCTTTGGTCTGCAACCGCTTTACCGCCTCTGTGCCATGTCCTCACCCTGTACAGGTTGAGAACCATGAGGAGTATGAAGTACAGTCCATTGTTGACTCCCGTAGGTTCCTTGGCGCATAGAGTACCTGGTGCATTGGAAAGGGTACGGTCCAGAGGAACACTCTTGGGTCTCATCCACGTACATGCCCCTTTGTCCTCTGTGATTTCCATAGACATTTTCCCCTCAAGCCTGGTGGTCCTCCGAGGGGTCGTTGCGGATGGGTTACTGTCAGGGCTGGCTCAGCCCTTCCTTCTCTGAGCTGGCCGCTTAGCTGTCGGCTAATTGCCAGCTCCTATCTCTCCACAGTGACTCACCTGTTGATGATATCCTGCTCGTCAGTCCTGCTTACTTAAGCCGTCTAGCCCAGATGACGTCTGCCTTTGCCTTGGTCAACATGACAGTGACTTTCTCCTGCGCTCCTGTTAAAGACTTGCTTGGCTTACATTCCTTCTGGTTCTAGATTCTGCTTGCTGTTCCACTACGCCGATTCCTGGCCTCCAGACTTTCTGGCTTGTCTGACTATCTGTTCCGGTTACCGAACTTTGGCTATGTTTAGACTACATTTGTTTTATTTACTTTTATTATTAAACTAGTGTGGTTTAACTGTACTTCTGTCTCGATCATATTCATGGTTTATGACATTTCTCTAAACAAACCCAACACATATTAAGAACTATATGGCTGCTGGGAGCCCATCCCTGTAAATTTTTTATGATTACTGGCTCTTAGGGACCTATTTGACCAATGATAATGGTTATGCAGTGCATTATGGTTTCAGGTGCAAATTTATGGCCACAAATTCTGAGTTTCCCCAAATCATAAGATCCACCTCAAATCCAAGGTGGCTCTGACCAAATTTCATCCCTACCTACTGTTCATTCCAGTATCAAGCACATGTAATGTAATATTATTAACACTTAAGACTCCCCCATCCCAAGATCTCACCCACGTCTCTTGCCTTACACATTTACAGACAGAATTACATAAGTTAAATTCCCTCTCAAAAATCCATGTGCTCATTGAGCACATAAGCACATAGCTTGGTAAATAAATTTACACCATAGCTGACCACACCAAGTTCACAGACAGCGTGAGTCTGATCATCAAGCTGTTTATATGCAAATCATAAAAGCTTACATACCTTACTAATTACTCCGGCGTAATCTCCCCTCTCTCGGAAGTGACGTCTCGCCGGCCAATGACGTCACTTTCAGGAGTCGGTCTGCGGATCGGGATTCGGCAACCCCTGGCAAATTGGGATTCGACCCCCCCACGGGGTCGCGACCCACAGGTTGAGATTACACAGACTGCTCACACTGTCATTGATACCTATGATTTTTTTTTTTTTGTAGCTGCTAAAAATGTAACTACATTATGATATGCACATACGCAATCAACATTTACAGAGCTTGTATTACCTTACATACTTTATTTTATTTTGCTGAGATCAAACTTTAGAGTAGGGGTCTATAAGCTTTCTAAATAAAGGGACAATTATCCTTCAGACTTTAGTTGGTGGAAGTAGAAAATGCCCCAGCGTCAAGTGGTAGTGAATAATGCCCCATCATTAGTATTAGTTATAGGAATGAGAGAAAAGTATTGTTGCGCTACTAAAAAGATTTTCTCTTAAAAGTGTAAATCAGCAGCCAGCATCACCAGTATGATAACCGTATACAAAATGTGATAAATAAATAAATGCAGCACTAAGTGTCATTAACCATGCGTTTTTCTGTGGTTAAACAAACGTATAATCAAACATGCGTTTTCAGTGATTATACAAACATATAATCAAACATATCACCTTTCATAGGTAATAAGGATGTTCATCCAAAAAAATGTGATGGTGATTCAAAAAAATATGAGTGAAAATAAACAACAAATTATAAGTGCAGTGTCTACACACATGAATCATCTAATTAGAATAATATATATCACCCTACATCACAGCAGTGTATAGTGGTATATAAAGGAATAAAGTACATACATAAAAAACTCTAGGGATAACGCTGTGCAAACTGTGGCACTGATGAGATCCTGTAGTGATTGTTACATCTGGTGGGCAATCTTCCTGCATACAGATTTCATATAGAAATAGTAAGGTGGATGTGCTTACCAGAAGGGATGGACACTCTCACCGTATGGCGGGGTGTCATAAGGGCTTGTGGATCCAGATGATCCTATGGGTGTTCACTGGAAACTCGGTGAGGCGTGCCAATGGACAGTACCGGAAATTGCATAGACAGCGACTTCAGAGACAAGTTAGACTGTAGGTCATCGGATGGATGGATGGATTTACCTCTTCCAATACCCTAGTGGCCGAAAGGATGTAGTTCTCACCACGTCACAATGTCATTCACATAGGGAAAAAAAGGGGAATCTCCACATGGTGCATGAACCGATAAAAGCAGGTTTATTTGAAATCATCAGCGGTACAGCAGATGTTTCACAAGCATCAGATAAAAAAGTTGAACATCTGCTGATGATTTCAAATAAACCTGCTTTTATCGGTTCATGCACCATGTGGAGAATCCCCTTTTTTTCCCTATGTGGATGACATTGGGACGTGGTGAGAACTACATCCTTTCTGCCACCAGGGTATTGGAAGAGGTGAATCCATCCATCCATCCGATGACCTACAGTCTACCTTGTCTCTGAAGTCGCTGTGTATGCAATTTCCGGTATTGTCCATTGGCACGCCTCACCGAGTTTCCAGTGAACGCCCATAGGATCATCTGCATCCACAAGCCCTTATGACACCCCGCCGTATGGTGAGAGTTTCCATCCCTTCTGGTAAGCGCATCCACCTTACTATTTCTATATGAAATCTGTATGCAGGAAGATTGTCCACCAGATGTAACAATCACTACGGGATCTCATCAGTGCCACAGCTTACACAGCGTTATCGCTAGTGATAGGAATAGTGACCCATCATTGGTGTCAGCAGAAGGAATAGTGGCTCGTAACATTGGGAGAAATAGTGCCCCAAGAGTCAGATAAAGGTAGGTCACATCTGACCCATGTGTCATAGTTTGGAGACCATCATTCTAGAGCATTGTGATGCCATCATTAGCATATAGAATAGTCTATTTTTATATTTATTTCTCTATATATATTACCAAATCTATTTTTGAAAACTGACAGTTTTATTAATTTTCAACAATAAAAACAAGAAAATACAAAACAATATATATGACAAAAGACAATAAGTGCCCACTGACATTGCAATCACATGAAAAAGTAGAATAACACACATAGATCCTGTAGGGAGAGACAATATAGAACAATACAACAATGATCACAACCACAGCAGCAGTAATACTACGACATCACAACTACCTAATGTGTATATATCTATATATCTATATATATATATATATATATATATATATATATATATATATATATATATATATATCTATATATATATCTATCTATCTATCTATCTATCTATCTATCTATCTATCTATCTATCTATCTATCTATCTATCTATCTATCTATCTATCTATCTATATATATATATATATATATATATATATATATATATATATATATATATATAAACTTTTCTACTTGTTTCATACTATTGTTACAAATAAACAATGTTTACCAACCATTCTACCTCCACAAGTCAATTGCCTCATTTAAAGCCCAACATTCCTTTGTAATTTACCTGAATCAGGGATGAGGCACATTCATTGTGCCTCATTTAAAGTCCCAAACTCCCCCCCTTTTCATTGATATGCCTTTTCTAGATTGGTGTCAGCTAGGGACCATCTCATACAGTACAAGTTTTTACATAGAATATATCTCACTCCTGCCAGATTGGCTAGGATCTTTCCCACTCACCCAGTCATCCAGTTGCTGGTGGTACACTTCATCCAGGGCAGATTTCATTCACATATTCTGAGAATGCATAGCTATACAACAGTTTTGGTCGGATGTTACACAATGTATTCAAAAAGTTTTAACACTTTTTGTAAGGCCATCTATTAAAATATGTGTTTTGGGCCTGGAAGGCTCCATGGCCCCTAAAAAGGTAATCCGTACTCTGCTAACATTAGTACTGTACTATGCCAGGAAACTTATAATTGTCTCATGGAAAAAATCCCCAACTCCTGCTGTTTCAGCCTGGAAGGTGCTCATCAACAAGGCTCTGCCGTTCTATAAGGCAACTATTTTCCTGCTTCTAGAGTTTACAGTGTGCCCAGCGTATAGTGATGTGGACCAGTGATCTGGGATTGTCTACTAGGATGCTCTGTGTGGGGAAAATCTATGCATTGCTCATGTGACATGTCTATATTTATTGTTTCATGCATGTAATTCATGGGGAATGAGAGCCGGCAAAATTGTACTACTGTAAAGGACCATTTTGTTTAGACACACATATTCTGAAAGGTACAGTATATCTGTGTTAGACAGGATTTGTATTAGCCTTGAAGTTGTACTGATGACTTTGTGATGCTCTCTTGTGTCATTGTTTTTTATATAAGCCTGGTTGTCAGGCTGTTGTATACTTAGTGTGAAAACAATAAAAAGACATTTACAAAAAACAGACGTTTCAGGAAATAGAAACATCTTCCTTTGTGATACAAGGCACCTCTAAAGGTGGGAAGGGCTCATTATTGCCCCCTAGTGCAGTCTTAAAGTGCCCTTAAACACAAATAATATAAGATATATATTATTTAATTATATATATATATACATATATATATATATATATATATATATATATATATATATATATATATATATATATATATATATATATATATATATATATATATATATATATATATATAGTAATAATAAATAAGTGTCTGTGTCTTTAAAATTATTATTGCCACCTTATAGCAGAAGCTTTTCTTCATTCCATTTGTCCAAGTTATTAAATATCTGGTAGACCCTGTTGTTTCCATGGGCTTCCATCTTGTCTGTGTCAATTCTATAGGAGCCAATTCTCTGACTGCTGCGTTGCCACTCTCATTGCACAAGCTCCCCCATGTCAGGAAGTTTTAATTACTTTAGCGATATCGATTACTTAATCTATTGATATATGTCAGTGCCTCCAATATTAAATTAATTTTTAAATATAATTAATGATTTCCTAAATTTGTGCTCTATGCAGATATTCTTAAGCATGATAAAATAGTGTGAACGTATAGACTACGAAAATAGAAAAATAAATAAAAATGTATTTTATGATTAAGTCACTAACAATAATGTATAGCAGCAGAATTATTATGGCATAGACACATAAATTTATATTCCACAACGAAATGCCTCAACTTATATGGCTAAAATGTATGCCTGGGAACTAGAGTGAGTGGAACAATTTACTTCCTACTTATAGGTATTATAACTATTGGACTAAGTACTGACAAATAGATTAAACTAGCAAACAACCCTGTCTTCGCTGTCAGACTGCCCCCCCCCCCCCCCCCCGGATTCTTCTGCAGCAGAATGAAGGGGTCGAGTCTATTCTACTGACTGTGTTAATACAGCTTACATTTATTTACTTAACCTCCCTGGAGGTATGATTATTTCAGATTTTTGCGTCTCAAAGCGGTACAATTGTTTTGCATAGAAGTTTTATATTGTAGGCCAGGCCTGTAATTCTTTGCAATAACACACTTAAATCTATCCACCAAGAGTCTAGTAGATTTCCCGGGTATGATGAAGTTTTAAACACAAAATCATAAATTATAATATAATAAATAAATATAAATAATTATAAAAAATAATAATATAATAAAAATAAAATAAATTTCCTCACTATTCACTCAATTCTGCAAGTGTTCTAATTTACTATCGCTGTTTTCTAGCTGGTCTAAAACCACTTTTTACGTAAAAGGGACACTTTTTGGTTGCCATGGACAATCTCAAGTTTCCAGGCAGAAAGAACAGTATATATCATATAAAACTGCATGCAGGGCATAGGACAAAGCACTGGGGACAAAAGGGATGTGAAATGATTTCATACGGTAATGAAATCTGTAAGATTACAGTGTACTGTATGTGTTATGAATTTTCACTTTTTTGTCGCGCCGCTCGCAGGGTACGGAGCCCGGCACACAGGACATCGGGGTGGAGGACACAACCCGCAGACACAGCGGGGGGACATCGCAGGATCCTGGGGACAAGGTAAGTACACTGCACCAGGATCCTGAGATGCAATCCCGAGTGTGGCTCGGGGTTACCGCTAATATTGCTGAAATTTAACCACGAACCATACTCGGGAAAACCACCAGGGAGGCTACTCCCTAGGGTTTATGATACCGCTGACAGAATATACCAAAATCTACACTAATAAGGAAATACATACTGTATATAGGTACGTTGCATTCAGGAATAACATGGAATTTGTCCAAGTAAATATCAAATTATACTATACCCAAGAAGCTATTGGTTCCGGGTTAACGTGATTGTAAACCCTCACCTTGTAAAACAACCTATTTAGTCTAAAATAGAAATGAAAGACAAAACATTTGTGTATAGATTATAAATACCTTTTTACCCTTTTTTTTTATAAGTGATCACATTCCCTCTGTCCTCAGCGGCATAAGAGATGGGGGAGGAGAAACAGCAGTACACTGAGCTTTACAGGGAAAGGCTGTGCAGGGGGGGTGTCAGGACAAGTCTGATCATTGGAGGAGAGCAGGCTGAGTTCCCAGCATAGCTAGAGAACTGACAATGGTGTCAGTGGTGGCCGCCCCCCTAATCCAAGCACTCTGCCCCTAATCTACATGCAAGGCTCTGGACGCATGGATTTCAATGGGGTTTTTTTTTTTTTTAGGAAGCACATGATTAAAGCCCAAGGCTCTTATTTCAAAAAAGTGTGGGCTCGGGGGCACCCATTTCTGTGACAATAGCGAATTAGTATTCCCTATTGTCTTCCTGATTCTCCTACCAGCCAATCAGGAAATGGGTCAGATTGGCTGAGAGGAGAAGCAATCGTATTGGCCGCTGAGGAGGAGGAGGAGGAGACGCAGGGGAAGCCACTGTGAAGCCACTGAGGAAAAGGAGACACAGAAAGGAGCGAGGCCGGTGAGTGGACAGGCATGAGGGGATGGACCAACTGAAGGGGGGGGGGTGTTGGCAGGTGGTATGTTTGTCCCCCCTAAAAAATGGAGCAGCAGCAGCCACTGCATGGTGTGTTCTCCTGCTTAGTTTGGTCAGTTTTTAAAAGGGAAGCAGAGGGACTGGCAGGAACACCAGAGATTTCACATAAAGGAAGCAATACAAAGAGAACAGGATACAAGTACATGGTACAGCAGGCACATATCAGTAATATGAAATCTTGGGTTTACATACTCTTTAAGCCACACCCTGGTAGAACCTTCAATGAGATTGATTAAGCATATCAGGCTGAGAGAGCGTGCTGATGAAGATGAGGATGATGATTCAAGGTGATGGAGCTTTAAGATGGGCCTGGAGATCAAGATACTTTTTATTTTTATAAATAGTTTTATCTCTAGATTAATTTAAATATGTCAGTTTATTTAGAGGGTATTTAATCATATTCTTGGGGTGTGCGTGGCATTATTTGTGGTCTTAATCTTTGGTGTATTATCATCTTGATCATGTAACACTGGTTAAAGAGGTGTGCATTTTATTCATGTAAAGATATTAATGATTCTCCCTTAAAAATATTTTGTACACATTTTGCACCATTTCCATCTTACTTCTGAAAACATGTAGCTTATGAAACACATTTATTTCTTATTAGGACTAAAGGACTATAGTAGGACATAGACATGGTAATATTATTATTGTCATTGCTGTCCCCTCAAAATAACTCAACACACAGCCATTAATGTCTAAACCGCTGGCAACAAAAGTGAGTACACCCCTAAGTGAAAATGTCTAAATTGGGCCTAAAGTGTCATTTTTTTTGTGGCCACCATTATTTTCTAGCACTGCCTTAACCCTCTTGGGCATGGAGTTCACCAGAGCTTCACAGGTTGCCACTGGAGTCCTCTTCCACTCCTCCATGACGACATCACGTAGCTTGTGGATGTTAGAGACCTTGCGCTCCTCCATCTTCCGTTTGAGGATGCCCCACAGATGCTCAATAGGGTTTAGGTCTGTAGACATGCTTAGCCAGTCCATCACCTTCACCCTCAGCTTCTTTAGCAAGGCAGTGGTCATCTTGCAGGTGTGTTTGGGGTCGTTATCATGTTGGAATACTGCCCTGCGGCCCAGTCTCCGAAGGGAGGGGATCATACTCTGCTTCAGTATGTCACAGTACATGTTGGCATTCATGGTTCCCTCAATGAACTGTAGTTCCCCAGTGTCGGCAGTACTCATGCAGCCCCAGTCCATGACACTCCCACCACTATGCTTGACTGTTGGCATGACACACTTGTCTGAGCACTGACAGGCTGACCCCCCACACCTTCAACCTCTGCGGCAATGCTGGCAGCACTCATACAACTATTTCTCAAAGTCAACCTCTAGATATGACGCTGAGCACGTGTACTCAATTTCTTCTATCGACCATGGCGAGGCCTGTCCTGGGTGGAACCTGTCCTGGTAAATGTATGGTCTTGGCCACCGTGCTGCAGCCCAGTTTCAGGGTCTTGGCAATCTTCTTATAGCCTAGGCCATCTTTATGTAGAGCAGCAATTTTTTTTTTCAGATCCTCAGAGTTCTTTGCCATGAGGTGCCATGTTAAACTTCCAGTGACCAGTATGAGAGAGTGAGAGCGATAACACCAAATTTAACACACCTGCTCCCCATTCACATCTGAGACCTTGTAACACTAACAAGTCACATGACACCGGGGAGGGAAAATGGCTAATTGGGCCCAATTTGGACATTTTCACTTAGGGGTGTACTCACTTTTGTTGCCAGAAGTTTAGACATTAATATCTGTGTGTTGAGTTATTTTAAAGGGGACAGCAATTTTACACTGTTATACAAGCTGTACACTCACTACTTTACATTGTAGCAAAGTGTCATTTCTTTAGTGTTGTCACATGAAAAGATAGTGAGATACTGTATATGTTTAGGTTATGTTTAAGATATATTAAAATATTAACAAAAATGCAAGGGGTGTACTCACTTTTGTGAGATACTGTATATATATATATATATATATATGTATATATATATATATATATATATATATATATATATATATATATATATATATATATATATACTATATTGCCAAAAGTTTTGTGACGCCTGCCTTTACACGCACATAAACTTTAATGGCATCCCAGTATTATGCCCCGTATTGGATTTTCCGACGGAAAATGTGCGATCAGAGCGTGTTGTCGGAAATTGCGACCATGTGTGGGCTCCATCGGACATTTTCCATTGGATTTTCCGACACACAAAGTTTGAGAGCAGGCTAGAAAATTTTCCGACAACAAAATCAGATCGCGTCAATTCCGACCGTGTGTGGCCAGTTCCGATGCATGCTCAGAAGAAATTCAGAGACAGAACAGCTCGGTCTCGTAAAATTAGCGTTCGGAATGGATACAGCACTTTCGTCACGCTGCAATGTTTTAAATTGTTTAATACAGCACACTCTCTTCTTCTTTATAATGTGAGAATAATGAAGTAGTTTTGCTGCTCATATTCACACAGACTTCTCACAAACTTATTTCTTTATTATTTATCGGGATTCCCTAAATATATTTTGATTTGTCACATCTGACCAATATTCTTGTTTGTTGTTTTATTTTTGTTTTTTTTGTTTTTTCAAGGCTGTTTATTTTTGGGTTTTACTCCATAATATTTTTGTGTGTGTTTTGTGTGTCAAGTTACCACAACACCATTGATATTTTGTATTATTTAATCTCAATGAGATTGCTTGGTGTTGTTGTCCCTTGTTAATTTCACATTGTATTTTTGAAATGTACCTGCCTAGACACAAACAAACTGTCCTTTTTGAAGGGAAACACACATAAGCGAGTATAATTGAAACAAAAATTCCTTTATTAAGGGCTCAGAACCAAACAAAGAGTGAGGCAACACTGGAGAAACAGCAGAAATTGGCGAAGTCTTTGACCCCCAGGGCACACATCAATTCTTTTCCAGGAAAATTGGTGGCCTTATCGGTGGCCTTATTGGTGGAGGAGTCCTTATCTAAGGGAGTACAGTCTGGTCCAGAAGTCCCAGAGATCTGGAAAGCAGCAGATGACATCTGTGTCCCCAGGCTGTGGTACTACAAGAGGCTGCATCTTTTGCCAGACCACACTGAACCCAGGGCCATCACTTTCTGGTCTTCCTTCCACGCTTCCTTCCCGGCTGTGGCTCTGGTGTTGGAGATGTGGCAGGAGGAGGAGTAGGACCTGGAGGAGGAGGAGGAGGAGTAGGACCCGGAGGAGGAGGAGGACTATGTGTGAGGTCACAAATGTGGGTAGCACATGTTATTTGGCCCCTCAACCCCTTATTGAGAGCTTCCAAAATTAGGAACTTACACAGAAGTCATTGGCCCTCCTCCATCTGCATCATTTTGCAGGCAGTTATGCCAGCAAAGTCCTCCTCCACACTGTGGGGTGTTCTCAGGGCCTCTGTAGCCTTCCAAAAGAGGCCTATGGCAGCCTCCTCCAGGTTACTCCTCTTCCTGCCACTTTGTCTTTGAAGGTGTAGGGGAGGGACCTGGATATCAGGCAGCCTGCTTGGCCCAGCCACCTCCTGGCTGAGACTTCCCTGTGTATGAAAAAGGGACATGGTTTCAGTTTTTGCTTCATCAATCACAATCAGAAATTAGTACTCCAAACTAACATCTAGTTACATTATTGATTGAACAACCAGAAATATTTAGGGGAATGCTATACCTGGCTCAATCTGGGCTCCTCCACATGTTGCTGCCTGGAAGGCCCAGGTTGGGCGTCAGAAGCCTCAGCTGGGGGGGAAGGAAGCGTGGAAGGAAGAGTGGAGAGTGCTGGCCTGGGTTCAGTCTGACCTGCCAGAAAATGCAGCCTGTCATAGTATCACAGCCTGGGGACATAAATGTCATCTGCAGCTCCTGATCTCTGGCAATCCTGGACCTTCTTGCGCTCCCTTAAATAAGTGCTCCTCAGGCCACCAATTAGAAGCTTTAAATAGGTGATGTCTGCTGTGGGGATCACCGGCTTCACAAATTCCAACAAATTATCCAGCGCTGCCTTCCTCTCTGTTTGGTTCTTATATTCCGGGTGGTTTATCTGTCACAAACAGGGCAGCTCCCTGAACATATCAATAAAGATTGGCATAAAGTTCCTCATCTTTCAAGATATCCATTTTCACTGCAAGACACAACACTAATGTCAGCCTAAAGTCTACTAAACTTGTGCAAATACAGGCCTCAATCTAGAAGCAGTATAGGCCCAATGCTAAATCTTACCTTCGCTATCACGATCGGCGCCTCTGTTACTCCTTTCTCCGCTCACAGATCGTACGTACTACGCACGCGTGTTACGCTTTATAGACACTGCGCATGCGTGAAACTCCGCCCGCCCCTGACGTTCTTTCTAGTCTATTCCCCGCCCCTTCTCGTTCGTCGCAGTGGGGGAAGAGCACATGGCGGAGACAGAGCAGGTGTCTGATCATTACACCAATGAGGAGGAGGAGGAGGAAAGCCCGGAGGCAGAAACGTCCCGATCCAGAAGGAGACGATATAAGGCATCAAATATGTCCTTTGGGGAGATGTTGGAGATGGTCGACACACAAAGAGCGACCTGAAAAACAGTAACGAACGAACAAGAACACAATGACAAGAGTCAATGGTACTCGCTGCACGCACTGAAGAGCAGATACAAACCCACAAGCGCAAACTGAACAGCAAAAAACGATCTGAAAACCACGAGTCTGAAAAAGCGCGAATCGTCTCTCACCAAACTTTTACTAACACGAGATTAGGAAAAGGAGCCCAAAGGGTGCCGCGCTTGGTCCTGAACTGGCCTTTTCTAGTCTCGTCGTACGTGGTGTACGTCACCGCATTCTTGGCGAGCGGAAATTCCGACAACTTTGTGCGACCGTGTGTACGCAAAACAAGTTTGAGCCAACATCCGTCTGAAAAAATCCATGGATTTTGTTGTCGGAATGTCCCATCAATGTCTGACCGTGTGTACTGGGCATTAGTCTGTAGGTTTCAATATTGGGTTGGCCCATCCTTTGAAGCTTTAACAGCTTCAACTCTTCTGGGAAGGCTGTCCACAAGGTTTAGGAGTGTGTCTATGGGAATGTTTGACCATTCTTTCAGAAGCACATTTGCGAGGTCAGGCACTGATGTTAAAAAGAAGGCCTGGCTCGCAGTCTCGGCTCTAATTCATTCCAAAGGTGTTCTATCGGGTTAAGGTCACGACTCTGTGCAGGCCAGTCAAGTTCCTCCACCCCAAACTTATTCATCCATGTCTTTATGAACCTTGCTTTGTGCACTGATGCGCAGTCATGTTGGAACATGAAGGGGTCATCCCCAAACTGTTCCCACAAAATTGGGAGCATGAAATTGTCCAAAATGTCTTGGTATGCTGACACCTTAAGTTCCCTTAACTGGAACTAGGGGTCCAAGCCCAACCCCTGAAAAACAACCCCACACCATAATCCCCCCTCCACCAAATGATTTGGAGAGGTGGCCAAATACTTTTGGCAATATAGTGTGGATGAGCGAGTTTGGGGTGGAGGAACTTGATTGGCCTGCACCCGATAGAACACCTTTGGGATGAATTAGAGCAGAGACTGCGAGCCAGGCCTTCTTTCCAACATCAGTGCCTAACCTCACAAATGCGCATCTGAAAGAATGGTCAAATATTCCCATAGACACTCCTAAACCTTGTGGAGAGCCTTCCCAGAAGTGTGACCCTGTAAGATTATATCATTTGAGAACTAGGCAACTTCATATTTTATCATTTAAATTTAGAAAAAAAATGACATCCAGTACCCCGAGAGGAAGCCATTTACTTTCTCCATGTCTCTCTGGAAGCCATTCCAAGTGACTATTTTTGTGACTAGGTTTGCCAGCTTGTCAAACATGTAAGAATGACAACTCCTCCCTCTCCTCTATTCTTTTCCCCCTTATGATTACATAAGTCCCAATTTTTTGAGATGGCAACGAGGGACACCTGTTAGCAAAAGTATGTAGGTATAGGACACGCCCCCTTCAAGGAGAATCATACTGGGGAAAAAAAGATTAGTTAAATCCACAAGTCCTTTTTTTTTTTCCACTACTATTCTTTTATATGGGTTTTGAAATTTACAAATGCAGCAATTTAGAAATTGAATGAAAGGTTTAGCACTGGGAACCCCTTTTTGAAAGATAAATAGTGCATTTTATATACAACTATATATATATATATATATATATTGGAGAATTATACTGAATTGTGCTATAGGGCAGTGGTCATCAACCCTGTCCTCGGGGCCCACCAACAGGCCAGGTTTTATGTATTACCTTGGGGAGATGCAGACCAGAATACTGCAATCACTGAACAGCAAATTATATCACCTGTGATGTATTTCAGTTATCTTGCAAACCTGGCCTGTTAGTGGGCCCTGAGGACAGGGTTGATGATCACTGCTAAAGGGCATTGCTTTTATTGGTGTATTTGTTGGTGGCCCATATAAAATGATCTGAATGGGTTTATTAACACCTTAAGTGTCCTAATGCACACCAAACATACTAATCAAACATCAAAAAGTATTCATGCATTATTTTTTATACATTGATTTAGGTTTATTGATGTCAGATTTGTAGATAATAAGGCATGCTATATTAGTGACAAGTCGTATTTATGGGTTATAAGAAATTATGAGCCAAATTCATTTGTCTTTTTTAATGGAGTGTTTTTGTTTTTTTTCAAATTTAACTATTATGAAAATATAAGCCAAAGTTTTAGTAATTTTTTCCAATAGTTTGTTTTCCATTTGCGCTTATCATGTGCTCTGTTATAAAAAAAACACAAACAGATCTGGAGCTGCTGAAAGCCTACTGTGACTGATGTACAAACTACATGACATAAAGTCACGCTCACTTTACATTGTGACTTAGAGAGAGATTTTGGAAAAACATAAATAACATATATAAATAACAAGTGCTGAAAACTTGATGGACAGGGTTTACTGAGGGATCCTGTGTCAAGCGCAACTGCTGGCCTCGCTTTGATAGTGATAATGAATGATCCTATAGTTATATGACTTTGCACCTCATACAAGGTATAGGTAAGGTAAGAAAACAAATTATACAGGATATTGTTATATATAGATAAAAATAAAGGTATTTTTATTTAAGTGGTGGTCGGATAATGGCTTCATAGATATTCATTCATTTTTCACCCCAACCAAGATCATCTCTTTCGCGGCCTTACGTTTTTCACATGATATCCCCCTTAGGGAGCATTACAGTTACCTGCAAATTAGACATTTTCTCAGACAACTTACAACAGCCCATTCTGCCCCCTTTCTCATGACATCATTTGAAAGCCTGTGTAGATCACGCCCCCAATCCTCGGGTTTGATTTCTCTAATATATACTGCAATAATTAACTCTGAGACAACATCATTGAGACCTTACCAACACCAATGGGAGGCTGAAACAATTAGACCCGGAGGACTGGCATAGTATGACTACTGCGCTATCTAAGTGTTCCAAGAATGTTCTCTTTTTAGAGAATGCGTATAAAGTCTTCTATAGATGGTATTATACTCCGGCTAAATTAGCAAGTTTCATCCCATCTTACTCCCCCCTATGTTTTCGCGGGTGCTCACAGGAGGGCACGATGGCGCATATTTGGTGGACCTGTCCCACGGTCTGCAGACTATGGGTTAGAGTATATGCACTATTACGTAATCTTTTTAATACTAACA
Organism: Lithobates clamitans; assembly: GCA_037952925.1. NCBI lineage: Eukaryota > Metazoa > Chordata > Amphibia > Anura > Ranidae > Lithobates > Lithobates clamitans. The sequence goes on along the minus strand of JBBGZY010000992.1, from coordinate 491,985 downwards.
TAAAGCGGGATCCTTTTGAAGCCCTTTTATGGAAACCAAAGGCAGAACTTCTTCTTCCTAAACGTCAGCTAGCAGCACAGATCTTCACTGCAACTAAACTTACCATAGCAAGAGCCTGGAAAACCCCGAACCTTAGTTTTGAAGCAGTTAAAAATACCGTGAATGATATCATGGTAAATGAGAAACTTACGGCCATATTGTTGGACAAACACGATAAGTTCCTCAGGATATGGCAACCCTGGGTGACTTACAATCGCCCATCAAGATTTGACCTAACGCTCCTCTCCTTATAATAAGCCTTCGTTCCCCCCACCCCAGGGTCCTTCCTTCCCTTCTCTTCTTTCTACCCCCCTCCTTTTCTACTTTCAATTTCTTTCTCCTTCTCTTTATTCAGGCCCTCGGGCTTAATTCTACAATGAGCAGAAAATTAACATAACAAACAATTTATTGCATTCAGAGGTATTTCATCCTCTCTGAGGTTATTCAATTTAATCTGAATTTATTACTGGTTCTTTAAATTTTTATTTTTTTTTTTATTATTTTATATTTTTATTTTTATTTTGCTTTTTTTATATATATATATTTCTTCATCTAAAGTTATGTATTGCAACAACATTTCACATTGTAATTTTTAGTTATTTATGTATGTTTGCAATCATATTACTACGTACTGATATCATACCGCTATGCCAGAATATGCGGCATGTAGCTATGCCTTGGTATGCAGTCTGGACTCGGCATTGAACCGCCTGTGTCCAGGCTTAAATCTTTGATCAACAGTTCCACCCGCCGGATGTCGGCAGCCTTATACCAGTTAATTCATGATGTATCCATCACTGTTTTGTATTTTTCTGTTGATATATATTTTCAATAAAACCTTTTGTACAAGAAAAATAAAGGTATTTTTAATTCATTCCAAAAACATGTTCTACGTGAAAGGCGCAAATTATATTATTTCAAAGCTGAACTCTTGGTTAAGCAAATATTGTTAAAATACAAGAGGCATGTATGAATTCTTATAATACATATACAAGGGTATTTGCCCTTATGGGAGAGGTACTATCATCCCTGTATAATTACAACAATCTTATTGAGACTATGTGGGACCAAAACACAACATACTTTGAAAAAAAAAAAAGTTTATTTATATATTTTTTAAAATGGTATCTCGTTCATCCCTTACTTCTTCCCCTTCCTTACAATCCAAAATATTGTAACCTGGACTGTAGTGGAACTTTTTCCTTTGCTGCTGCTGTATTACCCTTCTGCAGCATGGACAGGAATAAACTGAATATTCATTAATGCAGAAGGGCAGAATCTGGGGACCACTTTGCAATGCTCATCTGTGGAATGTCTCCACTGCAAGGGGGCAGCCATTTTAGCTGGGTCTGATTTGACTCTGGAGGACGGTGATTGGCTGATGCAACAGAGCAAGAGGAACTAGGTCTTGAGGCTAGTGAGAAAAGAGGAGAGGACCATCTTTAAGCAAGTAGGTTTGTGGGGAAAAGACTGGGTTGCTTCTGCTTACTGAACAGAACCCTATCATAGCTAACCACAATTGGGAGAAGCAAAGAGATTACTCAACTTGCCTCAGAGATTGAGAACTGTCTCCCCGGGAAGATGTGAGTTATGATTTGGATGTCTGGTGAGATCAGGAAGTACTGGAGAGCACTCCTACCTCTTGTGAGGATAAAAAGGAGGGACTGTCTCAGCAGGACTAAAAGAGAGACATTACAGCAATTCTTATCCTTGTTTGAGGATTTGAACCAAATCAGACCACTTGTCTGGAGATCCAGAGGAGGGCATCCTGGGTCTAATAAGAGACTAATATTGTACAAGTTCATCTGTTATCAGCTGGGAACTGTTGTGTTTCCTTCAAGGGCCCCAACTTTGACAGCCAATGTTTTTTTCCATCAATCTCTGGTCAGTGGGATACAACTGAGACTGTTATAACAAGTTAGGACTGTCTTTAGATGCTGTTGCTGGGTAAATACAGTTCAGTTCTGTTAGTTACTGTTGGTCAGAATACTACAGGTGTTTAACCATATATCTCAGAGTGACGTTATTGTCTCATTGATTGTATAAGTACAATTGCTAATCCTCTCCCACTTTAAGGACCATCTTTAAGCAAGTAGATGTATGGGGAAAAGACTGGGCTGCTTCTGCTTACTGAACAGAACCCTACCATAGCTAACCACAATCGGGAGAAGCAAAGAGATTGCTCAACTTGCCTCAGAGATTGAAAACTATCTCCCTAGGAAGATGTGAGTTATGATTTGGATGCCTGGTGAGATCAGGATGTACTGGAGAGCACTCCTACCTCCTGTGAGGAAGAAAAGGAGGGACTGTCTCAGCAGGACTGAAAGAGAGACATTACAGCAATTCTTATCCTTGTCTGAGGATTTGAACCAAATCAGATCATGTGTCTGGAGATCCAGAGGAGGGCATCCTGGGTCTGATAAGAGACAATATTGTACAAGTTCATCTGTTATCAGCTGGGAACTGTTGTGCTTCCTTCATGGGCCCCAACTTTGACAGCCAATTTTTTTTTTCATCAATCTCTGGTCAGTGGGTTACAACTGAGACTGTTATAACAAGTTAGGACTGTCTTTAGATGCTGTTGCTAGGTAAATACAGTTCAGTTCTGTTAGTTACTGTTGGTCAGAATACTACAGGTGTTTAACCATATATCTGAGTGACGTTATTGTCTCATTGATTGTATAAGTACAATTGCTAACAGGGCCGATCCTAGGGTCACCGGCGCCTGGGTGCAGAAATATTTTTGGCGCCCCCACATGGGCGTGGTCACTTACCAACTCCTCCCCTTTACAAATGTTTCTATGGCAACGACTCAAACACAGAGATGCTCCCCTAAGAAGTCTTTGTTACCCTAGGATCCTCCCATAATCTTTTAATAAAGAAAATACAGGAAGAGGGTACACTAATGAGACCTGGAGGGGGGTCTCTCTGATGCACACAGAGAGGGCTTCTGTTAGAGAGTCTGTTAGAAAGAGCCCCCAGACATAATACAGGAGATGGTCAGAGACTGCAGACATAATACAGGAGATGATCAGAGACTGCAGACATAATACAGGAGATGATCAGAGACTGCAGATATAATACAGGAGATGGTCAGAGACTGCAGACATGATACAGGAGATGATCAGAGACTGCAGACATAATATAGGAGATGGTCAGAGACTGCAGACATAATACAAGAGATGGTCAGAGACTGCAGACATAGTACTGGAGATGATCAGAGACTGCAGACAGGATATAAGAGACGATCAGAGACTGCAGACATAGTACAGGAGATGATCAGAGACTGCAGACATAGTACAGGAGATGATCAGAGACTGCAGACATAGTACAGGAGATGATCAGAGACTGCAGGCATAGTACAGGAGATGATCAGAGACTGCAGACATAGTACCGGAGATGGTCAGAGACTGCAGACATGATACAAGAGATGGTCAGAGACTGCAGACATAGTACTGGAGATGATCAGAGACTGCAGACAGGATATAAGAGACAATCAGAGACTGCAGACATAGTACAGGAGATGATCAGAGACTGCAGACATAGTACAGGAGATGATCAGAGACTGCAGACATAGTACAGGAGATGATCAGAGACTGCAGGCATAGTACAGGAGATGATCAGAGACTGCAGACATAGTACAGGAGATGGTTATAGACTGCAGACATAGTACAGGAGATGATCAGAGACTGCAGACATGATACAGGAGATGATCAGAGACTGCAGACATAATATAGGAGATGGTCAGAGACTGCAGACATGATACAAGAGATGGTCAGAGACTGCAGACATAGTACTGGAGATGATCAGAGACTGCAGACAGGATATAAGAGACAATCAGAGACTGCAGACATAGTACAGGAGATGATCAGAGACTGCAGACATAGTACAGGAGATGATCAGAGACTGCAGACATAGTACAGGAGATGATCAGAGACTGCAGGCATAGTACAGGAGATGATCAGAGACTGCAGACATAGTACAGGAGATGGTTATAGACTGCAGACATAGTACAGGAGATGATCAGAGACTGCAGGCATAGTACAGGAGATGATCAGAGATTGCAGACATAGTACAGGAGATGATCAGAGACTGCAGACATAGTACAGGAGATGATCAGAGACTGCAGACATAGTACAGGAGATGATCAGAGACTGCAGACAGGATATAAGAGATGATCAGAGACTGCAGACATAGTACAGGAGATGATCAGAGACTGCAGACATAGTACAGGAGATGATCAGAGACTGCAGACATAATACAGGAGATGATCAGAGACTGCAGACATAGTACAAGAGATGATCAGAGACTGCAGACATAATACAGGAGATGATCAGAGACTGCAGACATAGTACAGGAGATGATCAGAGACTGCAGACATAATACAGGAGATTATCAGAGACTGCAGACATAATACAGGAGATGATAAGAAACTGCAGACATATTACAGGAGATGGTCAGAGACTGCAGACATAGTACAGGAGATGATCAGAGACTGCAGACATAGAATAGGAGATGATCAGAGACTGCAGACATAGTACAGGAGATGATCAGAGACTGCAGACATAGTACATGAGATGATCAGAGACTGCAGACATAGTACAGGAGATGATCAGAGACTGCAGACATAATACAAGAGATGATCAGAGACTGCAGACATAGTACAGGAGATGATCAGAGACTGCAGACATAGTGCAAGAGATGGTCAGAGACTGCAGACATATTACAGGAGATGGTCAGAGACTGCAGACATAGTACAGGAGATGATCAGAGACTGCAGACATAGTACAGGAGATGATCAGAGACTGCAGACAGGATATAAGAGATGATCAAAGACTTCAGACATAGTACAGGAGATGATCAGAGACTGCAGACATAATACAGGAGATGATCAGAGACTGCAGACATAGTACAGGAGATGATCAGAGACTGCAGACATAGTACAGGAGATGATCAGAGACTGCAGACATAATACAGGAGATGATCAGAGACTGCAGACATACTACAGGAGATGATCAGAGACTGCAGACAGGATATAAGAGATGATAAAAGACTGCAGACATACTACAGGAGATGATCAGAGACTGCAGACATACTACAGGAGATGGTCAGAGACTGTAGACATAGTACAGGAGATGGTCAGAGACTGCAGACATAGTACAAGAGATGGTCAGAGACTGCAGACATAGTACAGGAGATGGTCAGAGACTGCAGACATAATACAGGAGATGATCAGAGACTGCAGACATAGTACAGGAGATGATCAGAGACTGCAGACATAGTACATGAGATGATCAGAGACTGCAGACATAGTATAGGAGATGATCAGAGACTGCAGACATAGTACAGGAGATGATCAGAGACTGCAGACATAATACAGGAGATGATCAGAGACTGCAGACATAGTACAGGAGATGATCAGAGACTGCAGACATAATACAGGAGATTATCAGAGACTGCAGACATAATACAGGAGATGATCAGAGACTGCAGACATATTACAGGAGATGGTCAGAGACTGCAGACATAGTACAGGAGATGATCAGAGACTGCAGACATAGTACAGGAGATGGTCAGAGACTGCAGACAGGATATAAGAGATGATCAGAGACTGCAGACATAGTACAGGAGATGATCAGAGACTGCAGACATAGTACAGGAGATGATCAGAGACTGTAGACATAGTACAGGAGATGGTCAGAGACTGCAGACATAGTACAGGAGATGATCAGAGACTGCAGACATACTACAGGAGATGATCAGAGACTGCAGACATACTACAGGAGATGATCAGAGACTGCAGACATACTACAGGAGATGATCAGAGACAGCAGACAGGATATAAGAGATGATCAGAGACTGCAGACATAGTACAGGAGATGGTCAGAGACTGCAGACATAGTACAGGAGATGATCAGAGACTGCAGACATAGTACAGGAGATGATCAGAGACTGCAGACATAATACAGGAGATGATCAGAGACTGCAGACATAATACAGGAGATGATCAGAGACTGCAGACATATTACAGGAGATGGTCAGAGACTGCAGACATAGTACAGGAGATGGTAGGAGACTGCAGACATAGTACAGGAGATGATCAGAGACTGCAGACATAGTACAGGAGATGATCAGAGACTGCAGACATAGTACAGGAGATGATCAGAGACTGCAGACATAGTACAGGAGATGATCAGAGACTGCAGACATAGTACAGGAGATGATCAGAGACTGCAGACATAGTACAGGAGATGGTCAGAGACTGCAGACATAGTACAAGAGATGGTCAGAGACTGCAGACATAGTACAGGAGATGGTCAGAGACTGCAGACATAGTACAAGAGATGGTCAGAGACTACAGACATAGTAAAAGAGATGGTCAGAGACTGCAGACATAGTACAGGAGATGATCAGATACTGCATTTCCTATGAACGTTAGTAGATAATGGCCGATCGGCCCTCTCACCTGACCCAGCGATACAGCAACGGTTCCTCTGATCAGGAGTCAGCTCACTCTGAATTGCCCATGGTGACTCCGCTGGATAGCACCCAGATCTGTATTCTGACAATGACTCCATTCCTTTCTCCACCAGGGATGGTGCTAGGCTGTGTGGCTTTCCCTCTGGTGGCGCAGGGCAGCGGGATTCTCTCTGATGGGGTTCCCTCAGCACTGTCCTCTCCCTCTGGAGTCCTGGGTGTACTTCCCTGAAAGCTTTCCCGGACTCCTGGCTCTCTCTCTCTCCCATTCAGCTGAGCATGCTGTGTTAGCTCCAGTTTCCGTGTTACAGTGGGGCTGCCAGTCCTCGGGACTACATGTCCCACAATCCTCTTCTCTGCTCCTTTTTCTATTCTGTTTCTTCCCTGGGCATATGAAGGCGGGGGAAGATACATAGTGGGCAGCTGTGCTGGCAAGCGCTGCTCACTAGTACAGCAGCGTGCACGAGAGGGAGAGGGAGGAGAGGGAGGGGGTAAAGAAGAGCCCGCAGCTGCATTGGCATCACTAGGGTTGGGGTCACTCCCCCTTCCACCAACTATAGTCGCCCCTCAGTACAGACCCCCCTCCACTAAGTATAGACCCCCTCCATCAGTGAAGAACCCGCACTAAGTATAAACCCCTCCCACAGTAGAGACCTTTCTTAGTACAGACCCCACCCCCAGGAAACCCCCCCTCCATTAGTACAGACCCCCCCAGGACAGACCCCCCTGCATTAGTACAGACCCCCCCAGGACAGACCCCCCTCCATTAGTACAGACCCCCCGGGACAGACCCCACCTCCATTAGTACAGACCCCCCTCCATTAGTACAGACCCCCCAGGACAGACCCCCTCTCCATTACTACAGACCCCCCAGGACAGACCCCCCTCCATTACTACAGACCCCCCAGGACAGACCCCCCCTCCATTACTACAGACCCCCCAGGACAGACCCCCCCCTCCATTACTACAGACCCCCCAAGACAGACCCCCCCCTCCATTACTACAGACCCCCCCTCCATGACTACAGACCCCCCAGGACAGACCCTCCCTCCATTAGTACAGACCCCCCCAGGACAGACCCTCCCTCCATTAGTACAGACCCCCCTCTATTAGTAATGACCCCCCAGGGCAGACCCCCCTTCTCCATTAGTACAGACCCCCCCCCTCCATTAGGGTACAGTACATAAAAACACCCGGGCGGCAGCTGGAGAGGAGAGGAGAGTGTGCAGCCGCGCCGCCCGGGTGGAGAACAGAACACTACACAGCAGGCAGCAGGAGTGAGAGACACAGAGAGGAGGAGAATGTGTCAGCACGGACCACCCCCCTCCCCCCGCGCGCGACATCACTCACTGCGCGGCTGGTCTCTCTCCACACAGAGACCAGCCGCTCTGCCTCCCTTCTCATCTCCGGCTTGAGCAGTTAATACAGCGGCGCCTTTCTTCTTAGAACACTGGCAGAGAGGCGCCGCTGGACACAAACAAGAGGAGGAGGAGGAGGGAGGGGAGCACTCTGGCGCTTCAGCGCCCCCACCTCTGTGGCGCTCGGGTGCACTGCACCCCGTGCACCCCGTCTAGGACCGGCCCTGATTGCTAATCCTCTCTCACTTTAAGATACACTTGGCCTAATAAATTCTTTAAAAAAACTCAAGGTGGGTCAGTAAGTGCTGGGTGAGAAAAGTGTGTCATCTTCAGGTGAGCAAAGAAATAGCAAAACAATTCAGCGGCTCCTCTGGGGTTAGCAGTTAAATATATGTTTTGGTTTTAATAATGGCAGCTTAATTTTTAATTGTACATCTGAAATCAATCAGATCTTACTATATCTCCTGAAGAAGTGGTGTATACAATCCACAAAACGCGACAAGAAGAAACCTGCTCTCATTTGCAGCTATTACATTTTGTACCACCACCCCCTCCCTTTAGAATGTAAGCTCTACGAGCAGGGCCCTCCTGTACCTTTGTATTGAACTGTACTGTAATTGTGTTGTCCCCCTTATACATTGTAAAGCACTGCGTAAACTGTTGGTGCTATATAAATCTCGTATAATAATAATAATTCCCTTCATTGCAGATATAGAAATATTTAGGGATATTATGCTCCATGTTTCTACAGTATATATTTGGATAAGGAAGATGAACAGAAGCCGTCCATTTAACATATGTATACTATATATTGAAAACATCTGTACCAGTCCAAATATTTTAGGATGTGATCCACATTTCCTCAATAAGATTTTTGTAAATGTAATCTTATTTAAAACTTGGTGTGCTTTGCATATTTCCTCCAGATCTGTGCAGTAAACCAGCATAAGCCTGTATTGGGTATAGCTTTAGGGTCCCAGCCACAGCTTTGCTGTCTGCACAGGCTATGTGGAGCACAGTCACGATGTCACTACAACTTAATATCTGGGTTGGTAAAGGCCTTTGTTGCACACAAGTTGGATTGATATATCCTTTGTGGTTATTGAGGAATATATTTACACTAATTGAAAGTTTTTGTGCCCTGCAGTCAGCTTTAACTGTATTTATTGATTTACCTAACAATGATCTTCTTTACAAAACATTGAGTATATGTAACTAAACATTATATAGGTGTATAGTCGCTTTTGTTTTGCATGAAAAAAAAATGCAACTGTTTATAATCGCATTATTATTATTATTATAATACAGGATTTATATAGCGCCAACAGTTTGCGCAGTGCTTTACAGTGTTAGGGGCAGGCAGTACAATTACAATACAATGCAATACAGAAGGATCAGAGGGCCCTGCTCAATAGAGCTTACAATCATGAATAGTCTTTCCTTCTCATTTATTGCAATTATATCTTTGAATAAAATAGCTCCATTTTGTGTTTAGAAATTTCATAGAACTTTCCAATTCTCCAATACCAGAGATCTCTATGTAGATAGAAAGCAGGAGACTTGAAGTTGCACGTTAAGGTATAGTGATTAATGTAGGATAAGGTCGTTCACTTAACGGAATACAGACAGATAGCTCTAAAGCGTATTTTACAATAAGTGAATATAAGGAGTCATGAATGCACTTCTCTGAGGAGAACACCTAAATCCAAAGGAGATAAATAAAGAACAAGTTGGTGTATTGTGGGATCTATGTCCCCTTCCTCATGTCTGTGTTCGAAAGAATAACCTGTTATCCTAAAACCAAAGGAGATATATGAAGGAAAAGTCAATGTGTTTTGTGTTTTGGGGATCTACGTCCCTTTCTTCAAGTCTGTGGTCAAAAGAATAACCTGTTATGTAGCAGATTCTCTGAAGGGAAGGACAAAATATAGATCCAAAGGAGATAACGTTGGTGTAAAGTTGGAGAAAAGTTGGTGTATTGTGGGATCTTCGTACCCTTCTTCAAGTCTGTGGTCAAAAGAATAACCTGTTATGTAGCAGATTCTCTGAAGAGAAGGACAACACCAAATCCAAAGGAGATAAATGAAGGAAAAGCCAATGCGTTTTGGGGATCTACGTCCCTTTCTTCAAGTCTTTGGTCAAAAGAATAACCTGTTATTATGTAGCAGCTTCATATAAATTTTAGTCTTCTGAGGCAGCCCTTAGTTTGTATATGTCTTGAATAGTCACTAGTTACATAGTTTGTAAGGTGAAATAAAGACATCAGTCCTTCCAGTTCAACCTGTGATGGGTTTACTTTAACAGTTAGCTCTCTCAGCCATAATTCCTGACTCTACTCCTGTTCACCTACCCTTTGTTTCCACAGTTCCTTTTCTATTACTTACTATATAAAATAAAGAAAAGCAATCCAACAGGGAGAGTAATAACCCTTAATATTAGCCACAGCAGGTGTACTGACCCAAGAACTTAAGCACAGATACCACACCAACAGAGTTCCTGAGATATATTAGAAACTGGCAGGTAGGTTGCCTCTCTAGTACCACCAAAAATAGAAAGAATGTTCAGCGTTACGACAGATTAACGCTAAACTGAACATATACGGGAACTGTTTCATCTGCCAAAAGATTTGTATTTCTGTCCATCCAGTACTGACATTTACACAGCTTAGGCCGGCAATACACGGTTCGAATCTCAGCAGGTTCAGCAGGAACCAGACAAGAATCGAACTGTTAATGGGCAGGCTGAATGTTCAAGTTGATTGATTAATCAATTTGGGTATAACCAGCCTGTAGGATTCTCTTGTGATTAACGCTAGCGGCTGCTATAGCCACTAGCAATAATCACTGACTTTTCCCAGCGGGCACAGCTTCCCCGGCCTGCCCCCCCACCAGGAGAAGACAATTGCTGATTCCCCTGTCGGCACTGTCTGTGTTGATGGGGGAATTGTGTGAAGAAATTTGCACCGTGTATGCCCAGCCTTAGACACACAGCACAGCCTTGTCTAGCAGAGCAGGAAACCTATCAATTATTTCTCTTCCCAAGCCTGTAACTAGACAGTGCAGGCAAAGCAGCAGACTGATTAAGTCATCTCTCCTCTATCCTCCTATCAGCATTCTCTTTATTAGTGTGTGAGTACTACATCACAACTAGGAGCATTCACCTCTGAAACACGCGCAATCTCTTGTGGAGTCCCTCAAGGTTCACCCTTGTCACCAGTGCTCTTCAACATCTATATCCGCCCACTCCTCAAAATCATCAGAAAATCGGACCTCTGCTTCCACTTATACGCTGATGACACTCAATTCTACTTTCGCATCATCGGAGAAAAAGACCATCATCAGCGACTAGAAAAATGCCTCACTTTGATAGACGACTGGATGACCACTAGCTCACTCAAACTCAACAGATCAAAAACAGAGCTTCTTCTCCTACACGCAAACCAAAATTCCAAAACTAAGACCCCATGCACACCTCCCACCATCTTTGGACAGACCATCTCTCCAAGCACCAAAGCCAAGAGTCTGAGTCATTTTTGACTCAAAAATGTCAATGGATGCACAAAGAGGATCAGTAGTCAGTGGATCTCACCATCTCCTCCGACTGCTACGGAGACTCATCCCCTTCGTTCCAGAAGAGGACAAAGCAGCAGTAGTTGGAACAATCATTAATTCCAGACACACAGGACACTTGTACAGAAAGTGGAAGGGGGAACCATAATTTCTGGTCTCTGGGGGGAACCTTTTCTTAGTTACACCCCCTTTTACCTCAGAGTGCTGGGCTTCCTCCATTTTGTTCAGGGAGGAGATAAATAGATGTGGATTCGGATGGAGAATCGAGGAGTTTCTTACATTATATGCTTTGTGGTCACTTGCTGGCCGAAGAAATCTGAACAATCTTCCGCTGGAGGGTAACATCTCCCTGGTTGTAAGATTTCTTGGTATCTGACGGACAGTGTACCCATCTTAAAGCTGAAGTGGTGCGTTGGTGGTTTCAGTCCATGAAAGGCCCCGACCGGGTTAAGGTCGCAAGCTCTTATAAGCTTGCCTTTTGGTAAGCGCGCATTCCTATTATTTTTTCACAGTGGTGCGGTGAAGGTCTAAACTTATCCAACTGTACTTCCACCTGTCAACCTGGATTGTTACCCATATCTTACCACATCATCTCATTCATCTGTTTGGGACACAGTATAGGACTGTTTTTTGTGTTTTGTTTTTTTTTTGGGATCAATGTTTTATGTGATCAATTTTTAACTCATATTGTGTATTTCATATTAACACATATCAAGGTTACTGTCACTTTATTATCTGTTCACTCATAGGTTAATCCCTGAATAATTTACTCTCACAGCGCTGCTTTTCTTTGTTTGATTTTGATTATTCTAGTGTGTGTATCCCACTTTTAGCGGCTGCTCCAGTTTCATTTTTTGATTTCTTCATTTCACATTCCTTCACATGCTTTTGTAATGATTTTTGTTGGGGTTTATTTATTTAAATTCTGTAATCTGTATGTAGCGCGGTAGTCCTTTCTATTCCATTAATTCCAGACTCGACTACGCAAATTCCCTCTACATAGGACTACCCCAATATCAGTTTGCGCGCTTACAACTCATCCAAAACACGGCGGCAAGACTGTTAACAGGAAAAAAAACCCTGGGAATCCATCTCCCCTTCCCTGAGGAGCCTACATTGGCTAACCGTAAAGAATCAAATCACTTTCAAGACCTTCTGCCTCACCCACAAATGTATACAAGGAAATGCTCCTCAATACCTATGCGAGAAAATAAAACGCTACACACCCAATCACAGTCTTCGATCTTCTAACCAAAACCTCCTCCTTATTCCCAAACCCCACTACAAAACAAAGGGAGAACGAAGATTGGCAGTCCAAGGACCACGGCTATGGAACGCTCTACCGACTTACATTCGCATGGAAGAAAACCATCAGGCCTTCAGAAAAAAACTCAAGGCCTACCTCTTCTAAGAAGCTGGACAACACAGGACAGATATAGCGCCTTGAGGCGATTCAGTTCGCATTTGCAGCGCTATACAAATCATTCATTCATTCACAACTGATTGCCTCCTTTTTCTGCTTCTCGCTCTCATCTAGTCTAAGCTCTAATGCACAGAGACTGTAATAGGCCTATACAAAATCAAATTCAGGTACTTACACTGCATGCATTCAACATTTAAAATATACATTTACATTTAAACATACAGTATATTTAATGGTTTATTATTGAATGCAGAGCCATTAACCTGTGTTTTTTTTATATGTCATTGGAGTTCAGCTTTAGATAAATATCCCAAGTCTTCCATATAGACATTTCCTGCATTGTAAACACTACAGAAGTCTGTGCCAGCCCATGGCTATACCCAAAAACAAACATACAAATACAGCTCGTAAAACATTGCGATCTAATAGGCAGCATCAGAGGCTCTCAGTTGACAAGCCAGGTTGAAGGCTTCTACAGTGCTTGAGTCAATAAAGCTGTGCTCATGGATTTATAGTACAAAGCGTGTTACAGAACACATGCAATGCAGGCACTGCTACTGGAAGATCTGGGCTAATTAAATAAGGTTGAGCCAGCGAAGTTACCAATAGCAACCAATTCGATTTAAGCTGTCATCAGTTTAGAGCAGACAGGACCTTTATAAATAAAGGATGATATATTACTCTGGGGTGCTGCACTTTGATGACTTTATTCTGCCTTATTAAATTAGTCAGTGTGCTCTTTCCTTGCAGCGTCATCGATGTACCAATATGTCAGACAGGAAGAAGGACTGTAAGGGGCAAAATAATCATATTGGTAAAAGGATGTGAAAGAGTCATGTTTGCCTGATATTTACATATGCATACTGGCTAGCATTCTGCTTTGCATAGAAAATATAACAAGCAGTTTACACATCCAAATGCCAGGAGCAAAATAACAGTAGGGTTTTCCCACAGTGACTTTTTAGGTGTTGGCTCTCAATTTTAGAAATGTTTGATAGAAAGAAACAAGGATGTTTTAATGTGCTGCTCTGCATGCATAACTCTCAAGTCCAAGTATTCCCCTATTACCAAATGCTAATCGGTGACATTTACTAGATTTACAAAATCATGAAATGGAATATATTATGTGATCAGGCATCAGCTGCTGACCTCAACTACAATAATGTATTGAAGTATAATGTAGTATAGTGTATTGTCAGTGAGAGCATATTTTGCGTTATTATTGCCGTATTAACTTTTATATCTGTAAATGCTTACCTTTCCATATTTCTGTTATTGTGCAGTATTTAATGCAGAAGAATTAGAGACTTAATGCAGAGATTGTGTTACACAAGGAGTCAATTTTAATAGGTCGGCCGTCCTTCAGGCTGGGTTCACTCCGCAGCACAGAGTGGCTTACAGCAGGGGTCCGGGGCATCCCCGTTCACCGTTTCAGGTCTGCATCCATGCGAATTGGATGCAGAGAAAACTGCATCCAATTTGCAATAGTGTGAACCCAGCCTTAAGTTAGGCATATACTTGGCAATTTGATCCATTGATTGAACCTCTTTTCAATTTTTGTCAAATTTCCATAGCAGTTTAGGTCAAAAAAGATGTTCTACCAAGAAACCTAGAAAAGTGATGGCAGAAAAAGACAGAGAAGTCCATCGAGTCTGCCCATTTTCTTTTTTATATGTTTTTTTTTTCTTTTTGTTTTTTGCACTATTTGAATTTGGCGCAGGGCTCCGTCCCCGTGCGTGGCGACGCTCGCAAGGATAGGAGCCCGGCACACAGTACATCGGGCGGAGGACATAGCCCGCGGACACAGCGGGAGGATCCTGGGGACAAGGTAAGTAACTTTCCCAGAATACTGTGATGCAATCCCGAGTGTGGCTCGAGGTTACTGCATTTGGTAATGAAAATTCACCCCGAGCCACACTCGGGATTATCACCAGGGAGGTTAAACGCTGGAATAAGTGTATAAATGTAGCAGGGGAGTATGTCGAAATATACATAAACTCAAAGGTCCCAGTTTGACTTAAACACCCCTCGTACATTGCCTGCAACACAGGGATTGAATTACTAAAACTGGAGAGTGCAAAATCATGTGCATCTTTGCATAGAAACCAATCAGCTTCCAGCTTTTTTGTCAAAGCTTAATTGAACAAGCTAATTGGTTACCATGCACGGCTGCACCAGATTTTGCACTCTACAGTGTTAGCAATTCAAGCCCACAGTGTTTCACTTGGAAAAACTTAATTTTGATCCACAATTTTGAGTTTCTCTCTCCAGTTGTTATAAGGTGGCAGAAAACATTTTAATTATAGCACTTCTCTTCATCTCTTCATCTATCAATATTAACAATTACTGGCAACGGTCATGACTATGCAAGAGGTTACTAGAAGTGGGTGAGTCACATATGAGGCACCACTTAGTAGGTTGGCAAATAATGTGATGGAAAGGAACAACATGTTGTGTATTTTTCCATTTGTAATATTTAAAGAGGAATTTTATGTTACCTGTCTGTCTTCTGTTAACCTTGTGGCTAATGTATACAATCTTAATACTTCTTGCTGACATGAATGTGTCACTTTCAATAATCAATGTAATATGGCCTACATTAAATGTATTCTGCATAGTGTATATGACTGTTCATCTGTTGGGATCTGAAGTGGGCAGAATGACATCACTCCCCTCCCCTGGGTTAATGTATGAGCTGGCTGGACACCAGAATCTTGGCCTACTAAAATGCAAATGAACGACATGCCAAAGAAACAGCATCTTGCAAATGAATACAAAAATAAAAACACTAGATATATAACATTATATCTATATACAGTATATATCATTTATTACAGCTGTTTATATAGCGTCGATAAATTATAAAGCTCTTCAAACATACATTGTACATTCACATGATTTCTTGTCCTAAAGGAACTTGCAATCTAAGGTCATTAACTCACATTCATACATACACAAAGGAAGATTTCCACTAAAAGGAGAAAAATGAACACAATCATACTAACTATAAGTTATGTCCTTTGTGCTGATTTTTCAGATTTTATATTTAGGTAAACTAAAGCCGGCCATAGCTTAAACAAATCTCGTCTGGTTCAGCAGGCCCCAGCCGAGATTCGATCCATCTATGGGCGGGGCTGGTTGTACTGAAGTCAATCCATCAATTGTTTTAGTAAATCTTCTTCAGTTTTAGTAAATCAACCTCATTATGTTCTGCCGGTAGGGAAGGCTCCCTGCCAGCAGAACACAATAGCCCTGTGGGAGGGATTCTCCCATCAACACTGACTGTGGTTGCAGGAAAGAAAATTGCCTTTAGGCTTAAAATTTTTATTTTTTTACATTTTAAAATTAGGATTTAATTTAACCCCGTCTTCCCCGGGCTTGGCTATCCTAGCCACTTACTAAACCCACAACAGTAAAATCAGTGTGTATATGCAGTAAAACATGCTTGTTATACTCACAGTGGAACCGAAGGGGTTAATCCTCTGCATTGTGTATAAAGGCTGTGTGATCCTGTCTCTCTGATCCTCCTCTTCTTTAACTGACTCTAACCCATCTCTCAATAGAACAGAGCATTAGGAGTCAGGCTGCACATGCTCAGTTTGGTGTGTATTACTAGAGAGTTGTTTTTTTTTTCTTGGGAAAGTGCATGTGATCAGCACAGGGCCAATCAGCACTGTCCAAAAAGAGGATCAGGGGAGAATTAAAACTCCTCCTACAAGCTTAAGCAGACAGTGATACAAGTCACAAGACTGCTATATACTGCTGATGAGAAAAGGTATTTAGCAGTTTATTTTTACTAAAATAATTGCATTTCTATGTTCTGTGTACTGTGGGAGACCAGCTATAGTGAATGCAGGTTCTGGGTTTAGTAAAACTTTAACCTCCCTGGCAGTATTCCCGGGTGTGGCTTGAGATGAATTTTCATTACCAAAAGCAGTAACCCTGAGCCACACTTGGGATTGCTTTGCAGTATTCTGGGAAAGTTACTAACCTTGTCCCCTGGATCCTGCGATGTCTCCCCGCTGTGTGTGCGGGCTGTGTACTCCGTGCAATCTATCACTGTGCTGGGCTCCGTTGCCTACGGGGATGGAGCCCGGCGCCAAATTAACCACTTCAGCCCCGGACCATTTGGCTGCCCAAAGACCAGAGCAATTTTTGTGATTCGGCACTGCGTCGCTTTAACTGACAATAGCGCGGCCGTGCGATGCTGTACCCAAACAAAATTGACGTCCTTTTTTTCCGCAAATAGAGCTTTCTTTTGGTGGTATTTGATTGCCTCTGCGGTTTTTATTTCTTGCGCTATAAACAAAAAAAGAGTGAAAATTTTTTAAAAAACGCAGTATTTTTTACTTTTTGCTATAATAAATATCCCCCAAAAATATATAAAAAGATATTTTTTCCCTCAGTTTAGGCCGATATGTATTCTTCTACATATTTTTCGTAAAAAAAAAAAAAATCACAATAAGCGTACATTGATTGGTTTGCGCAAAATTTATACAAAATAGGGGATAGTTTTATGGCATTTTTATTTTTATTTTTTATTAGTAATGGCGGTGATCTGTGATTTTTATCTGGACTGCGACATTATGGCAGACACATCGGACATTTTTGACACATTTTTCGAACCACTGTCATTTATACAGCGATCAAAAACACAATATATAACCCAATTTGTTGGTACAATACAAAAGATGATGTTGCGCCGAGTAAATAGATATCGAGCATGTCACGCTTTAACATTGCGCTTGTGGAATGGTGACAAACTACGATACTTAAACATCTCCATAAGCAACGCTTTGATTTTTTTTTGTACAGGTTACCTGTTTAGAGTTACAGAAGAGGTCTTGCACTAGAATTATTGCTCTCACATGTGTGGTGCGAACACCGTTTACATATGCGTGTGGGACTTACGTATGCGGTCGCTTCTGCATGTGAGCACGGAGGGATGGGGGTGCTTTGATTCTTTTTAACTTATTTATTTTTTCATTTAATTTTTTTATGCTGTCCCTATTCCTATGTTTTTTTTAAATCACTTTTATTCCTATTACAAGGAATGTAAACATCCCTTGTAATAGAAATAGGGGATGGCAGGTCCTCTTTATGGAGAGATCTGGGGTCTATAAGACTTTGAAAGCAAAAAAAAACATTGATGCTTAAAAAAAAAAAAAAAATCGTTTACCTCTACCCTAGACCAGAAGCAACATCTTGACATTGCTCTGGTACTCCTAGATTATAGAGATGATTAGAGACAATCTGGTCTCTCGTCACCTCAATGTGGCGCTGCACAAACATTGATGCTTAAAAAAAAAAAAAAAAAAATCGTTTACCTCTACCCTAGACCAGAAGCGACATCTTGACATTGCTCTGGTACTCCTAGATTATAGAGATGATTAGAGACAATCTGGTCTCTCGTCACCTCAATGTGGCGCTGCACAAACTGTCAGACCATTTCTTGCTGGTAAGCCCAAGAAACACCGGCAAGTGGTGGAAGGGGGGTGACCCCTCCCGCTGCTTCTAAATGTGATCCAGAAGCTAATCAGCTGCTCAGATTGCTTTTATGAGAAAGAGAATCGCCAGATGAATAAAAAAATACAGGGGTTATGACTGATAGCTTCAGTTATACCCCCGGTAAACTACTTCAAAACCATATCGTATATACTGTATATACGCATTGCTGTCTTGAAATGGCTAATGAGTAATTTTTTGGCTTTTTACCTTTGTCCAGCTGTTGCATCCACTTCTTAAGATTACAGTAAGCATGAGAAATGAAGGACAATATTCAGGCATTATTTATAGCACCTATCAATCAAATGTGCAATAAAATAGCCTAAGAGTGTAACTAAAGGCAAAAATGTTGTTTTGTTTTGGATAGATTGTAGAAGGATTAAAACCTCTCAGGTTTTTATTGCTCTCTGTGCCCCGCTTAATTTGCCTTTTTTACCATTATCACTGAAAGTGAAATCCCAACTTTGTAGTTGTCATCGGAACAGAAATAAAGGTGAAATCTTCTAATGGGGACAAAGACAGCAATTTTGACTATAGGACAGGAAGTGAAGAGAAATCTCCCCCAAAGGGACACAGATGGAAAAAAAAAGCCTGATAGGAGTTAAAACCCTCCCTTAAAACCCTATCCAAAATGAAAAAAATGTTTTGCCTTTACTTCTACTTTAAAACTGCAATTATTTGTTCAATATATGCTCTTCATGCATTTATAAATAGGTCCCCAAGTCTTTGTGGTTGTAATATATAGCTTCTTTTTTTCATATCTAAAATGCTAATGGGGGAATTTGGAGACAGATGCAGAGCGATTTCCAATTGATTTATACAGCAGAATGTGAAAAATGATTTACCATCTGGCCCTATTAACCTTATAATTAAAACTGAAAAGGAAAATTCATGGAAATCGTATATCAAAAAGATTCTGAAATCCTTTATTTTTTTTCCTTAGCCACAGTGCTTCATGTCAGATGAATTATACTATGTGGTAATGAAAAGATTGTGACTTCAAGCAACGCTGTTGCTAACTGCTGAAAGAACATATTTATTATTTCATATAGAGTATAAAAGTATATAAAGTAGAGTGCAAGGCCATTTTATTCTATTGTTCAGATGTCTCAACCTCCTCCACATTCTCACTTTATACAGAAAACAAAGAGAAATAAAGTAATGCCACGTGGCCTTTTTAAGGGTCTGATTTTTGTCCACCACTGGTACTCTTTTCACTCCAGCACCTAGCCAGGTACTCATTTTTGCATACTTTTAGGTGAAAAGCTGCAGATGGAGCTCACTTGCATACCAGCACTTGGTCTTGTGTGCTCTGGCCTTGCCAGAAAGTCATGAAAGATGGCCCCAATGAACTGATTGTTAAACCGCTTTAAATAAATTTTCCAATTTAAAGTGTTACTGAACTCACAACAGTGAAATCAGTCTGTATATGCAGTAAAGCATGTTTGATATACTCACTGTGGAACCTAAGGGGTTAATCCTTTGCATTGTATATAAAGGCTGTTTGATCCTGTCTTTTCTGATCCTTTCCTTTTTTCACAGTTCCCAATCCATATCCTGACAGTACAGAGCCTAGGGGGAACTCTGCACATGCTCAGTTTGGTGTGTATTGCTAGAGAGTTTTTTTTTTCTTGGGAGGGTGCATGTGATCAGCACAGGGCCAATCAGCACTGTCCAGACAGAGGATCAGGGGTCCTTCAGCCTCATAGGACAGTCAGAGGGGAATGAAAACTCCTCCTAACGGCTTTAACCAGACACTGATAGAAGTGATAAGACTGCATGATACTGCTGATGAGAAAAGGTATGTAGCAGTTTATTTACTAAAATGCATTTCTACGTTCTGTGTACTGTGGGAGACCAGATATAGTGAATGCAGGGTCCTGGTTTTAGTAACACTTTAATACAAAGTAGCCTATATTAGATGGTACACAGAATACGGAGATTATGGGAATCAGTCACAAAACAAAACAGTGTTTGAATAATTATCTGCTCTGTAAAACGGTTTGAAATTTTAACAAAAGATGCCCACACATGTTATAATCTTCTTGTACATTCTTATTTAGCACTACCTAAAATAATGTAGAACAAGGATCTGCTAAATTGTTTACAACTCACATGGATTCCTTGGATAATCCCTAACATTAATTGGTTTTAATAAATCAAAATAAAATTGCATAGTGATGATTAGACTGTAGCGTGTACAGCAGTGGTGGCTGGTGCTCCACTTTTTTTACTTTTTTTGGGGGGGGTGGCAAACAAACCCCCCCCCCCGGTTCGCGTTTACCCCATCTAGGTCGCAGCTTCCCCGGCTTCTCCTCCCGGCTAATCCGGTCCTAAGATCCACCTCCTGTCCTGATTGGCCAGGAGAAGAAGCTGGAAGACAATAGCGAATATTCACAAGCTTATGTCACAAGTGGGTGGGTCCTCTGCGCACCGAGCCCCACCTTTTGGAAGCCAATTAGAGCCTCCAGTCATGTGCTTCAAAAAAAAAATTCTTGCGCCCTACATGGGTATTAGGGGGCGCTGCATGGAGATTAGGGGGGAGGCGCCCCTTATGGACTGGCCGCCGCTGGTGTACAGTATAGACAGCTCGCTTAAAGTGACAGCCAGCATTTCCATTTAGAGCTGAGGTTTATTTAAAAAAAAATATTTATAGGTTTAGCGAGTTAACTTTCAAGTATGTCCCACATTGTGCAGGCAGTTGGATGTTGTGGAAATCTTCTGCACAAGGATGCCCTGTTGCCCTGCTGTCAAACATCTGTCACTGTGGGAGTTAACCAAACTTTGGACAGGAACCCGCCCCCTCCTGCCTCCTCCTCTATTGGGAAAAGCTGTTCCATAGTGCTCACTGCATGTAACGGGATCTGTGACTAGGTAGAGTCAGATGAGTCACAGGATGAAGCAACTTTTCCTAATGGAGGAGGGAGGAGGGGGCAGGTTCCCGATGGGGGCTTGTTTACTGCAATTTCACATAAAACTTGGAGCTATTAGCTCCTTCTGCTACGGAAGTTCAGAGACAGGAAGAGGACAGGGCATCCCTGCACAGAAGATTTCCACAGACTCTAACTGCCCGTACAATGTGAGTCATACTTCACTACAGGGAAGTTAGGTCACTAAAGCTATAGAGAAGATTATTTATTTGGCTAAATTTCAGCTTTAACATCTTCCAACTGAAGCTGGAGGTTGCTTTAAAAACTTTAAAAACTTCAACCAAGCAGCCTGAAGCTTGATAACTTTGCAAACACATTGTGAAATCTTGCTGAACATATTGCTCTTAATGAATGAGATGTGCTTGTACACTTACCTCTCTGGAGTCCCATGTCTGCTACCCTCCCGATGACCCCATTTCAGCACTGCAGCCTCCAGCAGACTCTTCAGCATTCAATACTTCCGGAAGTGTTGGGTGCCTGTGTTCCCCGCTGCACACCGTGGTTCCATCCTCCGACCCTCATATCACAATAGGACATCACGGTGACAAAGTGGTTAGAGAATGGAACCACAACACTTGGCAGGGGCCATAGGCACTCAACACTCCCAGAAGTGTTGAATGCTAAATAGTCTGATGGAGTTTGCTGGCTAGTGAGAATACTACCTCTTCTTTTGTAGCAGACTGCCATTAGGGCTTATTCAAACAACTGACATGGTCACTTTTAGGGACATAAGGACTGATATGATGGTTATCTGTAACATATTGGTACTATACTAGAATTAAATAATGTTCTTGGACAAACAAACCTTACTGCCATATTGTACCTGTATCTTTTCTCAGTAGAATGTCTTTTCTTTTCCAATCATTTTTATTAAGATGATAAACCGTGGTACAGATATAAAACCATACAATACAAAATAGAAAAGTACCAGTACATAATCATATTAGTGACATACACCAGTGGTCCCTAAAGAACCGGCATAATGTCATTTTGGGCTATGTCTATATTCCTTAAGACCAGGAGATACATCTTCTAAAGAGGAACTGCATGACCAGGGGAGGCCCTCATCAAAGATGAGGAGTAGGGATGGGCCAAAAGGACCCCTGTTCGGTTCGCACCAGAACTTTCGAACACTGCGAAAGTTCAGACCCGAATATCGTACCCCATTAAAGTCAATAGGACCCGAACGTCAAAAATCAAAAGTGCCCATTTTGAAAGCTTATATGCAAGTAATTAGGCATACAAGTGTTATAGGGGTCCAGGCCCTGCCCTCGGGGACACGTATCAATAAAAAAAAGTTTGTGAAAAACGTCATTTTTAAATGAGCAGTGATTTTTAGATTTTTAAAGTGAAGGCATAAATATGAAAAATTCCTTCCAATATAGTGCCTGGGGGGTCGCATTAGTCTACCTGTAAAGTGGAAGATCTGTACCATGTCTAGAATCTGCTGCAGCAATAATTGCATTTATAAGGAGCAAACATGTTCCCTGCAAGCTGCCTTTATTTTGCTCAGAAACAGCTGGGGAGCCAGTGTGTATGATGAGGCCACAATGTAGTGCACTGGGAACAAGATTAGAGACTTTTTGGATACATCCTGGTGTCACTTTGACTTTGGATAGAAGTAAAAATTGGTCTTTGGGTGTCGGTGGAGCCTTCCCACCTTAACCCTATAGAGGTAATCTTGATGAAAGCAAGAATTGGCCTTGCTGTAAAAAAATGCAATGATATGCACCTGTCAAAGGTGCAGAAAAATTGGCCTTTGGGTGTCGGTGGCGCCTTCCCACCGTAACCCTATAGAGGTACTCTTGATGAAAGCAAGAATTGGTCTTGCTGTTCAAGATTGCAATGATATGCACCTGTCAAACAGGTGCAGAAAAATTGGTCTTTGGGTGTTAATTATGCCCATGAAACCTATAACAAAAACATTCTTCCAGATGAAATGATTGAACACCCTCAAAGCTAGGCAGCCTCAAAGTCCTGCAGAGATTCCAAATCCCAAAAAGACTTAATCAGTGACATCGGCATCAGGGGCTTCATAGCTGGTAATTCAGGACTGATTCATTTTTTATAAAAGTCAAATGGTCCACGGAGTCTATGTGGAAGCTGACAGCCCTGGGCGGCTAGGACTAAATAAATTCCGAAATGCCTCCGACACCTTTTCCAACGCTCCTCTCTTGAGCAACAGAAGACTCAAAACTACGTTTTCCACGACACTGTAACCTACTGGAGTCAGGAAAAATGTTCAATAAAATCTTCTATAACGTTTCCTCAAGAGATTTTATCTTCTGCACTCTCTGTGGGGACGGGATGAGTTCTGAGACCTTCCCCTTATAACGGTGGTCAAGGAGGGTTGCCAACCAGTAATCATCCTTCTCCTTTATGCCACATATTCTTGGGTCCTTTCACAGGCTTTGAAGCATGAGGTTGCCCATGCACCTCAAACTTGCATAGGCTTGAGAAGCAGGCTTCTTGGAACTTCCTCCTCCCAGCCATGTACTACTTCCAAGGGTGCTGGGGTTGGAAAGCCATTGCTCACAGATTGACACCGAAGCCTATGAAAGTGCCAGAATCCTCCTTCTCATCCTCCTCCCCTCTCTCCTCCTGTGTGTTCTGTGACATAGGAATGATGGTGTCTGGATAAAGTGGACCTTGAGAGGAAAGGAAGTCCTCCTCTTCCTCTTGCTGCTCTACCTCCAGTGCCCTGTCCATATTGCCACGCAGAGTCTGCTCCAGCAGGAACACAACAGGGATTGTGTCACTGATGCATGCACTGTCATGGCTCACCATCGTTGTGGCCTCCTCAAATGGTGACACTACAGTGCATGCATCCTTAATGATCAGCCATTGGTGTGGGTAAAAAAAGCAGAGGTGGCCTAAGCCTGTTGTCGTGCTGTACTTGCAGAGGTACTCGTTGACGGCCCTCTGCTGCATGTATAGCCACTGCAGCATTGCCAAAGTTGAGTTCCACCTGGTGGGCATGTCACAAATCAGGTGGTTGAATTTCAGCCAACCGAGCTGTGTATGACCGCCTGAAATTGCTACAGACTCTTCTGGCCAGCTTTCATATTTAGGAAACGCTGCACCACCAAATTGAGGACATGTGCCAGACATGGCATATGTGTCAACCTTCTCTGTCTAAGTGCGGACAGGAAGTTTGAGCCATTATCGCACACCACCATTCCTGGCTCCAGCTGACATGTTGTGAACCACCTCTGAGCCTGTCCCTGCAGAGCTGCAAGAATATCTGCTACGGTGTAGTTCCTGTCCCCTAAACACACCAGCTGACGCACTGCATGGCACCTTTTAGCCTGACTCATGGAATAGCCCTTTGAATGCTTAGGGGGTACCAGATGTTCATAGGATAATTCTGCAGAGGAGGGCATGGAGGTGGCAGAGGAGGGGGAGGGGGTAGAGCTCACAGGCCTGGCATCATCACCACCATCTGTATGGAGACGTGGGGGCACAACAAGCTGCAGCACCGAGCCCTGTCCTGCATCCTTTCGAGTTGCAAGCAGCATTACCCAGTATGCTGTGAACAAAATATATCATCCCTGCCCTTGCATGCTGGACCACGTGTCAGCAGTAAGGTGGAATTTACGGCTGACTGCCTTGCCCAACAATGCCAGAACATTCCCTTCCACGTGATGGTAGAGGGATGGAAAGGCCTTACGTGAAAAGTAGTAGCGACTGGGAACCTGCCATTGTGGTACTGAACATTGTGCGAATTCCCGGAAGAGAGCAAAATCCACCAGGCTGAAAGGCAGACGTTGGAGAGCCAACAGCTTTGACAAGCTTGCATTTAGACGCTGGGCATGTGGGAGGCAGCGACTGTATTTTTTTCCCGCTGCAGGAGATGGGGTAGAGAAATTTGCCGGCTACAGTCTACAGCTGGTGGTGTGCTGCTGGTAGATGTGCTGCTAGGACCTGGGACACCCTGTGCTATACCATCATCCCTGTCAGTGGAGGCTATTGAGAGGTAATGACTCGGTATAGCAGGGGCAGACTGAAGTGGGTAAGTAGGAGGAGGAGGGACAGATTTGTGCCCCTTTTGTATGGCTTTTAGGTGCTCTTGTCAACAGCCTAAGTGGTTGGATGTTAAATGCTTTGTTAAGCATGTGGTACCCAAATGGTTGGTGTTCTTGCCACGTTTGATGTGCCTGAGACACAGTTTGCAGATAGCAACAGTGCAATCCGCTGCAGATGTGCTGAAAAAAGGCCCAGACAGCTGAGCTTTGGGGAGATAACAGCTGCAGAATGTAATGGAATAGGGTGGCTGCTCTCTACTCTTTCTTGATGTCGGCCTCCTTGGGGTTGTGCCGCGCCTCCTTCAGGAATAATGGTGTCTCCGCGCTCAGGATATTAAAGGGTTGCAGCCTCCCCTAATCAGCTCCCCAGGGGAACGAACAATTTTGGTAATGAAAAAAATGGGGTGTGTAGCGCTACCCTGGTATCTATCAAATAGGGATAAACAGAAAATGTTGATGGGAACAATCTCCCTAATGTGCAAAAAAGTGATGTGCCCCCTTCCCTATTTGATAATACTATATATAAAAAAAAAAAATATATATATATATATATATATATATATATATATATATATATATATACATATATATATATATATATATATATATATATATATATATATATATATATATGGATATCCCAAACTTATCCACACATAATAAGGCGAACCATAAATAATTGTTAAAAAAAAAAAAAAATATATATATATATATATATATATATATATATATATATATATATATGTAAAAAATTATCAAAAATAAATATATAAAAATGTAAATTTTTATATATATATATATATATATATATATATATATATATATAACTGTGATGTCCATATAAACCAGGTCAAATAGTATATATAAAGGTGCTATAAAGTCCAAAACTCAATGTGAAAAATTCCAAAAAAATACAGGAAAAAAAAAATATAATAATAAATTGAAAAATGTTCAGAGTGATCAAAGTCAATCAAAAAACATTCTTGGTGACTCTTGTGCTCAGAAATCCAGGTGACTTGTGTGCTCTCCCTTTCGGGTCCCCACTCTCTCCACCAGCTCAGATCATCCAAAACGATCCTCCAGTTCCCGTGTCAAAAAGTTGTAAACAGCAGATTCTCAAGGTAAGGTCCTTATTGGAGAAATAAAGCTCCCATGGTGTAGTAATTCAAAAGTAATTTTTATTAAAAGACTAAAAACAAAATATTCCCATCCAGTGGGACAAATTAACAAAGAAAAATGCTACAGAGAAAAGTCAATAAAGCCTATAAGGAAGCCGGTATGCGGCGTGCGTTCCACCTGCGTTCCAGGCTCCCTACTTCCTTGCCGGAAATTACGTGAGTATGTGGCCATGCCTTAGGCGTTTCGTCATTGGACATTCTCAAAGGTGGTGCCGCCCCTCCTGCAGTTTCCTCCTCTGCTCTATCTGGCACCTAAGTCGCATCAGTGACCTCATCATCATCATCATCTCTATCTCCTCCTTCTTCATCATTACCACTGGAGACAACTTGGCAATACGCTGTGGCTTGGGGAACGTGAATGCCAATTTATCTACCAGTGTTCCTCCCTCTCTCTAGGCTCATGTTCCTGTCATCCTCAACCCCAGAACCAACATCTGAATACGTTTGTTCGGATGTTCACCGAACGACAGAACAACGAAAGTTCGAACCGTTCGCCCATCTCTAATGAGGAGTCATCTCAGCCACGAGACAATCACGGTAGCTGGTCTTTGTCTTTGCATACACAGGAGTGGAGTGGGAGTGGGACCGATGGCGGCCTAACAGCGGTCTTACACTGCTCCCAAAACTACCAAAAGGTTAAAAAAAGTAGGAAGAAAAAGGGGGAACTGGGAAGAAAGGTGCAGATGCTGAATATTCATATTGTAAGAAGATAATGCAAGCAATTCTACAAAAGCCACACACACACACTCTGCTGTGGATTCTATTACCAGATTTTCTATTTTGTAAGTTTGATATCTGAGCTGATAACTGTTGATCTCCCAAACCAGTAACATCTCTTCGACTGGGCCTAACTATTTCTGAAACAACTTTCTCTAATGATATTTAGGCAGCAATGAGTCTGTTTCGTGAACAAGATCTGATATAGAAAATAAATCGTTTTCTGGTATTATAAATTGCACATGTTATAACAAACAAAAAAAAAAAGAATATTTAACCCATTTTGACAGCAAAGTAAAATGATATGTTTTGAGTGTTTCATTGTTTCCATGGTAACTAAAATCATTAATATTCCTGGTCCTTATGCTGCTACTTAAAATAAAATGTTCCTTTCATTTTGTGTTACATAAATAATTGTTCCCTAGAAAATGTGTGTATATGTAAATATATATATATAAATATATATATATATATATATATATATATATATATATATATATATATATATATATATACTACAGCTTCACACTGTGGTACAGTAAATTCTAGTTGTAGAAGGCCAAGAGGCCAAGGAAAGGGGGAAGGGTTAGCACACATCTAGTTAATTATTTAATTATTCCACCTCGCCCTTTTCCCTTAGGAGGCCTATTGAAAAGTTTTTAATGTCACTATTTGAAAATGCAAGGTCTTAGACTAATTAGAATTAATTAGAACATGCGAAAGATGGGCACTGCTGTGAATTCTACATTGGGTTCTGTCTTACACTTGGATGTGCAGGAAACATGAGCTTTGCCAGATTTTAACTATGACATTTTAGGAGAAATCTAGGAAAAAGGATTTTATGACAATTGGTGAATTTTCTATTGTGATAATATATTTGTAAAGCTAACAGCAAAATGGAAACTGATTCTAAAGAGTGGATTGCTATTGCATACAATGTAGCAATGCCCTACAATGTGGTCATCATTTGCAGCCTAAAGCTTGGACCAGTCATGGTGAAGGGAAGGTATCTTACAACTAACTCCAATCTCTAAATAGCTGTAAGACAGGGCCCATGCCTTTCACTGCAACAAGCCTTGTTCTTCTTGCAGCAAGATGAATGCATCTGGAAGAGTTCATGCCTGTGTAAGGTGGGAAGGCTTGGAACCCAAATGCATATTGCTCATCAGTTTCTTAGAACTATAAGATGCTAGTGGTTGACTCAGCATCAGTGCAAGTGTCATGATGCTGTTTATGCTAAGAAACCATGTAGCACAACAGCGGTGGATGGATCACAAGAGTATGCATGTTGTAAGTCAACTTAGTGACTAAGTGGTCTTTAAAAGGTATCTAAATCCAAAGAAAATAATGTAATATATTGCAACCTAACAGTCCTTATATGTGGTGGCTGCATTATTTAATTTTTTCAAGGTTTTCCCCTTTGTATTCAACTGGTGATTCAGCCAGTAACATATATATAGTCCTAGGATGACAATGCTGACTTAAGCTGGCCAAAGATGGGTGGAAAATTGGCCAGTTCAGCAAGGCCTGGCAGAATTTTGATTACTCTATGGCCATTCCCGCTCAAGAGAAGTCAAATCTAATGATCATCTTCTCTTGAACGGGAACGTTGGCAAACTTTAATTTGACTAGTTCATGCAGCCAATCAGCTGCAGCACTAATCTGTGTATTCTGACAGCAGTGGAGTCCCTGCTGTCAGAATACAATAGCACAGTGGGGAGGATTCCTCCATCCACCTCGCTTGTGTGGTTGGAGGAATAATTTTTTTTTCTTTGATCAGCCAGAAGGCTGATCAAAAAAAAGAATGATTCTTCAATCTCTAGCCTTATGTCTAGTACACACGATAAGAATATTGGACGAATGATTGACCGTTTTTTTTTTTTTCATGCTAGTCTCATATCCAAAACCAATAGGTTACTGAAGTTATACAACTTCAGAAGTGATGTAAAGTATTGTATTGTATTGTAATTTATTCTTTCGTTTCCGAACATGCATGGTCTTAGTCACACGATTTTATACATACAAATGCTATACTAATTACTATATTATAATATACTAATTATGAAAATCGTTCATTCTATTATCGTACAAGAAAAATTTTGTGTTTATCCCTTTGAATAAATTCACATGAACTGTCGTGATCGGCTCTCGAAAGCTGTGTACTAATGATCAGATTATCAGATGATAAAAATGGAGATAATAAGAGAAATAGATTTTTAGGTTTTACATACAATTTAAATGCAAAGTTCACCTATGTAGGCAGGAGAAGCTAGTGCGTTTAAGCCTTTCACTGCCAGGTCTGGGTTTTTTTTTGGTTTTTTTTTGCAATTTCTTTTTATTTAGAGTTTTGAGATTATGAAGATACAAAACATAGCCTTCGGGGCATTCCCCGGCTTAAAAAAATACAAAACCACATACAAAACTTAAGTTACAACTTATCCTACTAATAACCCATTGCTCAGGCCCACGCAAAGGAGTACCTCTTAGGACTGTTTATCCCCAAATAATGGTATACTCCCTCTCATACACCAGGGCAGTCTACAATGATGACATTAGTCCTTAGCTGCTCTCACACCTATATCACAATACCGTATCTTATTTCTGAGAGCAATCTCAGACTGTGTTTTAGGAAAATCATATGTGGTCTAAGATGGAGGACACGACCCATCATCCCCTAGATCGTCAACTGTGGAGTCAGAGTCTATCCATGGGTTCTAAACCTTTTCAAGTTTCTTGGGGCAGCCTGCCAGGGATGTTTTTGCATATTTTGCACACATTATAAAATAAACAGGCCTGCATATTGGTTAAAACCTCCAAATAGTATATATTTTCTGAAAGTAAAGACCCTGGAGAATAAAATGGTGGTAGTTCAGAATTTTATAATTTTTTTTATGTCACATGATATTAGTACAACAGTTTATCAAGTGCAAATTTTCAATAAAAATACACTAGTTATTTTATTGCACACAAACACACGCCCCTGACGACGTTCTGATTGGACAAAATGCGTAGGGTGGAGACTGGTTATCTCGTTTCACGTCGTTACACGCGCGGACCACGGTAATCTTGTGGGTTGTCTGTTCATTCCTATGTTTTATAACACGCTCGTTTTACATGATTTTAAATGTGAGTATCCAGATTTATCTGCAATAAAGCTTTTTACTGTGTTGATATACTGCGCCATGAGGAGTTGTTTGCCTTTATTTTGATGCATGAGACCTGTGGATTCACCATCCCTGATGGTTATACAGGATCCATTTGCAAGTTGTCTTAGAGGAGAGGAGATCAGCCAGAGGATTACTAGAATGCCTGCTTGACCACCTAAAATCTAGTGGTCCATATTTTGGGGTAAGAGGCCCGGTGTGTTGGTGTTCGGTGGAGGATCTATTATTCACCTGTAGTCTAGTTATACACCTTTGGTGTCCTCTAAAGACTTATAGGCTCTTTCTGGACTCATGTGCTGCTTTATATACACGTGTCTGTGAATACTTATGAATTTCTGTGTGTGTATATGTTTTTTTTAGCGCTGAATATTATTTCTTTTTACAAAAACACAGTTACCCAAAGCTTTGGTAAAGTACAAAAGAAGAGGTTGTGCTTAGTAAATAGATAGCCAACGTGTTAAACCTTAAAATTGCACATGTGACAAACTTCCGTACTGAAAATATTCTATAGGCAATGCTTTCAAAAGGTTTTTACAGGTCATCAGTTTAGAGTTACCCATGAATAAAGGCTTAGAATTATTGCTCTAATGCTGTGTGGCATTATTTAACATGTGTAGTGCAATCATCGGTTTGCAAGTAGTTACCCCTAATGTGTGTACGTGGGAGTAGGGGAGGGGGGCTCAACATTTTTTGGATGGGGGTTGTAAATGCTTTGATGTACCTTTTACACTTTTTCACTTAACTTTATTGGTATCACATAGGGGACCGATAACCCCCTATTTGATAGCATACTTATAGTGGCAGGTTCTCCTTAGTGAGATATCATATTAGACAAAATCCTCGTCACTTCAGTGTTCCTACTAGCTATAGGGGAAAGGCTGTTTGCTGGTCTCCCTACCCTCTGCCTGGCAAAACCTGACATGGTTCTGGGCCCGCAGATGGGATAACAGAACCTGTGAAACATGATAAAAGGTGGCTTCCTGGGGAAATTCAAAAGCTTGGGACATTTGAATGCATTCCCAGCTGCTGTGGCATACCCCCCCCCCTCCCCAACTCTCAACTCTTAACTAACATCAGTTGTATGCAAGCCCTTGGAGGGGATGGTAAGGGACTATATACAAGATTTTAGTAATGACAACGGTTTCATTAGCAGTAATCAGCAAGAATTCATGAAGAATTGTTCTTGGCAAACCACTCTATTACCTTCTATGAGGAGGTGAGCGGTCAGCTAGATAAAGTAAGGCCCGTAGATGTGGTGTATCTGAATTTTGCAAAAGCATTTGACACAGTTCCCCATAAACGTTTACTGTAAGTAAGGTCCGTTGGCATGGACCATAGGGTGAGTACATGGATTGAAAACTGGCTACAAGGGCAAGTTCAGAAGGTATTGATAAATGGGGAGTACTCAGAATGATCCGGGGTGGAAAGTGGGGTCCCCCCAGGGTTCTGTCCTGGGACCAATCCTATTTAATTTATTCATAAGCGACCTGGAGGATGGGGTAAACAGCTCAATCTCTGTATTTGCAGATGATACTAAGTTAAGCAAGGCAATAATTTCTCCGCAGGATGTGGGAACCTTGCAAGAAGATCTGAACAAATTAATGGGGTGGGCAACTACATGGCACATGAGGTTTAATGTAGAAAAATGTAAAATAATGCATTTGGGTGGCAAAAATATGAATGCAATCTACTCATTGTGGGGAGAACTTCTGGGGGAATCTAGGATGGAAAAGACCTGGGGATCCCCCCTGTGGATTGAAAATCCAGACCTCTATTTAAAAAAAAACAATGACCTGCTTCTTCTTCCTTATTCTCTCATCTGATATCAGGAGGGTGGCTGTAAAGTTATTGTTTAACAGATGAGTGTTATGTCATATAGCAGTCAGTTCAAGGATGCTGAGAGTGCATCCAGCCTACGGAGCATCCCAAATCACACTCAGGATAGTGCAGATTTCCTCCATTAGTCATTTTTCTGCAAGGTTGTGGGTAAGTTGCTATGGGCCAATAACCAGGGCTATTACAGCGGTTACACAGGGTAACGCAGTTCCGGCACCCCCAGCACTGAATGTATGTAATTGCAAGGGGTGCTGTACTGGATGGTCTATTAATGCTGGCTGCTATTGTTGCTGGAGGGGTAAATTTTTGTGTAGCGGTCTATTGTTGCTGGGGAAGTCTATTGTTGCTGACGGGGGATCTATTGTTGCTGGGGGTCAGTTGTTGCTGGAAGTGATCTACTGTTTAGGGAAGGGGTCTGTTGTTACTGGCTGCTGGATAATATATTGATTCTGGCTGATGGGAAAGCTACTGTTGCTGCTGGAGTGGTATTTTGTTGTGTGGGTCCATTGTTGCAAGGGAGGGGGGGTCTAATGTTTCGGGCGAATCCATTGTTGCTGGGGCAGGGGGTCTATTGCTGCTGGCTGTGGGGGATCTTTTTTTACTAGTTTCCTTGTTACAAACTCCATACAAAATGATGGTTGTTGTAATTACCATAAAATGATACTTGAATCTGTATTCTATAAAAAGGGGCGGTACTGGGAAGGAGATAGAGGATGGAACTAAGGAACGGTGCTTGGAGGTGGGAAGGGGGCAGAGACAAGATGTGACTCAGAAGGGGGGAGTATTTCCACCTATGCGCTGAGAAAAAAAGGCCTGCTACAAGTATGGCATTTCAATTAAACTCCACATTTTAGAGCCATACATTGTTTTAAGAAGTACTATGTCTCCTTGACTGTATAGTGTGTTTTATTACAAAGATAAACTTAGCCTTAAAATGCCATAGTTTACATCTCATTTGCAAAATTATTATGTATGTTTTTCATGCTTTCATAGTTTCATAGTTTCCTCGCACAACCCAAAAACATTCTAGTAAGTGAACTGGTTCAAGAATTTGCATATGTATGCATACAGTGCTAACATATAAGGAGAGTTCATAGCCTTCTTTAAGTTATGGCTTGAAAAGGGGTCTCCAAACTTTCCATACAAAGGGCAAGTATACTGTCTTTAAGACTTTGAGGGCTGGAGTAAATAATACCTCTGGTGGTGGTGTTCAGTTTCATAGAGCTTGTGATCAGTAGGAAGAGCAATAGTGCCCTGTTATTGGCGTCAGTGGGAGGAATGGTGCCCCATCATTGGTATCAGTGAATAGAATAGTGTTCCACTATTGGTGTCAGTGGATGAAATAGTGCTCCATCATTGGTGTCAGTGGTAGGAATAGTACCCCATCATTAGTGTCAGTGTATGGAATAGTGCCTCATCATTGGTGTCAGTGGATGGAATAGAGCCCCATCATGGGTGTCAGTGGATGAAATAGTACCTCATCATTGCTATCAGTGAGATGAATAGTGCCCCACCATTGGTGTCAGTGGATGGAATAGTGTCCCATCATTGGTGTCAGTGGATGGAATAGTACCCCATCATTGGTGTCAGTGGATGGAATAGTGCCCCACCTTTGGTGTTAGTGGATAAAATAGTACCTCATCATTGCTATCAGTGAGACAAATAGTGCCCCATCATTCATGTCAGTGGATGGAATCGTGCCCCATCATTCATGTCAGTGGATGGAATCGTGCCCCATCATTCATGTCAGTGGATGGAATAGTGCCCTATCATTGGTGTCGGTGGATGGAATAGTACCCCATCATTGGTGTCAGTGGATGGAATAGTGCCCCATCATTCATGTCAGTAAATGGAATAGTGCCCTATCATTGGTGTCAGTGGATGGAATAGTGCCCCATCATTGGTGTCAGTGGATGTAATAGTGCCCCATTCTTGGTGTTAGTGAGAGGATTAGTGCCCCATCGTCGCTATCAGTAAGAAGAATTGTGCCCCATCATTGCTATCAGTGGGAGGGATAGTGCCCCCTCATTTGTGTCAGTGGGAGGAATAGTGCCCCATCATCTGTGTCAGTGGATGGAATAGTTCCCCATCATTGATATTGGAGGGAAGAATAGTGCCCCATTGTTGATGTCAGTTAGGGGAATTATGCTCTACTGTTGGTGTCAATGTTAGAAATAGTGCCTCAAATCAGCGGGAGGAATAGTGCCCCAAGGGCCGGATAAAGACTAGCAAAGGGCCGCATCCAGCCCTTGGGCTGAAGTTTGGAGAATACTGTCCTAGATGATCAATGTGTAGGTTTGGATATCCAAGTATAATTTCGAACAAAAAATTGTACAAAAATTCTAAGTACATTCAAATGTTGTTCAAAAGTGGTTCAAGATTTATTTTGCTTTTAACATGCAATTTTTGGAATGAATGGACTTTACCAAATACAAACCACATTCACTGCTAGAAATTCATACATTTAAGAAAAAGTTCCCATCCTGCTGATTCAAATTTTTCTTGTGACTGAAATGAATGTGACTTGACCCCACTAATGATTACCATGTTTCCCCGAAAATAAGACCTAGCGTGATTGTCGGTAATGGCTGCAATATAAGCCCTACCCCCCAAATAAGCCCTAGTTAAAGTCCTTGTAGGTCTTATTTTCGGGTAAACAGGGTAGGGCTTATTTGAGGGGTAGGGCTTATATTGCAGCCATCACCAACAATCACGCTAGGTCTTATTTTCGGGGGAAACAGGGCAACCCGGACGAATGTACTTATGCCCCGTACACACGGTCGGACATTGATCTGACATTCCGACAACAAAATCCTAGGATTTTTTCCGACGGATGTTGGCTCAAACTTGTCTTGCATACACACGGTCACACAAAGTTGTCGGAAAATCCCAACGTTCTGAATGCGGTGACGTAAAACACGTACGTCGGGACTATAAACAGTAGTATCCAATAGCTTTTATCTCTTAATTTATTCTGAGCATGCGTGGCACTTTGTGCGTCGGATTTGTGTACACACAGATTTTGTTGTCGGAAAATTTTATATCCTGCTCTCAAACTTTGTGTGTCAGAAATTCCGATGGAAAATGTGTGATGGAGCCTACACACGGTCAGAATTTCCGACAACAAGGTCCTATCACACATTTTTGGAAAATCCGACCGTGTGTACGGGGCATTAGAATGAAAAATACTGAACGGGAATCTACTAGTGTATATCCAGCTTTACACAAGGGGGGGGGTCGCTAAATGGAACAGTGGGGGAGCAAAGAAAGGGGCAGCGGAGCAAAGAGTATATAATGCTGGGGCATTAAACTACAGTATAAATAAATTCAGGGTAAAATTAGGCACATGGACTAATATCAGCAATCCCAAGAAATTTATACTGCTTTCTTACATTATATGAACTCCGGCTGTGTATTTAGCTTTTTGGAATAGTAGCCCTTTCATTATATATAATGTTTTCTTCATGTAGGACTGGAGACGGAATGTTCTCAAACCGTACAGATAACCATCACACATGGTCATCCTTTCCACCTACTGTAAGGCTCTCCTTACAAGGCCATTTTCATGTATGTCACCCCATCCATCAGCTTGGATATTCCAGGCACAGTCCATCTAGAAGCTTTGACAAGCACACTGGCTGGCAATCTGTACCCTCTATATGAATACAGCAAAGCAGTATGATTTTGGCGCATTGTTCGATGAATGTTTGATACAGTAAAATGTTGCTTTTCTCAAGCTGTCAGATAATAGCGCACAAAGCGTCTGCGGGGGAGTTGAGAGGAACAGAATGTTAACCTGTTCAGAACTGAATAGATGTAATTAGACTGGAGAGTGCAGAAGAATGAAAGGCCACAGAGGCATTTTCTTCCATAGAGATTACATCATCATAAGTCCTTCTGTACTGCAGGCTAAATAATTATATAGAGAATGAATTCTGTATTTTTCCAGCTCATTCTTGGGGGTCTCACTAGAATTATACATTTATTTTTTTGATAAGCTAATAATATGAATATATTAACATATCACATTTACTGTAGTCATATGTTGCCTTTTGGAAGTTGCCATGAAGCCTTTCTTTCATTTACAATGATTAGTGTGGTTGTTATTTATTGTATAGAAAATGCTTTACACTGTATTTCTGGAGTATTACAAAAACGCACGTTTTCTATCCCTTCATGTCTTTTTCAAGTTTTGTTCTTAACCACTTCAGCCCCGGAAGGTTTTACCCCCTTCATGACCAGGCCATTTTTTGTGATACAGCACTGCGTCGCTTTAACTGACAATTGTGCAGTCGTGCAATGCTGTACCCAAACAAAATTGACGTCCTTTTTTTCCCTCCACAAATAGAGGTTTATTTTGGTGGTATTTGAACACCTCTGTGGTTTTCATTTTTTGCGCTAAAAACAAAATCAAGCGATAACTTTAAAAAGAAAACAATATTTTTTTCTTTTTGCTATAAAACTTACCCGATAAACAAAAAAACAAAAAAAAAACGTATTCATCAATTTAGGCCAATATGTATTCTGCTACATGATTTTGGTAAAAAAAATCTCAATAAGCGTATATTGATTGGTTTGCGCAAAAGTTATAGCATCTACAAACTATGGGATATATTTATGGAATTTTTATTTCTTTATTTATTTTTTACTAGTAATGG
This sequence comes from Lithobates clamitans, assembly GCA_037952925.1. Lineage (NCBI taxonomy): Eukaryota > Metazoa > Chordata > Amphibia > Anura > Ranidae > Lithobates > Lithobates clamitans. Next base: position 455,106 of record JBBGZY010000992.1, on the reverse strand, counting down.
CGGCAATCTGCGATTTTTAACGGGACTGTGACATTGCCGTGGACTAATTAGGCACTAAGTGACACTTTTGGGGACCAGTGACACCAATACAGTGATCAGTGCTAAAAAAAATGCTCTGTCACTGTACAAATAAATTACGTACAAAAATATACTAAGCTAAGTAGGGCAATAACTTCTCCGCAGGATGTGGAAACCTTGCAAAAAGATCTGAACAAATTAATGGGGTGGGCAACTACATGGCAAATGAGGTTTAATGTAGAAAAATGTAAAATAGTGCATTTGGGTGGCAAAAATATGAATGCAATCTATACACTGGGGGGAGAACCTCTGGGGGGATCTAGGATGGAAAAGGACCTGGGGGTCCTAGTAGATGAGAGGCTCAGCAATGGCATGCAATGCCAAGCTGCTGCTAACAAAGCAAACAAAATATTGGCATGCATTAAAAAGGGGATCAACTCCAGAGATAAAATTATAATTCTCCCACTCTACAAGACTTTTGTCCGGCCTCACCTAGAGTATGCTGTCCAGTTCTGGGCACCAGTCCTCAGGAAGGATGTACTGGAAATGGAGCGAGTACAAAGAAGGGCAACAAAACTAATAAAGGGTCTGGAGGATATTAGTTATGAGGAAAGGTTGCAAGCACTGAACTTATACTCTCTGGAGAAAAGATGCTTGAGAGGGGATATGATTTCAATATGCAAATACCATACTGGTGACCCCACAATAAGGATAAAACTTTTTCGCAGAAGAGAATTTTAACAAGACTTGTGGCCACTCATTAAAATTAGAAGAAAAGAGGTTTAACGTTAAACTACGTAGAGGGTCCTTTACTGTAAGAGCGGCCAGGATGTGGAATTCCCTTCCACAGGCGGTGGTTTCAGTGGGGGGCATTGATATTTTCAAGAAACTATTAGATAAGCACCTGAACGACTGCAACATACAGGGATATACAATGTAATACTGACATATAATCACACACATAGGTTGGACTTGATGGACTTGTGTCTTTTTTCGACCTCACCTACTATGTAACTATGTAACGATGAAAATGCTGTCACCAAATCTAAGGTCATGTAAACTACATTATATTTAAACTTTGGTTTTTGGGTTGACAAAAACACTTGAGTACTGTCTATGATTCTTTTTTTATTTGCAGTAACTTCCAAATTTTAGGACATGCTTTTGGGGTGTTTTGTACGTGTTAAACCTTGTGCTAAATTGTGGTTATTGGGGATTGCTGCAACTTAATCATGAATACTGGACCCAACAAAACACTATAAGTAAAAAGTTTGCTATCCCTTTACATGTAAATCAATCGACAAACCAGTGCATACAATCAAATTATAACACATCAGATTAAGAAAAATACATGTGAAGATTCAAAGAAAATTTCAAATAGATCACTAATTAGTATTTATAAAAAATACATATTCAAAAAGTCCATATGCAATAAATTAATAAATTCAGCATAAGGTGCCCATGTGCCTTCAAAGTGCCCAGTGCTCAAACAATGTAAAAGTGCCCCAGTGCAGAAAGGTCTTAAAAAAAAATAGCCTCTTACCAGACAAGAGAGATCCCAAGTTATACAGATCAAATGCGCTAAAACTCTCCAAGATAACTGATGCTCTCTCTCACCATCAAGGATCCGGGTAGCTCAGTGACCCCATAAGTAAGTTACAGCCATGGTGTCTCCACAATAACAGTACAACTTGATCACAAGTGAAGTTGTACTTTGCATAGGAATCTAATTCAAGGCTTAGTGAATGTGGTGAAATTTCACCTTGCAAAGAATACCCAAAAACGTATAAGGAAAATAAAACAGAAAACATGTATGCTTTAACATGATTGGATGATGGAAGTCACCAGAACTTTACCATATTCACATTTAACCGAACAGCCTATTTGCCTTTCGTAAATATCTTTCATCAGATGTTGTTGATGGTGACATTTGAATTCACAAGTTCAGTATTGCAAATCAAAATTGCTTGCTCCTTAGCCACTATCCTGCCTATAGTTTTCCAAGCAAATCACATTAGTAGGCTGAATCTGTAAAAATAATTGTGGCATTATCATTTGTAAGACTTCTCGCCAAGCCCACCTGCTATGCACGTCAAATCAAATTCACTTCAGCAGCTAGAACTTGCTGGATGTCAATTGTTGTTACTGGAAGGCATCATTACTAATTCTGGAATCAATAAGCTTTGGAAAATTTTAGAGTCAATAATTCAACAGGGCAATAGGGTCCTTATTTGTTTGTTTTCTCGAAATGCTTTCTCTAAATCAAGGGGTTATAGCCATGTTGTCCCATTTATACTCGGTACAGAGCTCTCAAAAGCCAAGCGCCTACAGTAAACTAGGCACTAGTTATGAAAATAATTAGAAAATAAATTGCCACTAGTTTGATTTCAGGCTGCTCTGTTTTTTGTACTTCAATGGTGAAGTGCTACATTGCCTCAATTCATAACAGGGACATCGAAAATGTTGTATATCATCCACAATCTCCTACTAGTTCCAGTTCATAACACATTCAGACAAGACCAGATTTAGCTTTAGGCACTGTAGGCAAGTACCCAAGGCCATATTTTTTTATTAGGCTCAGTAGACTTCCTAAGGGTTGTGTTAAAATTGGCGTTTTCCCGCACAGTTATCAAATAAAACATATTTCATATGGCACTAAAGGAAATCTCAATTCATATAAGATTATCAGTATATCATCTGGTATTCTTCCTTGTGGTTGGCCAGGATCAGCAAAACTCTAAAATATTTTAATTGTCTAAATCCCACCATACATATTACGCTGACTGAACAAACTTTGTACTCTATTTTAGCTTTACCAAAGCAATATAATATGAGGACTTACCTAAACAATCCATTTAAAGTGGTAGTAAACATAGATTTTTGACTTGCCTATAATAAGGCTTACTTGTAGGTACAGTGAATATCTCCTAAACTTGCACCGTCTAGGAGATATTCCTACTGAATGAAGCTGATGACGTCACCGGCCCATGCGCTCTGAAGGTCCGGCATACAGTGCCTGACCTTCAAAGTCCGTGCCGTAAACGAGGGCTCCCGCGTGAATGCGAGAGATTGACGTCATCGTGGCCCTGCCCACGCATGTAGCCAGAGGCTGCGAACCCTGTCAGCGGTGACAGCGTGCCGCTGGAGGGCTTAGTTTTAAGGTAAGTCTCACCTAATGCGATGCATATTAGCACATTATGCATTTGTCTTACAGGGGAACGTTTATTTTTTTCTTTTCAGTGGTTTACTACTGCTTTAATGTGTATCCAATCATACAGGCATCTGTACATCTAAGGCTGAATTCACACCTGAGCTGGGCAAATTCAAGCATTATCTAAGCATTTTTGTGCACTTTGCACACATAAATGTGCATATTAGATGCATACATACTGTATGCATTTTAGCTTCAGGTGTTTTTATTTTAGCCAATGGAGAGTTGTATGGGAAAGAGACCAGTTCTTACAGGCTAAAAAAAGGTCAAATACACCTAAAAAAAAAGTAACAAAATGCTCTATTCATGTGTTTACAGGTGTTCCCATCAAGCACTTAAGTCTATGGGGCCAAAACTACTCAATGCTGCCCTAAAAGTAGCTCATGTATCTTTTGGAGCCACCGTTTAAATACATAGGATTTTGTTTTTTAAGAGTTTTTTTAGCTTTGAGCTTCAAGCTACAGAACACTCACAGGTGTGAATTGAGCCTCAATAAAATTGTACAGTCAGATTCTAACTTGTCTGGTGAGCTTTGGATTTGTGCTTCGTAGATGGAGTGAGTTTTAAGCCTTGTTCACACAGGCCGAAAACTGTCCAAAAATTGCTGGTTGCTGGTCTATTCTACAGAAGCTGGTCTAGCGACCGGATTTTGTAGAACGGGCATGCTGGAAAACCAGCATTTGACCCACTTCCAATCAGCGCTAGCAGCCTACTACTATTTTATCAAAATTACCCCCTAAAACTAACACCATCCCAACCTAACTTCTGAATCAAATCTTATAATTTTTTAAACCCTATTCAGATCATACTCATCTTGTTCTACTCCAGCAGCCTTTTCACCGATTCAGTGCCTTGCCAAAAGTATGCAGTGTTGATATTCTGATGCCAGAATAAATTGTTTAAAGTATACAAGGCCCATGGAGCCATGGGTATATTGTGCCCTGTAAGAGTGGTTGGTGACAGTGGCAGCTGCTGCTCAAAATTTGGTGGGGGGGTGCAAACAAACTGAAAAATTCTAAAAAATCCATAAAAAAAAACATCAATTGCAGCCTCACTGTGCCCTCAATTGCAGACACAGTGTCCATAAAATGCAGCCACGGGGGCGTGGCCTACCGTCACTGAAGATGGACGCTTAGCTCCACAGCTCTGCAGTGAAGAGAGACACCGGAGCGAATAGAGCCCGCTACAGACACTCAATCGCCACCAGATTTGTGCCAGTGAACCATCACCCCACCGCCGACGATGTCCCGCAAGAGGATGGGAGAACACAGGCCCAAGAAGCTGACATCCTTCATGTTCCCTCCGGAGGACAGGGACTGGCAAGATGGTGGCGGCGGCGGCCTATCCACAGCAAACGAGGCTTATACAGATCTCCCTGATGACTCACAGGGAGAAATAGGACCCTCAGAAGAGAGAGTGTATCCTGCACCAGACACAGGTACCGATCCCCTTACCAGCAGCCCTGCCAAAGCCAGGATGCGGATGGATGCATCATACCCGAGGCCTCCCACTGCCCTAACAGAGCCCCAGGCTTTCACTCCCATGCAATCCGGCCAGGCCCTACACAGCTCTATGGCATCCTTCCCCACATCAGGCCAACCTGTAATTGACACTACTTTAAAAGACATGCTCATGTCTTTACAGACATCACTGATGACAGACTTGTCATCAATGTTCCGTAAAATCTCCACTGACATGCAGCACATGGGGAACAGAGTATCTAACATTGAAAGAGGCATGAGCGAATGCACAACCACAGTAAATGACCTAATTGATGCACACGATGAAATCAAGGAAGAGCAGGAATGGGTCCGCGCCAAGCTGGCCGATTTAGAAGACCGCTCAAGGCGGAATAATGTTAAATTACGCGGGGTCCCGGAGAACATCCCACCAGCAGACCTTCCCAAGTTCGCTAAAGATCTCATTCACACCATCTTACCAGATACATCCCCCAGAGACATCATCATAGACAGGATCCACAGAATAGCGAAACCCTCACATCTGGCAGCCTCAATACCCAGAGATATACTCATGCGTATACACTTTTATCACATAAAAGAAAAACTGATGATTGAAGCCAGAGCCAAATCACCACTATCAAGACCGTTTGAGGGTATCCAGATCTTCCTAGATCTATCCAAATACACGCTACAACTCAGGAGGAACCTGAATTCTATCACTAAGGGGCTTAACAACCATAAAATCCTGTATAAATGGAGATACCCGGCAACCCTCCTCATAACCAAGAATGGATCCACCCATACAATTAATGATCTACAAAAAGGCATGCGCCTCCTGTACGAATGGGGCATCATAATAGAAGCACCCAAAAATGAAAATCCACCTCTACAGCAACGTAGATCACCACAATCACGCCGCAACCAAGGAACAAAAGATCTCCCAAACAAAACATGAACCCAAGCCCAGGAGGGCCAACAACACTGTTAACTAAGTTCTCTCTCACTGAACGCTGCATTTGTTCGATTGTTTAGTGCAGTCATCTCAGTACGAACTGTTTTTACCCCCATAGCGGCTCAGCTGAAACCAGCCTTTTTCACGCCGCCTTACTATTTTATTTTGTTCTGTTCAAATTTTTACATAACTAAGGGGGAAGAAGGAGAAAGTGTTATACGTTTTCTTGTTGTTTTCTTAATTTCTTCTTCCCTCCCTTTCTATGCAGTACTACAGGTAACTAAAGTAAACTGAACTGCTACTCTCTACCATAGCATCGAACCCACATCACCAAAGACCACAGCCACCAACAGTTCCACGTCTGCAAGCAACATCAACCACTAATATAAGAAAAAAAAAAATATATATATATATACATAAAATGCAGCCACTGTGCCCCATAAAATGTAGCCTCTGTGCCCATCAAATGCAGCCTCTGTGCCCATCATATGCAGCCTCTGTGCCCATCATATGCAGCCTCTGCACCCATCATATGCAGCCTCTGCGCTCATCATATGCAGCCTGTGCCCATCATATGCAGCCTGTGCCCATCATATGCAGCCTGTGCCCATTATATGCTGCCACTGTGACCCCCCTGCTTGCCCGCTTACCGTCTGACCGCCACTTACCCCATCCTGGTCAGGCAGTGGGTGACGGCAGCGAGATGTGGGACATGCAGTGGGTCAAGCGACGGCTCCTGCATCCTCCATGCTGCTCTGTCCTCCCGTGCGTCTATTCTTCCAGTCCAATAGGATTCCAAACGGAGTGCCTGTGCCTTCAGCCAATAAGGTGACGGGTATTAAATCCGTGCCTCCTGATTGGCTGAGAGGCGGTTCAGTGTTAGAAAAGCAAATATTCCTTTGCTTTTCTAACACACCTGGGTGGACATTGAGCGCAATGCTTTGCGCTCCAAGTTCACCTTTTTTGAAGCCTATTAGAGCTTATGGCTCTAATCAGGTACTTCAAAAAAACACCCCTGCCTCTGGAATTCAGGCACCCGGCATCCGAAAAGGGGCCAGACGCCTGAATGAGGGGTGGCTACAGCGGCCATGAATAGATTCATGCTATGCATAAATCTATCCACTGAAAACTCTGTATGGAAAGACCTGTGACTTATGTCTCATAGTGAATGAATGAGGAAGAGTTCCTGAACGTTGCTATTCTGGAAATACATGAAATATTGAAATGTGACTAATGGAATGGAAATATATTTCTCTTTGCCCCTGTTCCATATGTTACCGTCATTTGGCTTGCTCCTTCCTTTGCTATTGTGTTGAGATTCCATAGTATACCAGGCCTGACCAAGAGGTCCTTTGTGGCCTTAACATATTGTTACTGATACTGTTTGTGATTTGATCTCTTTGGTTACAGATCCATGGTGTGCTGGCGACATAAGTTTTCTATTAACAGTATGTTATTATACAACACTGAAAGCCCATGTCTAGGTAAATTCTAAAGTATTCTCCCTCACCATCTTCCTGCGCCCAGCAATCCACAAATAATTTTTTGTAAAGCTATACAAAGCTGTTTCTTTCTTATCTGAGTTTGCCATCACATTATCCGCCATAGCAACTAGGAAGCAACCCAAAGCAGCTTAAAAAGCACCTCATAAGCTTATTATTGACAAAATAAATAAACTCAAAAGCAAGTCAAATCTGCAGAAAAAAAACAAGCTATTTGCATTTGACTTCTGACTCTAAAGCTTAGTAGGCTTTTTCTGTTCAGCACAGCAGGGCTGAACAAAAACCAAAAAAAAATGAAAGTTCCGGAGGAGCCGCTATACTAACCATGCAATGTTAGTACAGCGATCTCCCCTGCTGTGCTATTGTGTTCTGACAGGGGGACGCCCCCCCACCATAACACTCCGGTCAGCGCTCTCAGCCCTTGGCTGAGAGCACTGATTGGGTGCGGATTGGCAGACCTTTTTCAGTCATGCCATATTGACAGAAGCCAGCTGAATGGCCAAGTTCTGTTGGACCGGCTGCAGTAGACACTGGCTGAATGTCGGCCAGTTTCTATTGAAATTCAGCCTGCATGTACTAGGCTTTAAGCTGTAAATAAAGGGATCAGTCACAGACACAAAATAGCCTCCCACTAATTCTAATTATCTTACAGCAGAGCGGAAACAGACAACTTTTTTTGGTTATCTGGTTTAACAGCTTCAACTCTTCTGGGAAGGCTGTCCACAAGGCTTAGGAGTGTGTCTATGGTAATGCTTGACCAATTTTCCAGAAGCACATTTGTGAGATCAGGAACTGATGTTGGACAGTTTGTGGATGGCCCCTTCCTTTTCCAACGTGACTACACAGCAGTGCACAAAGCAAGGTCCAAAAAGACATGGATGAGCGAGTTTGGGGTGGAGGAACTTGACTGGCCTGCACATGTGAAGTCCTGACCTTAACCTGATAGAGAATCTTTGGGATTAATTAGAGAGGAGACTGCGAGCCAGGCCTTCTTGTCCAACATCAGTGCCTGACCTCACAAATGAGCTTCTGGAAGAATGGTCAAACATTCAATATGCAATAAGAAGTGTAAGAAAGCAATCAGGGCGGCTACAAAAGACTACAAGAGACACATAGCGGAAGAGAGTAAAAAAAAATCCAAAGAAAATTTTTTAGATATATTAACAGTAAAAAGGCAAGATTAGAGCACATTGCCTACTTAAAAGACGAGGATGGGAAGAGGGTTATGGATGACACAGAGAAGGCAACTGTACTAAATGCCTTCTTCTCCTCAGTTTTTATGCAGGAAAAGGAGGGGTATACCGACCGCAATACTACTGTTAGTGACACATCACAGGGCATACCCTTGTGGATAACAGAGGCAGGAGAGAAGGAAAGACTTAAACTTAATACAAATAAATCACCAGGACCAGATGGCTTACACCTGAAAGTCCTCAGAGAACTCAGTCAGGTTATAGTCAGACCATTATTCCTAATCTTTGCAGACAGCATACTGACAGTATTTGTACCAGCTGATTGCAGAAAGGCCAATGTGGTACCAATATTCAAAAAAGGACAGAGACAAATACCTGGAAACTACAGGCCAGTCACCCTAACATCAATAGTAGGTAAATTATTGGAGGGGACGATAAGGGACTATATTCAAAAATTTACTGAAGAAAAAAATATCATTAGTGGTTATCAGCATGGGTTTACGAAAGGTTGTTCTTGCCAGACCAATCTGTTAAAATTCTATGAGGAAGTGAGCTGCCATCTAGACCAGACAAGACCTGTGGATTTAGTGTACCTGGATTTTGCAAAAGGCATGGACCATAAGGTTTGCTCTTCGGTAAAAAACTGGTTACAGGGGCGTGTCCAAAAAACGTGTATTTAGACTGGTCTGGGGTGGTGAGTGGGGTACCCCAAGGTTCTGTCTTGGGACCGATTCTATTCAATTTATTCATAAATGATATAGAGGATGCAATAAATAGCTCAACTTCCGTTTTTGCAGATGACACAAAATTAAGCAGGGCAATAACTTCACATCAGGATATAGAAATTTTATAGAAAGACCTGAACAAAATAAGAAAATACAAAAATGAGTTGAGATAAAGAGGACTAGGAGTGGGCCAACATCCCTGTGTACAGTATACAGAGAGCAAGGTTCCCCCTTGTGGGATTTTAAAGGCCCTAATGGTTATATAACACCAAAAGACAATATGAATGATATATATAAAAAAAGAAATTTATTATAGTATATACAGTTCAAAGCAAACAATGAATAATGAATAATAAAAACGTGGCTGATACAGTTACACATCAATATGATACATTGGTTAGATGCTGTGAGGGATCAGAGGACACCATATGGAGTGCAGGCTCCACACCCAACGCGTTTTCAAATTACTTCCTTCTTCAGGGGTGTATCAAGGGATCAAAGCATCATACTATAAATGCAAATAGATAGAATTTAGCCAGATGCAGCATAGTGGAATATATACAATATATGGCCTTTGCCCATTCTAGTGCCAAGTCACAAACAGACTTACATGTTGATGATGGAAAATCGCATATTAGCCACAGAGGATATACAGATTTAAAAACAGCCAAATCCAGCCAGGAGTATCCCATGCGCCAAGACCACTCACCATCACCGAGGCTAAACAGAAGGACGCCCAGCAAGGTCAGACAGGGGAAGGAGCCCAGCAGGGCTCCTTCCCCTGTGCAGCAAAAAAGGTCCTTAAATTCTGAATGGTATGGCTGCTGAGCAAGAAAAGCAGGTATACGTATAAGTAACATGAAGCCACACTTAAGCTGTAAATCACAGCAAAAATGCTGCTTGCAAAAATCACAAAAAAAACAGCAGGGGAAAAGGTATGGTACTAGTCTGGGCGAATGAATGCCCTAATCAGAAAACTAAAGTTAAATAAAAATCATCAATGCCATGGAAAGTAAAGCTAAGAACATATATGTGAATATAACCATGAAAGTAATAATCTGGAGGCTTAAAGGTCAAAAAAGTAATTGACCTGTGTACTGGATATTTATGGTCCTATGCTTCGCAAATATATTGACCATCTGGGAAAAATCCCATAAGCACACAAAGGAAACATCACATCAACTCTTAACAAGAAAGATCATGGATTAAAGCATCCCCTGGATAGTGGTAGAGACCCTTGCCGAGTAGCCTATGGGGGTAACTGAGCAAGCCCAGCAGTGCTTCTTAAATCACCGACATTAATAATAATAACAAAAATGAATAATAAAAATGCCATAAATCTATCCCCTATTTTGTAGACGATATAACTTTTGCGCAAACCAATCAATATACACTTATTGTGATTTTTTTTACCAAAAATATGTAGAAGAATACATATCAGCCTAAACCGAGAAAGACTTGCTTTTTTTTATATTTTTTGGGATATTTATTATAGCAAAAAGTAAAAAATATTGCTTTTTTTTTCAAAATTGTCGCTCTTTTTTTGTTTATAGTGCAAAAAAATAAAAACCGCAGAGGTGACCAAATACCACCAAAAGAAAGCTCTATTTGTGGGAAAAAAAAGACGTCAATTTTGTTTGGGTACAGCATCGCACGACCGTGCAATTGCCAGTTAAAGCGGCGCAGTGCCAAATCATAAAAAATGCTCTGGTCATTAAGGGGGTAAAATCTTCCGGGGCTGAAGTGGTTAAAAAAAAAACACAACATACAGACTCTGACACACATACGCCTACAAAGGTTGCACTGGCTGGACTATTGTCTCTATTCAACTTACCTACTATGTAAATATGTAACTATTTCCATAGACACATTCCTAAACCTTGTGGACAGCCATCCCAGAAGAGTTGAAGCTGTTATAGCCGCAAAGGGTGGGCCAACTCAATATTGAACCCTATAGACTAATGCCCCGTACACACGGTCGGATTTTCAGATGGAAAATGTCCGATCGGAGTGTGTTGTCGGAAATTCCGACCATGTGTGGGCTCCATCGGACATTTTCCATCGGATTTTCCGACACACAAAGTTGGAGAGCAGGAGATAAAATTTTCCGACAACAAAATCCAATGTCGGAAATTCCGATCGTGTGTACACAAATCCGATGGACAAAGTGCCACGCATGCTCAGAATAAATAAAGAGATGAAAGCTATTGGCCACTGCCCCGTTTATAGTCCCGACGTACGTGTTTTACGTCACCGCGTTTAGAACGATCGGATTTTCCGACAACTTTGTGTGACCGTGTGTATGCAAGACAAGTTTGAGCCAACATCCATCGGAAAAAATCCTAGGATTTTGTTGTCGGAATGTCCGAGCAATGTCCGACCGTGTGTATGCCCTATAAGACTGGGATGCCAATAAAGTTCATGTGCTTGTAAAGGCAGGTGTCCCAATACTTTTGACAATATAGTATATATTGTACAGTATGGATGAGCCGAACACCCCCCGGTTCGGTTCGCACCAGAACCCGCGAACGGACCGCAAGTTCGCACGAACGTTAGAACCCCATTGACGTCTATGGGACTCGAACGTTCGAAATCAAAAGTGCTCATTTTAAAGGCTAATTTGCATGGTATTGTCCTAAAAAGGGTGTGGGGACCCGGGTCCTACCCCAGGGGACATGTATCAATGCAAAAAAAACTTTTAAAAACGGCCGTTTTTTCGGGAGCAGTGATTTTAATGATGCTTAAAGTAAAAAAAAAAAAGTGAAATATTCCTTTAAATATCGTACCTGGGGGGTGTCTATAGTATGCCTGTAAAGTGACGCGTGTTTCCCATGTTTAGAACAGTCCCTGCACCAAATGTCATTTTTAAAGGAAAAAATCTCATTTAAAACTGCTTGCGGGTTTAATGTCATGTCGGGTCATGGCAATATGGATGAAAATCAGTGAGACAAACGGCATGGGTACCCCCCAGTCCATTACCAGGCCCTTTGGGTCTTGTATGGATATTAAGGGGAACCCCGCACCCAAATTAAAATAAGGAAAGGTCCCTATATACTCTAAACAGCAGTATACAGGCGGTGCAAACAAGACAGGGACTGTAGGTTTGTTGTTAAGTAGAATCTGTTTGTAATTTTGAACATTTTTAACGTGTTTAGCTCCAGCCAAAAAATCTTTTCTAAGCTTTTTGGAAAACATAGGGAAGGGTTATCACCCCTGTGACATTTGTTTTGCGTCTTTCCTCCTCTTCAGAAGATTTCACCTCACTTTTTTGTCCCAATGAAAAATGTTTTTTGAAAATTTGGGTTTTTTTGTGGAACAAGGATTGGAAAGCATCAGTGGAAAGGAGAAATTGTTTTCCCATATTAACTCTTACAGGAGAGAATTTCCCTTCCTAGGGGTAGATTTCATCTCACTTCCTGTTGTCTCCTTCCGTTTGCAAGTAGGAGTCGTTTGTAAGTTAGATGTTTGAAAGTAGGGTCCTGCCCTATATACTCAGCAGAAATTTGGGCCTTAGGTGTTGCTGTGGCCAAAACACTGTAAGCCCTCACAGGGCCCTGCTGTGAAATATTAGATCAAGAATTGTAATTACATGCCCCTGTTGAACAGGAGCTGAAAAATTAGGCCTTAGGCACTGGTGCTGGTGCCACAACACTGCAACCCCTCACAGACACTCTAGTTGGAACGCAGGAACGAGCCCTGCTGCAAAGTATTGCATCAAAAATTGTAATTACACGCCCCTGTTAGACAGGGGCAGAAAAATTGGGCCTTAGGCACTGGTGCTGGTGCCACAACACTGCAACCCCTCACAGACACTCTAGTTGGAACGCAGGAACGAGCCCTGCTGCAAAGTATTGCATCAAAAATTGTAATTACACGCCCCTGTTAGACAGGGGCAGAAAAATTGGGCCTTAGGCACTGGTGCTGGTGCCACAACACTGCAACCCCTCACAGACACTCTAGTTGGAACGCAGGAACGAGCCCTGCTGCAAAGTATTGCATCAAAAATTGTAATTACACGCCCCTGTTAGACAGGGGCAGAAAAATTGGGTCTTAGGCACTGGTGCTGGTGCCACAACACTGCAACCCCTCACAGACACTCTAGTTGGAACGCAGGAACGAGCCCTGCTGCAAAGTATTGCATCAAAAATTGTAATTACACGCCCCTGTTAGACAGGGGCAGAAAAATTGGGTCTTAGGCACTGGTGCTGGTGCCACAACACTGCAACCCCTCACAGACACTCTAGTTGGAACGCAGGAACGAGCCCTGCTGCAAAGTATTGCATCAAAAATTGTAATTACATGCCCCTGTTAGACAGGGGCTGAAAAATTGTGCCTTAGGCACTGGTGGTGGCGCCCAGAACCAAAAATGTTCTTACAAGCTATCAGCGTGATGATTGAGGAGGAAGAGGATAATTACTCAGGGATAGTCACTCAGCATCAGCATAGGCAGTCTTTGAAGGGATCTGAAAAAAATTATTCAGTTACATCAGCATCAGGTGCTTGGTAGCTGGTGGTGATCCAAGACTGATTCATTTTTATGAAGGTCAGCCGATCGACCGAGTCAGTGGACAGACGCACCCTGTGATCGGTTACCACGCCTCCAGCAGCACTGAATGTGCGTTCCGAAAGAACGCTGGATGCAGGACAGGCCAGTAGCTCAATTGCATACTGTGCAAGCTCTGGCCAGTGATCCATCCTCAAGACCCAGTAACCCAGAGGATTTTCGGTGGGAAAGGTGTCCAAGTCTGATCTTGCCCCTAGGTATTCCTGCACCATGTAAAACAGACGCTGGCGATGGTTGCTGGAACCGATCATACCTTGGGGCTGCGGACCAAAAAATTGTCTGAACGCATCGGTCAGACGGCCACCTTCTCCACCGCTCCTTCTTTGACTGACTGAAGCCTCAGCAACACGTTGTCCAGAAACAGGAGTTTGTAACCTCCCAGTCTCTGGGAACGCGTTGCACAGACCTTTCTGCAAGGCCTCCCGAAGATGTTTCATCCTCTGCTCCCTCTGCGATGGCAAGATAAGGTCCGCAACCTTACCCTTGTAACGTGGATCAAGGAGGGTTGCCAGCCAGTATTGGTCCTTCTCCTTGATACCACGAATACGAGGATCCTTACGCAGGCTTTGCAGGATCAGGGAGGCCATGCAGCGTAGGTTTGCTGAGGCATTCGGTCCGGAGTCCTCTGGGTCACTAAGGACAACAACGTCCGCAGCCACCTCCTCCCAGCCACGTACAAGTCCATGTGTTCCTTGGGACTGATCCCTTAAAGACTGCTGATGCTGAGTGCCAGGCTCCACCTCCATACTGACACAATCTTCCTCCTCCTCCTCGTCCTCTTCCTGTGTGATCGGCGGGCACGCAGGAACACTGTCTGGATAAAGGGGGCCTTGAGAGCTAAGGAAGTCCTCCTCTTCCTGCCTCTGTTCTGCCTCAAGTGCCCTGTCCATTATTCCACGCAGCGTGTGCTCCAACAGGTGGACAAGGGGGACAGTGTCACTGATGCATGCACTGTCAGTGCTCACCATCCTCGTGGCCTCCTCGTAATGGTGACAGGACAGTGCATGCATCCCTGATCATGGCCCACTGGCGTGGGGAAAAAAAACCAAGGTCCCCTGACCCTGTCCTGGTGCCATAGTCGCACAGGTACTCATTGATGGCCCTCTGCTGCGTGTGCAGCCGCTGCAGCATGGCCAATGTCGAGTTCCACCTGGTGGGCATGTCACAGATTAGGCGGTTCTTGGGCAGGTTAAACTCCTTTTGGAGGTCCGTCAGCCGAGCACTGGCATTATATGACCGGCGGAAATGCACACAGACTTTCCTGGCCTGCCTCAGGACATCCTGTAAGCCCGGGTACCTGCCCAAGAACCGCTGCACCACCAAGTTAAGGACGTGAGCCAAACAGGGCACATGGGTCAGTTGTCCCTGTCGGAGGGCAGAGAGGAGGTTGGTGCCATTGTCGCAAACCACCATTCCTGCCTTAAGTTGGCGTGGCGTCAACCACCTCTGAACCTGACCCTGCAGAGCTGACAGAACCTCTGCCCCAGTGTGGCTCCTGTCCCCCAAGCACACCAGCTCAAGCACCGCATGGCATCTTTTGGCCTGCGTACTTGCGTAGCCCCTTGAACGCCTACGGAGCACCGCTGGTTCCGAGGAAGAGGCCATGGAGGAAGAAGAAGAGGAGGGGGTGGAGGAGAGAGGTGTGTTACAATCAGCATTTTGGAGGCGTGGTGGCGGAACAACCTCCAACACTACTGCACCTTGTCCTGCATCCTTCCCAGCTGCCAGCAGAGTCACCCAATGCGCCGTGAAACTTAAGTAACGTCCCTGTCCATGCCTGCTGGACCATGAGTCAGCGGTAATATGCACCTTACCGCTGACCGCCCTGTCCAGCGAGGCATGGACATTGCCTTCCACATGCCGGTAGAGAGCCGGAATCGCCTTCCGTGAGAAAAAGTGGCGTTTGGGTACCTGCCACTGAGGAACCGCACATTCCACAAACTCACGGAAGGGGGCAGAGTCTACCAACTGAAAAGGCAGCAGTTGAAGTGCTAGCAATTTTGCCAAGCTAGCATTCAACCGCTGGGCATGTGGATGGCTGGGAGCAAACTTCTTTCGGCGGTGCAGCAGCTGGGGCAGGGAAATTTGCCTGGTACAATCTGACGTTGGTGTACCAAAAGCAGATTGCCCACAAGTACTTGGCTGTGACACACCTAATTCTACACCTTCATTCCTCTCACTGCAGGTCTCAGAGAGGACTGAAGGTCTAGTGGGGTTGGAAATCTCAGCTGATGAGGAGCAAGGAGAGATCCTCTTTGTTCTTTGGTGTGGGTCTTTTAGATATGCTTGCCAACGAACTGCATGGCAGGTCAACATATGTCTGATTATACAAAAATGTGTAGCGCTAAATGGCACGATGCCTTAAACTGGTACGTATAAAAGGCCTGTACTTAAAGTATGGTGTATAAATATACATACATGCAAAGTATGACTACATAAAAGATCCAAAAAATCAAAATAAAACAGTCTATACGTTGGAATTAAGAGGGTTAATACCCAAAAACGTGAAGTGAGGAGCGCCTTCACCAACATATAGCAGTTCAAAAATTAACGTTCTCTGGTAATATTAAAAAGTTTCATCAATGCATGGAATAGTCCATCTGGAAACCAAACTCCAATCAAACACCACTGTGTCTTCAAAGCATGCAGTGCTCTTGAATGTATAAAGATGGAGGCTTACCGGAGGGTTTGAACCCAAGACAGTGTATACTGTAAGGGTCAAAACCAGCTTTTATTGCACCCTGGCAATGGTGGGAAGATCTTTGTAGCCTGAGGATAATGGGAAGGTCTTTTCTAAAAATATGTCTTCTCCACAAGAAATGATGGATCTCTCCAACCAGGGTTCATAGAGGGCACAAGAAGGGACTACATAGCGTGATACCGTAGACACCATAAATTTATTAAATAAAGGAATACACTTACATGATAAAGGTTGATAAAAAGCGCTTGTACATAAAAAGGGGGCGACAGTGGGGTCCTCCCGACGCGTTTCGTCTCAGTAGACTTCGTCCTGGGGTACCCTCCACTGCAGCCCGGCTCCCTAATATAGGGACTGTAATCATCCTGATGTGAATCCAGCCCAATCGATTCCAAAAAACAGCACTTCCGGGTTGCTCAAGATGGCGGACCCGCGTGCGTTCCAGACCTCGTTTTGGTGGGTGTGTCCATGCGTTCCACCCTCGAAAACGGAAGTCAGATGTTCCCCATATTTCTGAAGTAAAGATATATGTTCCCCATATTTCTAAAATAAAGATCTATCGTCTTATTATGATAAAACAAGACATTTGTTTCAATTTGGCTGATTAATAAAGTTAGTAAGTATTGCTTCCTGTTGTTAATCGGGTATCACCGAGATCCCGCCGTATCTCGCGATATAACGCTGTAGCGTCACGACGTTGAGGGAGAAATATCCACAAAGAGCGTCATGACGCTAAGGCGGAAGTGTTCTCACGAAACACCTCGCCTGCGTTCCACTGATGATTACCGGAAGTCCGCGGACCTCAGCTAATCTCGCGATATCGCGCTGTGACACCGCAGCGCAAAGAACGGAATTAATAGTGTAGGTCAACCACTTGCGCTCCACCTATAATTAAGGTGGAGCGACGGGCTGAGACAAACTACACTGAAGTGGCTTATCAGTCAGTCTCTAAGTATGGCAATGGGGACTAATAGTTACTCGCATAATATGTCCCGCAATAGGGCGATATAGCTACAGCGTAAGCAACTTGGTGTCACCCAGTTACAATATAATTGGAAAAAGCAGAAACAATTTGTATGACTATAAACCATTATGTTTTTAATTTAACGGAATCAAGTGAGCTGGATGGACCCAGGTATACCCGTTTTATAGCATATATCACATGTATGTAAAAACATCCGAAATACAGACGTGGAAACAAAAAATAAAAAGTATAATATAAAAATATGAAAATGTGCAGGAATGCATCCGCGGGCATAAATATTGTATCCCTTACGACTCATCCAGGAAGGCGTTAACATCAACCTCTACGTTGAGCCCCAACGGGGCAAAAGTTTTTAGCTCATATGCCCAGAACATTTCGAGGCGTGACACACCCCTTATTTTAGCACCCCCTCTCCAGGGTGGTGTATATTTATCAATAATAACGAACTGTGATCCCTCTGGGTTGCCCCCATGGAATTCTTTGTAGTGCCTAGGGACCGTATGTTTGGGGTCTCTGCTTTTAATTAGGGCAATGTGTTCGCCCACCCTAATCGAAAATGTTCTGGTAGTGCGGCCAATGTACTGCTTAAGGCATGGGCAAGTGATGAGATACACTACAAATCTCGTGCTGCAAGTGCAGAATGGTTTTATCGTGTATCTCCTTCCAGTCACTGTAGAGGTAAATTCAGATACTTTACGTGTTTTAATATTGTTATGCTGACACACCGTGCATTTCCTACACGGAAAGAAACCGGTCCAATCATGAAAAAACTGGGGACGGATGGGGGGGTTTATAATATTGGGGGCTATCTGTCCTTTTAGGGAGGGTACACCCCTGAAGACAACATTGGCTTCCTCTGGGATAAGAGGGCCCAGAATGCTGTCTTGCTTCAGGACGCCCCAATGTTTCCTCATAATATTTTTAATTTGTCTGTGCTGTGTTGAGAAAGAGGTCAGCAAAGCCCACCTAAACCTCCCGTCAGATTCTCTTTTTGGTTTGACTTCCAGCAAAGACCTCCTGTCGATATTAACAGCTTTTTGAATCTCCAGGTTTAAGTCGTCAGTGTTGTACCCCTTATCCTCAAACCTGGATTTCAAAATTTTGGCCTGTTCGAAAAATGTCTCCTTTTCAGTGCAGTTTCGTCGGAGTCTTAAAAATTGGCTCCGAGGAACTGAATTTAACCACGAAGCATGGTGGCAGCTATCAACGGGAATAAACCCGTTGCGGTCTGTGGATTTAAAATAAGTACTGAATCTAAATTCATTGTTGATAATCTCTATCTGTAAGTCCAAAAAGTGAATCTTGGTCTTACTGGCTTGGTACGACAGAGCTATACCCCTGTCGTTGTTATTCAGACTCGCAAAAAACTCCTCCAACGCTTCCATGGTGCCATTCCATAGGAGAAGGATGTCGTCTATGTAGCGGGTCCACAAGACCAGAGACCTGGTCTCATGGACATAGACGGCATCCTCCTCCCACTTGGCCATGAATAGGTTCGCGAGACTAGGCGCGAATTTCGCTCCCATGGCCACTCCCCGTTGCTGGAGATAAAAGTTGTGATTAAACCAAAAATAGTTGTGTTTTGCCGCGAACTCTAATAGTTCGACAATATATTCGCACTGAAAAGAGGCCAAAGAGTGTTCCTGAGATAGGAAGTGTTTGACGGCATCAATACCCTTATCGTGTGGTATGCACGTATACAGTGACGCCACGTCTGCCGTAGCCATAATATAGCCCTCCTTTAAAGGGATGTTCTCGAGAAGTCTAATTGTTGAGCTAGTATCTTTTAAATAAGATGGAGTTTTCCTTACTATGGGCTGTAAGAAAAAATCTATATATTTTCCCATTCTGGCCGTAATGGAATTTATACCACTTACAATTGGCCTACCGGGGGGGCAAACTGGATCCTTATGGACTTTGGGCAAATAATATATGGTGGGGATTCGAGGTGCTATAGGAATCAGGAAATCTCTCTCTCTCTTGTTCAGGATCTTTGATTCATATCCTTTTGAAACCAGTTGTTGTAATTTTTGTTTGAATTTGTGTGTGGGATTATTAGGTAGCAGCTGATAAGTCCCTGGTTCGCTCAAAATACGATGCATTTCTGCTTCGTACTGGCACTTGTCCAAAATCACTATCCCTCCGCCTTTATCCGCTGGACGGACCACCAAATCTTTACGCGCACACAAAGATTCCAAACCATCTCTTAATATTGGAGGATGGTAAGTGCGTTTAATGGGCAGTGAGGCTAAATCCTGTAGGACAAGGTCTCTAAAGATTTTTACAGCAGGAGCTATGGGGACTGGGGGAGAGAAGAGGGAGGGGTTCGATAGGCCGGAATGGACCGTTCCTGATGTGGATGCCGGATAGTCAGTACGGACCGGGTTGGAAATCAAGTACCTCTGTATATTGACCTTACGGATGTATTTATGAACATCCATGAACGTGTGGAACTTATCAAGTTTCTTGGGGGGGGCGTATTTAAGGCCTTTGTCTAATAAAGATAGTTCTGCTTCCGTGAGGGTTTGAGAGCTCAGATTATAGACACCTTGGCCTTTTACAGTCTTTGCCTTTTTTCTTCTTTGTACTCTCCTCCCCCCTCTGCATCCTCTCTTTGGTTTGGGCCTCGTTTCCTTGAGTAAGGGGCCTCGCGAAAAAAATGGTTCCCATGAGTATGGGGATTATGTGTATATGGAGATTGTTCGTACTCATCTCTCCTACGTTCAGGGCTGTATATCTCCCTGAGGGGTGAGAACCTATTGTAGGTGCGTGCAGGGGAGGGGTAGTGATGGTAGGGTTCATCCCTATGTTGAGACTCATGACCTAATCTATGATGTCTGGGGGAAGGGTAGTATGTACCATATTGTGGGCCGGTGTCGGAATAATGTGCCCTACCCAAGGTGTTACCTCTACCCCCCCTCCTTCCTCTAGTGTTGTTTCTGCCCTTCCGAGGGGTTTGAGGGCTATAATGTTGCACCCGCGATTGTGAGGCGTGTGAAGCTCCACCACGTTTGTTTCCACCCCTCTGTACACCACGACCACGGGAGTGAACACCCGTGGGCTGAGACTGTACAATAGTGGTGTTTGAAGTAGGAAGGCCACCTGTTGAAAGTGTGCCAGGCGTGGTGTTGGAGGAGACCTCCATGGATGGGGTGACCTGCAATAATTTTTGCCACCCAAACACTGTATGGTCCTTATAGTCACCTACATCCCTAGAATATTTCTTTTGTTTCTTTATCCTTTGGTCCCGTTCCTCCTTCTCTAAGTGTCCCAAAAGATTAGAGGAAAGGGACTTATATTCTTGAGAGTTTTTATGAACTAAAAGTTTATCCTTTAATTCCTTGATTTCTCGGTCTATCGCTTGAAGTCTCATGTTTTTCTTGGATATAAGAAACTGTAAAAAATTAATGCCTGCATCATTAAAATATTTGAACCAAGTTTCCAAGTCAGTTTCCCCTTGTTGGGGTTGGACTTCCCAACGGAGACTTCTAGGGACCATTTGTTCAGTGATGTATTGTTGTAAAAAAACCAGATCCCATTGTAAATGAAGTTCGGTTGTCATTACATTTTTAAGTCTGAGGAACAGACCTCCAATTTCTGTGTTACTACTTAGTGTAATAAATACTCCCTCAGGGTTGACCCTGCGTGAGGCTCGGTAGTCGAACACATCCATCGTGGAATGATTCCACCAAGCAGCAGCAAAAATAATATTTCTAAATGTATAAACCAAAAATCAAGTGTATCTCATCACTTGCCCATGCCTTAAGCAGTACATTGGCCGCACTACCAGAACATTTTCGATTAGGGTGGGCGAACACATTGCCCTA
The DNA here is from genome assembly GCA_037952925.1 of Lithobates clamitans. NCBI lineage: Eukaryota > Metazoa > Chordata > Amphibia > Anura > Ranidae > Lithobates > Lithobates clamitans. The sequence goes on along the minus strand of JBBGZY010000992.1, from coordinate 433,971 downwards.
ATTAAAAGCAGAGACCCCAAACATACGGTCCCTAGGCACTACAAAGAATTCCATGGGGGCAACCCAGAGGGATCACAGTTCGTTATTATTGATAAATATACACCACCCTGGAGAGGGGGTGCTAAAATAAGGGGTGTGTCACGCCTCGAAATGTTCTGGGCATATGAGCTAAAAACTTTTGCCCCGTTGGGGCTCAACGTAGAGGTTGATGTTAACGCCTTCCTGGATGAGTCGTAAGGGATACAATATTTATGCCCGCGGATGCATTCCTGCACATTTTCATATTTTTATATTATACTTTTTATTTTTTGTTTCCACGTCTGTATTTCGGATGTTTTTACATACATGTGATATATGCTATAAAACGGGTATACCTGGGTCCATCCAGCTCACTTGATTCCGTTAAATTAAAAACATAATGGTTTATAGTCATACAAATTGTTTCTGCTTTTTCCAATTATATTGTAACTGGGTGACACCAAGTTGCTTACGCTGTAGCTATATCGCCCTATTGCGGGACATATTATGCGAGTAACTATTAGTCCCCATTGCCATACTTAGAGACTGACTGATAAGCCACTTCAGTGTAGTTTGTCTCAGCCCGTCGCTCCACCTTAATTATAGGTGGAGCGCAAGTGGTTGACCTACACTATTAATTCCGTTCTTTGCGCTGCGGTGTCACAGCGCGATATCGCGAGATTAGCTGAGGTCCGCGGACTTCCGGTAATCATCAGTGGAACGCAGGCGAGGTGTTTCGTGAGAACACTTCCGCCTTAGCGTCATGACGCTCTTTGTGGATATTTCTCCCTCAACGTCGTGACGCTACAGCGTTATATCGCGAGATACGGCGGGATCTCGGTGATACCCGATTAACAACAGGAAGCAATACTTACTAACTTTATTAATCAGCCAAATTGAAACAAATGTCTTGTTTTATCATAATAAGACGATAGATCTTTATTTTAGAAATATGGGGAACATATATCTTTACTTCAGAAATATGGGGAACATCTGACTTCCGTTTTCGAGGGTGGAACGCATGGACACACCCACCAAAACGAGGTCTGGAACGCACGCGGGTCCGCCATCTTGAGCAACCCGGAAGTGCTGTTTTTTGGAATCGATTGGGCTGGATTCACATCAGGATGATTACAGTCCCTATATTAGGGAGCCGGGCTGCAGTGGAGGGTACCCCAGGACGAAGTCTACTGAGACGAAACGCGTCGGGAGGACCCCACTGTCGCCCCCTTTTTATGTACAAGCGCTTTTTATCAACCTTTATCATGTAAGTGTATTCCTTTATTTAATAAATTTATGGTGTCTACGGTATCACGCTATGTAGTCCCTTCTTGTGCCCTCTATGAACCCTGGTTGGAGAGATCCATCATTTCTTGTGGAGAAGACATATTTTTAGAAAAGACCTTCCCATTATCCTCAGGCTACAAAGATCTTCCCACCATTGCCAGGGTGCAATAAAAGCTGGTTTTGACCCTTACAGTATACACTGTCTTGGGTTCAAACCCTCCGGTAAGCCTCCATCTTTATACATTCAAGAGCACTGCATGCTTTGAAGACACAGTGGTGTTTGATTGGAGTTTGGTTTCCAGATGGACTATTCCATGCATTGATGAAACTTTTTAATATTACCAGAGAACGTTAATTTTTGAACTGCTATATGTTGGTGAAGGCGCTCCTCACTTCACGTTTTTGGGTATTAACCCTCTTAATTCCAACGTATAGACTGTTTTATTTTGATTTTTTGGATCTTTTATGTAGTCATACTTTGCATGTATGTATATTTATACACCATACTTTAAGTACAGGCCTTTTATACGTACCAGTTTAAGGCATCGTGCCATTTAGCGCTACACATTTTTGTATAATTATTCATCTGTTGGGCAACGATTCTAGTTGTGGTGTTAGCTGCTTTTATTTTCTAGATCTATTTCAGAGCAAGCGCAAATTTACCAGTAGTGTGATTTTTGGTTTATACATTTAGAAATATTATTTTTGCTGCTGCTTGGTGGAATCATTCCACGATGGATGTGTTCGACTACCGAGCCTCACGCAGGGTCAACCCTGAGGGAGTATTTATTACACTAAGTAGTAACACAGAAATTGGAGGTCTGTTCCTCAGACTTAAAAATGTAATGACAACCGAACTTCATTTACAATGGGATCTGGTTTTTTTACAACAATACATCACTGAACAAATGGTCCCTAGAAGTCTCCGTTGGGAAGTCCAACCCCAACAAGGGGAAACTGACTTGGAAACTTGGTTCAAATATTTTAATGATGCAGGCATTAATTTTTTACAGTTTCTTATATCCAAGAAAAACATGAGACTTCAAGCGATAGACCGAGAAATCAAGGAATTAAAGGATAAACTTTTAGTTCACAAAAACTCTCAAGAATATAAGTCCCTTTCCTCTAATCTTTTGGGACACTTAGAGAAGGAGGAACGGGACCAAAGGATAAAGAAACAAAAGAAATATTCTAGGGATGTAGGTGACTATAAGGACCATACAGTGTTTGGGTGGCAAAAATTATTGCAGGTCACCCCATCCATGGAGGTCTCCTCCAACACCACGCCTGGCACACTTTCAACAGGTGGCCTTCCTACTTCAAACACCACTATTGTACAGTCTCAGCCCACGGGTGTTCACTCCCGTGGTCGTGGTGTACAGAGGGGTGGAAACAAACGTGGTGGAGCTTCACACGCCTCACAATCGCGGGTGCAACATTATAGCCCTCAAACCCCTCGGAAGGGCAGAAACAACACTAGAGGAAGGAGGGGGGGTAGAGGTAACACCTTGGGTAGGGCACATTATTCCGACACCGGCCCACAATATGGTACATACTACCCTTCCCCCAGACATCATAGATTAGGTCATGAGTCTCAACATAGGGATGAACCCTACCATCACTACCCCTCCCCTGCACGCACCTACAATAGGTTCTCACCCCTCAGGGAGATATACAGCCCTGAACGTAGGAGAGATGAGTACGAACAATCTCCATATACACATAATCCCCATACTCATGGGAACCATTTTTTTCGCGAGGCCCCTTACTCAAGGAAACGAGGCCCAAACCAAAGAGAGGATGCAGAGGGGGGAGGAGAGTACAAAGAAGAAAAAAGGCAAAGACTGTAAAAGGCCAAGGTGTCTATAATCTGAGCTCTCAAACCCTCACGGAAGCAGAACTATCTTTATTAGACAAAGGCCTTAAATACGCCCCCCCCAAGAAACTTGATAAGTTCCACACGTTCATGGATGTTCATAAATACATCCGTAAGGTCAATATACAGAGGTACTTGATTTCCAACCCGGTCCGTACTGACTATCCGGCATCCACATCAGGAACGGTCCATTCCGGCCTATCGAACCCCTCCCTCTTCTCTCCCCCAGTCCCCATAGCTCCTGCTGTAAAAATCTTTAGAGACCTTGTCCTACAGGATTTAGCCTCACTGCCCATTAAACGCACTTACCATCCTCCAATATTAAGAGATGGTTTGGAATCTTTGTGTGCGCGTAAAGATTTGGTGGTCCGTCCAGCGGATAAAGGCGGAGGGATAGTGATTTTGGACAAGTGCCAGTACGAAGCAGAAATGCATCGTATTTTGAGCGAACCAGGGACTTATCAGCTGCTACCTAATAATCCCACACACAAATTCAAACAAAAATTACAACAACTGGTTTCAAAAGGATATGAATCAAAGATCCTGAACAAGAGAGAGAGAGATTTCCTGATTCCTATAGCACCTCGAATCCCCACCATATATTATTTGCCCAAAGTCCATAAGGATCCAGTTTGCCCCCCCGGTAGGCCAATTGTAAGTGGTATAAATTCCATTACGGCCAGAATGGGAAAATATATAGATTTTTTCTTACAGCCCATAGTAAGGAAAACTCCATCTTATTTAAAAGATACTAGCTCAACAATTAGACTTCTCGAGAACATCCCTTTAAAGGAGGGCTATATTATGGCTACGGCAGACGTGGCGTCACTGTATACGTGCATACCACACGATAAGGGTATTGATGCCGTCAAACACTTCCTATCTCAGGAACACTCTTTGGCCTCTTTTCAGTGCGAATATATTGTCGAACTATTAGAGTTCGCGGCAAAACACAACTATTTTTGGTTTAATCACAACTTTTATCTCCAGCAACGGGGAGTGGCCATGGGAGCGAAATTCGCGCCTAGTCTTGCGAACCTATTCATGGCCAAGTGGGAGGAGGATGCCGTCTATGTCCATGAGACCAGGTCTCTGGTCTTGTGGACCCGCTACATAGACGACATCCTTCTCCTATGGAATGGCACCATGGAAGCGTTGGAGGAGTTTTTTGCGAGTCTAAATAACAACGACAGGGGTATAGCTCTGTCGTACCAAGCCAGTAAGACCAAGATTCACTTTTTGGACTTACAGATAGAGATTATCAACAATGAATTTAGATTCAGTACTTATTTTAAATCCACAGACCGCAACGGGTTTATTCCCGTTGATAGCTGCCACCATGCTTCGTGGTTAAATTCAGTTCCTCGGAGCCAATTTTTAAGACTCCGACGAAACTGCACTGAAAAGGAGACATTTTTCGAACAGGCCAAAATTTTGAAATCCAGGTTTGAGGATAAGGGGTACAACACTGACGACTTAAACCTGGAGATTCAAAAAGCTGTTAATATCGACAGGAGGTCTTTGCTGGAAGTCAAACCAAAAAGAGAATCTGACGGGAGGTTTAGATGGGCTTTGCTGACCTCTTTCTCAACACAGCACAGACAAATTAAAAATATTATGAGGAAACATTGGGGCGTCCTGAAGCAAGACAGCATTCTGGGCCCTCTTATCCCAGAGGAAGCCAATGTTGTCTTCAGGGGTGTACCCTCCCTAAAAGGACAGATAGCCCCCAATATTATAAACCCCCCCATCCGTCCCCAGTTTTTTCATGATTGGACCGGTTTCTTTCCGTGTAGGAAATGCACGGTGTGTCAGCATAACAATATTAAAACACGTAAAGTATCTGAATTTACCTCTACAGTGACTGGAAGGAGATACACGATAAAACCATTCTGCACTTGCAGCACGAGATTTGTAGTGTATCTCATCACTTGCCCATGCCTTAAGCAGTACATTGGCCGCACTACCAGAACATTTTCGATTAGGGTGGGCGAACACATTGCCCTAATTAAAAGCAGAGACCCCAAACATACGGTCCCTAGGCACTACAAAGAATTCCATGGGGGCAACCCAGAGGGATCACAGTTCGTTATTATTGATAAATATACACCACCCTGGAGAGGGGGTGCTAAAATAAGGGGTGTGTCACGCCTCGAAATGTTCTGGGCATATGAGCTAAAAACTTTTGCCCCGTTGGGGCTCAACGTAGAGGTTGATGTTAACGCCTTCCTGGATGAGTCGTAAGGGATACAATATTTATGCCCGCGGATGCATTCCTGCACATTTTCATATTTTTATATTATACTTTTTATTTTTTGTTTCCACGTCTGTATTTCGGATGTTTTTACATACATGTGATATATGCTATAAAACGGGTATACCTGGGTCCATCCAGCTCACTTGATTCCGTTAAATTAAAAACATAATGGTTTATAGTCATACAAATTGTTTCTGCTTTTTCCAATTATATTGTAACTGGGTGACACCAAGTTGCTTACGCTGTAGCTATATCGCCCTATTGCGGGACATATTATGCGAGTAACTATTAGTCCCCATTGCCATACTTAGAGACTGACTGATAAGCCACTTCAGTGTAGTTTGTCTCAGCCCGTCGCTCCACCTTAATTATAGGTGGAGCGCAAGTGGTTGACCTACACTATTAATTCCGTTCTTTGCGCTGCGGTGTCACAGCGCGATATCGCGAGATTAGCTGAGGTCCGCGGACTTCCGGTAATCATCAGTGGAACGCAGGCGAGGTGTTTCGTGAGAACACTTCCGCCTTAGCGTCATGACGCTCTTTGTGGATATTTCTCCCTCAACGTCGTGACGCTACAGCGTTATATCGCGAGATACGGCGGGATCTCGGTGATACCCGATTAACAACAGGAAGCAATACTTACTAACTTTATTAATCAGCCAAATTGAAACAAATGTCTTGTTTTATCATAATAAGACGATAGATCTTTATTTTAGAAATATGGGGAACATATATCTTTACTTCAGAAATATGGGGAACATCTGACTTCCGTTTTCGAGGGTGGAACGCATGGACACACCCACCAAAACGAGGTCTGGAACGCACGCGGGTCCGCCATCTTGAGCAACCCGGAAGTGCTGTTTTTTGGAATCGATTGGGCTGGATTCACATCAGGATGATTACAGTCCCTATATTAGGGAGCCGGGCTGCAGTGGAGGGTACCCCAGGACGAAGTCTACTGAGACGAAACGCGTCGGGAGGACCCCACTGTCGCCCCCTTTTTATGTACAAGCGCTTTTTATCAACCTTTATCATGTAAGTGTATTCCTTTATTTAATAAATTTATGGTGTCTACGGTATCACGCTATGTAGTCCCTTCTTGTGCCCTCTATGAACCCTGGTTGGAGAGATCCATCATTTCTTGTGGAGAAGACATATTTTTAGAAAAGACCTTCCCATTATCCTCAGGCTACAAAGATCTTCCCACCATTGCCAGGGTGCAATAAAAGCTGGTTTTGACCCTTACAGTATACACTGTCTTGGGTTCAAACCCTCCGGTAAGCCTCCATCTTTATACATTCAAGAGCACTGCATGCTTTGAAGACACAGTGGTGTTTGATTGGAGTTTGGTTTCCAGATGGACTATTCCATGCATTGATGAAACTTTTTAATATTACCAGAGAACGTTAATTTTTGAACTGCTATATGTTGGTGAAGGCGCTCCTCACTTCACGTTTTTGGGTATTAACCCTCTTAATTCCAACGTATAGACTGTTTTATTTTGATTTTTTGGATCTTTTATGTAGTCATACTTTGCATGTATGTATATTTATACACCATACTTTAAGTACAGGCCTTTTATACGTACCAGTTTAAGGCATCGTGCCATTTAGCGCTACACATTTTTGTATAATTATTCATCTGTTGGGCAACGATTCTAGTTGTGGTGTTAGCTGCTTTTATTTTCTAGATCTATTTCAGAGCAAGCGCAAATTTACCAGTAGTGTGATTTTTGGTTCAACATATGTCTGGTCAAGCATGTGGTACCCAAGCGGGAGATGTTTTGGCCACGCGAGATACGCTTGAGACATATGTTGCAAATAGCAACGGTGCGATCTGATGCACTCGTCTCAAAAAAGGCCCACACCAAAGAACTTTTTGAATAACGCGCAGAGACTGCAGCGCCCTGCACATGTGGAGCTTTGGGGTGTGATGCAGTCAATGTGCTGCCCTTAGGCTGGCCCCTGGTGGGCATCCTGCCTCGTTGGTGATGTGCCGCCTCCTCCTCCTCCTCCTCCTCCTCTCTCCTATCAGGCACCCACGTTGAGTCAGTGACCTCATCATCCCCTCCCTCCTCATCACTGGAGCAAACCTGGCAGTATGCTGCAGCAGGGGGAGCATGACTGCCAGATTGCTGTCCTTCTTGGGCACCCCCTCTGTCCGTGCTCATGTTACTGCCTTCATCGAGCTCAGTATCATCATCAGAGCCTTCCAAACGCTGGGCATCCTCCTGGAGCATGTACCCAACACTGTGGTCAAACAGTTCGAGGGAATCCTCAGGAGGACATGGTGGAGCTAGGGAAGGAGTCACTGATGACATTGAGCTGAGGGAAGAGGCCGCTGCTTTGCCAGACAAAGCACCCTGGGCATGGGTGAGAGAGGATGAGGAGGATGAGGACGGCTTGGTCATCCACTCGACCAAGTTTTCTGCATGTTGCGGCTCAACACGGCCAGCTGCCGAAAAAAAGGCCAAGCATGTCCCATGGCCACGGGCTGATGAGGATGCACCGTCTCCACGACCAGCACTAGACACAGAGCCTGCTTGCCCTCTCTTATTGGCTTGTGACTGTCTGCCTCTCCTTCTTGGCCTTCCAGACATACTAATGGCCTGTAGCTGCACTAAGCTGGGATAGAACACCTGTAATTTTCTTCAGGTAGCTTTATATACTGTAACCAGACAAGCCTGCCTGTCAGTAGGAAGATAACAGGAACGGATCTAGCTGAACACTGTGAGCAGGACGCACTGACTGCACTAAATGTAAATAGCAGGAACGGATCTAGCTGAACACTGTGAGCAGGACGCACTGACTGCACTAAATGTAAATAGCAGGAACGGATCTAGCTGAACACTGTGAGCAGGACGCACTGACTGCACTAAATGTAAATAGCAGGAACGGATCTAGCTGAACACTGTGAGCAGGACGCACTGACTGCACTAAATGTAAATAGCAGGAACGGATCTAGCTGAACACTGTGAGCAGGACGCACTGCACTAAATGTAAATAGCAGGAACAGATCTAGCTGAACACTGTGAGCAGGACGCACTGCACTCAATGTAAATAGCAGGAACGGATCTAGCTGAACACTGTGAGCAGGACGCACTGCACTAAATGTAAATGGCAGGAACGGATCTAGCTGAACACTGTGAGCAGGACGCACTGCACTAAATGTAAATAGCAGGAACGGATCTAGCTGAACACTGTGAGCAGGACGCACTGCACTAAATGTAAATAGCAGGAACAGATCTAGCTGAACACTGTGAGCAGGACGCACTGCACTCAATGTAAATAGCAGGAACGGATCTAGCTGAACACTGTGAGCAGGACGCACTGCACTAAATGTAAATTGCAGGAACGGATCTAGCTGAACACTGTGAGCAGGACGCACTGCACTAAATGTAAATAGCAGGAACGGATCTAGCTGAACACTGTGAGCAGGACGCACTGCACTAAATGTAAATAGCAGGAACGGATCTAGCTGAACACTGTGAGCAGGACGCACTGCACTAAATGTAAATAGCAGGAACGGATCTAGCTGAACACTGTGAGCAGGACGCACTGACTGCACTAAATGTAAATAGCAGGAACGGATCTAACTGAACACTGTGAGCAGGACGCACTGCACTAAATGTAAATAGCAGGAACAGATCTAGCTGAACACTGTGAGCAGGACGCACTGCACTAAATGTAAATAGCAGGAACAGATCTAGCTGAACACTGTGAGCAGGACGCACTGCACTCAATGTAAATAGCAGGAACGGATCTAGCTGAACACTGTGAGCAGGACGCACTGCACTAAATGTAAATGGCAGGAACGGATCTAGCTGAACACTGTGAGCAGGACGCACTGCACTAAATGTAAATAGCAGGAACGGATCTAGCTGAACACTGTGAGCAGGACGCACTGCACTAAATGTAAATAGCAGGAACAGATCTAGCTGAACACTGTGAGCAGGACGCACTGCACTCAATGTAAATAGCAGGAACGGATCTAGCTGAACACTGTGAGCAGGACGCACTGCACTAAATGTAAATGGCAGGAACGGATCTAGCTGAACACTGTGAGCAGGACGCACTGCACTAAATGTAAATAGCAGGAACGGATCTAGCTGAACACTGTGAGCAGGACGCACTGCACTAAATGTAAATAGCAGGAACGGATCTAGCTGAACACTGTGAGCAGGACGCACTGCACTAAATGTAAATAGCAGGAACGGATCTAGCTGAACACTGTGAGCAGGACGCACTGACTGCACTAAATGTAAATAGCAGGAACGGATCTAGCTGAACACTGTGAGCAGGACGCACTGCACTAAATGTAAATAGCAGGAACAGATCTAGCTGAACACTGTGAGCAGGACGCACTGCACTAAATGTAAATAGCAGGAACAGATCTAGCTGAACACTGTGAGCAGGACGCACTGCACTCAATGTAAATAGCAGGAACGGATCTAGCTGAACACTGTGAGCAGGACGCACTGCACTAAATGTAAATGGCAGGAACGGATCTAGCTGAACACTGTGAGCAGGACGCACTGCACTAAATGTAAATAGCAGGAACGGATCTAGCTGAACACTGTGAGCAGGACGCACTGCACTAAATGTAAATAGCAGGAACAGATCTAGCTGAACACTGTGAGCAGGACGCACTGCACTCAATGTAAATAGCAGGAACGGATCTAGCTGAACACTGTGAGCAGGACGCACTGCACTAAATGTAAATGGCAGGAACGGATCTAGCTGAACACTGTGAGCAGGACACACTGCACTAAATGTAAATAGCAGGAACGGATCTAGCTGAACACTGTGAGCAGGACGCACTGCACTAAATGTAAATAGCAGGAACAGATCTAGCTGAACACTGTGAGCAGGACGCACTGCACTCAATGTAAATAGCAGGAACGGATCTAGCTGAACACTGTGAGCAGGACGCACTGCACTAAATGTAAATGGCAGGAACGGATCTAGCTGAACACTGTGAGCAGGACGCACTGCACTAAATGTAAATAGCAGGAACAGATCTAGCTGAACACTGTGAGCAGGACGCACTGACTGCACTAAATGTAAATAGCAGGAACAGATCTAGCTGAACACTGTGAGCAGGACGCACTGCACTCAATGTAAATAGCAGGAACGGATCTAGCTGAACACTGTGAGCAGGACGAACTGCACTAAATGTAAATAGCAGGAACAGATCTAGCTGAACACTGTGAGCAGGACGCACTGCACTAAATGTAAATAGCAGGAACGGATCTAGCTGAACACTGTGAGCAGGACGCACTGACTGCACTAAATGTAAATAGCAGGAACGGATCTAGCTGAACACTGTGAGCAGGACGCACTGCATTAAATGTAAATAGCAGGAACAGATCTAACCTAATCTAGCTAACTCAAATCAAATGACACTGTCTGTCTCTCTCTCTATCAGCACACCGGAACACACTACACAGGGCCGCCGTGCAGGCGGCCTTATATAGTGTGGGGCGTGTACTAAATCCCCTGAGCCATAATTGGCCAAAGCCACCCTGGCTTTGGCCAATTACAGCTCTCTCTACTGACGGCGCTTTGATTGGCCAAGCATGCGGGTCATAGTGCATGCTTGGCCAATCATCAGCCAGCAATGCACTGCGATGCCGCAGTGAATTATGGGCCGTGACGCGCCACACGAATTTGGTGCGAACGGCCCATAACGTTCGCAATTCGACGGACGGTCGAACAGCCGATGTTCGAGTCGAACATGCGTTCGATTCGAACACGAAGCTCATCCCTATTGTACAGTCACATTAATCCCATCCCTCAAGGAAAATGCAATTTAGGGTACCTAACTCACATTCATAGATTCACACACTAGGGACAATTTATACAGGAACCAATGTATATCTTACCAGCACATCTTTGGGAGGAAATCAGAGTACCCGGAGGAGAGCCACACAGGCACAGCAGATTATTATTATTATACAGGATTTATATAGCGCCAAAAGTTTACGCAGCGCTTTACAACATGAGGGCAGACAGTACACTAACAATTCAAATCAATACAGGAGGGATCAGAGGGCCCTGCTCGTTAGAGCTTACAATCTAGAGGGGAGGGTCAAGTGGAAACGAAAGGTAATGACTGTGGGGGGTGAGCTGATGGAGAAAATGAAAAAACAGTTGTAGTTAGGTGTGGGTAGGTTAGGGTAGGCTTCTCTGAAGAGAAGGGTTTTCAGGGATCATCTAAAAGCTAATAGAGTAGGAGATAAGCGGACAGATTGGGGTAGGGCATTCCATAGGATTGGAGAGGCTTTGGAAAAGTCCTGGAGGCGAGCATGGGAGGAAGTGATGAGGGAGCTAGAGAGCAGAAGGTCTTGAGAGGAAGCAAGAGAACGAGTAGGTTGGTATTTAGAGACTAGGCTAGTGATGTAGCTGGGGGCTAAATTGTGGATGGCTTTGTACGTAGTTGTTAGTATTTTGGTCATGCAAACCCCAGGCAGATATTGCCACGGTTGGGATTCCAGCCAATGACCCTTGTGCTGCCAGGCAGAAGTGCAGAAACTGGAGTGTTTCTATAAACTGGTAGATGGGTAGAAGCAGAGCCTTGGACAAAAAAGGTATTTTGACATTACGCTTGCCCCACTCCATCACTTCTTGGTGGCGTTGCCCTTTAAATTTAACTGAGAAGAGAGCAGCGAGGAAAGTAAAGTTCCTCTTTGTGTGTTTTTCCTTCATCGGTCCATTAACTGACGGCCTGAGAAGTGGCCAAGATCTTCTTTAGCCAGATGATGTGTCTGTTACTAAGCAGCATTACTTTATGCAGGAGCATGTTCCTTCTAGGGAGGGGCCTTGCTCGGCATAAATTGCCGTTTAGAAGACCTAATTTCTCCTAAAGTCTTTCCAGTAAACATTGGTCTTCTCGTGTATTAGTACCATGGCAGCTCATAATTGAGCCATATAACCGTACACTGTCTTAGCCTCAGATTGTGCTATTGAAGATAATTATGTTAGAGCTAATGCTTCTCTCTCTTGTTTTCCATGACAGTTACAAGGCTAATAAAGCAGATTTTCTTTGCCGTGCCTTTAGTACGCCTGTTGCTGACACATGGTGGCTGATTGTGAATATATTGTCTGTATGCAAAGTATGCAGTATAAATCTCTAGTGTAGAGGTACGGCAAAGTGACAATTAAACTGCGATTCTGAAAAGGGACACAGATTGATGCTGACATATCTGAAACCTCGAATATTAAGGGGAATATATTTTTCAAAATCATTAAATAGGATTAGTAAATACTCCAAAAGAGCAAAAAGAATAATAGGGTAGGGGCTGTTCTATTAATATTTATTTGGTGTTTGAGGTGGAGATATTATTTTGCAGAACTGTTACAAAACTCTGCTCATCTGTTATTTTTACATATATCAGAGACGAGGGTTTAACCTGCCAAAGGATTCATATATCTAGCCATCCAGTTCTGTCTTTTACACAGCTCTGCTGTAAAGAACAGCCCTGGCTGGTAGTACAGGTGACCTGGTTTTTCTATACTGCGGTTAACTTTTGCTTACAGGTCTTGTCCCTCCCCCTAAGCTGTGACTGGACAGTGAAAAAAGAAGCAGTACACTAGAGAGCAAGCTCTCTTTGTCCCTCTGCTCTCTCCTTCTATCAGTATTGTTAGCATATGAGCATTGCAGCACAATTTTGTCTCCCTCTAGCAATCCACGGCACAGCCCTGGCTGGCCAGAGCTTCCTGCCCTGCACCATTGATGGATGCAACTGCATTAATCACCTCTTCCCCGCCTGATGCCAGTGCACACCTAAAACCCCAGGACCCCCTGATTTTTGGGATTTTAGCACAAATATAATGGGGACCGCAGTCACAATGCACACTTCAATGCAATGGGATTGTCAGTCCAGGCCTCAGTGGATGTTGATGTTTCCTATTTGCATTTTCACTCCTTTCTCATGTTGGAGCTAGTTTGCAGCATTCTGGAGGCTGGGCAGAAGAGAAGGACCTTTGCTCGTTGTTTTTAACCCAGTATGGCACTGCTATGCATATTACTGTCTATGTAATTAGATGTGGCACTTCATATACCCCTGATGAAGACTTGGTTTTTCTGAAACACTTCAGGTGGAGGAAGACACACGTATCATTTCATACATCTATGACAGTCTGTATACTAGAAATATTGTGTGCCATACCTATGTCTTTTAACTTTTTGATTATGTATAATTAAAATAGCTTTTTATACTTTAATCTATGTGTTTGTTGCTGCAAAAGTGCCAAAAAAGTCCCATTGGGGGAATATTCCCTATTTTCAACCTATTTTTTAGGGATGGGGCAGCGATCCGAATCTACCCACCATCATTAACTATGGCTGGCAGATGGGAGACCTGATTTTTCTCTATTGCAGTTAAATTATACTTTTGTTCCTCTCCTAACCTGTGACTGGACAGCGAAAGGAGAAGCAGCACTCTGAGGAGCTCATTTCTATGTCACTCTCTGCTCACATCAGCATATTCCTTGATGGCACATACACTTACTGCAGCACAACTGATTGGCTCCTTCTTCATATCCTAGATCGACCCTAATCCCCCGTTCACATTGGAGTGACTTGTCATGAGATTTGACAGGTCAAATCGCATGACATGTCGCAGCCTATTCCCGGCAAGCTCTCTCTGTTTAACCACTTAAGAACCACCCCACAAGCATATACTGCGGCAGGGTGGCCCTTTAGCGCAAAATCACATACCTGTATGTGATTATCACTTCTGGATCTGGGGCGCGTGTGTGCGCAGTCAGCGTCCCGATCCCGCTGTGATAGGACGCCGGGACCTGCCGATCATTCCAGAAGCAGACAGAGCGTTGGTCTGCCTATGTAAACAAGGCAGATCGCCGCTCTATGACAGAAGAGGACAGAGATCTTGTCATTTAACCCTTTCATTGCCCCCGATGTTTCCCTGCCAGTGTCATTAGTACAGTTACAGTGCATATTATTTAGCACTGATGACTGTATTGGTGTCACTGGTCCCCAAGAAAGTGTCAAAAGTGCCACTTATACCGCGTACACACGAGCAGACCTTGACGGACTGAACCCTCGAAGGACTTTTCGATGGAGTTCCGACGGAGTTCCAATGAAACGGACTTGTCTACACACGATCACACCAAAGTCTGACTGATTCGAACGTACGACCAGACTAGAATAAGGAAGTTCATAGCCAGTAGCCAATAGCTGCCCTTGCGTTAATTTTGGTCCGTCGGACTAGCATACAGACAAATGAATTTTTCGATAGGACCCGAGTCCCTCGGAAAGATTTGAAACATGTTGTATTACTAAAGTCCGTCAGATTTTTTGACAGAAAAGGTCAGATGAAGCCCACACACGATCGAATTGTCCGACGGATTCGTTCCGTCGGACCCTTGCTGTCGAAAAGTCCGGTCGTGTGTACACGGCATTAGTGTCTGATTTGTCTGATGTCCGATTGTCTTGATGTCGCAGTCCCGCTATAAGTCGCTGATCGCCACCATTACTAGAAAAAAAAAAAATATATAAAAATTCCATAAAAATATCCCATCGTTTGTAGACGCTATAACTTTTGAGCAAACCAATCAATATAGACTTATTGGGATTTTTTTTAACCAAAAATATGTTGCAGAATACATATTGGCCTAAATTGATAAAGAAATCAAAATTTTTACATTTTTTTATTGGGTATGTTTTATAGCAGAAAGTAAAAAGTATTGTTTTTTTTTCAAAATAGTTTTTTGTTTATAGCGTAAAAAATAAAAACCGCAGAGGTGATCATATAACAACAAAAGAAAGCTCTATTTGTAGGAAAAAAAAAAGATATGAATATTATTTGGGTACAGCATCGCATGACTGCGCAATTGTCAGTTAACGCAGTGCCGTATCACAAAAAATGGCCTGGTCATGAAGAGGGGTAAACCTTCCGGAGCTGAAGTGGTTAAATGGGTGCGATGCCAACTTTACGGTGCTGCACCGATTTAAAAAAGTAGTTCCTGCACTACTTTTGGTGATTTCGGGTGCGACATGCATAGACGTCTGTGCATGAAGCTACACAGATGTCTTCCAAGTCGCACCCAAAGTCACATTGACATGTGGCTTTGAAATTGTGCAATTTCAGATGCAGTTATTTTAATGTGAACGGGGGGGCTTACTGTATACAGGGTTGCAAAAGACTAACATAAATTCTAATTCTGCTACTGATACTAATTGCATTTAAAAAAAAAAATACATTAAATGATGCCACAGCCCTTGTTCTGACTGGTACTCTGCTTTCAGGACAGCGCTAACCACAGGGACATCTAATAATGAAATCTTGGAAGGTGCACTTTGCATATTTACAAACTCTTGGTGCTACTTCAACACATTTGTATTTGTATATTCAGGGAATGATATGATATTAGTAACTTCAGCTGTCATATATGTGATTGATGTACTTTTAGTAGTCTTGTTAGGATTTAATTGTCTGAAAAAGCCACAGTACCATGTCCTGCTCAATGGAGTGGTATGATGATGAGGGTAATGGAGCGGGACACGGCTCCAAGCAGGGAAAGCTTTCTAGAGAAACTCCTCTGGTTCCTGTGCTCCAGGCAAACAGACTCCAGCTACAATTGTGTGGAGTCTGTGACTGTAATTTACTATGCTTAAATGCTTATAGGTGTCTCTTTGTGGATTAAGACTATCCCACTGCCGGTGCTTATGTCAATAACGCAAAGCCTGGCTTTTCTATCCTTTCCATGTACTTATATACTTTATTTTAAAAGGGAAGGACATCACTAATGATAGAGATCTAATAACTGATGTTAGAGAAGAAATATCATAATGCACATCTTCTGTTCCTCCTGTCCCCTAGGGATAAAGTTCTTGTATTTTCAATTTTTCTTTTTAGCTATGTGCATTTTGAATGCGATCAGGGATTATGTATTGGCTTCAGACTCAGAAGCAAATCAAAAGAGGTATGCTTTCAGGTGCTTCTGGGATGCTTTGGTTAACATTTGAGTTGTTTTGATGTACCTTTTAGTTGCTTAAGGAGTTGCTTCAGGCTGCATATGCCTTCACATTGCCTTGCGCAGGGAAGAAGCTCAGATAACAAAAGCATAAATGTACATGAACGCTAAAGAAATTCTAATATGTGTTACATTTGCTTTATTTATGTGTAGCCACCCTGCCTGACTGCCTTAACCTCTTGCCAACCACGTAACGCATATACAGTATCTCACAAAATTGAGTACACCCCTCACATTTTTGTAAATATTTTATTAAATCTTTTCATGTGACAACACTGAACAAATTAAACTTTGCTACAATGTAAAGTAGTGAGTGTACAGGTTGTATAACAGTGTAAATTTGCTGTTCCCTCAAAATAACGCAACACACAGCCATTAATGTCTAAACCGCTGGCAACAAAAGTGAGTACACCCCTAACTGAAAATCCCCAAACTGGGCCCAAAGTGTCAATATTTTGTGTGGCCACCATTATTTTCCAGCACTGCCTTAACCCTCTTGGGCATGGAGTTCACCAGAGCTTCACAGGTTGCCACTGGAGTCCTCTTCCACTCCTCCATGATGACATCATAAAGCTGGTGGATGTTAGAGACCTTGCGCTCCTCCACCTTCTGTTTGAGGATGCCCCACAGATACTCAATAGGGTTTAGGTCTGGAGACATGCTTGGCCAGTCCATCACCTTTATCCTCAGCTTCTTTAGCAAGGCAGTGGTCATCTTGGAGGTGTGTTCAGAGTCTTTATCATGGCAGTATACTACCCTGCGGCCCAGTCTCCTGAAGGGAGGGGATCATTCTCTACTTCAGTTTGTCACAGTACATGTTGGCATTCATGGTTCCCTCAGTGAACTGTAGCTCCCCAGTGCCGGCAGCACTCATGCAGCCCCAGACCATGACACTCCCACCACCATGCTTGACTGTAGGCAAGGCACACTTGTCTTTTTACTCCTCACCTGGTTGCCGCCACACACGCTTGACACCATCTGAAGCAAACAAGTTTATCTTGGTCTCATCAGACCACAGGACATGGTTCCAGTAATCCATGTCCTTAGTCTGCTTGTCTTCAGGAAACTGTTTGCAGGTTGTCTTGTGCATCATCTTTAGAAGAGGCTTCCTCCTAGGACTACAGCCAAGCAGACCAATTTGATGCAGTGTGCAGTGTATGGTCTGAGCACTGACAGGCTATCCCCCACCCCTTCAACCTCTGCAGCAATGCTGGCAGCACTCATACATCTATTACCCAAAGACAACCTCTGGATATGACACTGAGCATGTGCAATAAGCTTCTTTGGTCGACCATGGTGAGGCCTGTTCTAATTGGAACCTGTCCTTTTAAACCACTGTATGGTCTTGGCCACCGTGCTGCAGCTCAGTTTCAGGGTCTTGGCAATCTTCTTATAGCCTAGGCCATCTTTATGTAGAGGAACAATTATTTTTTTCAGATCCTCAGAGAGTTCTTTGCCATGAGGTGCCATGTTAAACTTTCAGTGACCAGTATGAGAGAGTGAGAGCGATAACACCAAATTTAACACACCTGCTCCCCATTCACACCTGAGACCTTGTAACACTAACGAGTCACAGGGAGGGAAAATGGTTAATTGGGCCCAATTTGGACATTTTCACTTAGGGGGGTACTCACTTTTGTTGCCAGTGGTTTACACATTAATGGCTGTATGTTGAGTTATTTGGAGGGGACAGCAAATTTACACTGTTATAAAAGCTGTACACTCACTACTTTACATTGTAGCAAAGTGTCATTTCTTCAGTGTTGTCACATGAAAAGATATAATAAAATATTTGTAAAAATGTGAGGGGTGTCAGAATTTGTGGGGTTTTTTTTGTTCACCCGCCTCTTGAGGATTGACCACAAGTTCTCAATGGGATTAAGGCCTGGGGAGTTTCCTGGACCCAAAATTTCAATGTTTTGTTCCCCAAGCCACTTAGTTATTGCTTTTGCCTGTTGACAAGGTGCTCCATCGTGCTGGAAAAGGCATTGTTCTTCACCAAACTGTTTTGGATGGTTGGGAGAAGTTGCTCTCGGAGGATGTTTTTGTACCATTCTTTATTCATGGCTGTGTTCTTAGGCAAAATTGTGAGTGAGCCCACTCCCTTGACTGAGAAGCAACCCCACATATGAATGGTTTCAGGATGCTTTACTGTTGGCATGACACAGGACTGATGGTAGCGTTCACCTTTTCTTCTCCAGACAAGGTTTTTTCTGGATGCCCCAAACGATCGGAAAGGGGATTCATCAGAGAAAATGACTTTACCCCAGTCCTCAGCAGTCCAATCTCTGTACCTTTTGCAGAATATCAGTCTGTTCCTGATGTGTTCCTGGAGAGAAGTGGCTTCTTTGCTGCCCATCTTGACACCAGGCCATCCTCCAAAATTCTTCACCTCACTGTGCGTGCAGATGCACTCACACCTGCCTGCTGTCATTCCTGAGCAAGCTCTGCACTGGTGGTGCCCAGACCCCGAAGTTGAATCAACTGTAGGAGACGGTCCTGGTGCTTGCTGGACTTTCTTGGGCGCCCTGAAGCCTTCTTCACAACACTTGAACCTCTCTTCTTGAAGTCCTTGATGATTCGATAAATGGTTAATTTAGGTGCAATTTCAGTAGCAGCAATATCCTTGCCTGTGAATCCCATTTTTGTGCAAAGCAATGATTACTGCACGTGTTTCCTTGCAGGTAACCATGGTTGACAGAGGAAGAACAATGATTTCAAGCACCACCCTCCTTTTAAAGCTTTCAGTCTGTTATTCTAACTCATTTAGCATTACAGAGTGATTTCCAGCCTTGTCCTCGTTAACACTGACACCTGTGTTAACAAGAGAATCACTGACATGATGTCAGCTGGTCCTTTTTTGCAGTGGCTTCACTAGGGGGGGTGTGGGCCGCACCCGGGTGACACCCGCCAGAGGGGTGACCCTACGGCTGTGTCCCTGTCTCAGAGGTGGCTCTCTAATTAGGCAAATTAGGTGGTCGCCTAAGGCCTCGCCCTCTCAGCGACCTTGCGGTTGCCTAGTTTGCCTAAAGAGCCGGCTCTGCTATCCTTCTACATCAATCCTAGTACAGTCAGTGCAGCGGAGCTTCGTGCCCGCCTCATTCAGTGTACAATCAGTCCTCCTCCTCTCTGCTCTGTAACACCACGACCCATCAGAGCACTGCCCAGTCTCCACTCCTGTCAATAAAACTCCACTGGAACAGCCGGCAGAGACACACACAGAGACCGACAACTGCCCGCCCCTCCCCGCCAGCAAATCCTGTCCGTTCCTTGAGCCGATATCTTGTGCAATGGCCAGGTGCAGCTAGAAACTCAGCAGGATAGCAAGTCCACCCTCCTTCCAGGGCGGGGCTTCCGTGGTGTAGGCGGAGTCAATTCGAGCTCGCTGTAGCCTGTCTGTGTGCAGCCGACTGAATGGTGAACTGAGGATACGCTGACTGAGCTGTGAGGGGACAGAGCCTTGCTATGTGTGAGGTACATGTGACTGGGGGGGTACATGTGACTGGGGGGTATATGTGCCTGGGGTTTACAGTCCGGTGTGCTCAGTCCTCGGCCAGTGTCCCAGTGTGCCCCCTTGTGATTGACAGCTCGGGTCCCCCTGACTTGACTCCACACCCTCCCTCATCCCCACCCTCATCCCTGGCCACCCAGGGCTCCACTGCAGTGGTCGGGAGGTCCCTGCTCAGTCCAGTGCCGATCCTCAGCCATAGTGGGCATGGTGCTCTTCATTCTGCGCTTGCACTGCTCATAATCAGCTTCTCTGCGGCTATCTCCCACCAGGAGCTCTTCCGCTATGGGGAGTCCGAGGGGGCCTACTGCTGTCCAACAGGGATGATGAGACCTCCGAGGTGGTGAAATTTCGCACAGCCCCTTCTCTTCTATGAGGCCCAGTTCAAGGAGCTCTATGTGAGTATAGCACTTAGAGAGACAGAGCACTGACACCAGCACTGAGAGAGAGAGGTTACCGACATCAGCACTGAGATAGAGCACACAGAACTGAGATAGAGTGTCCCGACACCAGTACTGAGAGCATGCCAGCACTGACACCAGCTTTGAAATAGAGGACACTGACACCAGTACTTTTAATATATGCAATTAATTTTTATTGCTTAAATAATTTTTTGCCTTATGGGTGTGATTGGGGCCTCATGTCTAAGTTATGCCTAAGGCCTCACAAAGCCTAGAGCCGGCTGTGCCCTGTCTCACACAGAGGACGGAAGCCGCCTCCCCCCTCCTCTCTGTTTACATCTACATAGGAGGGGGGAGTCTGAGGGACACATATCGCTGTGCATATCCCGCGCTGTTCTGAGGTCTGTACAGTTTATTGTAATGTAGATGGACAGAATAGGGGGACAGTGACCAGGAAGGGGAGCAGGTAAAAAAACGATGAAAAAGTGATTGGGGGGGCTTAAGAGGACATGTGCTGGGGGGTGCTATGGGAGGAAAGAGGGGGGTCTGCACTGAGGGGGGTCTTCACTGATGAACGGGGGTCTACACTGAGGGGAGGTCTATACTGATGGAGGGGGGTCTGCACTGAGGGGGGTCTATACCGATAGAGAGGGGTCTGCACTGAGGGGGGTCTATACTGATAGAGGGGGGTCTGCACTGAGAGGTGTCTATACTGATAGAAGGGGTCTACACTGGAGGGGGTCTGCACTGGGGGGGTCTAGACTGATAGAGGGGGATCTGCACTGAGGGGGGTCTATACTGATAGAGGGGGGTCTGCACTGAGGAGGGTCTAAACTAATGGAGGGGGGTATGTACTGAGTGAGGGGGCTATACTGAGGGGGGACCATACTAAGTGGGGGGTCTGTACTGAGGGAGGGGGGTCTATATTGAGGGAGGGGGTCTGCACCGAGGCGGGGTTCTATACTGATAGAGGGGGGTCTGCACTGATGGGGATCTATACTGATGGAGGGGGTCTGCACTGAAGGGGAGTCTATACAGATGGAGGGGGGTCTGCACTGAGGGGGGTCTATACTGATGGAGAGGGGTCTGCACTGAGGGGGGTCTATATTGATAGAGGGGGTCTGCACTGAGGGGGGTCTATAGTGATAGAGGGGGGTCTGCACTGGAGGGGGTCTATAGGGGGGTCTATACTGTGGGAGGGGATCTGTACTTAGTGGGGGGGTCTAAACTGAGGAAGGGGGTCTGTACTTAGTGAGGGGATCTGCACTGAGGGAGGGGGATCTATACTGTGGGGAAGGGGCCTGTACTTAGTGAGGGGGGTCTGTACTGAGGGAGGGGGCTCTATAGTGTGGGAGGGGGATCTGTACTTAGTGGAGGGTCTATACTGAGAGAGGGGGGTCTGTACTTAATGGAGGGGATCCGTGCTTAGTAGAGGGGGGTCTGTACTTAGTAGAGGGGGGTCTGTACTTTGTAGAGGGGGGTTTGTACTGAGGGGAGACTACAGTTGGTGGAGGGGGGGTGACACCATGTTTTTACGCACCGGGTAACATCAACCCTAGTGATACCACTGCTTTTGTGTCAGGGCTGAAATGCAGTGGAAATGTTTTTTGGGGAATTACGTTCATTTTTGGTATAGTTCTATAAAAACCAAAGGCATTTGTACTCAAAAACGAACCCAATTTTTTCCTTTTTTTTACAGTGTCTCTGTGCCAGAAGACATTGGTGGAACAATGAGATAATTGAGGACTACATGACAGTAAGTACTAAATATAATAATAATTTGTGGTGCACATTCCACAGTGTTGAACATTAGTGATTTTATAGTCGTAGCATAGTGTCCTCTGGTTACTTCTTCTCTGTCTTGTGTCCCAGGCTTGAGGATAATGTGGGCAACAGCAGAAATCTGTGCCATGTGTTGGCCCATTGCAATGTCATGGTGCACCTTAATGAGTTTAGGGCATGTATAAACACCCTAACACAATTTGTTTGCCAAAGGCAGAGAAGAGTGGATTGAGTAGCTTTTGAGCTGTAAAACTACAGAACAGCTGACTAGACCTGTTTAGATGTGGGTTGCAAAAAAATGAGTGAGGTCAAGGGTGGTACCCCCTTCCCTAACCCATTGTGTGGGATTAGGAGGTAATTTGCAGTGACAGGCTCAAGATATAATTGCTAGAAGATGACTACTGATGGGCAGAATACATTTTACTACTTTCACAGCACATAGTTTGTATATTTACAAAGGAGTGCATGGTCTGTGAGCAACACTGTGTTGAGCCCTCTTTATTGTGATGGCATACTTTCAACTGGGGGTCAGCAACCAGTAGATCAGGGCCAGGTGGCTGGGAGATCGTTGTCTGGGCTTGCTGACTTTTCATCCCAGAGCATTAAACAGAGTGCAATGCAGAGGGACTACTTGTAAAGTTGAGCAGAGCAGGGAGCAAGAGCCACAAAAGCCAATGCCTCCTCTGTAGTGCTGGCTTCTGTCCCATGTGGAGTGATACTAGCTGCACTTCATCTGTTATCCCGGCTAGCGGTCTCCAGAGTGGTGCTAGCAGCAGGAAAGAAGAGGTCTTCAGGTCAGTGTGACACAATACACTGGGCATAATAGTATAGGGCTGATTTCACACTGATGTGCTGCGGTTTACCCACATCGCGGGTGCAGTGCAGTTTTGTTTACAGCCCCCGCCCCAACCGCACCCCCTTTAGCTGCAGTGACCAGGGGGTGTACACATGTCGCAGCCCCCAGCAAGAGTTATAAGTCCTGTCATGGTTGGTGGGCGAAGTACCTGCCAAGCATGACCCATTGAAATTAATGAGGCCACACTGGAAATGCCCTCTAACCTTGTGCAGTACAGCATGCAAGGAGTTAAAGCAGGCAGCAATGTGTCACTATCACCTCCTACATTAACTCCTTGGACAGAAGCATGCAGTTGCTGGAAGCTTGCAGAGTGGCCCCATTTACTTAAACGGCATTAGCACCCAGCAAAAGCAACAGGGGGTTTAATTCCTGCTGTGGCATGTGTACACCTTTGGCTGCTGCCTCAGCAGCTGAAGGTGGTAGGGATTGGGGGGCGGTAAATTCAACCGCTGGGGTTTACCAACCTCCAACTTTATGTGTGCACAAGCCCTAAGAGTGCCGCTGCTGAATGCAACTAAGTGCTCATTCACAAGTGCAGCAGGCACTACTGCTCCTCTGAGAAGTGTTCTGAGTGTGTTTGACGGGTGGTGAGGAAGTGATATGTTGCCTCCTCACTGATTTAAACCCATGATTGCTGTGCAATGCACACAATTGTGACACGGTAGTATAGAAATTCAAGGATTAAATCAGATATGATGAGGCAGCACTGTGCCCGGTGATCTTTGACCGTTTTGTTGTTAAGGAAGATCTCCACCTCTTTAAGGTTGCTTACCCCCTCAACTGTTTGCCTGGGGACAATCCATCAGCATGGGATTGCACTCTGCACCCCCCCCCCCCATCTCCAAACACATTTATCAAATAATGGACACAACACTCAAATATTGGCATAAATTGGCCGCGGCACCTTTATTGGTTTACAAATAAATTAATCGCTTTTCATAACCATATCACAATTCTAACTCAAATCAAATTATCATTCTTAAAATTGCTTAGCCTTGATGACCCAAGCAAATTATATTTCCTCAACTTTATAATAACCAGTCCCCCTTATATGTAAGGTGACATACCACATAAAGTGCGCACGATGGGGTGGGGGAAAGGTGGGAATCTCTTCTTTACCAGACCTTCAGCCTGTCAGCAAAACTCCTGGGACTGTGGGCCCTTTATATAATGAGCCCCACTGCTTCCAGAGACTTCCATCCACTCTCATTGGCCCATTCCTACCTGCCCCAGGTGAGCAGGAAGGGCCAAACGTCCCTTGATTACCTGAATAATCTGACCATCCTAATCAGCTAACACCTGGGGGGGGGGGAAGCAGAGGCAACCCCATGCAGGTGCGCCCAAATAATTGTGCCCTCCTATTACATTTGCAATCAACTTCTGAACAGAAGATATCTCTACTTTCATGATTAAAGGTAAAATAAAGAAACCGTGGCGGGAATTTACTAAAACTGGTGCACACAGAATCTGGTGCAGCTGTGTAGTAACCAATCAACTTCCAGGTTTTATTGTCAAAGTTTAATTGTACAAGCTGAAGTAAGAAGCTGATTGGTTACTATGCACAGCTGCACCAGATTCTGTGTGCACCAGTTTTAGGAAATCTCCTCCGTGTGCTCTTATTAGTTACAAATACATAAATTATTGAAACCAGAGGGAAATAAAAGAGGTTATGGAAGACAAAACAGTTTTAGCCTACTGTGCATCTAAATCCAATGACATTTTTCTGGGTTTATTGTGCAATGTCTTAACAACAGAAACAGCCTACTGAGATGGAACACTTTACTCAATTCTTTCCATGCTGTCTGCTGCAATATACATTACTTCCTGTGGTTTCCTGGGTCCGGATAATTTTCTGTTGATTTTCCATTCCTCTATAAAGGGGTTAAGTAAGACTCAAGATAAACCATGTCTCTTTCAGTGGAGAATCTCTCCTCGTGATTACTATTATTATCATTATAATAATGATGAGGATGTCTGTGTTTTAAAGAGCCGGCAGAGAGCCTGTGTCATTACACTCCACCTCTGGCACCCAGTAACCACTTGGCTATATTCCTTGTGTAAGCTAGGTTTGGGCTCTTTAGAATATCTACGTTTGGAGAACGCCAGCGTGTTCTTCGTTAGCTACTCCCTACCTAGCTGAGGAGATTTCCATCAGCAGCCCTGGTGTATACAGTACACCAAGCTCCAATTCCCAGGGATCTACAGCACTAATGTATTCTTGGCATGGCCGCCAGTCCTGGGCAACTTTGCTAGCCAAGTGTATAAGGTGTACAGTCCAACTGAAGCTAATAGGGAATGCCAATCTACAGACATTAAATGTATTTGTCAACTCTTTATGCAATAATCAGGGTTGTCCGTTTACCAGTCCAAGCCTGATCTGTACTAAGAAAGATCATTTTTGTTAAAAAATTGCATGTTTATTACACCAAACCTTCCTTGTCCATTCTAACATAGGCAACATTAAACATTCCAATGGCAGAAAAAAGGCCAATTGGATCATCGAGTCTGCCCAATTTTTTTTTTTTTATACTTTGTTGTAAATATAGATCTATGTTTGTCCCGAGCAGAGGTTTGAATCCCTTTATTGGTGAATGATTTACTACCTCTACTGGATGTCTATTCCAAGCATCAGCATTGGAGGTCATGTCCCCAGGGTCAGTCGTATTTTTGAACAAGAATTTCAATACATGGGAAGTGAGTATACCTTTGTTTAACCACTTGAAGACCAGTTAAACCAGTTGTTCTGACATTTGTTGCTTACAAGTTAACCACTTGCTTACTGGGCACCTAAACCCCCCTCCTGCCCAGATCAATTTTCAGCTTTTAGCACTGTCACTCTTTGAACGACAATTGCGCGGTCATACAACACTGTATCCAAATGAAATTTTTATCATTTTTTCCCACAAATAGAGCTTTCTTTTGGTGGTATTTGATCACCTCTGGGTTTTTTATTTTTTGTTAAAAAAACTAAAAAAGACCGAAATAAAAAAAAAAATACAAAACCGTTTTATATTTTGTTAATACATTTTGCAAACAGGTAATTTTTCTCCTTCATTGATATACGTTGATGAGGCTGCACTAATGGGCACTGATAGGCTGCACTGATGGTCACCGACAGGCTGCATTGATGGGCACTGATGGGCACTAATAGGCGGCACTGATAGGCACTAATAGGCGGCACTGGTGGGCACTGATGAGGTGGCACTGGTGTGCACTAGTAGGTGGCACAAATGGGTTGCACTGATGGGTGACACTGAAGGGCGGCACTGAAGGGCATTGATAGGTGGCACTGAAGGGCACTAATAGGTGGCACTGATAGGTGGCACTGATGGGCACTGATAGGTGACAGTGATGGGCACTGATGGGTGGCAGTGATGGGCACTGATCAGCACTGGTAGGTGACACTGATAGGCAGCACTGCTAGGTGGCACTGATGAGGCACTGATTGGCACCACTGGTGGGCATTGATAGGTGGCACTCTTGGGCATTGATAGGTGGCACTGATTATTGGCACTTATGCACTGGTGGGCACTGATTCAGGGCACTGGCAGATGGCACTAGCAGGCAGTACTAGTGGGCACAGATGAGGCGGCTTCACCTCTTCCTCTTCGGGATCAATGTCCCTTGCACAGAAGCAGGTGATCTGCTTTTTTTTCTCCTCGCGTTGTCAGCGTTAGGCGAAAAAATACGATTAGCAATCTTCTGTTTATATCACGTGATCAGCTGTCATTGGCTGACAGCTGATCACGTGGTAAAGGGCCGGGATTGGCCGCTTACTACTATGAGCACCCGAGTCTCATTGACAGGAGAGCATGCAAAGGGGAGGACATCTATTGACAGTCTCCCCTAAAAAGTAGATCCACGCTGTAGCCATCATTCGACTATAGCGTGGATCTGAAGGAGATACAATCAGTAATTTTTGCTGGAAGATTACTTAGAACCCCCAAACAGTATATTTTTTTAACAGAGACCCTTGAGAATAAAATGACAGTCGTTGCAATATTTTAGGTCACACAGTATTTGCGCAGCAGTCTTTCAAACACAATTTTTTGGAAAAAATACACTTCAATGAACTAAAAAAAAACTAAACAGTAAAGCCCAACTTTTTAGTTTAATGTGAAAGATGATGTTACGCAGAGTAAATAGATACCTAACATGCCATGCTTTGAAATTGTGCACACTCTTTCAGAGTTACACAGGGGGTTTTGTGCTAGGATTATTGCTCTCACTCTAACGATCACGGAGATACCTCATATATATATATTTCTTTTTTTTTTTTTAAATTGACAATTTTTATTACATTTTTCTTTTCAAAACAAGGAGAAAAAAGAAATAACAAACAATGGACATTGTGTAAAGCCACAAACAGATCAGTATACAATAAAAACATAGGTCTAAAGAGGGTCATAAGTTGTAACAGCAAGAGAGAGAAAAAGAAGAAAAAGGAAGGGGACAGAAGAAGGTAAGGTCCTGAGCTCACCACTCCTGCGGGGTAGAGAGTGCTGGTACAATTGGTCAGTGAGGAATAGTGGAGCCTCCCGGGGGATCCTGTTGAAAATGCCAGGGCTCCCATCTGCATTATGACGCTCTACCGTGTCGAAAAGGCATGCTTTAAGGAATTCCATAATCTCCACATCCTTAATCCTGGTGTAGAGCTTGATGGAGGTCGGTGGTGTTTGCTGCTTTCATTGGAGGGCTACGTGGCATCTAGCAGCTGTTAGAATATGGAGCATCAGGTTCTGAGTTAGCCTGGGGGGGAGTAGCCCCAGTAAGAAGATTTGGGAACAAAAGGGGAAGTCTACATCAAACAGTCGTTAACAGAGATTTTGAACCGACTGCCAATGCGGGTGCAAAAGAGGGTATTGCCAGTAGATATAAAGCAAGGTGTCATGGCCTCTACGTTAACGCCAGCATCGATCTGAGGCTGAGGCATATATCACCTGATGGCGGGTGGAGGTCATGTACCAAAAAAAAATAACACTTTATATGTATTCTTCTTATAAAGGATAAAAATTGAGCTTTTAGCCACTTGGGACCAAATGGGACTTGGGACCAAATGATCTGTCATTTTTCTATGGGTAGTTCTTCACCAAAAGCCTGTTCCCATATATCAATGTTTGCCCTGAGTATCAATATAACACTCATTCAATAATTTATAGATATCCGATCTTAAGCCTTTTTTGATGGGCCAGCAAAAACTCAAAACGGTTCAATTTAGAGAATTGGAGATCAGGAGCGAAAGATAAAGCATAATGGCGTATCTGAAGATAGCCAAAAAAAGCTCTGCGGGGCAGTTCACGTTTCTCGTGAAGTTTCTTAAAGGATAGCAATTTTCACATTACAGGGTGCGAGATTGTTATGCTTCCTCCATCCATAAGTACAACTTGTATGTAAGTTGGATGTTCGTAACTCAGGGACTGCCTATATAATTAGGTTGATAAAAGACTTTCACTATATTACCAAAAGTATACCAACCCCACACCACAATCCCCCCTCCACCAAATGATTTGGACCTCTGCAAAAAGTAAGGTTCATAAAGACATGGATGAGCGGGTTTGGGGTGGAGGAACTTGACTGGCCTGCACAGAGTCCTGACCACAACCCAATAAAACACTTTTGTGATGAATTAGAGCAGAGACTGCGAGCCATGCCTTCTTGTGCACATCAGTGCCTGACCTCACAAATGCGCTTCTGGAAGAATGGTCAAACATTCCCATAGACACACTCCTAAACCTTGTGGACAGCCTTTCCAGAATAGTTGAAGCTGTTATAGCTGCAAAGAGCGGGCCAACTCAATATTGAAGCCTACAGACTAAGACTGGGATGCCATTAAAGTTCATGTCCGTGTAAAGGCATCAAGTTCAACCAAAAACATATACAGTATCTCACAAAAGTGAGTACACCCCTCACATTTGTAAATATTTTATTATATCTTTTTATGTGACAACACTGAAGAAATGACACTTTGCTACAATGTAAAGTAGTGAGTGTACAGCTTGTACTTAATGTGTTAATTTGCTGTCTCCTCAAAATAACTCAACACACAGCCATTAATGTCTAAACCTCTGGCAACAAAAGTGAGTACACCCCTAAGTGAAAATGTCCAAATTGGGCCCAATTAGCCATTTTCCCTTCCCGGTGTTTGTGGCTTGTTAGTGTTACAAGGTCTTAGGTGTGAATGGGGAGCAGGTGTGTTAAATTTGGTGTTATCACTCTCACTCTCTCATACTGTTCACTGGAAGTTCAACATGCACCTCATGGCAAAGAACTCTCTGAGGATCTGAAAAAAAGAATTATTGCTCTACATAAAGATGGCCTAGGCTAAAAGAAGATTGCCAAGACCCTGATACTGAGCTGCAGCATGGTGGCCAAGACAATACAGCGGTTTAACAGGACAGGTTCCACTCAGAACAGGCCTCGCTATGGTCGACCAAAGAGGTTGAGTACATGTGCTCAGCATCATATCCAGATGTTGTCTTTGGGAAATAGACGTATGAGTGCTGCCAGCATTGATGCAGTAGTTGAAGGGGTGGGGGTCAGCCTGTCAGTGCTCAGACCATACGCTGCACACTGCATCAAATTGGTCTGCATGACTGTTGTCCCAGAAGGAAGCCTCTTCTAAAGATGATGCACAAGAAAGCCCGCAAACAGTTTGCTGAAGACAAGCAAACTTGGATTACTGGAACCATTTCCTGTGGTCTGATGTGATCAAGATAAACTTATTTGGTTCAGATGGTGTCAAGTGTGTGTGGTGGCAACCAGGTGAGGAGTACAAAGAAAAGTGCCTACAGTCAAGCATGGTGGTGGGAGTGTCATGGTCTGGGGCTGCATGAGTGCTGTCGGCACTGGGGAGCTACAGTTCATTGAGGGAACTATGAATGCCAACATGTACTGTGACATACTGAAGCAGAGCTTGATTCCCTTTCTTCAGAGACTGGGCAGCAGGGCAGTATCCCCACATGATAATGACCCCAAGCACACCTCCAAGATGACCAATGCCTTGCTATAGAAGCTGAGGGTAAAGGTGATGGACTGGCCAAGCATATCTCCAGACTTAAGCCATATTGAGCATCTGTGGCACATCCTCAAACAAAAGGTGAAGAAGCACAAGGTCTCTAACATCCACCAGCTCTGTGATGTCATCATGGAGGAGTTGAAGAGGACTTCAGTGGCAACCTGTGAAGCTCTGGTGAACTCCATGCCCAAGAGGGTTAAGGCAGTGCTGGAAAATAATGGTGGCTACACAAAATATTGACACTTTGGGCCCAATTTGGACATTTTCACCTAATAACCGCTTACACCTAATGCCGATGCGGCTCCCAGCACTGGTCCTGTGCATCCTGGTTCACTGTTTCATTTCCGATTTCAGCCTGAACTTTGGGCTGAATTAGAACTTGAAATAGACCAAAAGACGCACAGGGCTCCTGTGCAAATTGCACTGGAGCTGCATCAGAGATATGTTAACCGGCTCCATAGAGAGCCAGTCACAATCTCCTGCTATTGCGAATTGGATGCAAAGGTCCCGCATTTAACTCGCAATAGTGTGAAGCCAGCCTTAGGGGTGTATTCACTTTTTAACACTAACAAGTCACATGACACCAGGAAGGGAAAATGGCTAATTGGGCCCAATTTGGACATTTTCACTTAGGGGTGTACTCACTTGTGTTGCCAGTGGTTTAGACAATAATGGCTGTGTGTTGAGTTATTTTGAGGGGACAGAAAATTTACACTGTTATACAAGCTGTACACTCACTACTTTACATTGTAGCAAAGTGTCATTTCTTCAGTGTTGTCACATTAAATATTTAATACAATATTTACAAAAATGTGAAGGGTGTACTCACTTTTGTGAGATACTGTAGGAATTGTTTCATGAATAAAATTACAGATTCTCATTCTCCTCCTTTTTAAATATATAGGTCATCTATGGCATATTTACTTTATGGCACTTTCATCAGTGGGTTTTCAAAGAAGGCGCTGTAATGACTTTCTTGTCACATACAGAAAGATGACCTTCAGGCCTTCTGAAACATGTCTGAGTTGATAGAATAGTTGGGACTGCTGTGCATGCCCTGTGGCATACAATGTGCGCTTATATGCGTTCTCATGTACTAGTCAACATTTTTATTAGTGCATTGTGATTGTTAGAAGGACATTTTCCCTTTGAAATATTTTATCCTTCAGTTGGTTTGATGCAAGCTATGAAATATTCTAATGTGATTTATTGGATTAAGGGCGATTATAAGGTTTTTCTACAAGGAATGAGACTGGTTTGAAGGAAGACATATGACGTGCCCAGATAGCAAGCAATTGAGCTTCAAGTTTGTAAATGACTTGCTAAGCTATTGCTAGACTTGCCAGGCTTCACAAGTTTGTCGCACAATTGCAGCAAGTTATCCTTGCTATCTGGGTGACTATATAAAGCAGGCATGTCCTTAATATTTACAAAATTAAGTGTATATGCACTGAAAGTATGGTTACACACAAACTTTGAGATGTATACCAGTGTAACATACATTCTGAATGTTTAGTTTTTCTATCAGACATAAGTCCACCCCTTCCATTTTGTCTGTAATTTAATGATCCTGGAACAAACTTGATGGTATTGCTGGAGAAGATGGTACTAGGAAGATTCTCACAGTGAAGGTGAATGGTGATGCAAGATGCAGGAGAGAGACTTCTGGAAGTACACTACTACTGCCATCCTATAATGTTCTCATTTTCCATTTAGAATGGTACCCCAGTTCATGAATATAGTAGGTGGCAATGCGTGTGTTTGGTGATCTTGGAACAGACCTGATAGTATTGCTGGGGAAGCCGGTACTTAGAAGATTCTCTCATAGTGAAAGTGATTTGTAATGCAGGACACAGCCCTCCTACTATGTTCTCAAATTCCATTTAGAATGGCACCCCAATGCATGAATATAGTAGGTGGCAAGGTGTTTGTTGGAGTGTGCTGCATTTAAAAAATGCTCCAGTGACTTTTTATGCCTATCGGTAGCCCATTCTAAACTTATGAACTGCATTAATAAAACTGATGTATTGCGCAAAATACCACATGTAAACAAATTTGCTGCAATGGAACAGTATAGTTTGAAGGGTCACCTAAACCCATATCTGTGTAATTTCTTCAGTGTTGTCACATGAAAAGATATAATAAAATATTTACAAAAATGTGAGGGGTGTACTCACTTTTGTGAGATACTGTATATGTTTTTGGTTGAACTTGATGGAGATACACTATATTACCAAAAGTATTGGAACACCCGCCTTTACAAGGACATGAACTTTAATGGCATCACAGTCTTAGTCTGTAGGCTTCAATATTGAGTTGACCCACCCTTTGCAGGTCTAACAGCTTCAACTCTTCTGGGAAGGCTGTCCACAAGGTTTAGGAGTGTGTCTATGGGAATGTTTGACCATTCTTCCAGAAGTGCATTTGTGAGGTCAGGCACTGATGTTGGACGAAAAGGTCTGGCTTGCAGTCTCCGTTGTAATTCATCCCAAGGGTGTTCTATCAGGTTGAGATCAGAACTCTGTGCAGGCCAGTCAAGTTCTTCCACCCCAAACTCGCTCATCCTTTGTCTTTATGGACCTTGCTTTATGCACTGGTGCACAGTCATGTTGGAACAGGAAGGGGCCATGCACAAACTATTCCCACAAAGTTGGGAGCATGAAATTGTCCAAAATGTCTTGGTACTGAATGTTAACGCCTTAAGAGTTCCCTTCACTGGAACTAAAGGGCCAAGCCCAACCCTTGAAAAGCAAGCTCACACCATAATCCCCCCTCCACCAATTGATTTGAACCAGTGCACAAAGCAAGGTCCATAAAGACATGGATGAGTGATTTTGGGGAAGAGGAACTTGACTGGCCAGCACCTCAACCCAATACAACACCTTTGGGATGAATTAGAGCGGAGACTGCGAGCCAGGCCCAGAGACTCCCAAGCCAGAAGAGTTGAAGCTTTTATAGCTGCAAAGGGTGGGCAAACTCAATACTGAACCCTACGGACTAAGACTGGGATGCCATTAAAGTTCATGTGCGTGTAAAGGCAGACGTCCCAATACTGGCAATATAGTGTATATAAAATTATTATTATTTTATTATTATACAGGATTTATATAGCCCCGACAGTTTGTGCAGCGCTTTACAACATATAAAAATAATGCAGATGGTTTTCCAGATATCCTGCAAAATCAAGGAAATAATTTTAAATATATATAAATATAAAGTATACATTCTCTGTTAAAAAAATAAATAAAAATAAAGCATATATAAAAAATAAATAAATAAATGTGGCTAAACATTCATTAAAAAGAATAATTAAATGCATTTCACCCAGGACCAGTCATTCAAATACAGTCAAAATTCCACATAAATGTTAACACTTTTTAATTTTCTTCCTAGAAATAGATAAAGCTAGATCTATGAAAGGTCTGACAGTTTTATGGCAAGGGGCTGGCACGCATTAATCTCTCTGTTTCAGATACCAGGTCATCAATAGTCCTTACACATCCTCTGTAAACAAGCTTGAACTAGCCTGCCAAGTAAATCCTGTAGAGAATCCAGTCTCTGTGGCAAAACAGCCCTGCTTGGATCAGGGCAGTGTTCCTGCTGGTTAAGTAGGCTTGTTTACTGTACTGTCAATACATACCTCGCAGGTGCACTCACAAAAATAGCCAGAATGGGCTGTGAGGGTAAAACACAAACCGGCAATGTTTTCATGAATTTATTACGCTGTGGATGCTTAGGATTTTTTTCTTGTTTGGTTGTAGATTGTTTATTGAGAGTTTAGTATTTCATGGTATTTAATAGAAAAAAAGTCTGTTGCTGGTGATGGGATATTTTGGGACACCAGTCTTTAAATACCCGGGAGGCCTCTACCACGGTGGAGTGCAACAGAATTTCCCAGCTTCAATGCAGTTTTTTGATCTGTGCTGTAAGCTTGTTATCAATAAATTTGTGTCTCTGTAACTGATTTTGGCCCTATGAGACAATCAAGGGTAATCTAGGATAATAAAGAAATTAGGGAATTCAGCAATTATGTAAGTCTGCAGCTATTTTTGTTTTAAATGCTTTCATGAGGCCTGGCACTACTGTCTGACGTTTAGTTATACAGTTTGTGCTAGCATGCTTACTGAGCTTCTAAAATCAGACTTATTCATTTTCCAGTGCTCATGGTTCTATTTAAAAAGCAACTCTACTTTTTAATCTCCATTTAGCTGTCCTGATATTTTGGGAGAGCACATCAAAATAATCAACTCTGTAAATAATATTCATTAGCACTTATGCAAGATATTTGAGTGTCTATTTTAGACTTTTGGACACAATAAAATTTTGCTTACTTACATGGAGTCAACAGTTAATGAAGGAATGCTCACATACACATGGTATTAACCATTAGCCATTTCCGCCTGACAACAGGCAACATTTCAAGATTCTCATCTCATCCCAGTGGAAACATCAAGACGATGTATAACTGTAATAAAACAATAAAGTAATACAATTATTATGAAGTTGATTATTATGCTGTCCTAGTTCAATATATGTTATAACCCTATAGGGAGCTAGCATACGGCTCTACAGAAACAGGGTTTATTTCAAGATGGGGGTATCCTAGATGGACGATTAAGTCTTTCCCCTCATTTACAGCCTCCAATCTGCAACTGGGATATCATAACCTCAGTAGTTTCACTCACTGGTACTTTTAGGTCTCCTGCTTGTGTGTCTTCCCATAGTTACAAAGTAACGGCGGTTTATTGACCACGGTTCTACCTGCTGCCAGGACTGATCCTTTGCCTGTTTGCTGACTATGTCTCTGCCTGTGGCTTAAACGTACCCATATGCACATCTCAGTGACTACATTCCTACAGGACACAGGGCCAGTGAACAAGGCATTCCTGGTGCCAGCCATGTTCCAGTAGGCTACGCTTGCTTGGCCTATAGGAACTGGGACCGCTATAGGTGACGTTACACTACACTATACTCATTGACCACTCGTAGAGAGGTGACCATTAAAGTACATTGGTTTTGACACAATTGGTTGATTTGTTTGATAAACAAGATACAATGTCCAATACATAATAAGTCCAAACAGTGGAAAAAGTCTCACACATGTGGTATCTCTATACTCGGGAGGAATAGCAGATTGCATTTGGGGTGTAATTCTAAGTATGGCAATGCTGCGTGTGAGAAATATCTTATTAAAGCGGAGTTCCACCCTAAAGTGGAACTTCCGCTCATCAGATTCCTCCCCCCCTCCGGTGTCACAATTGGCACCTTTCAGGGGGGAGGGGGGTGCAGATACCTGTATAATACAGGTATCTGCACCCACTTCCGGGTATAGCTAGCCACAGCTAGCCGCAGACTCCCCGCCCACCCCCGTTGTGTTGTGGGAAATACACAGTTCCCACAACACAACGGGGACCAGTGTAGACGCGCAGCGCGACTCGCGCATGCGCAGTAGGGAACCGGGCAGTGAAGCGGCAACGCTTCACTTCCTGATTTCCTCAGTGTGAATGGCGGCGGCAGCACCCGAGGATCGAGGGACGGCTCGGTCTCGGGTGCCGACATCGCTGGGCCCTGGGACAGGTAAGTGTCCTTATTTTAAAAGTCAGCAGCTGCAGTATTTGCAGCTGCTGACATCTAAATTTTTTTTTTTTAGTGATACTCCGCTTTAAATTGCCAACTTTGTAAGAAAAAAAATATTTTTAATTTTCTTTCCACATTTTCCAAAAACTTGTGGCAATAAAATTAAGTTTTCAAAAGACTCATCACATCTCTTAAAAATACCTTGTACTCTCCAAAATGTGGTCATTTATGGGTGTTTCCACTGTCCTGGTGCTTCAGGGCCTCCAAAGCTGTGATAGGTAGTCTGGAAATTAGATGCATAATTTATGCCTCTATGTCAGGGCTGGGCTCAGCCCTTCCTTCTCTGAGCTGGCCGCTCAGCTATCGGCTAATTGCCAGCTCCTATCTGTCATGAACAGGTGTGACCAGAACCGTGTGGACTGCAACAGAGGAAACCAAACGCATGTAAAGTGAAATAATGAAGTTTATTAAGATAAGTGAATATTAACACACCTCCAATACCAAACAGTGAACAACAATCTAACAACCAAACAGTGACCCATAAAGAACAACAGACTAAATAATTATGTACAATAGATGGGAAATACCAGAATCGTAAACGTAGCCAGGCCAGGGTCATGCACAGATGGGGACAAGGCAGGGCAGATGGGGACAAGGCAGGGCAGGGAAAAGGTGGACAGGATCGGGCTGCAGGGCAGGGGTACAAGGTAACAGGGTCACAGGAGGGACAGGTTCAGGTTCACAGGTACAGGTCAGGGCTCAAGGACAATACCAAGGCCAGTGTGTGAGTGCTTGCCGGGCATTAATACACATCTCCTGCATTTAGCCTCAGGTGACACCTGATCGCAGGAGATAATGTCAGCTCCACACTGTCAGGAGACACCCACTGGTGGACACCAGTACTGCGGGCCAAGGATCAGACAGTGCCAACAGCAGGTGAAACCTTTCCTGACAGTTCCAGACTGCCAGGAGACACCTGTTGGTGGACACCAGTACTGTGAGCCAAAGGTCTGACAGCGCCACCAGCAGGTGAAACCTTTCCTGACGCTTTCTCTCCATAGTGGCTCACCTTTGATGATATCCTGCTCGTCAGTCCTGCCTGCTTAAGCCGTCCAGCCCAGATGATCTCTGCCTCAACATCACAGAGACTATCTCCTGCGTTCCTGTTAAAGACTTGCTTGGCTGACATTCCTTCTGGCTCCAAATCCTGCTTGCTGTTCCACTACGCTGCTCCCCGACTTTCTGGCTTGTCTGACTATCCATTCTGGTTACCGAACTTTGGCTGTGTTTTCACTACGTTTGTTCTATTTACTTTTATTATTAAAAAAGTCTGATTTAACTGTACTTTTGTCTCGGTCTGATTCATGGTTTCTGACACTCTAGAAAATATGAAGGTGCTCCTTGGATTTTGGGCCCCTCTACATGGCAAGGCTGTGAAAAAGTCTCACTCTCACACATGTGATATCACCATACTTGGGAAGAATAGCAGTATGTGTTTTGGAGTGTAATTCTAAGTATGCCTATAATGTGTGTTAGAAATATCTTATTAATTGATAAATTTGTGTAAAAAAAATACATTTTTATTTTATTTCCTGCATTTTCCAAAACCTTGTAGCGAAAAATTACATTTTCAAAATACTCACTATGCCTTGCAGATAATACCTTGGAGTGTTTGCTCTCCAAAATGGGGTCATTTTGTGGGTGTTTCCACTGTCCTGGTGTTCCAGGACCTCCAAAAATGTGACAGGTAGTCAGGAAATTAGATGCGTAATTTTTGCACCTTGAAAGCCCAAAGGTGCTCCTTTAATTTTAGGCCCCTTTATACATCTAGGATGTGAAAAAGTGTTTTGGGGTGCAATTCTAATTTTGCCTATGCTACCTGAGAGAAATAACTTGTTAAAATGGCAACTTTGTGAAAAACAATTTTTTAATTTCTTAATTTTCCAAAAAATTGTGACAACTTGTTCTTATTGAATACCTTGGAATGTATACTTTCCATAACAGGGTCATTTGGGAGGTATTTGTACTGTCCTAACATTACAGGGCCTCAATAAAGTGGCAGTCAGTATATCAGGATTGATAAATTTTCAATATATATATATATATATATATATATATATATATATATATATATATATATATATATATATATATATATACAGTGGGGATGGAAAGTATCCAGGCCCCCTTAAATGTTTCACTCTTTGTTATATTGCAGCCATTTGCTAAAATCATTTAAGTTCCTTTTTTTCCTCATTAATGTACACACAGCACCCCATATTGACAGAAAAACACAGAATTGTTGACATTTTTGCAGATTTATTAAAATAGAAAAACTGAAATATCACATGGTCCTAAGTATTCAGACCCTTTGCTCAGTATTTAGTAGAAGCACCCTTTTGATCTAATACAGCCATGAGTCTTTTTGGGAAAGATGCAACAAGTTTTTCACACCTGGATTTGGGGATCCTCTGCCATTTCTCCTTGCAGATCCTCTTCAGTTCTGTCAGGTTGGATGGTAAACGTTGGTGGACAGCCATTTTTAGGTCTCTCCAGAGATGCTTAATTGGGTTTAAGTCAGGGCTCTGGCTGGGCCATTCAAGAACAGTCATGGAGTTGTTGTGAAGCCACTGCTTCGTTATTTTAGCTGTGTGCTTAGGGTCATTGTCTTGTTGGAAGGTAAACCTTCCAACTGAGGTCCTGAGCACTCTGGAGGTTTTCGTCCAGGATATCCCTGTACTTGGCCGCATTCATCTTTCCCTCGATTGAAACCATTCGTCCTGTCCCTGCAACTGAAAAACACCCCCACAGCATGATGCTGCCACCACCATGCTTCATTGTTGGACATGTGATGAGCAGTGCCTGGTTTTCTCCACACATACCGCTTAGAATTAAGGCCAAAAAGTTCTATCTTGGTCTCATCAGACCAAAGAATCTTATTTCTCACCATCTTGGAGTCCTTCAGGTGTATTTTTAGCAAACTCCATGCGGGCTTTCATGTGTCTTGCACTGAGGAGAGGGGCCTCTCTGCCATAAAGCCCCAACTGGTGGAGGGCTGCAGTGATGGTTGACTTTCTACAACTTTCTCCCATCTCCGACTGCATCTCTGGAGCTCAGCCACAGTGATCTTTGGGTTCTTCTTTACCTCTCTCACCAAGGCTCTTCTCCCCCGATAGCTCAGTTTTGCCGGATGGCCAGCTCTAGGAAGGGTTCTGGTCGTCCCAAACGTCTTCCATTTAAGAATTATGGAGGCCACTATGCTCTTAGGAACCTTAAGTGCAGCAGAATTTATTTTTGTAACCTTGGCCAGATCTGTGCCTTGCCACAATTCTGTCTCAGCTCTTCAGGCATTTCCTTTGACCTCATGATTCTCATTTGCTCTGACATGCACTGTGAGCAGCGCTGTTTCTTGGCCTAGGCGGACAAGGCCCAGGCCTAGGGCGGCACTTTGCGGGGGGCGGCATCCACGTACGAAAAAGCCCCCCTCTGCCGAGTCCCGGCTCCCGCACACAAACCGTCCCCAGCTATAGACCCCCAGGCAGGCGGCTAGCCTGTAGTG
Source organism: Lithobates clamitans (assembly GCA_037952925.1). Taxonomy (NCBI): domain Eukaryota; kingdom Metazoa; phylum Chordata; class Amphibia; order Anura; family Ranidae; genus Lithobates; species Lithobates clamitans. The sequence goes on along the minus strand of JBBGZY010000992.1, from coordinate 394,835 downwards.
ACGAAACAGCGGCGTGACTTGGCCGGGGAGGGAGGGCGGGGACTAGCGGCGTGACTTGGCTGGGGAGGGAGGGGACTAGCGCCCCATAAGCGGCCAGTTATTGACAACAATCTAAGCAACTGATGGAGGCTCCGCCTACCCTCCTCCGTGACATTTAGGCTCAGCGCAAGTGTGCTTACCCCGCTGTCTACTGTTACTAGTAAACACAGAAGCCTCAGTTCTGTGCTTACTAGTGACAGCCCTGATCGCATCTCTCCCGCTGGCGTCCACCGAATATCCCAATGCTGCACCAAAACAACGTAGAGACACTTGCCTGGTGCTGTGTGATCATGGGCAGGAGTACGGGGCGGGGCATTACTTCAGACTACTTCAAGAAGAGGGGGGGTATCTTATGCAAAGCTAAGGAGATACAGAGGGAGCAGAGTTAAAGAGATGCAAAGCTTAGCTGTTGGGGGGTTGCAGAGATACGCTGTAGGAAAAGGTGCAAAGGCGAGTTGTGGCCAGGGATGCAGAGGTTAGCTGTAAAAGGGGGTAAGTGTGAAGAAATGAGCTGCAGTCATTGAAGGGGGAGGCGTGTATATGTGAATTGCAGAAGGATGGGGGGTGCAGAAGTGAACAGACATGGGGTGAAGAGGTGAGTCGCAAAAAGAAGGCACAGAGGTGAGTCGCAGAAAGAGGGCACAGAGGTGGGTCGCAGAAAGAGGGTGCAGGTGTGAGTCGCAGAAAGAGGGCACAGAGGTGAGTTGCAGAAAGAGGGTGCAGAGGGGAGTCGCAGAAAGAGGGTGCAGGTGTGAGTCGCAGAAAGAGGGCGCAGAGGTGAGTCGCAGAAAGAGGGCGCAGAGGTGAGTCGCAGAAAGAGGGTGCAGGTGTGAGTCGCAGAAAGAGGGTGCAGGTGTGAGTCGCAGAAAGAGGGCGCAGAGGTGAGTCGCAGAAAGAGGGTGCAGGTGTGAGTCGCAGAAAGAGGGTGCAGGTGTGAGTCGCAGAAAGAGGGTGCGAGTGTGAGTCGCAGAAAGAGGGCGCAGAGGTGAGTCGCAGAAAGAGGGTGCAGGTGTGAGTCACAGAAAGAGGGCACAGAGGTGAGACGCAAAAAGAGGGCGCAGAGGTGAGTCGCAGAAAGAGGGTGCAGAGGTGAGTCGCAGAAAGAGGGTGCAGAGGTGAGTCGCAGAAAGAGGGTGCAGGTATGAGTCGCAGAAAGAGGGTGCAGGTGTGAGTCGCAGAAAGAGGGCGCAGAGGTGAGTCGCAGAAAGAGGGTGCAGGTGTGAGTCGCAGAAAGAGGGCGCAGAGGTGAGTCGCAGAAAGAGGGTACAGAGGTGAGTCGCAGAAAAAGGGCACAGAGGTGAGTCGCAGAATGAGAGTGCAGAGTTCAGAAGTGAGTTGTAGATGGGGGTGCAGAGGTGAGTTTTGGACGGGCGGCAGAAGTGAGCTCCGAACAATTTTGGACGGGGGTGCCGAAGCAAGTAGTGGTTGGGGGTGCAGTCAGTGCTGTTTCTTGGCTAAGGCCCAGGCCAGCACTTATCAGGGGGGGGGGGCGGCGTCCCAGCACGAAAAAAGCCCCCCCCTCCCAAGTTCTGGCTCTTGCAGACAAACTGTCCCCAGCTATAGCCCCAACTGGCAGCGGGCGGCTTACTGTAACCTGTAGCTGCGCTGTTTTCTGGTGGTGACTTGACCGGGAAGGGAGCACTTAAAGCAACTGATGGAGGCTCCGCCTACCCTCCTCTGTGGCATCTATCGCAACTTCCTCCTGCCTCCTGCCCTGGCTCTGTGTGTTTACGATTGGAGAGAGGAGGAAGAGGGGAACCACCAGGACAGCCAGGTACGATTCTTATACCTCTTGGGCACTTTTTTCTGGTCGATGAGCTGCACTGATGGGACTGTATTGATGGGCACTGATAAACTGCACTGATAAGGCTGCACTGATTGGATTGTACTGATGGGCACTGTACTGATGGGCACTGAAAATAATAGATACAACATTTGAAATGGTATACAAAACAACAAAATATACAAGTAGGCACTTGGTACCAATAGAGAGGAAGAGGTGGAGCTCTGAGACGAAAAGGTGGAGCCTAAAGAGGAAGGGGTGGGGTTTACAGATGACAGGGCGGGTCTTAAACAGGAAAGGTGTGGCCTTGACAGGAAGGGGTGGGTCATCATTTAATTATGGGGTGCACGAGTTTAGTCAGGCCTAGGGCAGCACAAAACCTAAATACACCACTGACTGTGAGCTGTAAGGTCTTATAAAGACAGGTGTGTGACTTTCCTAATTAAGTCCAATCAGTATAATCAAACACAGCTGGACTCAAATGAAGGTGTAGAACCATCTCAAGGATGATCAGAAGAAATGGACAGCACCTGAGTTAAATATATAAGTGTCACAGCAAAGGGTCTGAATACTTAGGACCATGTGATATTTCAGTTTTCTTTTTTAATAAATCTGCAAAAATGTCAACAATTCTGTGTTTTTCTGTCAATATGGGGTGCTGTGTGTACATTAATGAGGAAAAAATGAACTTAAATGATTTTAACAAATGGCTGCAATATAACAAAGAGTGAAAAATGTAAGGGGGTCTGAATACTTTCCGTCCCCTGTGTATATATATATATATATATATATATATATATATATATATATATATATATATATATACACAGTGGGGCAAAAAAGTATTTAGTCAGCCACCAATTGTGCAAGTTCTCCCACTTAAAAAGATGAGAGGCCTGTAATTGTCATCATAGGTATACCTCAACTATGAGAGACAAAATGTGGAAACAAATCCAGACAATCACATTGTCTGTCTGATTTTTCAAAGAATTTATTTGCAAATTATGGTGGAAAATAAGTATTTGGTCAATATCAAAAGTTCATCTCAATACTTTGTTATATATCCTTTGTTGGCAATGACAGAGGTCAAACGTTTTCTGTAAGTCTTCACAAGGTTGTCACACACTGTTGCTGGTATGTTGGCCCATTCCTCCATGCAGATCTCCTCTAGAGCAGTGATGTTTTGGGGCTGTCGCTGGGCAACACAGACTTTCAACTCTCTCCAAAGGTTTTCTATGGGGTTGAGATCTGGAGACTGGCTAGGCCACTCCAGGACCGTGAAATGCTTCGTACGAAGCCACTCCTTCGTTGCCCAGGCGGTGTGTTTGGGATTATTGTCATGCTGAAAGACCCAGCCACGTTTCATCTTCAATGACCTTGCTGGTGGGAAGAGGTTTGCACTCAAAATCTCATGATACATGGCCCCATTCATTCTTTCATGTACACGGATCAGTCGTCCTGTTCCCTTTGCAGAGAAACAGCCCCAAAGCATGATGTTGCCACCCCCATGCTTTACAGTAGGTATGGTGTTCTTGGTTGCAACTCAGCATTCTCTCTAATCCAAACACGACGAGTTGCGTTTCTACCAAACAGTTCTACTTTGGTTTCATCTGACCATATGACATTCTCCCAATCCTCTTCTGGATCATCCAAATGCTCTCTAGCAAACCTCAGACGGGCCCGGACATGTACTGGCTTAAGCAGGGGGACACGTCTGGCACTGCAGGATCTGAGTCCCTGGCGGCGTAGTGTGTTACTGATGGTAGCCTTTGTTACGTTGGTCCCAGCTCTCTGCAGGTCATTCACTAGGTCCCTTTGTGTGGTTCTGGGATTTTTGTTCACCGTTCTTGTGATCATTTTGACCCCACGGTGTGAGATCTTGTGTGGAGCCCCAGATCGAGGGAGATTATCAGTGGTCTTGTATGTCTTCCATTTTCTAATTATTGCTCCCACAGTTGATTTCTTCACACCAAGCTGCTTGCCTATTGCAGATTCAGTCTTCCCAGCCTGGTGCAGGTCTAAAATTTTGTTTCTGGTGTCCTTCGACAGCTCTTTGGTCTTCACCATAGTGGAGTTTGGAGTGTGACTGTTTGAGGTTGTGGACAGGTGTCTTTTATACTGATAACAAGTTCTCACAGGTGTCATTAATACAAGTAATGAGTGGAGGACAGAGGAGCCTCTTAAAGAAGTAGATACAGGTCTGTGAGAGCCAGAAATCTTGCTTGTTTGTAGGTGACCAAATACTTATTTTCCACCATAATTTGCAAATAAATTCTTTCAAAAATCAGACAATGTGATTGTCTGGATTTGTTTCCACATTTTGTCTCTCATAGTTGAGGTATACCTATGATGACAATTACAGGCCTCTATCATCTTTTTAAGTGGGAGAACTTGCACAATTGGTGGCTGACTAAATACTTTTTTGCCCCACTGTATATATACCATAGTTTGTAGAATCGATAACTTTCACATAGACTAAATAATATAAACTGATTTGGGTTATTTTTTGCAAAAGAAATGTAGCAGAATGCACTTTGGCATAAACTGATTAAGATTATGTATTTGGAAAATTTTGTAACAGAAACTTGAAGAAAAACGTGTTTTCCTGACAGACTCCATGGCAGCAACGTGTGGGTTAAGTCCCGCCTCTACTACCCTATAGGACACTACTCCCATAAATCTTTGCTCCCTGCCCCCGGCCGTGTTCTTTTTTTGTCCTCCTCGCAAGACCTAGTGTTGGTCTTCCTACCTGAAGATGTTTATCCCCACGATCAAGGATTGGCCGAGCTGCGACTTGGATCGGGATAAGTCGCATTAACTCCGCTAGGCCCTAGCTATTAGCAGGGTATGGAGTGGGGCGTTGGAAGAGGCGCAGGAAGAGGCCGTTTTCCCTGGCCACTGGCAGGCGAGGCCGGGCATGGGTTGGATAGCCAGCTATTAGCAGGTGACCCCTTGTTGCCCCTGGAAAGTCCGGTGTTTACCTTCGGCCTGACGATCGTGGTGGGATTGGTGAGATGTTTCCTTGCTATCATGGCAGCAGTTTCTGTTGGATTTCCTGTTGTTCCTCTCCCTTGTGTGTCTTTTCCCCTTGTCTTACCGTTCTTGTGGTTGCAGGCATGGCGGCTGGTTCCTCCTGCGTTCCAGCCGCCGTTTTTACTTTCATTTTGTGTCCGGCCGTACTGCGCATGCGCGGACGGCACGAAATCGAGGCTTGGTTTTCGCGCATGCGCAATAGCGGCAAATCGCCGCTAATCGCGCATGCGCACTGGCGTTCGCTCGTCGCGGGCGGTGACGTCACTGGGGCGCCCTATTTAAACTGGGAAAATAGCCTGCAGACCCTGGGAATGTCTACAGGCTGTTTTTTGGCTCTTCCCCACGCTCCAGTGAATCAGCTACTGGTAAGTAGCTTTACATACAGGAGGGCTGTTGCTCCCTGGCTCACAGCCGAGTTAATTTATATGCCTTACGTTAACTTTGCAGTCAGATGGATATCTCTCAAGACATGAGCTCTCCACCGCCTGCCTCTGGCCAGCCTCCTCTCACAAGGTACAAGGGCAGGTCCCATTGCCGAGGGTCCTTAGGTGGGTGGGGGGGGGGGGTGTATTTCCGCAGATGATCGTTCTTTCTAACTGTTCTGTTTTGTTTCTGTGGTTCTCTGTCTTCTGCTTTAGCCCTTCCAGGTCACAACAGCGTCGCAGCTCGCACAAAGGAAGTGATTCATCAAAGTCGCATCACCGGCAAACCTCTTCCAAATCTAAACATTACGGCTCCTCCTCAAAATCAGGACACCGTAGTGAGGAGCGCTCGCACTCCTCAGTGGCCCACTCCAGCCACTCTTCAAGTGTCTGCTGGGGATGCAGATCACAAGTACCTGTCGGTAAATCGCTGTGCGATTCCTGCTTCGCCAAAGCTTCCAGGGAAAGAGGTGATTCGGACCAGCAACTTAAAGCCCTAGTTGAGAGGGTTGTGAAGGAATCACTTAAGGGTATTGAGGCAGTCCGGCCTGTTACCCCTCAGGCAGAGCCACCAGGTTCCCCAGTGAGGGAAACTCAGTTGCAGGACACCTGGGAGTCCTCTGTTCCTAGTCACCCTTCAGTGGTCAACTCTGACAGTGACTCGGATGAAGATAATACCTGTGTGGGTTTTGACTTCACTCTGCTACCTCCCTTGGTCAAGGCGATTAGGGAAACTTTAAGTTGGGAGGATCCGACGGCTGTCCCTCCCAAACAGAGAAAATTCTTTAAACAGCTAAAGAAGGAGCGAGTTAACTTTCCTTTCTTTTCTGAGTTGGGCGAGATCATCACAGACGAATGGAGCAAGGTGGAGAAGAAAAACTCCATGCTTACCAAAATCTCAAAGCTTTATCCCTTTAGGGAGGAAGAAGTGAAGCATCTGGAATCAGCTCCTTTGGTGGACGCAGCGGTGATGAGGCTAGTGAAACACGTGACACTCCCCTTGGAGGACACAGTGTCCTTCAAAGACGTTCTGGACAGACGGATTGATGCTGATTTGAGGAAAGTGTACCTTACAGCAGGCATGGCTTGCAAACCAGCCTTAGCCCTGGCAGCCCTGTCCAAAGCTATGGAGGTGTGGACGGATAGTGTTCAAGATACGCTAAGGAATATTTCAGATGACACAGCGAAGAACTCGCCTATTCAAGAATTAAGGCTAGCATCGGCTTTTCTGGGTGAGGCCTCGATTGACATCATTCGCCTGGCGGCCCGAGTAATGCTCTCGTCGGTCACCGCCAAGCGGGCTCTTTGGCTCCGCCCTTGGCTGGCTGACCCAGCCTCTAAGCAGGTATGGTGCCGAATTCCCTACGGGGGCTCTTCTCTTTTTGGCAACAAGCTGGATGAGGCCATTACACGGGCTACTGGCGGGAAGTCGGGGTTCCTACCTCAGGATAGACGCCTGCAAGGCCAAAGAAGATCCTTCCTGAAGAGACAATATCAAGATCGTTCCAGAGAAGCTCGTACTTACAAACCAGGCCGGGAATTCTCCAGATCCTGGAAATCAAGGCAATCGTCCTTTAAGAAGGCTGCAGGTAGTGAGTCGAAAGGGGAGAGGCAACCCTCCAAATCCTTTTGAAAGTGGGCCCGCTCAGGCAGACCGTGTGGGGGCCCGTCTCTTCCACTTTCGGCATGTCTGGGCGGCCTCGATTCACGACTTCTGGACAATCAAGACAGTCTCCTCTGGTCATGCCTGGACCTTTACCGACCCTCCCAGACTCAGGTGGGTACCCACTACTCTTCCGGCATCAGAAGAAAAAAGGACAATACTTTTAGCCTACATAGAATCTTTGTTGGCCCAAAGCGCTGTCGTCCCAGTCCCAGTCAGCCAGCAAGGCATGGGAATGTATTCTCCCCTCTTTCTGGTTCAGAGGAAGAGTGGGGCCTGGAGACCGGTCATAGACCTAACCCATCTAAATCGCTTCATCAAAAAGGAGAGGTTCAAGATGGAGACACTCTCCACAATTCAACAGTCAGTTCAACCAGGGGACTGGATGGTGTCCATAGACCTCAAGGACGCCTACTTTCACGTTCCCATCGCAGAAAACTTTCAACAATTTCTCCGCTTCTCCGTGGGCAACCTTCACTTACAATTTACATGCCTTCCCTTCGGGTTGTCAACTTCTCCTCGGGTTTTCTCAAAGGTGCTGTTGGCAATAGTAGCTCTCCTGAGAACCAGGGGGATTCGTCTACATCACTATCTGGACGACCTGCTTCTCTTGGCACAAGACAAGGTGCAACTCATAGCACACAGAGGGCAAGTGATCTCCACGCTACAGGAATTCGGATGGATTCTGAACCAGGAGAAGAGCCAGTTAGACCCATCGCAGTCTCTGGTGTTTTTGGGTGCCCTCTTCGACACGGTCAGAGGCACCATTTCGTTACCGGAAGAGAAGATCTCGACATTCAGAGACAGGATCCACCCAGCTCTTTCTACTCCTCATCTTCACGCTCTCCAATGCCTGAGGATCATTGGCACTATGGTGGCGGCGATTCCGTTGGTGAGGTGGGCCCAATGGAGAATGAGGTCTTTTCAGAAGGGCTTCCTTCACCAGTGGAAAGGCAGCAAGACCCAGCTGATTCGGATTACCGCATCCATGAGGCACTCTCTCCTATGGTGGCTCCAACGGGAGAACCTCTCCAACTGCCATTCTATCCTTCCCATTGCTTGGGTGACTATAACAACAGACGCCAGCAACAGGGGCTGGGGTGCCCACTGTCTGGCGGAAGTGGCTCAGGGCACTTGGGAATTCCCCTCAAGAAGGATAGTGTCAAACATCCTGGAGCTGAGAGCAGCCTTCCAGGCACTTCTGGCATTTCGGCATCTCATTCAAGGCTCCTCGGTCCTACTCAGACTGGACAATACCACAGCAGTGGCATACATAAGAAGGCAAGGAGGGACTCGAAGTCTCTCCTTACTACAAGAGGTAGAGCCAATTATGTCCTGGGCCCAGAAAAACCTGAAGGATCTGACAGCGACATATGTTCCGGGGGTTCAGAATGTTCAGGCAGACTTTCTTTCTCGGAGGCTCCTAGACAACAACGAGTGGTCTCTCCACGAAGAAGTATTCAAGTGGATTCTTTCGTTGGGGTTCCTTCCGGAAGTCGACCTGTTCGCCTCCCCCTACAACAAAAAGATGGCAAGATACTATTCAAGGTACAGGGACCCTCAAGCGTATGGGGTGGACGCCCTGACGGAGAAATGGTGGTTCAACAGAGCCTATGCCTTTCCGCCAACTCCAATCATCCTCCAGTTCCTGAAGAGGCTCAGGGCAGAGACAGCAGAGGTGTTAGCAATAATTCCTTATTGGCCCAACAGGCCCTGGTTCCCTCTCCTGACACTCCTCAGTGTCCGAGATCCGATCCCTCTTCCATCCAGACCAGACCTCCTGTCTCAGGGGTCGAGGCTACACCCTTGCCCGGATCACCTACGCCTAAGGGCTTGGCTTTTGAAAGGGGAAGGTTGGAGGCGCTAGGCTGCCCAGATGAAGTAATTCCCACTCTCCTTAGTTCAAGAAGGAATAGTACTAACCGAGTGTATGAGAGGATCTGGGCGAAATGTAGCAGCCATATGTCTTCCAGGTCCAATTCCTGTGATAATCTGGCGATTCAGGACGTTCTAAGTTTTCTGCAGACGGGTCTGGACATCTCACTATCCGTCAGTTCTCTGCGTGTCCAGGTTTCCGCAATATCAGCTTTCTCCGGAGTCGCATGGGCCAAGCACCCTCTGGTCCAGCAATTTTTCAAAGGAGCAGTCAGACTTAGGCCACAGAGGAAACCTAGATTCCCCAAATGGGATCTTCCGTTAGTCCTGGATTTCTTTGCTCAACTTGACAGATCTCTCTCAGTCAGGGAATTAACCCTCAAGACTTCGTTCCTGATAGCTATAACCTCGGCGAAGAGGGTCTCGGAAATTCAATCCCTGGGGTCCAAGGAACCATTCATCACCTTTTTTCCGGACAGAGTGGTCCTAATACCAATGCTTGGGACAAATCCCAAAGTCACCTCGGTCTTTCACGAGAACCAGGATATCACACTCCCTACCTTCGAATCCACTGGAGGTCCAGATCCACACCCGCTCGATGTGGGAGCTACTCTCAATCAATACCTGGAAGTTACGACATCTTTCCGTCAATCTGAATTCCTTTTTGTTCTATTCCATGGGAAAAACAGGGGCTCTAGAGCTTCTGTCAGATCCATCGCGGCTTGGGTGGTTCAAGCCATTCAATGGGCTTACAGAGAGAAAGGCTTGGCTCCTCCTGAGGCGGTTACAGCTCACTCTACAAGAAGTCTGTCGACGTCCTGGGCGGCCTCACGTCACGTTGCTCCTGATGTGATCTGTAGAGCAGCTTCGTGGTCTTCGATTCATACCTTCATGACCCATTATTGTGTTGAGCCAGCAACCTTATCTTCTGTTAAATTTGGTTTAAAAGTGCTGTCGGCTGACAGTGTTAAATAAATCTTTTGTTCAGCATTTAGCCCACCCGGGTGTGTTTGGCGAGTTATTTCCCACACGTTGCTGCCATGGAGTCTGTCAGGAAAACGGAAAATTTCTATCATAATACTTACCGTAATTTTCCTTTCCTGATGGACTCCATGGCAGCAGGAGTTCCCTCCCCGAATGGCTGAAGTAGGCTAGTTACCGAACACGGCCGGGGGCAGGGAGCAAAGATTTATGGGAGTAGTGTCCTATAGGGTAGTAGAGGCGGGACTTAACCCACACGTTGCTGCCATGGAGTCCATCAGGAAAGGAAAATTACGGTAAGTATTATGATAGAAATTTTCCGTTTTTTTTTCAAAAGTTTTGGTATTTTTTTATTTATAAAGCAAAGAAAAAAAAAAGCAGCAGTGAATAAATACCACCAAAGGAAAGCTCTATCTGTCTAAAAAAAATGATAAAAATTTAATTTGGGTACAGTGTTGCATGACTGAGTAAATCCGGCATAGCCGGCTTTACTTGTCACTGCGCTGCCTTATTTCTTGGTACTTTTGGTATAAGATTTTATTGATTGATTGATTGTATATGTGTGTTAAGGTAGCAGCACTGAACACATATTTATATTTGGTACACATTTGATTTCAGCTTGTTTGCTTTTAATGTTTTATAAATTGCAATTTTTGGATTAATCACTTATTGGGGGGGATCAGTTTATACCTTACAACCACTGCCTTTTATAAGCAGTTTTCACATTTTTTATTAAAACTTTTTTTCCTTTTCATCCGGTGATCTGGTCAGTAAGTCTTTTATCTTTCCTTTAACAGACCAAGCTGTCCCAGAAAAGTGGCAGTTAGGAGGCTTAAACTAACCATTTAAAGTGTTTGTAAAGGCTCCAGGTTTTTTACCTTCATGCATCTAGCAGCCCCCCCCCCCAATACTTACCTGAGCCCCATCGATGTGCACGAGAACCTCGGCTCTCTGGGAACTCAACCTCCTCATTGGCTTCAGCTGCTGTAAATCAAAGCCAGTGAGCCAATGAGAAGAGAGAGGGGGCGGGGCTGAGCCGCGAGCCTGCTCCAGTGCCCTGATTGCAAGTTGCTTGCTCTGGGGTCATTCGGCAGGATGAAGGGGCCAGAAGCGCTGGCGGGGGACCCGAGAAGAGGAGGATCGGGGCTGCTCTGTGCAAAACCTCGGCACAGAGCAGGTAAGTATAACATGTTTGTTATTTTTTAAAAAATGTTTGCCTTTAACCACTTGCCGCCCGCCATATAGCAAAATAGCAAAACATTGCGGCGATCATTGTTGGGCGTGTTAGTCTGACACATCTCAACTTTGATCTAGATAAAGAGTCTCTGACAGAGACTCTTTACCATGTGATCAACTGTGTCCAATCACAGGTTCACATCGATGGGGCTCAGGTAAGTATTGGGGGGGGGGGGCTGCTAGATGCATGAAGGTAAAAAACCTGAAGAAAATTATAAAAATTTTGTTTGGGTACAGCGTAGCATGACTGCACAATTGTCATTTAAATAACGACAGCGCTGAAAGCTGAAAATTGGCTTGGGCAGGAAGGGGGGAAAGTTCCCAGTATTGAAGTGGTTAATATCACATTAACACTGACAGGGGTGCTTTCAATGGTCAGCTTTTTTATTTATGTAAAACTTTTAATTCAAAGGGAACAGTTTCTGTAACTGCTTAAAAAGTGTTAGCTGGAGTTCGACTTTAATTTGTTTGTCGAGTCTATCAACAGCTGCTACTGCATCTAAAGTTACCCTCTCCCCAGACTGATAATGCTGTTGTTCAAAGGTGTCTCTGTTGCTCTTCCATCCAAAGAGGAGACAACCTAAGGGATCTATCACAAAGGTAGCCGGGTTGGTGGAGTGGTAAAAAAAGGCATAGTTTTACCCCTCAAACACGCATTTTTATCCTGGACTGCAGAGTTTACCAGGCAGGAATGGCTGCCAAACTCACCCATGGCGGGAACGCCTTCTCAAATTTACCCATTAAGATCAATGAGGCTGCACCACAACTGCAAATCTGATGCTTGCCCTACAGTTGGCATGCAGCCCTGCAATCTTAAATTGGCATTTGGCATTGAAAAGAAGTGAAAAAAACAAAACAAACAAAATGCATCAATAGGTGGCAGTAATGCCCCTTGAATGTCTCCCAGATGCTGCTATAGTCCAGGGATACTCAAACTACGGCCCTCCAGCTTTTGCAGAACTACACGTCCCATGAGGCATTGTAAAACTCTGACATTCACAGACATGACTAGGCATGATGGGAATTGAAGTTCCTGAACAACTGGAGGGCCGTAGTTTGAAGACCCCTGTGCTATACCATGAATGTGAAAAAGGTCTAAGTTATTGGTCAGATCACTGGGTGCAAAATAAAGGAAAACAAGACAAAAAAAAAGAAAAATAGCTGCAATATATTACATTTTTGTTTTTGGGTTTAATACCACTTTAAAGTGTTACTTTAAAGTGTTAAATCCCACAACAGTAAAATCAGTCTGTATATGTAGTAAAGGATGCTTGTTATACTCACTGTGGAACCTAATGGGTTAATACTCATGTAAAAAGGCTCTTTGATCCCATCTTCTCTGATCCTCCACTTCTTCCACTGTCCCCAATCCATCTCCTGATAAGACAGCCTTTGGAGTCAATCTGCACATGCTCAGTTTGGTGAGTAATACTAGAGAGGTTGTTTTTTTTCTTGGGAGGGTGCATGTGATCAGCACAGGACCAATCAGCACTGTCCAGATAGAGGGTCAGGGGTCATGCAGCCTCATAGGACAGTCAGAGGAGAATGAAACTCCTCCTACAAGCTTTAACCAGATACTGATAGAAGTCACAAGACTGCTATATTGTATATTGCCGATGAGAAAAGATATTTAGCAGTTTATATTTACTAAAACTATTGCATTTCCATGTTCTGTGTACTGTTTGAGAGCAGATATAATGAATGCAGGGTCCTGGGTTTAGTAACACTGTAATAATCCTGAATTACAGACCTGCAAAAAGGAAGCAGCAAATAAATGATAAGCAGTATTAAAGTTTCTTATACTTATAGATGCCAGAACATCAGAATTGCAGCCAGGGATCTAGCATTTTCTACAAGAAAAGATAGTAATGACACTCACACATATCTTCCATGACAGGTGTACTTTAATGACATAGAACATTTGTGGGAACATCCCTTGCATGAGATGTTACCCATAAAGCATTCAGTTTATTGTCTGTGGGTGAGCAGAAAGCCATAATAAGAGTGCACTAAAACCCAAAGTCATTATGTGGTGAGCCATAACCAGCCCTGGCGTGTGCACGGAGACAGAGTGTGACCAGCCTTGTCTATGCTCAGCAGGCTTGGGGTCTAAATCCCTTCTGGGGCATATTTAATAGTTGCTAGTGGGTTTTAACTTAATGCAAGTGAGAGCTAGTTAATGGTAGCCGAAAGCTTTGATTCCAACTTCTAACGCAGCAGTATTCAATTATGCATTAGTGTCAAAGTAGATTCCAAAGAGCAGGATATGTTGTTAAAGTGGCTTTTTAGGTTATCTCCATGTTTGCAAGGTGGAACTCAGAACAAGTCATTTATTTTTAAAGTGTGTACCTTGGCTGTATTTATTATTTTAATTGCGCAATTTTTACATGTCCATTATAACGAGAAGATTTAAAGGTCCGGGTTAGTAAGAGTGTGATAATATTTGTGCATGTGTTTAATAGCAATAAATGAAAATCACATTATCATTAAAAGACCTGTCAAACTATTTTGAAAAATGTAGCAATAATTAATATTGCAGCTTGTAGAAGCCAATTTGCAGCGAACAATCATTAACACATGTATCAAATGTGATTTAAAAAAATGTAATATATTCTTAATTTAAAGAGCACCTGTTCTCAAGTAGTCACATACACTGCAGAGGAAGGGGATGGGGAGGCAGACACTGGAGTTGATTTTTCAAGTGTCGCATTTGAAGCTTATTCTAGCACTCCTCCATACTGTATGACTGTTACTATAGAAATGTGGATTGCTGGGAGAGCGTGTGTCATGTTGAGCTCCGATTAGGCACATTGGAGCATCAGAAGTATTGGCAGCAAACTTTTGCACAACCAAGACCTGTAATTATATAAAAAAAAAAAGCTAAATGATTAGGCGCACGGATGACCTTCAGTGCAATGCCGGGACAAGGTCATCCAGCGCCCGGGGAAAAAGATGCAAACTGCACCCCCCTCCCCTTTTCATAATGTCCAAGCTTAGGGGATCCTATGTCCAGCAGTCGCCTGCTTGTCAAAATCACTACCCCTGTCACTACTCCTGTCAGCCTTGTAACAGAAGGAAGGCACCCTCAGCCCTACAGTAAACCATTGCACCCAGGGCAGCCACTCATCTTGCCCACCCCTTGTCCCAGCCCTGCTTCAGTGCACAAGTTCAAGTTGTGGTAAGGTTACCAGATTTTGGAAATTAAATCCAAGGACACCCTACTGACTATGCTCATACTAATTCATTTGTAGTCACACCCCCATTTTTAACACACCCTGAAACAATTACATACAGACTAATTAGTCACAAACAGTGGAGGCTGGTGGTATATAGCCGCCACCACACCCCCCGGTAAATAGAGAAGGTCACAGGCACCCCTCTCCTCCCTGGTCGGTCAGCAGGTCGGGTCACAGGCACCGCCCCCGGTCGGTTGGTCACCAGCCCCGCACTTACCCCCATCTAGTTTGCGGGCAGCGCTTCCTCAGGGTGCCGGCTTCCCCCTGCTCCTTAGCTTCACGGCGACTTCCCCTGTGTCTCCTCCCTTCTCCTCGGCAGCCAATAGGATCTCTTTTCCTGACGTCCAATCAGGTGACGGGTCTCAGCTGCTTCCTTATTGGCCAGGAGGAGAATCAGGAAGACGACAGCGAATATTAATTCATTATAGTCACACAATTGGGTGGGCTCAGGGTGCAGTGCTCTGCTCCCCGAGCCCACCCTTTTTTGAAGCCAATTAGAGCCTCAGGCTCTAATCATGTGCTTCTAAAAAAAAAAAATAACCCTACTGGAATCCATGCATCCGGTGCCCTGCATGTAGATTAGGGGCTGGGCGCATGGATTAGGGGGGCAGCGCCCCTGCGCCCCACTGGCACCAAAAATATAGGAATGTTGCAGCACAAAGCATGCCCTGGCAGATTGTAGGTGTGGACAAAACTATGGTAACAGTGGGAGGGGCTTAAAGGAGTATGGTTAAAAAAAACACAAGCCTTTGCTGCCATGGGTCGAGAGCGTGTAGTGTATAGAGTGCAGGGGTTAGACATAAGTAGCATACAGAGTACAGAGGTCAGAAGTAAGTAACAAGCAGAGGTCAGGAGTAATGCATTAAGTGCATGGGTCGAGCATAAGTAGTGCACAGAGTGCAGGGGTCAGGAGAAAGCAACACACAGATTGCAGGGGTCAGGAGAAAGCAACACACAGAGTGCAGGGGTCAGGAGAAAGCAACACACAGAGTGCAGGGGTCAGGAGAAAGCAACAAACACAGAGTGCAGGGTCAGGAGAAAGCAACACACAGATTACAGGGATCAGGAGAAAGCAACAAACACAGAGTGCAGGGTCAGGAGAAAGCAACACACAGATTACAGGGATCAGGAGAAAGCAACAAACACAGAGTGCAGGGTCAGGAGAAAGCAACACACAGATTACAGGGATCAGGAGAAAGCAACAAACACAGAGTGCAGGGTCAGGAGAAAGCAACACACAGATTGCAGGGGTCAGGAGAAAGCAACACACAGATTGCAGGGGTCAGGAGAAAGCAACACACAGATTGCAGGGATCAGGAGAAAGCAACACACAGATTGCAGGGGTCAGGAGAAAGCAACAAACACAGAGTGCAGGGATCAGGAGAAAGCAACAAACACAGAGTGCAGGGTCAGGAGAAAGCAACACACAGATTGCAGGGGTCAGGAGAAAGCAACAAACACAGAGTGCAGGGTCAGGAGAAAGCAACACACAGATTGCAGGGGTCAGGAGAAAGCAACAAACACAGAGTGCAGGGTCAGGAGAAAGCAACACACAGATTGCAGGGGTCAGGAGAAAGCAACAAACACAGAGTGCAGGGATCAGGAGAAAGCAACAAACACAGAGTGCAGGGTCAGGAGAAAGCAACACACAGATTGCAGGGGTCAGGAGAAAGCAACACACAGATTGCAGGGGTCAGGAGAAAGCAACACACAGATTGCAGGGGTCAGGAGAAAGCAACACACAGATTGCAGGGGTCAGGAGAAAGCAACACACACAGAGTGCAGGGATCAGGAGAATGCAACACACAGATTGCAGGGGTCAGGGTTAAAGCAGAGCTCCTGGCTTCTTCAGAAAAAATTAAAAGTCAGCAGCTACAAATACTGTAGCTGCTGACTTTTAATATTAGGCCACTTACCTGTAAACCCAAATCCAGCAGTGTCCTCACTCAAGCCAATTTTTCAATCGGCTCTCGGGTGCTGCTGCAGGCATCTCGGCTAAGGGAAAGAGCAGTGAAGCTTTGCGGCTTCACAGCCGGTTCCCTACTGTGCATAAGCAAAAAAAATATTTTTTACTTTGTGCTTTAAAACATATCAAATAAAAAATTATCAAAAACTCCAATTTCTTTATAAATTTTGGCCAAAATGTATTCTGCTACGTGTTTTTGATAAAACAAAAAGTGTATATTCATTGTTTTTTCTTTTGTTTCTTTTGCAAATAAATATTCTTTCTTCATAAATTTAGGCCAAACTGTATTCTGCTACATTTATTTGGTGAAAATAATCCAAGTCCACAAGCTATGGTATATATATATCTGAAAATTGATCAATCCTGATGTACTGACTGCCTATCTTGTTTCTTGAGGCCTGAAAATGCCAGGACAGTACACATATCCCCCAAATGACCCCTTCTTGGAAAGTAGACAGTCCAAGGTATTTAGTAAGAGGCTTGGCAAGTTTTTTGAAGTTGTAATTTTTTGTCACAATCTTTTGGAAAATGAATAAGTTAAAAAAAAAAAAAAAAAGGTTTTTTCACATTTTTTTTTTTTTTTACATGCTGTTACCAGTGCAGTACAGCATCATCATATAACTGGTGTGGCTATAATCAGGGACACTGACTGGTGACAGTATGTTTGTTTTGTTCTTTTGTACATTTTTTTTAACACACTATGACCAAAGCAATACAGTGTTAGTAGGAAAGTGATCAGGATTTTCCTTTCACATTATGATTGCTTATACCAGTGAGTTTCACTGTTATTGGCAAACATTTTTACTGAATGAAATCGATTTACCATTGTGGTCAGTTGTGATTGACCACACCTAATCACATGGTACAGATGGGCTGTGATTGGCCCTGTCTGTACCATGTGATCACAGTGACCAATCACAGGGATTGACACAATTGTACATAATGGATGACATGAATCAAAGTCATTCATTTTGTACAAATGTCATGTGATCTGCTATGATTGGTCACATCGATCATACGGTATCATCAGCGGCTGGTGCACTGATCATGCACTCGCTGTGTACGGTGGACACAGCAGGGGACAGGTCGCTTAGCAGTGCGGCCCGTGGGGTGTGCATGAGGCACGTTCCAGGAGGACGTCAAATGATGTCCACCTAGAACAGTGAATGTCCTGCCCGGCAGGCATTTGTCTATAGGCTGGGCAGGAACTGGGTAACCTTACCCCTACTTAAATAGTATCCTTACTTGAATCTTGGTGCGCTTTTTGTATTTCTACCAGATTAGTACAGTAATCCAGTGTGAAACTTTGCCTCTGTGCAGGAGCTTCCTGTAATAAAGACCAGTCACTGCCGCTCTCACCCTGTGCAGGGTGACTGGTCTTGTCTCCGCCCCTCCTGTCATTTTCTGCAGGCAGCCTGTATAGTAGGTGGAGCTGATGGGTCCCTCCCACAGCTCTGTATCCCGCACAGGCATGTGCAGCACAGTGATGATGTCACTGCTACTTTTACAATGTAATATCTGGGTTTATAAAGACATTCATATCCCTTATGGCTATTAAGGAATATATTGCAATGAGTTTTTTGCTGATAGCAGAACACTGAATCATTACAGCAGTAACATCCACCCCCATTCTGCACGTGTTACATTCAGCTTTGTTTACATTTTCTTATAAATTACTAATTCCCACTCCAACTTCCACTTCTGTTAAATTACTTTATGGGTTTAGTTGATAACAAACCGCTGATTAAGCCTGAAATCTTCAAGTGTGTTTAAAAGCAGACATGCAGGCTCCGGCTGTGTGCCTACATAGTAGCATTGGGAATGTGGAAGAGCGGGGACAGCACAGGCGTCAGAGACGGCACACAAGTGGTCAGATACCTACTAAAGTTACAAGGGTTACAACATGGGAAAAACACCATTTTTTACAGTTGAGAAAGAGCCCTTTAAAATATCTTGTATGAAATTGTTTCTTACAGTGTTTTTCTGAGTCCTTGTAATGTCCCCCATGAGCACCCGGACCTCTACGAATTTTGTCCGAAGGGCGTTGGCCCAAACTTGTCTTGCATACACACGGTCACACAATTGTTGGCCAACAATTACGAACGTAGTGGCGTACTAGACGTACTACGTGGTTTTTCAGCTCTTTAACACCACCCTTTGGGCTCCTTCTGCTAATTTCGGGTTAGTAGAAGTTTGGCGAGTGTTGATTCGCACTTTTCATTTCGCACTTTTAATTTTGCGCTTTTCAGTTTGTTTTCGAATGGCTGTTTGTCAACCAGCCATGTTGCGGAATTGGAGGAGATAACGTGTTATTTATTATTGGCCTTGGAGTTATTGCTTTGCCATTATTTTTTGGTTGAATAATGATTTGATTTGGTATATTTTCTATATTTTTGGATGCATAGAATGCACTTTTTGGTTAAGTTCTATTGGCAGATAGAATGTCTAAATTTATTTGTTTTCTTTTTTTAATGCAAAAAATTGTGTAGAATAATACTTGGCTGTGTGTTTGACTTCAAATCACAGTTTGAGAGTAGGCAGTTACATTTTAAAAAATACAATGTAAAATTAACAAGGGACACCAACATAGTTGTATCTTTGATCTTAAAAACTACAGGATAATGGTGTTGTGGTAACTTGCTCAACTAAAAAAAAAAAAAAAAAAAAAAAAGCATAATAATATTATTCTAAGCTTTTGAAGATTTGTTTGCAATAATTCCATCAGTATCACAAGCAAAGCAGCTTCATTATTATCACATTAAGGCTGGGTTCACACTGCTGCCGTGGCAGACATCGCATGTGATTCGCAGCGCACTGCTGTTCACATCACATGCGATGTCTGTGCTGTGCGATATCAGCTGTACAGATAGTATGGCTGATATCGCACCGCATTCGGTCCAAACTCGCACAGGACCCTTTTTTTTGTTCGGACCAAAATCGGATCGCATGGGTGTTCACACCTATGCGATCCGAAAATGTCCGAATTGTCAGTTCGCATTGCGATATGCGGGCTGAACTGGGGGTGTCATTAACATTGTATGACACTCCCCAGCAGTTCGCATATGGCAGTGTGAACTGCCGTACGAGTTGGTGCGGTGCGGGAACCCGCAGTAAATTCGCTGCGTTCCCGCACCGCAGCAGTGTGAACCCAGCCTAAAGAAGAAGAGGATGTGTGCTGCATTTCGAGATTTCAGAATTTGCCACGTCACAAATGTTAATTCTCCATTACGAACGCTAGTTTACGAGACTGACCGTCCTTGCTTCCGAGTTTGCGTGTTTGTACTTTGGATTTTTGTCAGATGGACTTGTGTACACACGCTTGGAAAATCAGACAACACACATTTGTCCGCGGAAAATTTGAAAACCTACTAGCCAACATTTGTCCGCCGAAAGTCTGACAATAGTTGTCCGATTGAGCATACACACGGTCGGATTTACCGACAACAGCCTGTCATGGAACATTTCCCGTTGGAAAGTCCGATCGTGCGTACGCGGCTTAAGTCAAAACACAGCAGCAAAAATAGGAATTTGGAGATTTGGAGGAGGCTGAGAGCAATAGGAGAGACTTTTCTGAGTTAAGAATACATACTTCAATATCATTTTTTTTTTAAACTACATTTTAGTGTCAGTTTAAAGCGGTTGTAAAGGCTGAAGGTGTTTTATCTTCATGCATTCTATGCATGATGGTAAAAAACCAAAAACCTTCTGTGTGCTGCTTCTAGGGTTGCCACCTCATCCCTTTAAACCTGAACACATATGAATTACACAGGTTCTGAGGGTAGTTTAATGCAGATAAGGCACCAAGTGAGTTTAATTACCACCTTAATCAGCCACAGAACCTGTGTAATTCATATGTGTTCGGGTTTAAAGGGATATGTGGCAACCCTAGCTGCTCCCCCCCACAGCCCCCCAACCCCCAATACTCACAACAGGACCTTAAAAAAAAAGGGAAAAAGACCAATTTTGTTGCGCTTTTAGGGCGCTTTGGAAGCGCTGCCCATTCATTTCAATTGGCAGGGGCGTTTTGGGGGCGCTATTTATAGCCCTGGTTCTAATCAGGTGCTTAAAAAAATGAATGTGCCTGGCATCCTGAAAGGGGTTGGACGCATAGATAGGGGGTGGTGACGGCGATGGAAAGGGGAGGCGGCGCCCATGCTCCCTTAATGGATTTGCCGCCCCTGGTCAGTAGATGTCCTCCTAGAACTGGACAACCGCACTGTAGCCGTCATTTGGCTATAGCAAGGCCGTCAAGTGGTAAAATGACAATCGTACAACCTGATATCATACAAGATCATTTTTTTGTGTTTGTACCTTCTGATAATTTTGGACGAACTGTCGTGATCGGCTGTCGAAAGCTGTGTACTAAATCAGATTATCATACAATCGCTTTGAAATCTTTTTTTTTTTTTTTGGTCGGCTTTTCTGATCGTGTGTACTAGGCTTAGGGGCTTATTCAGGCAGGCGATTAGTCCCGTCCTTTGCGCAGACTCGCTGTCAGAGGTGTGTGCATCCACCTTGGAGCTGCATGCAGAGAGCCCACAGAAGCAATGCACATGCAGCAGGTGCACGGACACAATCACATGTCAAAGTTTGACATGCGGGCAGGAGTGGGTGCATGGATCTGAACGCAGAGCTGTGTATTTAGATCCGTGCACCCGCTCCTGCCCACGTGCCAGATTTTGACATGTGATTGTGTCTGCAGCCGCTGAGCATGCATCTATTTCTATGGGCTGTCTGTATGCGGCTCCGAGGTGGATGCACACCTATCTGCCAGTGGCTCTGCATGGAAGATAGGACTAATCACCTAACTGAATGAGCCCTAAGTCTTCTGCTCAGTTTATTAAAATGACATTTTGTACAGTATATATGCTGAGCATACTGCATGTAATTTCCTTTTTTTATTAAATCTAGAACATTGCGATTGTTAAAAATGATTCTATTAAAATTATCAGTAAATAGATTTTTTACCCTCTTTGTGTCAGGGGTATTAGTATTCAGTAATATATTAACATTTTCACAAGGTGGCTGACAGTTGATGTCTTGTCTGTCACTTCTGCAGTTACTCCCTTGTGGGGAGAAGTGACAGGAATGGAACAATGGCAGTACAGAGACATCAGACAATGATGGAAGAGGAGCACTGTACAAATACACAGGTTTATACCGAGAATCAAAGACTGGTGATTTGTTAGATTTATCCCAAAATGCTACCTTAAAATATATTTTCACTTTTGCAGTGAAATTTGGGTGACACCTATCTTATTTATCTTACTCACTTATTCAGGGAAGCCTATCCCACGCCCACCAATCAACTGTCCCCGAGCAACCCCCATCAAATCATTTCCTGCATCTATTACCTTTTGTACTAGACATGTGCAATTTGTTTAGTTCCAAATTCGTTTAAGGAATTTTGACAAATTTATTAATTTCCGAATTTTGAATTTCTGAATTTCCGAGTTTTCAAATCTCTGAATTCCGAAATTCCGAATTTCCATATTTCCGAATTTCCAAAAAAAGCAAAAAAACAAATGAAACGAAAATGAACACATTTTTTGTCAGTGCACATGTCTATTTTGTACCACCTCCCTCCTCCCTTTAGAATGTAAGCTCTACGAGCAGGGCC
Organism: Lithobates clamitans; assembly: GCA_037952925.1. Lineage (NCBI taxonomy): Eukaryota > Metazoa > Chordata > Amphibia > Anura > Ranidae > Lithobates > Lithobates clamitans. Next base: position 372,981 of record JBBGZY010000992.1, on the reverse strand, counting down.
CCCCTGTCCCTTCTGTATTGAACTGTACTGTAATTGTGCTGTCCTCCCTCTACATTGTAAAGCGCTGCGTAAACTGTTGACGCTATATAAATCGTGCATAATAATAATAATAATCTTATATTTTTTACATGGTCCCATAACATATCATAACAAACCCCACCCAGGTCCGCACTCACCCCTCCAGGGTCACGACGCCGCGGCTTCCCTGGCTTCTCCTCCAGGCTAACCCAGTCTTCTGTAGATCCCCCTCCTGTCCTGATTGGCAATTATGAACGTAGTGACGTAATACGTTGTTTTTCAGCTCTTTATCGCCACCCTTGGGGCTCCTTCTGCTAATTTCGTGTTAGTAGAAGTTTGGTGAGTGTTGATTCGCACTTTTCATTTTGCGCTTTTTCAGTTTGTGCTTTTCAGTTTGTTTTCGAATGCCCGTTCGTCAACCAGCTATGTTGCGGAATCGGAGGAGATAACGTGTTATTTATTATTGGCCTTGGAGTTATTGCATTGACATTATTTTTTGGTTGAATAATGATTTGATTTGGTATATTTTCTATATTTTTGGATGCATAGAATGCACTTTTTGGTTAAGTTCTATTGGCAGATAGTATGTCTAATTTTATTTGTTTTCTTTTCTTAATGCACAATAAAAAAATTGTGTAGAATAATACTTGGCCATGTATTTTACTTCAAATGACAGTTTGGGAGTAGTTAATGTAAAATTAACAAGGACAACAACATAGTTGTATCTTTGATATAAAAAACTGCAGGATAATGGTGTTGTGTTAACTTGACCAAAAAAAATAAAAAAAACATAATAATATTATTCTTGATATCAGTAGAAAAAAGCCTTTTTAAATACATTTGGCAGAACTCCATTAGCATCACCAGCAAAGCAGCTTCATTATTATCCAATTAAAGAAGAAGAGAATGTGCGCTGCATTTCTAGATTTCATAATTTGCCATATCACGAATGTTAATTCTCCATTACAAACGCCAGTTTACAAGACCGACCGCTTCTGGCTCGTCCTTGCTTCCGAGCATGCGTATTTGTACTTTGGACTTGTGTGCACACGCTCGGAAAGTCCGACAACAGACATTTGTCCGCGCAAAATGTGAAAACTTGCTATCCAACATTTGTTGGCGGAAAGTCCGACAACAATTGCCCGATGGAGCATACACAGGGTCGGATTTACCGATAACAGCCTGTCATTGAACATTTCCCGTCGGAAAGCCTGATCGTGTGTACGCGGCTTAAGGCTTGGAGCAGCTTTTTGTTTTGATGCACCTGGAATGTATTCAGCTGATTGAGCCTATGTTCACACTGGTGCCTTGCAGGGACCCGCATGTGATTCGGACAGGAATCACACCGTATTTCTGTTCGAATCACATGCGATTCTTTGCAGTAGAAAATGAATGGGCTCAAATTGCACTGCACCCGCAGGAAAAAGGTGCATGCCCCCTCCCCTATTTTTTTCGCTGCACTGAAATCGGGTCGCATTGGTTGTTTATAACCATGCTATCAGATTCTGCCAATCGCACAGCGTTTTGCGAACCGTTTTGGGAGTTTGCATGAACGAAGTGTGATTGTGATGCGGTGCGGGGAACGCACAGGAATCGCTGCGACTCCTGCACCGTATCAGGGTTGAAGCTGGACTGGTCGAGGCAAGGCACCACAATTCCGACGCTTTGATAAATGAGCTTATTGCTGAATAGAAGATTTTGTTATCAATTGTCAAAAATGAGGTGACCTTTTCTTTCCATTTCACATATAAACCATCATGTCAGGGCGAAGGCTTTGACATTAGGCATGTCCAGGTTCTCTTTATAATCACTGGAAGTCAATTAGGTTTCGCCGTTCAGGGGACATACTGCTCACGGCCTGAAGCCCAATTTCCTCCCCTGTCTGGCTCCTTGTAATCGAAGATCTGCAGGTAATGGAGCCCCTTTATTGAGCTCTAAAGAAAAATGCCTGCAGTTTCTAATTACCGCTAAAATCTCTAGAACCCTGCTAACAGTTCTATGCAGCTTTCACTGCTAATCCTGATGTTTTTCTATGGCAAGGCTCCTCTAACACCCACCCTGTGACAGGTATAGAATGCGGTGACAAAGGAACAATAGTGCAAAAATGAAATGCAGGAGGGTGGATGTGAGCTAAGGACAGCTAGAAATCAATAACAGCGCAATGGCTCTAGGAATACAAGAGCTCCCTCCAGTGGTGATCTGAGAGTATAACTTATTCTGGTTCATGGTTCAAAATAAACTGAGTTCCAAGTGGACTTAGGCTCGGTTTCCACTATTGCGCCCCCAAAGTCGAGCGATTTACAGTGAGACTTTGCAATGCGATTTTTCATACGATGTCATGCGACTGGTGAGAACCATGGGAGAACAAGTTGCACCGAAGTCGGAACAAAGTAGTACAAAAATCTTTTTTGGAGTCGCTGCGACTTGAGTCGCAACAATTAGAACGGGTGTAGTGATATACCATTAAAATACATGTAATTTGACTTGTTATGCGACTTCACACGTGTCAAGTCGCACAGCAACTCGCAGTAGAGGAAACAGAGCTTTAAAGCGAGTTCCACCTATTTAGAAGTCAGCAGCTACAAAAAGTATAGCTGCTGACTTTTAACAATCACACACTCACCTGTCCCACGGTCTAGCGATGCGGGTGCAGGAAGCCTCGATCCTCTACCCCTCCTCTCCAAGGCACCGGCATTCTAACTGTGGGGGCGCGGCTGTGGCTTCACAGCCGGGCGCACACTGCACATGCACAAGCCGCGCCCCGCGCGCTGGGAATGACTGGGCGATCTTCTGGGACCTGTGATTTGTACTAGAAGATTGCAGAGAGGGAGGGGGAAGAGGGGATCTTCCTTCTGAAGGCGCCAGGGGAGGAAGTGGGAGCTGGGTGCCTGTAAAAACATTGTACCCGCTCCTCCCCCAAAATGACATGTCAAATGTGACATGTCAGGGGGTCCCCAGTACTTAAAGCGGAGGTTCCATTTTTTGGTGGAACTCCGCTTTAAAGTGAAACTTCACTCATTTTTTAATCTTTCCATTTATTAAATCTTCTTCCCTTGTTGTTTTACCTTTGGATAGTAAAAAAAAAATTCTGCCAGTAAATACCTTGTACAGCCCACTTCCTGTTCCTGTTTCTTTAGCTTTCCCCCACATGCCTGCATACTTAGATGTGCCTGTTTAATCATCAACCATGTTAGTTTCTAAATGTTGTACCTTCATTAAAGGTAACTATATTGCTACACTTAGAGGCGCCTCTCTTCTCTTTTATAGCCAGTTATGACATGATGCTACTTGTATATCAAGACATCGCTTGTATATCAAGTCAAGATTTATTAAAACATTTTGCTTGTCTTGCAAAACACTCTCAAACCAAGTTACTCTCAAACCAAGGTTTTACTGTAATATCTACTGTGCAGTAAGGGTTGAGCAGGTCTCATTCTGGAGGCCATTTTAAGTGATATAGCAGGTCTAAAAAGAGCATTTCTGAGTACCACATTTTACTATCTTTAACCACTTAACTACTTCCCACCCGGCAACTGCATATTTACGGGCGTTTTCTCCTCCTGAGTGGACGTTCCTGAACGTCCCTCAGAAGGAGTGCAAACACGCGGCTGCGTGCCCACGTCCCCTGGACACAGTGCATCACCGCTCAGCAGGAGGGCTCTGTGATTGGCCCTCCTGATTACATGATGTCCAATCACAGCCATTGTGTTACGTAAACACTGCTGTTGTAATGGCGATCGGCTCTGTTTCTCCTCACACAGAGCCTGTCTGTGAGGAGAAGGAGAGACGATCTGTGCTGCCAGCCGGGGATCAGTGAGTTTGAGCCGTTTTTTACAACTTTTTATACACTTTATACACTGATCACCCATCTAATGTCCCCAAAAAATGTCCTGTCACAGTGTCCCCACACATGAAAAACACCTGTCACACATCTGTCCCAGTAAAAATATCTGTCCCAGTGATCATCTGCCACATCTGTCCCAGTGATCATCTGCCACATCTGTCTATGATCATCTGCCACATCTGCCCCAGTGATCATCTGACACCTATGTCTGTGATCATCTGTCACATCTGTCCCATTGTTCATCTGCCACATCTGTCCCTGATCATCTGCGCACATCTAGTGTACATCTGTCCATGATCATCTGCCACATCTGTCTGTGATCATCTGCGCACATCTGGCTACCCATCTGTCTGTGATCATCTGCCACATCATCTGTCCCCACACAGTGAAAAACACCTGTCACTTATCTGTCCCAGTAAAGGTATCAGTCCCGGTGAACATCTGTTGCAGTGATCATCTGCCACATCTGTCCCAGTGATCATAAAGCGATCAACATCTGTGCACATCGGTCAACATGACTAAAAAATTATTCAGCAGCAAAGAGGCTTTTCAGATACTCCAGAGTATGTCGGATGAGAGTAGCAGGGAACTCTCTTCGTCAGATGCGGATAGCGAGTACGAACCAGTAGAAAGCAGTGGCTCTGAAATGGAAACTGAGGACAAAATCCTAACAAACAAGTTCAGAAGATCTGAGGAGGCCCAGGCATCCACCAGCAGCGTAATAAATCCTGTGGCCTCCACCAGCAGCGCAGCATATCCAGATAATAGACATGCATTCACCAGTAGTTCTGCAAGTCGTTGTGCAGTGGCAAGCACAAGCAGGGCAACATTCCAAGATGCTAGTTACGGGGCGTCCCATCCACAACAAAGAGGCAGCCTCCCAGATGCTAGTATGCCCGCTACTTTGGCAGAACCTGTAATTGCCCCTTTTACAGTGCAGCCAGGCCCTCAGATACAAACAGAAGATGTAACCCCAATTTATTATCTCCATTTATTCTTCACGGATGATCTGCTGAATTACATTGTGGAGAAGTGTAATCTGTACGCCATCCAACATATTGCCAGCACTCCCAATTCTTCCTATGCCCAGCTTTTACTTGGAAACCCTTCACCATGGAAGAATTTACAATTTTCCTTGGACTAACCCTAAACATGGGACCGACAAAAAAAAAAAAAAAAAGAACTCTATGCCTACTGGTCTACCTAACCTAACCTATCCATCATATGCCAGTCTACTCTTCTTTGATGCCCAGAACCCCACTATTATTGAAGTACAATGGTACCTTGGATTACAAGCATAATTCAATCCAGAAGAATGCTTGTAATCCATGTACACTGCCACCAATACCCTTAATTATTTCATTGTTTTGTTTTCCTTCTCATTACATGATGTGTTATGTTCTTTTTTTACAGTGTTCTAGCCATCCCTGGGTGCTCTGTGCGGTTCCTGGCTGCCTATATTCTTCCCATAAACGGTGGACTTGTGTTTCTCCTGGTAGGGGTGACTGCATTAGTTCATCCCCTTCTTGTTCTCACCGAGCCCAGGGCTCCCCGCCCATGGGCTCTTCGTGAATGCGCTTGCGCAGTAGCGAGGGTCGCGCACCTGCGTAGTGCGGAGAAACTGACCTGGTGACGTCAGACGCCGCCCGCCGGCGGCGTCGTGGGCGTCTCCTGGTTGGGGAGCTCACTTAACGGGCCCTTCGGCCTCTGAGTGAGCATTGCAGATCTCTCCACTGGAGGTCCATATACGCGGGGCTAAGATGGAAGGGACGCTGTTATTGACCCACCAGGGACACCTATGGGTACGTTTTTACCTTGTTAAATTCGGATGCTATCCTCTGTATAGACATGTTTTATACTTGGTACCCCCCCCATGGATACCACCTGGTATCTCATGTTATACCTTTTGGATACCTCTCTTTATAGACCCCCTTGCTACCTACGGGATATCCAGCCATATTGTTGGGCTCCCATACGTTTGTACCCTCCATGATGCCTATTTGGTGGACACAGTTGGCGTCCTTGTTCCCTACCGGCCATCCAGCTTCCGCGTTATTGGGAGCCCTCTTGTGGCCTGGTACCTCTACTACTTTTGATACACCTACAATGGTGAGTCACACCTTGTGGCGATACCTTGCCCAACACTAACTATTAGGGTGCTCACTCACCCCTTCTCCTGTCCCCTGAATCTTGCCCCTCTTTTCCCTTCCCCCCTTTTCGTTTTTCCCCCCTGTTCCCTCCCCCCCTTTTTTCCTCTCTTTAACCCCCCCGTGGTTCCTCCCTTTGCCCCCTCTTTCCCCTAGCTCCCGTCTCCTCCCCTTCCTTTTCTTCCCCCCTCCTTCCTTGGCCTCTTTCCCCCTTCCCACCTTACCCATTCTCTCTCCCCCGCCATTAGACATTAATGGCTGTGTGTTGAGTTATTTTGAGGGGACAGCAAATGTACACTGTTATACAAGCTGTACAATCACTACTTTACGATGTAGCAAAGTGTAATTTCTTCACTGTTGTCACATGAAAAGATATAATAAAATATTTACAAAATTGTGAGGGGTGTACTTACTTTTGTGAGATAGTGTACATGATATGTGTTAGAAGCCTGAAGGTGCTTCTTGCATGTTGGGCATCTGTATGTGGCCAGGCTGTGGACAAGTCTAACACATGTGGTATTGTCATACTCAAGAATATTAGCACACAAATCAACTATCATACACTTATCAAATTTTTTTTTACCAAAGACATGTAGCAGAATACATTTTGGCCTAAATTCATGACGAAATTTGAGTAAATTTGATTTTATTGGATTTCTTTTAAAACAGAAAGTAGAAAATATTGTTTTTTTTTTAAATTTTCACTCTTTTTATTTCCACTCTTTTTTCACTTATATCGCAAAATATAAAAAGCCCAGCTTCCAGATTTTATTGTCAAAGCCTAAGTGAACAAGCTGAAGTTAGAAGCTGATTGGCTACCATGCACATGTCCTACACCCTGTTTGTATTGCAGTCCTGAGTCCTGTACCCTGTACGTGGCGCGCTTCTAAGCCCTGCACCCTGTACATAGCGTACTCCTGAGTCCTGCAGCCTGTACGTAGCATACTCCTAAGTCCTGCACCCTGTACGTAGCATACTGCTGAGTCCTGCACCCTGTACGTAGCGCATTGTTGAGTCCTGCAATCTGTACATACCATACTCCTGAGTCATACACCCAGTACGTGCTGCACTCCTGAGTCCTGAACCATGTACGTGGGGCACTTCTAAACCTTGCACCCTGTACATAGTGCACTCCTGAGGTCTGCACTCTGTACATAGCGTACTCCTGAGTCCTGCATCTTGTATGTAGCGTACTCCTGCAACCTGTACATAGTGTACTCTGAGTCCTGCACCCTGTACTCCTGAGTCCTGCACCTTGTACGTAGTGTACTCTGAGTCCTGCACCCTGTATGTAGTGAACTCCTGAGTCCTGCACCCTGTACATAACATAATCCTGCACGTAGCACACTACTGAGTCCTGCTCCCTATACATAGCGCACTGCTGAGTCATGCACCCTGTATGTAGCGAACTCCTGAGTCCTGCACCATGTATGTAACATACTCCTGCATCCTGCATGTAGCATACTCCTGAGTCCTGCACCCTGTACACTTACCTGTTCACCTCCGTAAGGCCCTCCCATTGTTAGTGCAATTTGGCCACACCCACCCTTTCATGCAGTGGTTGAGTTCCTACGCTTAGGATACTTTCACACTGGGGCGGTGCCGGCGTTAGCAGTAAAGCGTCGCCGCAGAAAGGGTTAAAAGCGGCCATATCGGGGCGCTTCGGCAGCGCTGCCCATTCATTTCAATGGGCAGGGCGTTTTGGGAGTGGTGTATACACAGCTCCCGCACCGCCCCAAAGATGCTGCTTGGAGGACTTTTTTTCCCATCCTGCAAGCACACCGCCCAAGTGTGAAAGTATTTGGGCTTTCACACTAGGGGGGCATTAGAAGCGCTTTACAGGCGCTTTTTTTTTAGCCTGAAAAGCGCCCCAGTGTGAAAGGGGACTATTTTTCAGAGAAAAAAAAAGGCCTGGGCAGAGGAGTAAAGAGGCAGGAAAAAAGACCCACTGCCAGTGAGTCTAGGAGCAGTGGTGTTTTGGCAGAAAAAACGATTGATGCTTGTAAATGCGCGTTTAGTGTAATGAACAAATTATTATTCTGTCCAATGAAATGAATTAACGCCCAAGCTCTTGATACCTGTAAATGCGCCTAAACACTTGTAAAAGCGTTAGACACTTTTACAAGCATCAGGTGTTTTTTCTACAAAATTGCTGCTCCCAGGAGGAAAGACTTCTAGGAGAGTTTTCCAAACGTCCCGTGTGCATGAGATCTAAAGCTGAACTGCAGAAATGATCTTATTTATCCTAATCGTCTTAATCTTATTAATCATCTTATCTTAATCATACTTACATTGCTCCAGCTGAGCTCAATGTAAGTATTCATATCAGATATCAGCCACTGGGGATGCTGAAAATCACTCTAGTAGTTGGCGCTTCTACAGCGAGAGCGGTGATCATCCAGGTCTTATGCTAGTAGCTTTCCCCCCGTCCACAGGGGGTCACCCACAAGAAACTGCTGACATTCAACGGCATTCTCTAATTGGATGAGGATAGATTGTGACATGATCCAGCCCTCCTTGTCCAATTAGAGAACGTCTTGTATTCAATGAAAAAACGTTTTTTTTTTTTTTTTATAAATGGTGGAATTGCTGAGCAAGCCACCCTCTGTGGTCAGTGTGCAGAGGGGAAGCCACGTACACAGAACCCGGCTCTCATGTATGTAGTACCAACCACTACAGTGATTTAGCCCCGCTCATACCAGTGCGACTTATGATCTGATTTGACAGTTCAGAATCACATGCTGAGTCACGCCCTATTTGTGCCTATGGAACAATTCAAAGCGGTGCGACTCTAATTTGCACTGATTTGAAAAAGATTTCTGCATTATTTTTGGCGATTTCATGTGCGACTTGACATCTGTGCATGAAATCACACTGACTGGCGGCTTCGAAATCACGCTGAAGTAGAGCGATTTCAAAGCTGTTATTAGATATGAATACTTAAATCATGCAAACCTAGGCCAGTAGGAAAAAATATAATTCCTGAAGTTCAGTATCAAGCCTGGCACACACTATGATTTTTTTTGGGGGGTTGAACAAAAAAAAACCTGTCAGCTCTGGTCGGAGCCGCTGTACTAACTATGCAAAGTTAGTGCAGCGATCTCCCCGCTGAGCTGTTGTGTTCTCACAGGGGGACGCCCCCCCCCCCCACCAGAACGCTCCAATCAGCACTCTCTGTCATTGGCTGAGAGTGCTGATCAGAAGTCGGTCGGCTGCTGGTTTTCCAGCATGCACATCTTACAGAAGCTGGCTAAACAGCAGCCTTCTGTCGGACAGACCGACATACACTCAGGCCAAATGTTGGCCGTTTTTTATTCTAACCGGCTGATGTCTCCTGACATTCGGCCTGTGTGTACGGCGCTTTAGGCCTCATTCATACAAGTATACATAGGCATAGGCCTGTGTGAGGGCTGTGTTTGCCCACTCGGGGTGTACAGGTGTTCTGTGCATCCCCGTTTAGGCTGGATTCACACCTATGCAGTTTTAGTGCTTTTTGCATTTTGCACTACAGATCCTGTTCCATAGGAAACAATGTTAAATGGACTCTAGTGCAAATCTGCAAAAAGCACTAAAACTGCATAGGTGTGAATCCAGCCTTAGGCAATACCTTTCATGTCAATTGAGATACATTCCAATTAGACATGCTTGCTGGTAAGTGTTCCCAAAACACTGCAATGGGATTTATTTACTAAAGCTGGAGAGTGCAAAATCAGGCTCACTTCTGCATTGAAACCAATCAGCTTCTAACCTCAGCTTGTTCAATTAAGCTTTGGCAATAAAACCTGGATGCTGATTGGTTTCTATCTAGAAGTGAGCCTGATTTTGCACTCTCCAGCTTTACTAAATAAACCCCACTGTCTGTGATTTTGAAACCACCTGGCTGTCAGATTTGGAGCAGTCGGTGTGTATGTGCAGCCGCTGCATCGCAATTGGCATTAATGGGACTGCTTACATGGGGATGCACAGAACACCTTTGCATCTCTGTGCGGGCAAACATGCCCGTCTGAATGCCGGATCCTCTGTTCCCCGTACTCTGGCGCTGGACTGTCTTTCGTCGTCCTCACATGGAATGCAGGGCTCTGGATAGAGTTGCCACCTTACCCCTTTAAAACCGAACACATATGAATTACACAGGTTCTGAGGCTAATTTATGCAGATAGGGCACCAAGTGAGTTTAATTACCACCTTAATCAGCCACAGAACCTGTGTAATTCATATGTGTTCGGGTTTAAAGGAATGAGGTGGCAACCCTAGTTCTGGACCTGATGACTTTGGGATCTTTTACCGCTAGAGTGTGCAGACATTGCAGGGACGATCCAGCTGTGGGGAGGAGTGAAGGATCGGGTAAGAATATCCCTTTTGTTTTTTCTCCAGACCTAAACCAGCAGTTAACCCTTGCAATGTGGGCACAGTCATACCACGAGGGATCATCTTGTAGCTGCCCGGAGTGGGGCTTTAAGCTCCAAATTGAATGCCTAATTGAACAAGCTGAAGTTAGAAGCTGATTGGCTACCATGAAAATGAGTCCTACACCCTGTTTGTATTGCAGTCCTGAGTCCTGTACGTGATAATACAGTACAACACACTCTGGTACTGCGATCATCAGATTATATATATATATATATATATATATATATATATATATAAAAGGGCTGTATATACAGTATCTCACGAAAGTGGGTACACCCCTAACATTTATGTATATATCTTTTCATCTGACAACAATGAAGAAATGACACATTGCTACAATGTAAAGTAGTGAGTGGACAGCTTGTATAACAGTGTAAATTTGCTGTCCCCTCAAAATAACTCAACACACAGCCATTAATGTGTAAACCGCCAGCAACAAAAGTGAGTACACCCCTAAGTGAAAATATCTAAATTGGGCCCAAAGTGTCAATATTTTGTGTGGCCAACATTATTTCCAGCACTGCCTTAACCCTCTTGGCCATGGAGTTCACCAGAGCTTCACAGGCTTCCACTGTAGTCCTCTTCCACTCCTCCATGATGACATCACTGAGCTGGTGAATGTTAGAGACCTTGCGCTCCTCCACCTTCCATTTGAGGATGCCCCACAGATGCTCAATAGGGTTTAGGTCTGGAGACATGCTTGGTCAGTCCATCACCTTTACCCTCAGCTTCTGTAGCAAGGCATGCAACTATATTTCAAAAAATGTAGAGCAGAATGGGACTTTAATTGTGCCTCAGAGGAGTATAAACACAATAGAATACAATACTAGAATTATAGAAAAGTAGACAAATTTGTATTTAACTGCCATTGGGCAGTACCTTCTAAAAGTCAAATTAAGATACAATACAATCTTTCTGATTTGAATTCAGGATGTGCGGGTCCTAAACAGTTTACAAAAGTGTGGCCTACCCGCTTCGTTAGGGCCTTGAAAGTAGCACAGTAGGACATCATATGAATTCTACAGATAAAATATTAATTAGTAATACATACATTACAAGATTTACATAAACGAAAATAATGAATAATATATAGATACTGTATATTGATACATTTGTTTTAAAATGGATTTACATCAATATCATGTCACAATAAATGTTTGTTAATAAAATCTATATATTATATTGTGGAGCATTGGACATGTGAACACAGCTACACTTTATATTTAGTGGTGTGCAGCGGTGTTTCTCGCATAGGGAACTAAGCGGGAATGGTCAGTTTGATAATGTTAGCTGTATATATCTATATATTACTCATTATTTTCCTTTATGTAAATAATGTAATGTATGTATTACTAATTAAAATGTTACCTGTAGAATTCATAAGATGTCCTACTGTGCTACTTTTAAGCTGTGACGAAGCGGAACTGTCTGTGAAACGCGTAGGCCACACTTTTGTAAACTGTTTGGGACCTGCACATCCTGAATTCAAATCAGAAAGATTGTAATGTATCTTAATTTGACTATTAGAAGTTACTGCCCAATGGCAGTTAAATAAAATTTGTCTACTTTATTATAATTCTAGTTCCTGCTCTACATTTTTTGAAACATAGTTGCATATCTTGGGATGGTGCCTCTGTAGGAGTAGCTGTAATCCCACGTTCACCCCAACCCCTACATATACACATATTCTTTAGCAAGGCAGTCGTTGTCTTGGAGGTTTGTTTGGGGTCGTTATCATGTTGGAATACTACCCTGCGGCCCAGTCTCCGAAGGGAGGGGATCATGATCTGCTTCAGTATGTCACAGTACATGTTGGCATTCATGGTTCTCTCAATGAACTGTAGCTCTCCAGTGCCGGCAGCACTCATCCAGCCCCAGACCATGACACTCCCACCACCATGCTTGACTGTAGGCAAGACACACTCGTCTTTGTACACCTCATCTGGTTGCCGCCACACACGCTTGACACCATCTGAACCAAATAAGTTTATCTTGGTCTCATCAGACCACAGGACATGGTTCCAGTAATCCACGTCCTTAGTCTGCTTGTCTTCAGCAAACTGTTTGCGGGCTTTCTTGTGCATCATCTTTAGAAGAGACTTCCTTCTGGGATGACAGCCACACAGACCAATTTGATGCAGTGTTCGGCGTATGGTCTGAGCACTGACAGGCTGACCCCCCACCCCTTCATCCTCTGCAGCAATGCTGGCAGCACTCATACGTCTATTTCCCAAAGAAAACCTCTGAGTATGATGCTGAGCATGTGCACTCAACTTCTGTTGACCATGGCGAGGCCTGTTCCAAGTGGAACCTGTCCTGTTAAACCGCTGTATGGTCTTGGTCACCGTGCTTCAGCTCAGTTTCAGGGTCTTGGCAATCTCCTATAGCCTAGGCCATCTTTATGTAGAGCAACAATTCTTTTTTTTCAAATCCTCTGAGTTCTTTGCCATGAGGTGCCATGTTGAAATTCCTGGGACCAGTATGATAGCGTGAGAGTGATAACACCAAATTTAACACACCTGCTCCCTATTCACACCTGAGACCTTGTAACACTAACCAGTCACATGACACCAGGGAGGGAAAATGGCTAATTGGGCCCAGTTTGGACATTTTCACTTAGGGGTGTACCAGGGGCGGACTGACCATTGAGCCACTCGGGCACTGCCCGAGGGCCCCGGGCCACTAGGGGGGCCCCATCAGGGTTGCCAGCCTCAGTAAAACCAGGGACAGTAAGTAAAAATCTGTGTTTTTTTTTACATCTGTCTCTGAAATGTCCCTTACCGACATCCTTCTGGTCTAAAAATCCTGAGATTATAGCTGCCCCACCTCCCCAGTAGCTTCTCAGCCAATAGAAACATGTCGGTGTATACTGTGTGTGTGTATACTGTGTGTGTGTATACTGTGTGTGTGTATACTGTGTGTACATGTATGTGTATACTGTGTGTGTGTATACTGTGTGGCCCCATAATCTCTGATTGCCTGGGGGCCCCATAATCTCCTATTGCCCGGGGGCCCCATGAGTTGTCAGTCCGCCCCTGGGGTGTACTCACTTTTGTTGCCAGCGGTTTGGACATTATTGGCTGTGTGTTGAGTTATTTTGAGGGGACAGCAAATTTACACTGTTATACAAGCTGTACACTCACTACTTTACATTGTAGCAAAGTGTCATTTCTTCAGTGTTGTCACATGAAAAGATATAACAAAATATTTACAAAAATGTGAGGGGTGTATTCACTAATGTGATATACTGTATATCCTGTATAATAATAATAATATATACACTAAAGAAAAGGTGCCATTGAGAAATGACGGATGGTGTTTGCAGACACAGAATGGTGTGTTCATCATACAATGAGATTACAGGAGATGATATTCATTGTGATGATGATTCTCCTCCACATTATACATGATGACATCTCACTCACAGCACACAATGCCCGGCCAGTCTCGTGTTATCAGCACCGCGCATGCGCACTGTCGGGTCCCCGTACTGGGCTCTGCACATGCGCGGTACCCTTTTGCCAGTTTAAAATCCCGGATGTCAGTGGGCGCCGGGGTACCGGTGCAGTGTGGGGAAAGGTGTCAGTCCGCTGGTGCAGGTCCGGTGTCCGGGCAGACTATGCGGGCGGGGTGTGTGTGAGCTCCGGACATGGCGTCTCCTGAGGTGTTAGAGGAGTTCAGCTCCGGGGAGGCCTGTTCAGGGGGGTGCGGGGATCTCGAGGACTTCCTACTGGAGGGGGAGGAGCTCAGCGCTCACTTCGAGCAGGCCGCCAGACACGCCCAGAACCTGGCCCATGTGGCCACCACCGAGCAACTCCTCTACCTGTATGCCAGGTACAAGCAGGTAATGACACCTTCCATGTGTGGCCCCTCCCACGTGACACCTTCCATGTGTGGCCCCTCCCACGTGACACCTTCCATGTGTGGCCCCTCCCACGTGACACCGTCCATGTGTGGCCCCTCCCGCGTGACGCCTTCCATGTGTGGCCCCTCCCACGTGACACCGTCCATGTGTGGCCCCTCCCACGTGACACCGTCCATGTGTGGCCCCTCCCACGTGACACCGTCCATGTTTGGCCCCTCCCACGTGACACCGTCCATGTGTGGCCCCTCCCACGTGACACCGTCCATGTGTGGCCCCTCCCACGTGACACCGTCCATGTGTGGCCCCTCCCACGTGACACCGTCCATGTGTGGCCCCTCCCACGTGACACCGTCCATGTGTGGCCCCTCCCACGTGAGGCCTGCCATGTGTGGCCCCTCCCGCGTGACGCCTGCCATGTGTGTGTGGCCCCTCCCGCGTGACGCCTGCCATGTGTGTGTGGCCCCTCCCGCGTGACGCCTGCCATGTGTGTGTGGCCCCTCCCGCGTGACGCCTGCCATGTGTGTGTGGCCCCTCCCGCGTGACGCCTGCCATGTGTGTGTGGCCCCTCCCGCGTGACGCCTGCCATGTGTGTGTGGCCCCTCCCGCGTGACGCCTGCCATGTGTGTGTGGCCCCTCCCGCGTGACGCCTGCCATGTGTGTGTGGCCCCTCCCGCGTGACGCCTGCCATGTGTGTGGCCCCTCCACTAAGCGACACCCTCCCTGTGTGGGGAGGGGCTCTATGTGCTCCCTTCTGTGTGTGTGTGGCCCCCCCGTGCTACATGACACCCTCCTACACCTTCCTATACTGTATGCCAGGTACAAGCATACCCCTATAGTCATTCTCCAGCTGAACCCCCCCCCCCCCATCCATTATTCGGTATGCCAAATGCAGGGAGGTAATGTCATCCATATCCCCCATGTGACCTCCTTCCTCTTACCCCCATTATACTGTATGCCGGGTAATGAGCCAAACACCCAGAGTCATCTTCATCCCTCATATGATCCTACACCAGTCATACCTTATGTCAGGGGTATGGTCCCCCTCCTCTTGTCCTCTTCCTCAGTCCTGTGCCCCCACACCAGTCCTCCTTTATGTCCAGGATAGGCAGGTAACGATTCTTAGAAGTCCATTCATCTTGTGTCCCCTGCCTCCTCCAGCCATTGTATTCTGTATCTCCGACCATAGAAATACAGACCAAAACTGGATGGAAGAGTCCAATATCATTTTAATTGCTGGCAAAAAAAAAGTCTTATAAAAACTTCCAACGCGTTTTGAGTGCAACACCACTCCCCTTCATCAGGGCTCGGCACATACCAATGCTTGTCACGTTCTTCTCCTTGTGGAGAGCTCAGTACTGGTCCTTTGGGTGTATCCATGTGTTATGCTGAGCCCTGGTAAAGGGGGAGCGGTATTGTCCCTGAAACACATTGACAGTATTTATAGGACCTTTCTTCTTTTTTTTTTTTTTAATCAACAACATCTTGGACTCTTTCGTCTGGTTTTGGTCTGGTGCTCCTTTCTGTGTTTCTATGGTCTGATCTACGGTTGGGTGCCTATCAGGGAAGCCTCGCTGTGTGGGGGCCGCCTCACCAGAGCCATGGAGCTTGTCTATCATGTCACCTCATTGCTCCTCCACTATCTTTTTATGCTAAGCCCGGTGCAAGCAGGTAATATAAGGCACACAAGTGCTGATTCCTCCATCATGGGTCTGTTCATAGCTGTTCCATCCAGCATGCCTTGTATGCCAGCCACAAGCTGCTAAGATGGTATTGATACTGTGGTGCCATCCTATCTTCAAGTGGTTGTAAAGGCTGAAGGTGCCCCCCAATACTCACCTGAGCCCCCTCTCGATCCAGCGATGTACACGAGAGCCTCGGCTGTCCGGGGGGCTCCCTCTCCTCATTGGCTGAGACAGCAATGGGAGCCATTGGCAATTACAGCCAGTGAGCCAATGAGGAGAGGGCCGGGCCAAGCTGTGACTTGCTATGGGGGGCACTGGTCAAGGGGGAGGAGCCAGGAAGGCTGATGAGGCACCCAAGAAGAAGAGGATCAGAACTTCTCTGTGCAAAACCACTGCACAGAGCAGGTAAGTATGACATGTCTTAGGTAAGTATGACCTGTCTTTTTAAAAAAACAAAAGCCAAACCTTTAATACTACTTTTCATATATGCCCTTTAACCAGTGTTCCAGCCCCCCAAACCCCACCTTTTTTTTTTTTAAGACTCCTCTGTATTTGTCGGAACATGTCATATGTGTGGTAGTTTTTAGTTTATGTAAAAAATATTTAATTGCTAACCAGATCTTGGAAGCAGATAGGTTCCATATTAGCTGTGGGCATCTGAAGCTCTCCTGTGTTCATTTACATGTAGCTGGCTACCCAGCATGCACCTCGCGCCGGCGCAGTAATGTCACTGCGTGGCTCTCCCTCTTCCTGACAGGTTGCCATAGCAATGTCAGGGGATGTTCCCACCCCCTTGCTATAGCAACCTGTCAATCAGAGGACAGGTGAGGAAGGTAATGGAAGTCATCCTGTTCGCGTCATTTCCGGTCCGCAAAAAAACGGAAGATTACGTCAGTAGGTGATTCGCAAGGAACCCTGGGATACATGATGCCTCTATCTCAGGAGCCCTTGTGAATCATCTCGTGACCTAATCGCTCGCTGCCGGAGAAGCTGCTGAAATAAGAATAAAAAAGGTATTTACATAAAAAAAAAAAAAATTTGTTGGGAAAAGTATGCTGATAGGGGATAACATAGCAAGTATATAAAATGGGTGGAACTTCACTTTAATTCATCTAAGTTTCAGTGCTGGCTTCAATCATGGGTCAGTGTTTAGCTCTTCTAGTATATGGTACCATCCATTATATGTGTCCTTCCCTTCATGCATTATATATAGCTTGCTATAAGAAAGTAACGCGTCCCCAGTGCGCCCTCTATTGACCATGTGCTCATACTGCCTTCTCCTCCTGTGTTTAATACCAGATACTAGCAGGTGATAAGAAGCACACAGAGACCCCGGGTCTCACTTTCGGTCATTATGCATCCGCTGATTGTTCTCTAACACCAGTTGTTAAAGGACAACCAGATCTGATGCTTTGAGTCATTGGTTGAGTACATAGCAACGTTTAACAGTGTTTATCTTTCTTGGCAGGTGAAGGTTGGAAAGTGCAATACTTCGAAGCCGGGCTTCTTTGATTATGAAGGCAAACGCAAATGGTAAGAAGAAATGCCGTATGATATAATCCAGTGTCTGCAGTAGGAGCCGGATGTTTTCTCAAAGCAGCTGCTTAGATTCAAACTTAGAGAATTACAGTTTTGAATGTGATTGGCTGATTGCATAGACAATCTTTCTATCATATACTTTGTTGTTTTGACCGTGCATTACCGGAGGTCTGCTTTTCACTTGCGCTAGCCTTTTTGTTGAGCATTATTAAACTATAATGACCATATTAAACCTTTTTAAAGAGGTTATAAACCTCCGACATGAAATATGAACAAAGCCTAAAAGTATATCCCTCTATAGCAGTGATGGCGAGCCTTGGCACTCCAGATGTTTTGGAACTACATTTGCCATGATTCTCATGCACTCTGCAGTGTAGTTAAGCATCATGGGAAATGAAGTTTCAATACATCTGGGGGGGCCAAGGTTTGTAGTCACTGCTCTATAGTGTGTACTTGTTTCAAGCTAGAGCACACAGTGTCTCATTTCTGTCTGTTGCTTCATTCCTCTGCTATCAGCATGAAACGCTTCTCAGGAGTTTTTCTGACACCAAGAGAAAAAAAGGTGACAGGGGAGGGACCTCTAGCAGATTGACAGCCTCCAGCTTTGTTGAATACAGGTTTGTAGGCGCTTCTACATTTCCACATCCCAGCTCCGCTTGGTGCTCAGACTTGCAGGCTGCCAAAGCCTCAAGTAACACAAATCGCAAGAGAAGTCAGCGCTCGGAACGGCATCCAACAATTGCATTGCAACAATTTTTGCATCCTTTACTGCAAAAACATGTATTACAGCTGAAAAACGGCCAACACATTTCAGACATGACTAAAGCCTGACTGCCGAAACACGTTGCCTTTTTTCTTTTTTTTTTTTACGGCTGTAAAGCTTAATGTACACATAGCCTAATATGACCGCCAACCATGGGAAAACGTGGTCAGAACATTCCTATCCTTAACATGATCCTTCCGCATTCAGGAGAGGGAGGTTGAACCTCCCCTAACTGCAGCGGCCCCTAAACGATCCTAAAAGCCTATGTGTACATGGACACATAGGGTTTTATGGAGTTGAGTTTAGGAGCTTTGACAAAAAAAATGGCAAAAGCTCCTAAAGTCAAGTTTAGAAGCCATAGTGTACATAAAGCCTAATACGTGTTTTTGCAATGAAGGATAACCATCATTGATGCCGACTTCTCCATTTGTGGTTAGAGCCTCATCTCTGTTCCTGTGTGCTGTGTGAAGGGGGTTGGCTCTCCTTACTGAATTCTGCAGAGTATAATTTCAGCTCTCCGCCTCCTGATTTCTGAAAGCTTAGACAAACTGTAAAAATATTACACTTTGAATGGCTGTAGGATTTGTTTAACCACTTTCCGCCCAATGATGTCGTAGACTTTGAGTGGGGATATCTGAATGATGCCTACAGTTGCAGGTAGGGTTGCACCGTTAACACTTTTTAAGACTAAGTACTGATCCCCTTTTTTTTTTTTTTTTTTTTTTTTTTTTATTTCTTTCTTTTCAAGTACTCAACGATTACCGACTGATAGGTGGCACTGATGAGGTGTGGACTGTCAGTGGTTTTATTTACATTTTTTTTTACAATTCATATATAATTTTTTTTATTTTATCTTTTTTTTTTGGGGAGGGGGGGTTGGGGGTATACACAATGTCAGTGTGTTTTTTTTTTTTTTTTGTTTTTGTTTTTTTATTTTACTTTTAAATATTTATTAAAAAAAAACTTGGTGAGATATCAGGGGTCTAAATAGACCACTGACATCTCCCCTTTGAGACGGGGAAAGGGACTGAGGGCACAGATTCACCAGTCCATTTCTCTGCAGCCTCAGCTGCACTAAAGATGAATGGACAGGAGACAGCAGCTCCTGTTCATTCATAAACTGAAGCATCGTAAACTTAGTTTATGATGCTCAGTTATGAATGGACAGAGTTAGTGATCCCTGACTCTGTGCATTCGGAAAGGAGCCAGTAAATTACTGATTTACCGGCTCCTTCCTCCGCTTTTCCATCCTGACAGATCTGGGGCAGGGAGGAGTGGAGGATGTTCAGCCACTTGATTGCTTTTACAGGTGGTGGGAGGGGACTTTTTCACCCGCCGCCCTCCAGTGCTTCTGCCGGCTCGCCCATGCGATTGGCGAGCCAGAGAATAAATCGACCGACGGCGGCCATTTACCATAGAGCTGACCAAGGACCAGATGGTCTCTGGTTATTTCTATGACCTTCGGAGGTCGGGCGCGACATTATGATGTCACACCCGGCCTTGGCAGTCGTAAACACTGCCGTTGCCTCGGCTGGAAGCCGAGATCGTGTGTTTTGTGTTTCTGATTTTCTCTTTGGACTTTCCAGCCTAGAGACGAGATCTAGGGACTTCTAGACCCCAGATCTCGCTGTAAAGAGGACCTGTCATACTCTTTTCCTATTACAAGTAATGTAAAGGGAAAGTGTCAAAATCAGAAAAAGAAACAAAATTTTAAGTGCCCGCACGCAGAAGTGAACACATAAGTACGTCATGCCCGCATATGTAAACCAGTAACCTGTAAACCTTTTTAAAGCGTCGCCTATGGAGATTTTCGGTGCCATTCCACGAGTGTGCAATTTTAAACGTGACATGTTGGGTATCTATTCTGCAACAAAAGCGGGCTAACTTTAGTGTTTTTCTTTTTTTAAAATTTTATTTATTTATTTTCAAAACAAAACGCGTTTGAAAAATTGCACAAATACCGTGCGACATAGTTTCAACAACCACCATTTTATTTCCTAGGCTCTCTGCTCAAAAATCATTTTATAATGTTTGTTTAGCAAAAAAAGACTATTTTTCCACGTAGGAGAGAAGTGTCAGAATTGGCTTGGGAGGCAAGTGGTTGCTCTGTGTACTGTGTATCACCAGTCACTTCACGTTGTATATGTAAGGGCCCTTTCGCACTGCTCTGTGGTAAAAACGCATATACGATTTTGCTGTTTTTATATGCGTTTCCTGTGCATTTTTGGGTTGCCTGCACCTGTGAATAAACAGACATGACTCAAAAGCACCAAAAACGCAAATCGTGGTGCGTTTTTTTTTTTTTTTTTATCACAATTTTGCCGTGATTTCTATTCCTTTTAATGGAAAGCTGAGTTTTTGAAAACTGCACCAAAAATGCAGCATGCAGGAATCTTCAAAACGCACCACACCCACAGTGCAGGGGTGTGAAAAGTCCCATAGGATTTAAATGGAAACCTTTTTCTTGCAAGGTAAAAATGCAGGAAAAACGTGTCAGTGTGAAAGGGGCTTAAGGGTTTACAACCACTTTAAATCTATTAATAGGATTTTCTTTCTATTTCAGCCTACAGCAAATGTCAGTTCTCTTGTCAAATGTCAATCTTTAGTCTGTAGTCACAATTGTTTCTCTCAGACGTATGTGAGGTCAAATTATAGGTATAGACAATGTTTCCTAGGTTTGTTAAGAGTTTTGCACCTTTTAAGTGGAACTTCAGTAATTTTTTTTTTTTTTTAATCTTTCCATCTATTATATTTTCTGCCCTTGTTGTTTTAACTTTGGATAGTAAAACCTTTTTTTTCTGTCAGTAAATACCTTTTTATACAGCCCACTTCCTGTTTTCTTGTCTGGTAAAAAGCCTAGGCTTATGACATGCACAGCTCTCTCTCACTCTCCTGAGAGTTTGCCAGAAAGGGAGGGGGGATGAGTCAGAAGAGGGCCAATGAGAGCTGCAGAGCTGGAGGTGTGTCTGTGTAAATCCAGGAAGTGAACAGGCAGCAGCTTCAGCTGCCTGCAGTTAAAATGGCTGCAGCCAGACTCAATGGAAGGGAATTTCTGCAGCATATTTGGCAAGTAAAGAATTATAGTGTGTGTGTATATATATAAAATAATATGCAAAGTAGTTGGAGGGAAGCTTCAGAATGGCAAAGTTGGTTTTTATTACAGATTATTTGAGCAGACTGCAGTACCTCTTTAAATACTAACCAGCTGACATAGGCCTGACCTGCAACACTTTTTCCCAGAGCCCTCAGCGGATGTTGTAGGAGTGATGATAAAAGAGCAGAGAACTCCTTTATAATCTCTGTAGTTGTATTTGTGCCAGTATTCTAGCACAGATGCTGTGACCTCTTCTAGTGTTAGTAAGACAGAACTCGCATTGTGTGGTGACTGGCGTTTTACTGCATTGTAAAACACTGGTCACTGCAAGCACACCCAGAAAACTGTGTTTTTCTGTGTCCTGTTTACACAGCCCAGCACTGTGATAAAATGAGGACATACTGTATTTTATTGCAGCGTACTGTACTGCAGCCATTGAGCTGCTGTACAGCGACATAAACGAACTGTACTTTTGTACACTTCAAATAAAGTTGAGTGGGGGGTGGAAAAAAGGGAGCATTGTGTGCACTGAATCGCACACCACACTGCCCCTACCACAGCCAGAACGGACAGAGAGGAAACCACAGCAGTGTACTTCTCCAGCAGCTTAACCTTTTGTTTGAACCGGCCTTAAAGTGGTTGTAAACCCACAGAAAAAAAAACCTGCATACTAGCTTATTATGAAATACTCACCTTAGATCGAAGCCCCCATAGCGGTCCCAGCACACCGCTCCGGCCGGCGACATCGCTCCCGGAGTTACTTCCGGGTATTGCGGGCTCCGGCGCTGTGATTGGCTGGAGCCGCTGGTAACGGCACACTAGCTGAAGCAACGGCCCGAACGTGCCGTTGCTTCAGTGTGCATGTGCCGATGACGTCAGCACATGCTGATACAGAAGATATCTCCTAAACTGTGTTGGTTTAGGAGATATCCGGGGTAGCTACAGGTAAGCCTTATTATAGTAAATATAAAAAGTGCAGCGCTAAACATGAAAATACACAATCATTGATCATAGCGAATCCAAAAATTTGAATAGAGAAAAATGTGAAAAGGTAAATAACACAATAAGGGAACTTCTATATAGTTCATATAAGTAAGTCCATAAACTTTGTGGTTGTGAAGTAGAATAGTAAAGTATCGAACCAGGCAGAACTTCAGCAATGCAGGTTTATTAACAGCTGATAACATACAGGTTTATGTTCAAAGTATTACAAAATACAAATCTAATTAATACAGTTTCTTACAATGCAAGCATATTAGATATAAATATTCTTATCCTCTAACCAAATTGAAACAATTGTGAAGTGTTCTCACCTTGAACCAGAATGGGTCTTTACTGCCAATTCTTGGGAACCTGTCACCTGATAGGGACCAGCCGGTCGACCAGTGGTCTGGTCCCCTCACAGAGTTCTGGGTTCCAGCTCGACCAAGTTCTTGAGGGAAATTCACCTGAGACCACATTCTGGAACAAGTCAAGAAGTCTTCTCTGACTCGTACGAGGAGACAAGTTATGGACAGATACTTGCCCATTGGTTCTGACCTCTATGACCCGTGCAATAGGGCAGCATACACAGAGTTCAGCCTTATGAGCTCCTATCTGACTTGTCCGAGGGGACAAGTTAGGACAGATACTTGCCCATTGGTTCTGACCTCCATGACCCGTGCAATAGGGCAGCATACATAGAGTTCAGCCTTATGAGCTCCTATCTGACCTGTCTGTCTAACATTTGCAGAGCTTGCATTTATATACTCCTTTCCAAGTCTTATCTCAACTATCTGTCTTATGTATGAATGGTTGCTAAGATCTACGTCAAAGTAACTAACCATAAATCTGACACTTGTTCTACAACCAGATAAACTTAATTATTCCCAAAATTCCTATATGTTCATTAAAGTGATTTATAACTGGTTTTGTCCAATTAAAAACACCTGTATAGAGACAGTCTGGCACCCAGCTGTGTTATCAGACTCTCCTTATCTTGATACTAGCTTCAAGGATTTGCAGATTTATAACTTTGAGACAATTAACTTTCAATAACCCCACCAGATGTTTTATATGTTTCACTATATGCATGTATTTTAACAGTTTTAATGAGGGCACAAGCAGACCTTTGTTTGACCCTGTCAAACTTAATTAATGTTCTGTACATAACTTTCCTGTATTCCACCTAATTATTTTAACTACCTGTTTTCTTATCTGTCTGAGAAAATTCTTCATAACTTGAATCTATTCTAATGAACTTTCATCCAGTAGACTTAATACATTTTCGAGAACACCTGTTTACAAGTACTTGTCATAAAGCAGAGGTCATTTAAAGTTCAACACTTAAAAATGAAGACTTTCTAAATCTGGAAAACACAGTATACATTATTAAAGATTAACAATTGTTGCTTTACTTATTGAATAATAATATTGATAAAACCACTACTATATAGTAATATAAATAATAATAATAATAATTATCAATAAATATATGCAAATCAATATATACAATATGACATACATTGGCTAATATGAGATTCCACAACAGTTGCAAGTAATGGTGATGTATCACCCAAAAGACAAGAGAAAAGGATCACCGCTGTTAAAAACTGCCACCAAATGGAATGTAAGGAGGCTTACCGGAACGTATGGACCCTATTCAGTTTATACTAAATGGGTCAGACAGGCAGTGGTGTATCAACACCTAGGTAGAGACGGCTAACTGCAATCTTCTCCAATTGATCTTATGGTAATTGGGAGGGTTACTCAACAGCCACCAAAGCCATTCTAGTAAGGCACTTCAGAGTCAAAGTAGAAATCCTCTTAACAATGCTCCATTAGGACATAGATCCAAGGAGAAAGGATAGAAGACTCGACATAGTGTAAAACCGTATATAAAATTTATTTTAAAAAAAAGGTTAGAACACTCACATTTTGGTAAACAACAAAAGGCATTGATTGAATGATGCATCAAGTTATAATGGCATAGGAAGGACAATGGAACCGACGCATTTCGTCTCAGACATCATCTGGGGTGTTATGATACCTGTGCCACCTCAATTTTTATAGATAATGTACCCCATCACCTGGATAATCGCACTGCTTAACGCTGTGTCTAATCCGCCAATCACTTCCGGGATCGACAGCAAGATGGCGCGGAGGCACGCGTGTCAAGCCTCTATATGAAAACGAGGCAAACATGTCAAGCCTAGATGTGGAAACGGAGAATAGCGTGTCTCAAGCCTCGATCTGAAAGGCGGGATGCACGGGTCAAACCTCAGAGAGACCACCAGATACAATAGCATCCCAGATGCAGGTCTGGCCTTGCATCAAAGGGAAGGCTAAGACCAACCCTCATAAACAAGCCTATCACGTAACACTCAAGCCCTCAGCTGTAGAGATTAAGTAATACAGCAGGCGCTATCTATAATAGCAGGTCAAGCCTCATGTAGAAAGCGAGAACCAGCAATAGTAACGCCACTATTATACATCTCGCCGTACAGTCTATCATAATATAACATACATAGACAGTCAAATCATAAATTTTGAAATAAAATCAAAAATAAAAACGGAACAGATAAAATATTCAATTAAATGAAAAGTATATACTCAAGTATAAGTCGAATTTTTCAGCACATTTTTTGTGCTGAAAGTGCCCCCCTCGACTTATACTCGAGTCAAGCACTTTTCTGCAGCAAAAAATTTCATTTTCCGAACCGACTTTGGGGCCCCGTATCTCAGGGCCACTTGGTGCTAGGAACCCCAAATTTGGTTTGCAAACCCAGTGGAACTGGTACCACAACATATCCAAAGGTGGAGTTCCTAGCACTAAGTAGCCCCGAGATACGGGGCCCCAAAATCTGTTCGGAAAATGTCATTCTCTGCTGCAGAAAAGTGCTTGACATATTCTGAACCGCTTTTTGGGGCCCTGTATCTCGGGGCCACTTGGTGCTAGAAACCCCAGCTTTGGGTTTGCACACCAAATTTGGGGTTCTTAGCACTAAGTGGCCCCAAGATACGGGGCCCCAAATTCGGTCAACTGTGTCCATCTGCAGCAATGTCATTTTGGGACCCTTTGGGTTCAGAGACCCCAAATTTTGGCTGCAGCTAGGGGGCATCTAGGAACCCTTAACTACTGAGTTTGAAGTTCGGGGGGCCTATGGCTGCAAATGGGCACAGTGAGGCTGCAAATGGACATTGTTGACCCTCTTTTCCACTTACAGTAGCTGTGCATTTCTCACCCTCGTCTTATACTCGGGTCAATAGGTTTTTCCCATTTTTTTGTGGTAAATTAGGGCCTCAACTTATACTCGGAACGACTTATACTCGAGTATATACGGTAATTCTAAAGAACACCCCTATACCATATATCAAGTAACTTCATGTAGAGAAGTCATGCTTGGTTGATAAGAGTTAATGTCCCACTCTACGTTCATCCTGAACGGGGAGTAGGAACGCAGACGGTAAATCCAGAATGTTTCAAGTCTTGAAACACCTCTGGTGTGAGCCCCTCCATGCCAAGGTGGTATATAATGATCCATGATCAAAAATTGAGTATCACTAGGTTTCGGATTGTGGTATCTACGATAGTGTTTAGGAACACTGCGGTTGATTACTCCTTTTTTATATTAGCTATGTGCTCATTGACTCCTATGGAAACAGTATGGATGGTTCTGCCTACATATTGTTTGCCACATGGGCAGGTATCAGATATGTTTGGAAGCACAAGTAAAGAATTGCTTCATATCGTAGATCTGATTAGTGACTGTAGATTTAAATTGTTTTGTTTTCACCTTACCGCTTGTATTGTGTAGGCAAACAGGGGTAATAACCCACAAGGTTATGAAAAAAATAGGGTTTTACTGGAGGATTTATTATATTAAGGGCAATTTTACTTTGGAGGGATGGAGCACCTCTATAAATAATCTTGGCCCAGTCTGGCAAGAGAGGGCCCAAGATCCGATCATTTTTAATAACATTCCAATGTTTATCTAAAATTTGTTTGATCTGTCTATGTTGGGTGGAGAATGTAGTAAACATGGACCATTTAAAAGTGTCAACCCTATTCTGATGGGGTTTAACCTCCAAAAGAGTACTTCTCTCAGCATTACTTATTCTATGTAATTCAGAGTCTATATCAGCCTGCATATAACCTTTGTCCAAAAACCTCTAAGTACTGAAGCCTGTTGGATAAAATCTTGTGTATCTGTGCAATTACGGCAGAGGGGTCTTTCACACGGACGTGTCCGTGTACGGAGCCCACTCTGCTCAGCGGGGATCGCTCCGTCGATCCCCGCTGAGCAGGCAGATGACAGGTCCGTCGCTGCACACTGTCTCCTATGGGGGATTGGATTATGACGGAGCGTAGCGTCCGTCGTCACCCGATCCACAAACGGATGCAAAAGTAGGTTTTTTTCCTTCGTTACACTTTTTCAGATTGGAGCGGGTCGGATGTCATTGGACATGTCACTGCTGACATCCGATGCTCCATAGAGGTCTATGGAGACCGTTCATGTCTGCCTAAAAAACTGACAGGCGGACCTGAACGGATCGTTCGTGTGAAAGAGCCCTAAGCCTTATTATAGGCTTACCTGTAGTAAAAAGTGGTCTGTAAGCGTTTACACCCGCCCTGTTGCTAGTGCTGTATTTGCAAGATTACAGTGCTGGTAAGATGAAATAACCAGCTGTAGCAACAGTGCAGGCTGACCCAGGGCCTCTTATAGAATCTGTCAGACAGCTAAAACTTTCAAAAGGGGCCGAGTCTATATTTAACCACTTAAGCCCCGGACCATTTGGCTGGCCAAAGACCAGAGCACTTTTTTGCGATTCGGCACTGCGTTGCTTTAAATGACAATTGCGCGGTCATGCGACATGGCTCCTAAACAAAACTGACGTCCTTTTTTTCCCCACAAATAGAGCTTTCTTTTAGTGGTATTTAATCACCTCTGCGGCTTTTATTTTTTGTGATATAAACAAAAAAAGAGCGACAATTTTAAAAAAAAGCAATATTTTTCACTTTTTGCTATAATAAATATCCCCCATAAATATATAAAAAAAATGTTTTTCCTCAGTTTAGGCCGAAATGTATTCTACATATTTTTGGTAAAAAAAAAAATCACAATAAGCGTTTATTGATTGGTTTGCGCAAAAGTTATAGCGTCTACAAAATAGGGGATAGTTTTATGGCATTTTTAATTTTTTTTTTTTTACTAGAAAAAATCGCAGATCGCCACCATTATCGAGACTGCGACATTTTTGACACATTTTTGGGACCATTGTCATTTATACAGCAATCAGTGCTATACAAATGCATTGATTCCTGTGTAAATGAGACTGGCAGTGAAGAGGTTAACCACTAGGGGGCAGTGTAGGGGGTTAAGTGTGTCCTAGGGAGTGATTCTAACTGTGGGGGGAGGGGTTACGTGTGACACATCACTGATCTCCGCTCCCGATCACAGGGAGGGGTGATCAGTGACAGTTTCACTAGACAGAATGGGGTAATGCTTGTTTACATTAGCATTTCCCTGTTCTTCAGCTCCGTGAGACGATCGCGGGTATCTCAGTGGACATTGAGTCCGCAGGACCTGCGATCACACTCACGGAGCTTGTGGCAGAGTCGTGCGCTGCTGGCGGCGCGCACGCAACCAAACGGCGGCAAATTCAAAGGGACGTACAGGTACGCCCATTTGCGCAGCAGTGCCATTCTGCCAACTTATATGTACATGCGGCGGTCGGCAATCGGTTAAAGCAACCTTGTTCTATGAGTGGAATCTCGAACAGATACTTGCAAAGCAGAGAGGAGAAACTTATCAGCCCCACTGTCAGTATCCATAAACTGTTTCTTTGGTGGAAACGGGTCCCCTGAACACCACTGGGAAACCATCACTTCTAGGGGTCAGTCTCCTGACCCCCTACATTACTGCTGTCTCCCGAAGCCCTTTGGCTAGGCACCTCAATTCTTTTTTACAAATAGGCAGAACCAAAAATAATGTTGGCTTACAAAGGTCTATAGATCATGTTTAGTTAATTTTTGTCAAAGGAGTTCAGGCTTGCCTTGTTTTGCACTGACACTGCATTTGCTGATTTGTTGGCACAGAAAGATGCATGCACAAGAGAAATGATTTACTTTTAGTAAGAAATGTTCCCACTCAGTTTAGTTGTGGTGTCTTTGAAAAAGCCTAAATCTTGAATTAAAATGAAAATTCAAAAGGATGACTTGTTAAACACATACCAGTGAAGCACACACATGTTTTGGCATGAACATAAAGTAAAACTATAGGCAAAACCTTTTATTTTTTGGATAGAGCAAAGGAGGGTCAGATTTTTTTTTTTTTTTTTCACCCATTGTGGAGATTTCCCTGCATTTCCTGTCCCATATCCAAACAGGCAGTGAGAGGAAATCCCTGCAAATTTAAGAGAATTCCTTGGGGGGACACCCAGGTCATCAGAACTAGTGTCTCCATTCGAAGATTGCCCCTCTATTACTTTTCTGGGGACAACCTAAAATTTGGGATTTTTATTTTGCTGTTATTTTTAATGGTAAACAGGACAAAGAGAGGGCGAATCTCCCTAATGGGGGCACAGACAGCAATATAAACTGTCAGGTGTTCTAACTCCTCTCCAATCTCTCAAACAAATTTTTTTATTTATTTTTACCTTTAGCCTCGGTTCACACTGGGACGAATTGTCAGGCGACCTAGTCGCCTGACAAGTAGCGTCCCGTTCTGTGCAATGGAACTGTTCTAATCGGAACGACGCAAGACGCTCTGACTTAGAAAAAGGTTCCTGTACGACTTTGGGGGCGACTTGCATTGACTTCTATACAGGCGTCGCTGGTGAGTCGTGTCCTGGGTCGCCTGAGGCAGTCGCGCTGTAAGTCGTGCTGCCTTATGCCCCGTACACACGGTCGGACTTTGTTCGGACATTCCGACAACAAAATCCATTGATTTTTTTTTCCGACGGATGTTGGCTCAAACTTGTCTTGCATACACACGGTCACACAAAGTTGTCGGAAAATCCGATCGTTCTAAACGCGGTGACGTAAAACACGTACATCGGGACTATAAACGGGGCAGCGACCAATAGCTTTCATCTCTTTATTTATTCTGAGCATGCGTGGCACTTTGTCCGTCGGATTTGTGTACACACGATCGGAATTTCCGACAACGGATTTTGTTGTCGGAAAATTTTATATCCTGCTCTCAAACTTTGTGTGTCGGAAAATCCGATGGAAAATGTCCGATGGAGCCCACACACGGTCGGAATTTCCGACCACACGCTCCGATCGGACATTTTCCATCGGAAAACCTGACCGTGTGTACGGGGCATTAGTGTGAACCGACCCTAAGTTATACTTAAATCACTTGTGACCGTCTAACGAGCATCTGCAGCGGCAGAGCAATTTTTCTCCTGCATCCATCATGTATCCAATATCCAGCATTTCGGGTAGGGGGTGCGCACTAACTGTGCTGTTTAGTCACAGCACAAGCCAGTCAGCGGGTGCCAGCCAATGATTGACCGACTGCACCAACTGATCGGAGAAGAGGAGGACAGGATAGAGCTGTGTGAATGTAATCAATACAGAGCTCTGTTCTGTCAGTGGGGTTGTGCCTGGTTTTTGTTTCCCTGCAAAGCAGGGAATAAAACCCGCACATCCCTTAGTATAACCAGTGCACAGTGAATGCACTAGGCACACATTTAACCCTTTTGATTGCCCTAGATGTTAACCCCTTCCCAGCCAGTGTCAGTAAAATGACAGATGTTTATTTTTAGCACTGATCACTGTATTATTGTCATTGGTTCCTACAAAGTGTCAAAAGTTGTAGTGTCAGATTGCCGCCCCCCCCATACTATCGCAGTGCCACACAAGTGGCTGATCGCTGCCATTACTTTTATAAAAAATAAAATATAAAATTCCAGTATATATCCCATAGTTTTTAGACAATATAACTTTCACACAAACCAATCAATATACTTATTGGGATTTTTTTTTCTTACCAAAAATATGTAGCAGAATACATATTGGCCGAAATTTCTGAAGGATTTTTTGTTTTCTTAATTTTTTTTTTTCTTTTAATTTTTTTTTTTTTACTTTCTGCTATAAAACTTTTTTTTTTTTTTTAATGTGGGTCTTTTATCTTTTTGTAGCACAAAACATAAAAAACCTAGTGGTAATCAAATACCAGCAAAGGAAAGCTCTATTTGTGTGAAAAAAAAAAAAAAGATTTTTAATTTGTGTACAGCGTCGCATACCCGTGAAATTGTCCATTAAAGTAACACTGTGCTAAAGAGTAACTCAACTTTTGTGGGCGGGGGGGGGGGGAAGGGCAAAAAGGAAAATATAGCATATGCAATTGCTACATAGGCCATATTGTAATTTTAAGGTTGACTATATTTCTGAAAAGGTTGTCAAAGTGTCACGCGAAATGAGCGGCAGCAAATACAAATGCAAAGTATTGATGAAACTGTAAATTAGTTGCACATAACAGATCCCAGAAGGGAATGGGGTCCACTACAAAATACTGTTTACTGAACGAAACATCATAAAATTATAGAGGTTCAGGAATTGAACTGCTGGAAGCAGTCACAAATAAACATACAGTAGAGCTGCATGATTCTGGCCAAAACAAGAATCAGGATTTTTTTGCTTAGAATAAAAAGATCACGATTCTCGCAACGTAAAATCTTTCACATTATACAAAAAAAAAAAAACATGGGCTAACCTCACTGGTTGTTGTTTTTTTTTTTTTTTTTTTTTTTTTTTTATAATTCATTAAAGTAATTTTTTCCAAAAAAATTGCATTTGAAAGACCGCTGCGCAAATACAGCGTGACATAAAATATTGCAACAACCACCGTTTTATTCTCTAGGGTGTCCACTAAAAAAAAAAAATATATATATATATATATTATATAATGTTTGGGGGTTCTAAGTAGGGGTGCAACGGATCGTCAATGATCCGTGCGGAACGCTCTGTGGCCTCTGCCATAGGAAAGGCCGCGGCTTCGGCCTAGCTCCGGAGCGGCAGCCATCTTGGTACACTCGGCGCCCGTTTAGCACGTAATGGCGGAGCGATCACTTGTAACAAACCGGCATCATGTCATGACACCGGTTCCTCTCTCCCCTCTGTGTACTGATCTGTACAGTGGAGGGGAGAGATCGGATGGCAGCAGTGCCAATACTCTGCAATGCTCTGCTGCAATGCCCTGCCAATACTCTGCAATGCCCTGCCAATACTCTGCCAATACTCTGCAACGCCCTGCCAGTACTCTGCAACGCCCTGCCAGTACTCTGCAACGCCCTGCCAATACTCTGCAACGCCCTGCCAATACTCTGCAACGCCCTGCCAATACTCTGCAACGCCCTGCCAATACTCTGCAACGCCCTGCCAATACTCTGCAATACTGTGCCAATACTCTGCCACACCCTGCCAATAGGGAGATTGTGGATATTACAGTGGGGGAGATTTTTTTTTTTTTTGTTGATCTGAAAATGACCTGAACCGTGAGTTTTTTGATCCCTTGCACCCCTAGTTCTAAGTAATTTCCTAGCAAAAAAAATAATGATTTTAACTTGAAACCAACAAATGTCAGAAAAAGGTTTAGTGTTTAAGTGGGTAAACTTTTTTCACTTACACACAAAATATATTCCATTGACATATTATTACAATTTTTAGGCCCCTTTCACACTGGGGCGGGGGCGGCGTCGGAGGTAAAGCGCCGCTATTGTAAGCGGTGCTTTACTGTCGGTACCGCAGAGGCGCTTTGCCGGCGGTATAGCCGCGCTGTCCCATTGATTTCAATGGGCAGGAGTGGTGTATACACTACTCCTTCACCGCTCCAAAGATGCTGCTAGCAGGGCTTTCTCGTCCTGCTAGCACACCGCTCCAGTGTGAAAGGGGCTTTCACACTGGAGAGACAGCAGCGGCTGTTTCAGGTCAGTTTGCAGGCGCTATTAGCGCAATAGTGCCTGCAAACCGCCCCAGTGTGAAAGGGGCCTTATGCTTACGTTTAACTGATAAAGAAGGTTTTGATTCTTGGCAGACTGCCCAGTTCTTCTCTTCCTTTCTTTTGATGGTTGTGGCTTCAGAAGAGCAGAGAGGGAGCAGGACGTGTTCCAGAGAAGCTCCGCCGGTCCTGGCTCTATCCGCAGCCATCCTGCCTTTTAAATCGCTTTTTTCAACACACAAGGCTCCCCAAGTGTGGCAGGGAACCATCCCCAGCAGGGAAGGAGGTTATTGTGAAGGTCAGCCGCTCGAGTGTGAGGTAGCAGGCCAGCTCCACCTCCAGAAGGCATTCCGCCATTTTGCGGCCTGCTGCGGCCTCGCGATCCCCGGCCTAGAGTGCCGCGTTCGGTGGCGGGGGGGGCCTCAGCGCTTCGCGCATCGGCCGCGGCCGGAGGTGGGAGGAGGCGAGCACCAGAGGAGACAGGCACCCAGCGACCACACCGCAGAGACCCCCGGTCGGTACCACTACCCGGCCGCGATCCGCCATCCTGCGGCCTGCGGAGCCCCCGCCATCCCCGGCCTCGGGTACCGCAATCGGCGGAGAGGGGGCCGCCGCAGACTTTACATCAGAGCCACCTACCTGGAAGCGGCAGCGGGATCCGGAGGTAACGAGAGGGGGACACAGAAAACTCCATAAAGGCCCTCGGTGGGCTCCATGCTCCGGCAGCCATCTTGGAGGACAGGATCTCAATAGCACTGTCCTGGGGTGCAGAGGTTTAGGGGAGGGAGCTGCCACCCGACCTGGGACCTGCACAAGAGGGAACAAACAGCTAAAGGACACTGTGAATTCGCTGAGCCGTTCCCCCCTCTCCCTCCCAGCCTGTGACCTAAAGAACAGCCTGCAGATTCTGCAACAAGATACTGTTGTTGGGGGAGACATAACCACAGTTTTCAAAGCCCGTGCCCTGCCTGTGTCCTCTCCAATACTATAAATCATCAAAAAGGGTCACACACCGTACCATACCTACTGCTTGACTACCCCTGACCCTGCAGACAGGCTCCACCACTTGCTTGCTAACTACTGCCTGGCTTGGGCCCCCTAATACCTGAATGAGGCGCAGAAACTTCAGCGCAAAAAATATTACAGGAGGGAGACGTGACCTAGCTATGGAAACGTGAGGACGCGTCGTTGGGAGCTCTGCACTGAAACGGGCCTTGAATCACCCGTAGCACCGATCAGCTAAGCCATCCATTCATGCCAGGAGGCCGCAGGCGCCCACCGGACACTGAGGAACGGAGGGGACCCGAAATCTCACACTACTTTCTGCGGCAACAGCAGGTTTCCTCACCGGCGGGACAGAGCAAGATGGCGCCACCTCGAGTCAGCACGGCGGGCGCTACACCCTCAAGTAAGAAGGGCGCTCCTGCAATTACCTCTGCAGCGGAGGAGGACTTTCCCCCCTTGCCACACAGAGTACCCTCTCCTATAGTGTCCCCGGCTCTCATAACCGCTGACACGCCATTGCTTCCAGATAACGCTGGTGACCTTAGCGGCCTAGTTGAAAGCTCCCTAAGAGACATAGTGTCAGGCCTCCCCACCAATCAGGACTTAAACGCTATGGCCACCTCTATTGTCAACGCACTAACCATAGAACTGTATGACCTAAAACAGCAAGTGGATGTTGTCGAGGAGAGAGTCACCACGATCGAAGCCTCCCAATCTACCACAGAAGCGCGCCTCACTACACTTGAGTCGGAGTATGGGGCTTTCCGCCGCCATCTTGTCGACGTTCAGCTACGCCTGGACGACGGCGAGAATAGAAGCAGGCGGAACAATCTGCGCCTAAGGGGGATCCCAGAAGCCACCATGGGCCCAGACCTCCGATCCACAGTGGTCGCCATCCTGAACCAGGTTCTGGGCAAACCTCCGACAGCTGACCTGGAACTGGACAGGGTGCACCGTATTCCAGGCCCCAGACCCCCGCCCTCCGCACAGAGATCATCATCCGATCTGGACTCTCCCCGTGATGTACTATGCAGGGTGCATTTTTTCACTATCAAGGAGGACATTCTTCGCCTTGCCTGGGAAAAGGGCCCAATAGACTTTGACGGGACTCCCATCAGGATTTTCCCTGACATTTCCAGACAAACTCGCACCATGCGTGGGCTCATGCGACCCCTACTGGAAGTTATCCGCGAGGCAGATGCCACCTACCGATGGGGTCACCCCTTCCATCTCATCGTAAGGAGGCAGGGGGCGGAATTCTACCTCCGCACGCCAGACCAACTCCCTGCCCTCTTTCATTTCATCTCCAGGCCGGTGATTGAGGTGCCCAACTGGTTCGACTACCTGCTTTCCCAGGACTCACAAGGTTCAGCACCACCCAGACAACAGAGGTCTCGACGCCCAAGATCCCGCCCGCCAAACCGAGAAGGCAGAAGAGCCCATCCGACATCATCCGAGGACTAAACGCTCACCACTTTTTGGTTTTTGGTAAGGCTTTCAGTACCTCCTTTGGGCAGATGCCCCGCTCCTTCCCCCCCCCCATGGCGATTCTTCCAGGAACATTGAAACCCTGGCACCAGGACCCCCCCCCCCCTCCCTTTTTTTTTTTTTTTTTTTTTTTTTTCTACACCATTTTTATTTTTGTTTTCCCGAAGGTGCCTCCTTTTTTCTATGGGTTAACTCTTAATTATGGACAGGGGAAGAGGGAGGGGGGAAGCATTGTTATAACTGTTATAAATGTTGCATTTTTGCTGTAGGCTAAACCTCATGCACTCCACCCGAGCCTACCTGATGTGAACGTTGACGCTGAGGAGGAGGTGCATACATTTTTCTCATGAGCCATATTCGATCAGGCTGCCTTGGCACACTGACAGCCGAGCGGTGGGGGTCCCCTCCTGGCCTTGTCCAGTAGAAGGGCGAGTTGACCCCGGGGGTCCTCAGTCCCCGGCCGCCTCTGCAATGCGTCAACGCCAGTAGGTCATGGATGTTAGAGGTTTACTTAGTTGCACGTACTAGCCTTAAACACAGTTACGTTCATGGATGTTATGCCCAGTTTTGTGGTAAATCACACCCTATTTACGATGGTTAATGTATTGTTTCTTCTCAATGTTTCTGATTCTGAAGGCCCTCCACTCAGTGCATCTCCCTACCACTCCCAAAAGTACCTTCTTATATTGCTTGTCTTGCTCACTTAGGTGATAGCAAAAACTTTTTGTTGCGCACTTCGACGCATCGACCACCCCCCTTTAGGGCGACCTCCCGGTTGCTGCACAATTCCTTTTGTGTCTCGGCCGGGAGATCTTAGAGTAGTCACTTGACTAACTTAGACTGCTCCCTTCCCCCCCCCTTATTTACCCTCTCCTCCTCCCTCCCTGATTCTGTCTTCTCCCTGCTTATCCCCCTCTATTACCTGG
This sequence comes from Lithobates clamitans, assembly GCA_037952925.1. Taxonomy (NCBI): domain Eukaryota; kingdom Metazoa; phylum Chordata; class Amphibia; order Anura; family Ranidae; genus Lithobates; species Lithobates clamitans. The sequence goes on along the minus strand of JBBGZY010000992.1, from coordinate 337,272 downwards.
TGCTGTCGCTCTCTAGTTGGGTGGGGTCGTGAACTTAAACCAGAGGTGATTGTCCTCCTCATCCTGTCAACGATTCTCAGCGCCCCGGCTGCCACAATGGCTCTCCTAAAGGTGACCTCCCTTAATGTACGGGGTCTCAATATCCCGGAAAGGCGTTCCCAGCTCCTAGCTGACTTACGCAGAACTAAAACCCAAATTGCCTTTCTACAGGAAACCCACTTTCATGGTGAGCATATTCCTAAACTGACTAACAATCTGTTCCCGACGGCATACCACAGTATCTCACCTATCTCCAAATCTAAGGGGGTTAGCATTTTAGTGGCAAAGTCTGTTCCTTGGGAGTTCGGGGCGCAGCAGGCGGACCCCCAGGGCCGCTTTCTCCTGATTAAGGGCAGGGTGGCGGACATCCAGGTCACTCTTGCCAATATCTATTTCCCCAATGCCGACCACGCACGGTTCCTGCGTGGGCTGATACCCATACTTTTTGAGTTTACGGAGGGGATGCTCATTTTTGGGGGCGATATGAACTTTGCGATGGACCCCCTGTTGGACACCTCGCGGGGTGCCTCTCATCTCTCATACGCTCGCCTTAAACTAATTAAATCTGATCTTCACTCACTTCGTCTGATGGACCCCTGGCGCCTCTTACACCCCAGGGACAGGGATTACTCGTACTTTTCACAAGTTCATCATTCGTACTCAAGACTAGATTACCTGCTCCTTTCCCATAAGGACCTGCCAAGGGTGGTGGACTCATCCATAGATGTCATTTCCTTTTCTGACCATGCCCCAATACACCTGACGCTCCAAATGGGACCAATGTCTAAATCTCCACCTTCGTGAAGACTGAACGAATCACTGCTTCAATCTGCAGAGATCCGCGCGGAGATCCAAGCCAAACTGCAGGAATATTTTGCACTTAATGAAGCCTCGGTCCCCAACCCCTTGGTGATGTGGGAGGCGCACAAGCCAGTTATCAGGGGCATCTTGATAGGCATTGGGGCACGTCTTAAGAGGGAAAGAACCCGCAGAACTGAAGAACTTCTACTTCAGATTAAGACCCTTGAATGCACACATAAGGCTAGCCTAGCACGCTCCGTATACCAGGAGCTACTTAAAGCACGTGAAGAGCTTCGCTCGCTTCTGTTGCATAAAACTAAAGAGAAGCTAGCATGGTCACGTCGTACAATGTATGAATTCTCTAACAAACCTGGCTCTCTCCTAGCCAGAGCTTTACGCGGTCCCCGCACCAAAACTTTCATCCCCCACATTCTGTCTCCTTCGGGTCGGAGGGTCTCTACCTCAACAGAAATAGCAGAAGAATTCCGCTCATTTTACAGCGGTCTCTATAACCTAGACAGACCCTCTCCCGATGCCCCTAACCCTTCTGGGGGATCCACCCCGCATGAATATCTAGCCTCCTCTGGCATGCCATCTCTACCGGCCGATACCGTGGAAGAATTGGAAGACCCCATCACGGTGGAGGAGCTGGGGGTAGCACTGACGAGTTCCAAGCCAAAGAAAGCCCCAGGCCCTGATGGCCTCACTCCATTCTATTTCAAAACATTCTTTGAGACGCTCTCCAAACCGTTAGTGGCTGCACTTAACTCAATCACGAAAGGTAACTCCTTCCCCATAGACTCCCTTAGGGCTTACATTTCTCTCATCCCTAAAGAGGGAAAGGACCTACTTCGGTGTGGTAACTACCGACCGATAGCTCTGCTAAACACCGACTTGAAACTATTTGCCAAGATCTTGGCGAACAGATTGCTCCCACACATACCAAACCTAATTCACAAAGACCAAGCGGGCTTTGTCCCCCAACGGGAACCACGTGACAACACAATTAGGGTGCTGAACCTCATACATGCCGCCAGGACCACGCGACGACCCCTTCTCCTGCTGTCAACTGACGCAGAGAAGGCTTTCGACCGTGTAGATTGGACGTTTGTTAGAGCTACTCTCGAACACATTGGCCTTCGGTCGTCGATGCTCAGCTGGATTCTATCACTCTACTCTAGCCCCACAGCGGCGGTCAGGGTCAACGAAACCAGGTCGGGTTATTTTGACATTCGGAATGGTACCAGACAGGGTTGTCCCCTGTCTCCCCTAATCTTTATTCTTACCTTAGAACCCCTGCTCTGTAAGATACGGGCCAACCCCCACATAGAGGGCTTCCGTAAAACATCTGGAGCCCACAAGGTCGCCGCATTCGCAGATGACCTTATCTTCTTTCTGGCTAACCCCATTGCCTCACTCCCCGTCTTGCTCCATTCTCTGAGGGAATACGGGGCTCTGTCTCTATTTAAAATAAACATGTCTAAATCCTCCATGCTTAATATCACACTGAGCTCGCAAAATATCCGACCATTGCGCCTGAACTACCAGTTCCACTGGGCAACCGATTCCATTCCGTACCTAGGAGTGGCCATCACCGCGGACCCCGCCGACCTTTACCAAGCAAATTTTGCCACCCTTCTACACAGACTTAAAACAGACCTGCAGCATTGGCACGCCCTCACTTTAACATGGTTTGGACGCTGTAATGCCATCAAGATGACAGCCCTTCCAAGGATACTCTATCTTCTACAGGCCCTCCCCATACATCTCCCGCCCTCCTTTTTCAAGCGAATCGACGCACTCCTCCGAGAATTTGTCTGGTCACACAGGCAGCCACGCATCAAATTACAACTACTTTATTTGGCAAAACGCAGGGGAGGGGTGGGTCTACCAGACGTAAAAGCCTACTACAGGGCAACACATCTTACCAGACTAATAGACTGGTACTGCCACTCAGAGGCCAAACAATGGGTCACTATGGAGATAGAGGACTCTGGCGGTACGGCCAGGAGTTGGCCGTGGCTTACCACTCCGATCCCGAAGTCCATTGCCGAACATCCAACTCTGGGAAACACATTGAGAGTGGTCAGAGAAACTTTTCGTAAAACCCAGATTTCACCTATTCCTTCCCCTATGGTGCCGATCCTGGGCAACCCTGACTTCTTGCCGGGCTGCCAGGGGCCGATTTTTAAAGCCTTATCAGCGGGAGATAGATGGCCACACCTCCATGACTTCCTGGATTCCGGTGGCCAGCTCAGGACGACCGCGGGAATAGAAGACCTGGACAGGCCATTGGATTTCCTGAGCGGTCTCCAACTGCGTAACTTTCTACGCCGAAGCGCCCGAACTCTGGGTCCCCCACGCCCACTCTCGGAATTGGAACGTATCTGCCACCGCAGAGAGCCCATACGCCACTCTTTATCCCTGATCTACCTCTCTCTGATCGCCCCGGCTGAAGGTTTTGTGCCCCCCTTCCTTGCTAAGTGGGAGACGGAACTAGGAGCGCACTTTGATGAAACACAAAGGGAAAAGATCTTACACTTCGGCCAAAAATCTTCTCTAGCCACAAGGGTCCAGGAGACATGCTACAAGATTGTGACCAGATGGTACAGGGTACCATCCACTCTTCACAGGTTCCTCCCGCAGGTACCGAGTCTATGTTGGCATTGTGGAGCAGGAGAGGGAACAATGTTGCACATTTTCTGGGACTGTCCCAAGATTAAACCGTTCTGGAAAGAGGTGACAGATACGATCGAGCGTTTGACGGGTGTCGCACTGGGGGGAGACCCCGGGGCCTGTTTACTGCACCTATCTAGTAGTTCAATGAAGAAGTATAAAGCTTCACTCACCATACAACTACTTAATGCGGCTGAGGCCTGCATCCCTCTATTTTGGAGATCGGAAATCCCACCAACGAAGATCCAGTGGTATGCCAGGGTCAACGAACTGCGGGACATGGAAGATCTTACGGCCACCCTGCATGACAGGGAGGAAGCCTTTCGGGAGACCTGGCGCCCCTGGCAACACTTCATCTACTCCGAGGCCTACCTCCGAGAGATGACTTAATGCGGACACTCCTTGATACGAGGACCCTGCCTGGCTGGAGGGTGACACCATCACCCTCTTCTCTTTACCTCTCTCTCCCCCCCCCTTTCTTTTTTTTTTTTTTTTCTCTCTCTACTACTTTCCCTCCCTCTCCACTTCCCCTCTCTATCTCTCTTGCCCCTCCCCCCCAATGTCTTCCGCTTTTTCCCTCCTCCCTCCTCCCCCCCCCTCCCCCACTCTCCCTAGGTTCTCACATAACCCCCTATACTTTTCCGGCTAAGGGAAGATCAGATCAGATATATTGAATATCATGGTATACAGTTCTCTACGTTAGTTGCCCCTTGCCGGACTCTCCTGATCGGCAAGGAATATCTCCATCCCCGGTCAGTGGAGAGCTTCTCTCTTTGGTTATTTTGGTTTACCCTTATACCTGTTGATAAAGGATATATACACGAGTCATCAGTTTAAACAAGGCATATCTCAGGGAACTGCTTGCAAATGGACATTATGATAATCATTACATCAGACTCTCCCATGCACCCAGGCTCCGCCCTCATTATACCGATCGTGTAAACAAGAGGAATGTATATGTGTTGCATTTTTAGTAGACGGTAGTTTCTGTTAAAGTCTTTCCCCTACTTCTGTTTTTTTTTTTATTACCCACTAAATGTTATAGATCTTGAAAACATGTACATCACACTGTAACATGCATTATTGAAAATAAAATAAAGGAATTTAAAAAAAAAAAAAAAAAGAAGAAGAGCAGAGAGAATTCTTTGCATGGAAAGAATTGTGAAACACTTTAGTCAAGATCGCGATAATGATTCTTGACGATTAGAGCTTCATGCACACGAGACGCCGGTGCAAACTCTGTTGAACACGTTTTTAAAAGCTGAAACCGGCATTTAGAAATGCCCATTTTGCCCTGTTTGCATGCTGCTTTTAACCGCGTTTGCCTCTAGAAGCATTTAGGTAAGATAACAAGCTCCCCAAGCTCAGAAAGCATGATAAATTTTAACTATTTCTGCCATTTTGATCAGAGTGAGCAGCAGCAGCAGATAGAGCAGTTGTATACTTGCATTTGCCTCTTTCTGTGTTTTTTTTTTTTGAGAAATGGATCCCAAATTAAACATATTGCAGAGAATGACATTTTGCAACCCGACTTTGGGGCCCATATCTCGGGGCCACTTGGTGCTCGGAAACTCATACCTCTTTAATATGTTGTAGTGTTAGTTCCACTGTGTGTTTACACACCAAATTTGGGGTTCCTAGCACCAAGTGGCCCTGAGATATGGTGCCCCGAAGTCAGGTCGCAAAATGTCATTCTCTGCTGCAGAAAAGTGCTTGACATTTTGCGACCCGAATTTGGGGTCCTGTATCTCGGGGCCACTTGGTGCTAGGAACCTCATACCTTTTGGAAATGTTATAGTGCTAGCTCCATTGTGTCTGCACACCAAATTTGGGGTTCCTAGCACCAAGTGGCCCCGAGATACGGGGCCCCAAATTCAGATCGCAAAATGTCATTCTCTGCTGCAGTTTACCATCATATTTCTGTGTTTTCTGGTCCAAAAAATAGGGTTCCTTTCAAAACTCTTAAAAATGCAAACGCGGCTTAACGCGGTACTGGAGTTTAGTCACGTTTGGTGTCTGAAACGTGGAAAACTTTTGCGTCTGAACCCATTTTTTTGCTTCTGGAAAAACGAGGTTAAACGCAACTGCCTAAAACCGCCAAAAAACAAGACTGTGTACATGGACACCTAGGATAACATTGGATGAGTTCAGGGGCAGTTGAAAAAAGTGTCCAACTGCCTCTGAACGCGCGTTTAACAGCGTCTCGTGTGCATGAGGCCTAATTGTGCAGCTCTAACATACAGGAACGATCTTCTCCATATGAACCTTGACACATGCTTATGTTGCAAAAATGTTTGACCCCCATAATAAACAAAAAGGGGGGCCAGTGTGAATTCTCACTCGTAAAGAGAGACAAAGTATAATAAAGACAAGAACAGTGAAAAAGATTGAGGAGAAAAAAAGGAAAGAGGGAAAGCTTGGTGGACATTGAAGTGAAAATTAAAAAAGACCGAGATTTGTTTATTCAGTCTGTTGCCCAATTTCTAAGAGGTGGAATAATGTATCCAGATGTACCAAGGAGTGGTAAATTGTTCCCACTTATCAAATTGTCTGGCTTGCATGTCCTCCATAAGCAGAATGTCATTCATTTTGTTTCAGCAGGCAGATAGTGAGGGAGTGGAGGTGCACCTCCAGTGCCTGGAAATGAACGGTCTATCTGCAGAGAGGAAAAAATCTAGAAAAAAAAAGGCTAGATATCTGGGACTTAACTGGACATATTGTAATTTTTAAGTATTTCTAAATGCTTAAGGTGTGTTTTTCTTTTCTTTTTTTTTTTTTTCTCTTTACCTTCGTGGATTTCCTATGTATGAAGGTAAAAAACCTTCTCTGTGCCGCAGCCTCCCCAATACTTACCTGGGCCCCATCTCAATCCAGCGATGTGCAGGAGAGCCTCGGCTCTCTGTTGGCTCGCCCTCCTCATTGGCTGAGACAATTAAAGCCAGTAAGCCAAAGAGGGGGTGGGGCTGAGCTCTTTTTTTTTTTTTTTTTTTTTTTTTTTTTTAAGTAATCCTTTAATACCACTTTAATGTCATTTTAAAATTCTTTTTCCCTTTCAGTGTGCATCCACTGCAATTTTTATGTAATAATAAATATGACAGCCTGCAGGTCTTCTGTACAGAATTGGTGTATAAAACTTCCCCAGAGATGACATTTTTTGCTTATCTGATGGGCTTACTAGCTTTCCCAGAAGTCTGCACTAAGATGCTTGTAAAATTTTAGGTTTTTGCTGCAATAGGAGTTCTATTTTTCGTGAGATACTCTCTAAGGGTTAATTCTAAAGGGATACAGACACTGTAACTTTCCTCATTAGTACACTGAATCTTCATGCGCACTGCACATACAGATGCTGCTTATACAGGCATTTGGCACGTTTTTTTTTTTTTTTTTCTTCTTCTTTCTTTCAGTCTGTAGAAGCATCTGTATGTTAGCCTATGTGTCCATGCACATTTGGGCATTTACAAGCATATTTGTAGAAGACCATTTACAGGCTGAAAAAACCCCATCACAAATGCGTTTTTAAGAGGTGTTTTTGGGCAGAAAAAACACTTGATGCGGCATTTAGATGTATCAAGCGTTTTAAAGAGGAAGTAATCTTCCTCTCCTGACATTTACCCATAGGTAAGACTATAATAAGGCTTGCCTATAGGTAGTGTAAATATCTCCTAAACGTGTACCGTCATCACTGGCGCATGCCCTCTGAAGGAACGGCCACAGGTGCCGTTCCTTGCCAGCCCCATGAACGGCATCTCCCACACGCATAGTGGTGTCACCGTGGCTCTGGCCAATCACAGCACCGGAGCACGTGGACCCGGAAGAAACTCCGGGTAAAATGTCAGCCGTCTCAGTGGTGTGTGGGTGCCGCAGGAACAGCTTTGTTCTAAGGTAAGCATTTCATAATGAGCTAGTATGCGATGCATGCTAGCACATTATGCCTTTTTTTTTTTTTTTAAGAGTTTACAACCTCTTTAAGTGTACATTTTTCTTGAATTTTGGGGGGGAAAACTTGTAAACATGCCTTAATGCATGTATAATATTCTCCTCTTTTCTGCTGCCTAGAGTGCATGGACCCTTAAAGTGCATCAGCTGATTAGCTTGAACCCAGACACTCCCATTCTGGAACCAGGCTTCCAAGGACATGGTACAATATACAGTTGTTTCTGATTTGTGAAAATAAAAAAAGTAGTATTCTGCTATAAAGTTTTGTTACAATGTTTGTACTGTATATACAGTGAGGGGGAAAGTATTTGATCCCCTGCTGATTTTGTACGTTTGCCCACTGACAAATTATCAATCTATAATTTTAATGGTAGGTTACAGGGAGACAGAATAACCACAAAAATATCCAGAAAAACTAATTTCAAAAAAGTTACCTATTGATTTGCATTTTAATGAGTGAAAAAAGTATTTGACCCCTTTGCAAAACATGATTTAGCACTTGGTGGCAAAACCCTTGTTGGCAATTGCAGAGGTCAGATGTTTCTTGTAGTTGGCCACCAGGTTTGCAAACATCTCAGGAGGGATTTTGTCCCACTCCTTTTTGCAGATCCTCTCCAAGTCATTGGGGTTTCGAGTAGAGCTGCACGATTCTGGCCAAAATGAGAATCACAATTTTTTTGCTTAGAATAAAAAGATCACGATTCTCGCAACGTAAAATCTTTCACATTATACAAAAAAAATTTGAGCTAACTTTACTGCTTAGTTTTTTTTAATTTATTCTTTAGTTCATTAAAGTAATTTTTTCCCCCAAAAAAATTGCATTTGAAAGACCGCTGTGCAAATACAGTGTGACATAAAATATTGCAACAACCACCATTTTATTCTCTAGGGTCTCTACAAAAAAAATATATATAATGTTTGGGGTTTGTAAGTAATTTTCTAGCAAAAAAAAAAACATTTTTAACTTGAAACCAACAAATGTCAGAAAAAGGTTTAGTGTTTAACTTAATTCATTTACACACAAAGTCTATTCCATTGACAAATTGTTACAATATTTAGACTTAGTTCAACTGATAAAGAATGTTGTGGTTCTTGGCAGACTGCCTGTTTTTTTTTTTTTTTTTTTCTTCCTTTCTTTTGAGGGCTGTGGCTTTAGAAGAGCAGAGAGCATTCTTTGCATAGCAAGAATTGTGAAACACTTTTATAAAGATCGCAACGGGGAAAAATCGCGATAACGATTCTTGACGATTAATCGTGCAGCTCTAGTTTTGAGGCTGACAATTGGTATCTCACACCTTCAGCTCCTTCCACATATTTTATATGGGATTAAGGTCTGGAGACTGGCTAGGCCACTCCAGGACCTTAATGTGCTTCTTCTTGAGCGACTCCTTTTGTTGCCTTGGCTGTATGTTTTGGGTCATTTGTCATGCTGGAATACCCATCCACGACCCATTTTTCAATGACCTGGCTGAAGGAAGGAGGTTCTTACCCAAGATTTGGATGGACATGACCCCGTCCATCGTCCCTTTGATGCGGTGAAGTTGTCCGATCCCCTTAGCAGAAAAACACCCCCAAAGCATAATGTTTTCACCTCCATATTTGAGGGTGGGGATGGTGTTCTTGGGGTCATAGGCAGCATTCCTCCTCCTCTAAACAGTGAGTTGAGTTGATGCCAAAGAGCTTGATTTTGGTCTTATCTGACCACAACACTTTCACCCAGTACCCGGAATCCTTCATTAGCAAACATCAGACGGGCCCGTACATGTGCTTTCTTGAGCAGGTAGACCTTGCAGGGGCTGCAGGATTTCAGTCCTTCACAGCATAGTGTGTTACCAATTGTTTTCTTGGTGACTATGGTCCCAGCGGCCTTGAGATCATTGACAAGATTCTCCCGTGTAGTTCTGGGCTGATTCCTCATGATTGTCTTGTAACCTATTCCACCCTTGTGTAGGTGTACAATCTTGTCCCTGAGATCTTTGGACAGCTCTTTGGTTTTGGCCATGGAGGAGAGATTCCTCAGGGCCCGGCCGGTGCACCATTTGGCACGGCCACTTTTTTTATTTTCTATTTATTTTTCTCCCACTTTTTGTCACTTTTCACTTTTGTGCATGTTCTTTCACTGGATGAAGGGTGTGAGTCCTCCTCGGGCTTACCCTGACATCTAGGGGGATGTTGTGTGGCCTTCTGGTTCCTTTCTCCCCTACCTCTGGGGGGGGGTCCTCTTAGGGAGAGCTCCCCCGACCTAGTATTCGGGGATGGCTTCGGCTGTCCTAGAAGAAAGGGGTCTGCCGGGCCTTCTGGCTAGGCAGACCATGTAAACCTATGTCCCAGTCAGGAGCCTTGTGCCCTGGGGGTTAGGGTACCAGTCCTACCCCTTCGGGGGGGGTAGACAAAAGCACATCCTTAAGTGCACTTTTTTTGTGTGTGTTCACATGCATGTTTTTTGTAGAGGTCGACCGATATGGGTTTTTCTCTGGCCGATGCCGATATTTAGAAATCGCGGTGGCCGATGGCCGATATGTGATGCCGATTTTTTTGGGCCGATTATATTTGGCCGATTTTTTTTTTTTTTTCTTTTTTCCCTTCATCTCATAAAATCTAACAGTTAGACCCCTTTCACAATGGGGCGTTTTTTAGGCGCTTTTGGGCTAAAAATAGCGCCTGTAAAGTGCCTGTAAAACGGCTCCCCTGCAGTCTCAGTGTGATGCGATGCGCTGCCAGGATGTAAAAAAAAGTCCTGCAAACGGCATCTTTGGAGCGGTGTATACCACTCCTCCACCACTCCTGCCCATTGAAATGAATGCGCACCGCTGCCGAAGCGCCTGCAAAGCGTTTTGGCAGCGGCGCTTGAGGGGCGCATTTAACCCCTTCCTCGGCCGCTAGCTGGGTTATAAGCTCCCCGCTAGCAGCCGAATAGCGCCGCTAAAATGACGGTAAAGCGCCGCTAAAACTAGCAGCGTTTTACCGTCAACGCATGCCCGCTCCAGTGTGAAGGCAACCTTAAGTAATACAGAATTTTTTTTCATTTAAACATTAAACAAAACAAACCTCCAATCAGTTCACTTGTATGTATAATTTAGAAAAAAAAAAAAAAAAAACTATCTAAAATATTAAATACACAAAAACAGGTAATCAAAACTTTTGGACGAAAAAAAATGGGCTAACTTTACTGCTTAGGTTTTTTTTTTAATTCATTACTGTATTTTTTTTTTTTTTTTAAATTGCGTTTGAAAGACCGCTGCGCAAATACCGTGTGACGCAAAATATTGCAACAACCACCATTTTATTCCCTAGGGTCTCTGCTAAAAAAATATATATAATGTTTGGGGGTTCTAAGTGATTTTCTAGCAGAAAATACAGGATTTTTACTTGTAAGCAACAAGTGTCAGAAAAGATTTAGTCTTTAAATGGTTAAACTGAGAGCTTCTACACACGGAGTTCAGTCTATTGATAAAAAGAACCTGAAAGATACAAATGTATCTTCTTATCAGACTTGGCAGGCTGCCCAGAGGAGGAGAGAATCCTCTCCAGAGATAACCTCAGGAAACTTGCATTAACTTCTATTACAGAAGTCATTTGCAAGTCACACCGATGCTGATTAAGTAAAAAACGCCAAATATCGGCCAGCCGATATATCGGTCGACCTCTAGTTTTTTGTACACTTGCGGGTTTTTTTCATTCTAGGTTTTGCACCACGCGGACTAAAAAAAAAAAAAAAAGTTGAGTTACTCATTAACATTAAAGATAACCTTCACAACTTTGAAAGAAACCTGGGGCCGACCACTGCTGCCATCTGTTGTACTGACCCTGCTTCTATACTTTATTAAATATTGTGTTGTGTAAGGTTGAACTGTAAACTAGGCCATCAGAAGGCGTAAATAAAGAGGTTAACTAAAAGATTATCAGTTATTTTGGTGGTTCATTTCAGGATGTAAGTTCATCTTGGACCAAATCTAATTTCACAACTTTACTTACTTTATAAGTTCATTTATTGATCCTAAAACAAACTATGCAGTCAAGATGGAAGAAAATTGATTGAAAAAGTCGTGTGTATCGTGTGCTAAAATCTGCTTGAATGTAGCAAACATTCCAGTCAGTGTTTCACTTGCCTTCCAAATCTTGTGGATCTTATGTGAACCTTCACACCTTTTAGGCCTCATGCACACAAGACTTCTTGCAAACTCTCCTAGAAGCCGTCCTCTTTTCAATAACAATGCCTAAAGCTTGTAAAGGTGTATATCACGTTTTGGCGTGTTTACAGGCTTCAACGCTTGGGCGTTTAATTCCTTTCATTGGCCAGAATAATAATTTTATTCTGGCCATTGAAATGATTTAATGTGCCTAGCGTTGACAAGCGGCAAACTTTTTTTTTTTTTTTTTTTTCCCTGCCAAAACTTTGATATTCATGCACTGGCTGTTCACTTTTTTTTTTACTGCCTTTTTTAAACCAGGGGTGCCCATCCAGTGGCCCACAGAGCGCTCTGATGTGGCCTGCGACCTTCTGCTCTGGGATGGCTGGTTGGTAATGCCAGATCTTGGGTTGCCTACCTGCTATCCCAGAGCATCAGTGTTGTAAATAAAGCCGGCGGTAAAAGAAGCAAGCAGTTGTGGAGCAGAGCAGCATAAGCTGATGCTTCCTGTATAGCGCCTCCTCCTGTCACAAGTGGAGTGATAACAAATGCCTGGGACAGCAACAGTCCGCGATACTTGAATGGAAGATTGTTATTAAAGGTCAGTTTATTACTAAAATCACAGTGTTTTATATGGGCATATCTGTTTCTGCAGTGGTCAGCGTGCATAAAAGCTCACTGAAACACACATAAATCTATGTAAATTCGTGTCTCTGCAAGTGAAACCTGCATGATTTTTTCCATCAGTTTTCATAAATGTATGGTGTGAACGAGCAAGCATGTACAGCTCCTCTTCTTAATGCCAGCAATGTTTCTCCTAAATGTAATTGAGCCACACATGCACAGCTTGTATATTTTCCATGAGTTATGTCGTCCTGGGTCAGCCCATTGAGATGGCTAAAAATGCCAGACTGGGTTCAGATGTCTGCACTGGTGACAGAGCTGGAGGAGAGGTAAGAATAGCACAACTTGGGTATGCTTTAACGCTTTTGCTGCCAGAGCCATGTTGCAAACCTGTTTCATTTTGGGTCCCAAAGATTCTAAAGGCTTGTGTGGGGTTTTATTTTCTTAAAAAAAAAAAAAAATTGTTATACTTGCCTGATCTGTGCAGTGGTTTTGCACAGAGCAGCCCAGATCCTCCTCTTCTTGGGTCCCTCGCCAGCACGCCTGGCCCCTCCCTCCTTGCCTAGTGCCCCCACAGCTAGCAGCTTGCTATGAGGGGCAACCAAGCCTAGCTGCTGCTCTGTGTGTCCATTCAGACATGGAGCAGCTGCTTAGCCCTGTCCCCTCTCTCTCCTTATTGGCTCACTGACTTTGTTCGACAGTAGAGGGAGCCAATGGTGCCCGCTGCTGTCTCAGCCAATGAGGAGGGAGGGTCCCCTGACATCGTAACTCTTGTGTAACATTGCTGGATCAAGATGGGGCTCAGGTAAGTATAAGGGGGGCTGCTGCACACCGGTTTTTGCAAAAAATAAAAAACCTTCTGCCTTTAGAACCACTTGAAGGTTATTTAAACCTTCCAAAACATTATGGTGGTTCCTAATTTTGTATATCCTGCAGTATTGGCGCAACTATTTATCAAAAGGTGCACCGACGTTTCAGTGTTTTCAGCATTTTGTAGAGAGAAAAAGGTGCCGAAAACGCATTTGATTTTACTGTGCTTATGGTGTGTTTTTCATAGGTCATGTGACTCAAAAACATAACATGGTGTCAGGAACCATGAATCAGACTGAGACAGAAGTGCAGTAAAAATCACACTAATATAATGGTAAAAAGGTATAAACAGAGCAAACATACTGAAAACATAGCCAGAGTTCTGTAACTGGAACGGATAGTCAGACAAGCCAAGGATCAGAGTACTTCAGAACAAGCCAGGCAATCAGGAAACCAGAGATCAGCATAGTGGCACAGGATCAGGAACCAGAAGGGACGCAAAGCAAGTCTTTTAACAAGAACACAGCAGAGAGTCTCTTGATATGTTGACCAAAGAAAAGGCACAGAGGATCTGAACTGAGCAGCTTAAGTAGCCAGCAGGCTATCACCAGGGCTGAGCGGCCTGCTCTGAGAAAGAAGGGCTGAGCCCAGCCCTGACACATGGATGCGTTATTGATGCTATCTTTCTGCATCTTTTAATGCAATTCAACCAGGGAGGTGCGTTTTTGGTCCGGTTTTTTTAACTGACTAAAAATGAAGCAAACAAGAATTTTAACACCACAACGGAACTGCAGTACAGACCAGTGTTAAGACATACATAGAATTTAAAGAGATGTATTTTCCTTGAGCTTTTCTTGCACTAAAGGTGCCGATAATGGCTGACAATAAATTCATATTAATTTAAATTCATGATATTAATTAAAAAGTTAAATATAATACAGTTCTATAAATAACTTTTTTTTTTTTTTTACTGTCATTTTCGGTTTCGGTCAAGTGCACCCTGAATTTTTGGGTGACAGAAAAGCATCATATTATCTAATTTTTGCTAAGATATTAAAGGCCACGTTCACCTTTTGCACCATGTTACATGTTTCCCCATTTATTAGGGCCCTCCTTGTGACGGCAGGCAGGGAATAAAGTGTAGTGGGGTGTTTTCATCACATGGAGGACAAAAGGGTTTTTTTGTTTTTTTTTTGTGACAGGTTCTCTGTTAATGAGACATCTGGGGTCTTTAGCTCACCTATTGAAGTGAATAGAGTGCGCCAATTAGCAGTTTCCCCAGCTAGACCTGCCAGTGAAAGTGACAGCTGAACCTGGAAGTGACATTTTTTCACATCTCTTCCATCTTAGTAGGAAGGGGAGATCAGCAAATATCTGTTCCTTGGGCTCAGGTGTGGCTTGCAAAGATGTGGCAGTAGTGATGGAAGAACTGATGGGATGCGGCTGAACCAGACAGGGACTGAATACTGTTCTCTAATTGGGAATACCTTCCTTGGACCTTTTGCATTGGAATCTTGGGTTCAGAGACCTGCGACTAACCTTCTTCCTTTTATTGAAAGCATTAAAAAAAATCATTTTTGATTAACTTGCAGTATGGCTCTGAACTTGCTTACAAATATGACTTCTTCAGAAAGAGTCCATTCCTTAGCTCAGCCCCTGCCCTCCCGCAACATCATAGTGCTTTCCTCTTCTGGGAGTGTCTAATTACTCTCTATGGCTCCTCCACCTGTTTTTATTACTTAATGCACCTGCCGGGGTAGAAACTAAGCGAAATACTATAGAGTGTCACTTGGGTGACAACTCTGAGTCTGCTGGGGCTTCTGACTTCATAGCTCTCAGCAGCTGTTTTAGGCCTTTTTGGATGTCTCCCCAAAGGAGGCCTTTACAGGTAAATCGCATTCCAAACATTTATCGGTGGTGGATCAGTCACTCATTTAAAGTGATACTTAAAGCCTTTGTTAAAAAAAAAAAAAATTAAAAAATCATGTCATACTTATCCACTCTGTGCAATTGTTTTGCATAGAGCAGCCTGTATCCTCCACTTCTTGGGTCCCTCGCTGGCACTCCTGGCTCCTGCCGGGTGCCCCCACAGCAAGCAGCTTGCTGTGAGGGCACACAATCTTTCTTTATACGAATTGCTAACATCTAAAACTGTTACTGTATTTCTAATATGCATTTTTATTGTAGAACTATTACCCATATGACAAAAACCTCTGAAGGACTATAATCAGTCCGAAACATGTAAGGTGTCCACGCCAGAATTCCACGGGCAGTATTTGTTTGACATGGATCATGTGTTGTCTAGGGTACTAAGTGTTATGAATCTGTAAATTTTATGTTTTTCAAACTGCTATATATGTTTACCTACGTACTTTAATGTTCTATTAAAACTAATGTGTTTTTTTTTGTTTTTTTTTTTTTACTTCCATATTGGTCTGTCTGTTAAATCCATGAGGGGTTTACCGTGCTTTATGCACCAGGTTTTTTTTTCTTTCATTTTAAGCAATAGAGGATTGGACAGACCAAGTCTCTCTACACATACTAATTCTTCTATAATACAATGCCTGTAGAAGACATGTAAGCCAAAAGTCACTTCTGCAGACTTTGGTAGTTGGTTCAGGGCTTGTTTGCACTTGCATGATCTGTGAAAAGTGGTCTGCGGTGAAGTGGGTGGCTGACAGGTATTCAAGAGGTGATCCTGTCTCCTCCTGGATGCCTGTTTGTGTTTTTGTGTGTGGTGCTTTTTATTTATTTATTTATTTATTTATTTCTCACAAATGGCTTTCTTTTGGTGGTATTTGATCACCACTGGGTTTTTTGTTCTATAAACAAGACGATTTATTTGGGGGGCAAAAAAATGTCTTAATTTATGACAATTTATTCTGCTACGTGTTTTTGGTAAAAATAAATAAATACAAATTCCAGTAAGTATATATTGATTGGTTTGTGTGAAAGTTATACAAACTATGATTGTGTGTCTTGCCTACTCGCATTTGGCGAGCAAACAAATGAGGGCGAGTATGGACAGGGCTGTGCTGTCCCAAGAATGTATAGCCCCCCCCCCCCTGCCGATCACAGGCTTGCAGCCTGGCCATTGCACCACATACAGTCAGCCATCTGGGACCTCCCCTCTCCACCTCTTGCCGCACATACCCACCCAGGCTTGCAGAGCGTGCTGTTCAATAGGCATTAAAGAGCCACCTGGGACCACCCCTCTCCGCCTCCCTTCTGCTGCACACCCCCGCCCAGGCACACAGACCTTGCACTTCAATAGATATTAAAGTGCCGTCTGGGACCACCTCCTTCCTGCTTCCTGCTCTCTGCCCTCAGTTTGCACCGATGACTGACACCTGTGGCTGCAGAATGGTAAATATGAGTGTGCTGGAGGCATTGGTACAATGGGGGATTAGACAGGATGTATGTTGGGAGAAAGGAGGGGGGGCGTGGGATTGAGAACTAGCATGTGCTGGATTGGGGGGGGGGGTGTTAATTGGAGGCATAGATGCGCTGGATTGGGAGGGAGAATAATATTGGTAAAGTTGTTGTTAATATTTATTTTTATGTAACTCGATCCTAAATAAAGCATTTAACAATGTAATTTCTTGAGATAATTTATGAGGGCGTGATTAGGGGTGTGTAGAGTTTGGGTGGGGCAACTGGTGGTGAGTAACTCTTAAGGCTTGGCTGGTAGCCCGGGACTTGAAATTTTGAGGTGTGTGTATATACAGTGGAGCAAAAAAGTATTTAGTCAGTCACCAATTGTGCAGGTTCTCCCACTTAAAAAGATGAGAGAGGCCTGTAATTGTCATCATAGGTATACCTCAACTATGAGAGACAAAATGTGGAAACAAATCCAGACAATCACATTGTCTGATTTTTGAAAGAATGTATTGCAAATTATGGTGGAAAATAAGTATTTGGTCAATATCAAAAGTTCATCTCAATACTTTTGTTATATATATCCTTTGTTGGCAATGACAGAGGTCAAACGTTTTCTGTAAGTATTCACAAGGTTGTCACACACTGTTGCTGGTATGTTGGCCCATTCCTCCATGCAGATCACCTCTAGAGCAGTGATGTTTTGGGGCTGTCGCTGGGCAACACGGACTTTCAACTCCCTCCAAAGGTTTTCTATGGGGTTGAGATCTGGAGACTGGCTAGGCCACTCCAGGACCTTGAAATGCTTTTTACAAAGCCACTCCTTCGTTGCCCTTTCGGTGTGTTTGGGATCATTGTCATGCTGAAAGACCCAGCCACATTTCATCTTCAATGCCCTTGCTGATGGGAGGAGGTTTGCACTCAAAATCTCACGATACATGACCCCATTCATTTTTTCATGTACACGGATCAGTCGTCCTGTTCCCTTTGCAGAGAAACAGCCCAAAAGCATGATGTTGCCACCCCCATGCTTCACAGTAGGTATGGTGTTCTTTGGTTGCAACTCAGCGTTCTCTCTCCTCCAAACACGACGAGTTCTACCAAAGAGTTCTACTTTGGTTTCATCTGATCATATGACATTCTCCCAATCCTCTTCTGGATCATCCAAATGCCCTCTAGCAAACCTCAGACGGGCCTAGACATGTACTGGCTTAAGCAGGGGGACACATCTGGCACTGCAGGATCTGAGTCCCTGGCGGCGTAGTGTGTTACTGATGGTAGCCTTTGTTACGTTGGTCCCAGCTCTCTGCAAGTCATTCACTAGGTCCCCCCGTGTGGTTCTGGGATTTTTTGCTCACCGTACTTGTGATCATTTTGACCCCACGGGGTGAGATCTTGCGTGGAGCCCCAGATCGAGGGAGATTATCAGTGGTCTTGTATGTCTTCCATTTTTCTAATTATTGTTCTCACAGTTGATTTCTTCACACCAAGCTGCTTGCCTATTGCAGATTCAGTCTTCCCAGCCTGGTGCAGGTCTACAATTTTGTTTCTGGTGTCCTTCGACAGCTCTTTGGTCTTCACCATAGTGGAGTTTGGAGTGTGACTGTTTGAGGTTGTGGACAGGTGTCTTTTATACTGATAACAAGTTCAAACAGGTGCCATTAATACAGGTAATGAGTGGAGGACAGAGGAGCCTCTTAGCCCCGGTTCACACAGGGGCGGCACGACTTGCAGGACGCCTCACCGAGGCGACCTGCATACGACTTCCACGGCGACTTGCAAAACGACTTCTGTATAGAAGTCTATGCAAGTCGCCTCAAGTCGCCCCCAAAGTAGTACAGGAACCCTTTTCTAAGTCTGAGCAACTTGCGTCGCTCCTATTAGAACGGTTCCATTGTACAGAACGGGAGGCGACTTGTCAGGCGGCTAGGTCGCCTGACAAGTCGCCCCTGTGTGAACCGGCACTTAAAGAAGAAGATACGGGTCTGTGAAAGCCAGAAATCTTGCTTGTTTGTAGGTGACCAAATACTTATTTTCCACCATAATTTGCAAATAAATTCTTTCAAAAATCAGACAATGTGATTGTCTGGATTTGTTTCCACATTTTTGTCTCTCATAGTTGATGACATAGTTGACCTATGATGACAATTACAGGCCTCTCATCTTTTTAAGTGGGAGAACTTGCACAATTGGTGACTGACTAAATACTTTTTTGCCCCACTGTATGAGATATATATGTATGTGTGTGGCTATATATATCTCTAAATGGTTGAATATGGTTAGCGACTTATAGTGGGACTGTGATAGTGATGTGGACGATCTGACGCTAACAGACCATTGGGAGGTACACTGACATTAATAGTGACACTAATACAGTGATAAGATAATAACGGCACTGGCTGGGAAGGGGTTGACATCAAGGGGCAATCAAAGGGTTAATTGTGTGTGTCTAACAAGTGTAATATGTGCTGCTTTTACTTACAGATCTGGCTGATTTTTCTCCCTTAACAAAGGTGGATAACTGTTCTATAAATCCTATATAGTATTACATGTAGAAAGCAGCAACTCTGCTGTGAGATATGCATAATCTCAAACACTGGTATATAGAGTTGTGCTAAAAACGCCAGTGAAAAAATGTTGAAAAAATAAGATAAATTTAAATAAAGTCCAAATGTGATAAAAATCCTTTCAACTGTATCCACACCATCCATCACCATAAAGTGTGTGATCCTTAAGCTACCACTTCCACCTTAAAGTGTTTTTGTTTACCAGCTTGCATGGACCTCCTATTACGGAAGGTCAGTGACACTTGTGGCTCAAAACCCAGCCAGGGCCTTTATCCATCCAAGGGAACTTGTGGGGCATAGAGATCCACCTTCAAGTTGGCACGATCACGGGAAATCTAAAATAAATATAAACAGCCCATAACAGCCCATCCTTCCAGGATGCGAGAAGCGCAGTGACGTTGGCACGTTGCTTTTTCCGATGCGTTTCGTCACACAATGACGTCCGTGGCACCCTGGGAGAAGAAAGAGGACTCTGTGCTATGATTGGCCACAGCCGATCAACAGGCCTCAGCTATAAATCATTGGCCAGGATCTGCTTACAAAATCCTGCTGTAGCCAGTGACTGTGCGGGTTAGCAGGGGCGCACGCATATGGGACCCAAACCCAGAACAGGCTGGATGATAATTATGTACAGTGTGAACGGCTGGCAAACAGAGGGTTGTAAAAATTAATCTGAACCATGTTTTTACCCCGGCCGCAAGTGTAAAACTAGGCCTTTAGAGCAGTGTATCTCAACTCCAGTCCTCAAGGTGCCCCAACAGGTCATGTTTTCAGAATTTCTTTCAGATGAAACAGCTGTGGTAATTACTAAGGCAGTGAAACTGATCAAATCACCTGTGCAAAATAATGGGAAGCCTGAAAACATGACCTGTTGGGGTTCCTTGAGGACTGGTGTTGAGATACACTTCCTTAGGGCCCTTTCACACTGAGGCAGGGGCGGCGTCGGCGGTAAAGCGCCGCTATTGTAAGCGACGCTTTACCGTCGGTATGCGGCCGCTAGCGGGGCAGTGTTACCCCCCTGCTAGCGGCCGTGAAAGGGTTAAAACCACCGCAAAGCGCCTCTGCAGAGGCGCTTTGCTGGCGGTATTGCCGCGCCGTCCCATTGATTTCAATGGGCAGGAGCGGTATATACTCTGCTCCTTCACAGCTCCGAAGATGCTGCAAGCAGGACTTTTTTCCCGTCCTGCTAGCGCACCGCTCCAGTGTGAAATCCCCCTGGCTTTCACACTGGAATTAAAGCAGCGGCACTTTCAAGTCGGTTTGCAGGCGCTATTATTAGCGCAATAGCGCCTGCAAACCGCCCCAGTGTGAAAGGACCCTTCGAGTATACGTGTACTTTGCTGCCATACTTCATGTGTTTTCTCAGGAGTGTCTTCACCTATCTGATTCCTCCATCCCCCCCCCCCCCCCAATAATGTTTTTAGGAGTGACAGATTCACACGCATTGATGCATTACACAGTCAATAGATGGAGTTGCAGCAAGGTCCCTGACTTCACACACAAAGATATTGCCACACACTGGCTGCTGAATGCTGTCTTTCAGATTCAAATACTAAAGTAATATAATTTTCATAATCTATTCTATTTCATAATGTAAATTAATTTATTGTGACAGGCCCACTTGAAAGGGTAATTACTCATTCACCTTACATTATACTTTCCTTTAATTATTTTCCAGCACTAAAATTAATTTATTGGAACTTTTTATATCATATGCTCCATTTAGTCTGTATTGTTAATTTTTCTGCTGTAATGAAGATAGCAGTCAGAAGTGGGGCTGGACAATTCCCAGGAGCTGGCTAGCCAGCGGGCCTAAAAAGTGTCTGGGCCTAACTTTATTTTCTATTGTCAGTAGAAGCTTCTATTCCCTGCCGTAAAAACAATGCATGCTGTTTTTTTGATTGGACTCCCTTATTTCTTTGTTTTAATTTGGGCTAATATACATATGCAGTATTAATCGGGTACCATTGAGATTTTAAATTGGAAAATTGAATCAAAAGCTGTTTTATGGCCAGGTGTGGGCTACTCCATTATTTCTTCATCAATTAAGCAGGTAAAAGGTCTGGAGTTGATTCTAAGTGTGGTATTTGCATTTGGAGTCTATTGCTGTGAACCTACTGTACATCATGCGTTCAAGAGAGCTGTCCATGCAGGTTAAACAGGCCATTGTAAGACTTCAAACAAAACAAGAAGGCACTGGTGAGTTTCACAACATAAAAAGGCCTGGACGTCCACAGAAAACAGTAGTGGATGATTGCAGGATCTTCTTCATGATAAAGAAAAACTAATTCACAACTTCCAGACAAGTGAAGGACACTCTTCAGGAGGTGGGCGTATCATTGTCAAAGTCTACAATAAAGAGAAGACTTCACGAGGGCAAATACAGAGGGTTCACCACAAGGTGCAAACCATTCATAAGCCTGAAGAATAGAAAAGCCAGATTAGACTTTGCCAAAAAACATCTTAAAAAAAAAAAAAGCCAGACCAGTTCTGGAAAAGCATTCTTTGGGCAGATAAGATTAATCTGTACCAGAATAACGGGTAGAAAAAGGTGTGGAGAAGGCTTGGAACAGCTCATGATCCAAAGCACACAACGTCCTCTGTAAAACATGGTGGCGACAGTGAGATGGTATGGTCATGCATGGCTTCCATTGGCACTGGGTCATTGGTGTTTATTGATGATGCCACAGAAGACCGAAGCAACCGAATGAATTCTGCAGTGTTTAGAGATATACTGGCAGCCCAGATTCAGCCAAATGCAGCAAAGTTGATTGGACGGCGCTTCACAGTAAAGATGGACAGTGATCCAAAACCCACTGCAAAAGCAACCCAGGAGCTTTTTGAAGGGAATGTGGAATGTTCTGCAATGGCCAAGTCAATCACCTGATCTGAACCCAACTGAGCATTCATTTCACTTGCTGAAGGCAAAACTAAAGGCAGAAAGACCCACAAACAAAGAACAACTGAAGACCGCTGCAGTTAGAGCCTGGCAAAGCATCAGAAAGGAGGAAATCCAGTCTTTGGTAAGGTCCATGGGTTCCAGACTTCAGGCAGTCATTGCCAGTAAAGGATTCTCAACAAAATATTAAAAATAAACATTTTATATGATTATATTCATTTTTCCAACTACATTTGAGCCCCTGAAAATGGGGGGGGGGGAAGACTGTATATATAAAAATGGTTGCAGTTCCTAAACTTTGTTCTTGATATTGTATGTTCAACCCCTTCTGCACTTCAAATTCATTTGGATTGTTTAGTTTTAAATTTATTCTGATGGCATACCGAGCCAAAAGTATTATTATTATTTTTCAGGACTTATATAGCGCCGACAGCTTGCGCAGTGCTTTACAACATTAGGGCAGATAGTACAATTACAATACAATTCAATACAGGGGGAATCGGAGAGCCCTGCTCGTTAGAGCTTACAATCTAGGAGGGAGAGTATTAAAAATTGTGCCTATGTCCAAATATATATGAACCTTACACTGTGTGTGTGTGACAGGACGAGACTCTGTGACTGTAAAAATGGTCAGTTAAAGGACAAAGGTTGTGCTCCATGCAGGACTACAAAGTGTAGCTATGGAGTAGAGAAAACTGCTTGTGCATCTTTCTTCAGGTTTTGGTATACCTGAATGGGGCTCTGTAGTTTTGAGATCCCATAGTATCTTGGGTGGGACGGAATCTCCAACCCTGTGTCCAGGTTTTGTGGATGACCAGCAAGGTGTGTGCTCAGGTGCACATGGGCCATAGGACGCAAAACCACTGCACAGAACAGGTAAGTATAACATGTTTGTTATTTTTAAAGGGGGAAAAAAAAAAAAGAAGAAAACAAGACTTAAGTATCCCTTTAATATATTGCAGATAAGGTGACTGCTATCCAGATGTTTGATCTCAGTACTTGATTTAGGGCTGATTCACACAAGAATGCAGTTCACCAGAGCATGTGCATTTCGTGCTTACCTGCACGTTGCATTAGGTGTTCTGCACCTCATCATGTGAAAAAATAGGTCATGCTGCATTTGCCTGCAGTGTATTGCAACACACGTTCCCTGGAATTCAGAGTGTCGTAGTGGGGGAGATTTATTAAAACTATAGCAGTCAGAATCTGATGCAGCTGGGCATAGTAGCCAATCAGCTTCTGACTTCAGCTTGTTTAAGCTTTGACAATAAAACCTGAAAGCTGATTGGTTTCTATGCAGAGCTGCACCAGATTTTTGCACTCTCCAGTTTTAGTAAATCAACCCCGTGTGACAGATGGCAGAACTCCTTTATGTGCCGGTATTGTGTATGTGTATACATTTGCTGCAAGCATCTCTTGCAAACTGGTGGAATTTCTAAGGCAGATAAGCTATTTGGAGAAGTTGGGAGAGAAATAGAAACTTGTCAAATATCCCTTACAGAGGAGGAGTGTAAAGACAAATTTAGCTGCAGAATTTTCCCAAAGATGTGACACGAGTTGTGATCACACACGTCAAAATCGACAATTTACTGCCAACATGAAGGGTCCTCATTTTCCTCCACTTTCCTTGTCAATGCTATGGCGGTATTTCTTTATGAATTTGTTGCAACATTAGCACCATAAAGTGAACTTGTGAGGTGTCATAAATTTAAGAATGACTTAATTTTGTTGGGCGCATCATTTAGAACAATGAAAGTTGCAGGGTTTTCATACATTTTAGTGCAAAGCTTACAGATGCTTTACTGTCACAAATGCCTTGCCGATCTGCCCCCCCCCCCTACACATTGTGTGCTGGGTAAGGTGGCAGAAAAACAACCCTTCTTGTAATCTCTGCTAGCTTTTTCCTCTGACGGTTGTATACATGTAGAAGAATTTAAAAGGAGCTACTTGTGACCACTCCACTCCTCCGTAGCTAGTGAAGAATTCCTAATCTGCATATCTGTAGGGGGTAGGTGAACCAAGTGCCCGGCATCCAATTAGAAACAAAATGATGGATGTAAATAAGTAGTAAAAACTGATCAAGCCAACGCATTTAGGGGGATACAAATACCCCCCCCCCCCACTCCTTCTTCAGGGCTGCTGCTGTATGTTAATGGTGAGTGGGGATATATCCCAAATTGGTCTGTCTGTGACACCGAATTCTGGATAGTTGCTGGTTCATTTGGTGGTGGCAGCATAGTCTGCATACCTGTCACAGGTCCGTGTACAATTATTGCCTTTGGACCACCATAAAAGCCAGACAACTTGCATTAAAAAAAACATATTGAGGGAAATTTTGGTGCTGTTGTAATTTGCTTACATGTTTTGTGATTTTTCTTTTTTCTTTGTCTCCTTCAGGGACGCATGGAAGTCATTGGGCGATTACAGTCAGCAGCAGGCAATGCGTGAATATATAGAGACTATAAAAAAGCTTGATCCAGACTGGAGCCCAAAGGTATGTGAGCAACTTTTGTTATCTGTATTTATGGTAAAGTCGGGGATGACCTGGTTACATCTGTAATTCTCTGAACTCCCGTTCCATGCTCTTCTAGTCTTACACACATTCATCTGATTGGGATGGCATTGATTTCCTGTAAGCTTCTGTTTCTCTCGTTTCTGTGTCTTCTGTAAGCATTACTTGCAACAGCTGGACAGCTATGGGCCAACCAAAGTACAGCACATAGCATTGGAAGTGCATGTTATCGCATGCTGCATCATCCTATCAGCAGGTTTGGTAAATAACAGACAGAAGTTTTACTGAGCCTGAGCAAACCTCCCATCACCCATTGTCTTGGGTGAGACCTCTGCCACTTTGTAGCCAATTTAAATGCAGTAGGCAGGCCTCTGATCTGCACCTGCATGCAGGGACTAGAGTCGTGTCTACTAGGCTTAAGGTGGCAAGGCGCCCCTCTTCTCCCTCCCTCCCTCTCCCTTCTCCAAGCTAACAGATTGACTGACTGGAGATTGCAATGACACACAGGTCCCAATGGGAAGTTCAGGGAAGCAGAACTGAGCAAGATGCCAGCAACATTGAAAGTTGTAAACTTTCGGGTCAGTAGCTGTGGCAATCTATGAGGAAGTTTATTCCCCTGCCCCGCCCCTTGTCAGCCTTCTGGAACACACACACAGGTCCCAGAAGACTGTGGGACCATTCTCAAAGCGCAGCAGGACCTGCTCATGCGCAGTAGGGAGCCGGCTGTGAAGCTGGGAAGGCTTTACTGACTGTTTACCTAAGATGCCCGGCACCTGCACCCAAAAGCCGGTTTAAAGAATCGACCCATGTGCCGACATTGCTGGATCCCTAGACAGGCGAGTGTCCTTATATTAAAAGTCAGCAGCTACAGTATTTGTTTTTTGTTTTTTTTTGGGGGGGGGTTATGGGAGACTGGAGCTCCTCTTTAAGGCCCCTTTCACACTGGGGTGGCGGTAAAGTGCCGCTATTTTTAGCGGCACTTTAACGTCGTATTTGCTGGGGTATTCAGCCGCTAGCAGGGTGCTTTTACCCCCTCACTAACGGCCGAGAAAGGGTTAAAACCACTGCAAAGCGCTGCTGTAGCAGCGCTATGCCGGCGGTATAGCTGCCCTGCCCCCATTGATTTCAATTGGCATGAGCGGTGTATACACCGCTCCAAAGATGCTGCTAGCAGGACTTTTTTTAGTGTCCTGCCAAAGCACTGTTCCAGTGTGAAAGCCCTCGGGGCTTTCACATTGGAGACACAGCAGCGGCTCTTTCAGGGTGCTTTGCAGGCGCTATTTTTAGCACCCCAGTGTGAAAGGGGTCTAAGTAACACTTACAGGTCTTGTGAAAGGAAAAAGTAGCACACTGATGAGCTCCTCTGTCTGTCACACTGCTTTCTCCTCCTACCAGTCCTTTGTTGATGCATAAGCACTGCAGCACAGCTGATTGGCAGCTTATTTCTCTCCTCCGTCTGAGCTCTGCTGTACAGGATTTGTTCACTAGCTTAAATGCAGATACTTACACTGCTTGCATTAAAAAAAAATGAATTGCAAATTTGTATGTATTAATGTAACGCCTTTTCTAATGGCAAAAAATTATAATGTTACAGTATATTCCCCCATTCTGTGCAACAGTATTGCACAGAGCAGCCCTGAGCCTCCTCTTTTGGGGTCCCCCTCTGGTGTTTCTGGCTCTTCCTCTTCTGTGTCTGCCGCCATAGCAAGCTGCTTGCTATGTGAGCAGATGTGCGGGCCCACTCCTGAGCTGGGCTGTATGCATCCATAGACACACACAGACCTGCTTGGCCCTACCCACCACTCTTTGCTCACAGGATTTGACTGGCAGAAGCCTTTGCCCCTCGCTGCTCTCAGCAATGCCGGTGAGGGAGGGAGAAGGGAGAGAAGAACTGCAGCTGGGCACACCGCTGGATCGATGTAAGAGTTGGGTAAGTGAATGCATTAAGGTAAAATAAATTTTTTTTATTTTTTTTAAGCTTTTTAGAACCACTTTAAAGTGTAACTAAAGGCAAAACAATTTTTATTTGCATAGGTTGGAGGTTTTTATTGCCATCTGTTCCCCTGTTAGGGAGATCACATCTCTATTTGTCCTGATTACCATTACCAACCTCGAAAGTGAAAGTAAACTTCACAAGATCAATAGAGGGGACATCTTCCAATGGGGACACTAGTTCTGGTGATTTTGATGACACGCTGGGATTTCCTCTCACTTCCTGTTTTTGCTATAGGACAGGAAGTAAAGGGAAATCTCCCCAATGGGACACAAATGGCAAAAAAACAATGGAAAGGGAGTTATAACCCTCCCTTACTCTATCCAAATTGGAGGAAAAAGTGTGGCGTGTGTATTATTTATTCATTTACTTTAGGGTAATTTTCTTTGCAGTAATAAGGCCATGCCCCAATAATTTCAGAAAGAGGGCTGTATTTGAACTAGTGAACACATGGTCTGCATCTTTCCAGGCTTATACTGAAAATCATTTACAAAATGAGTGCACCAGCAACTAATAAGGAATTTAGCCAGAAGCCATTTCAACCAATCAAATATTGAGAAGGAATTTGAACCCACTGCAGATATATATTTATATTTAGAGTTCAGACAAGTCATATTTTTAATCTTTTTTGTTATTTGCCTTTTTGTTTCAGCAAATTGTTCATCTTTGATTAGAGCAGTAATGCCCATGTAGGGCCCGTTAACACCAGAATACAGTGCGGGAAATCTGCGCTCTGTGCACATTTCCCACTCCGCACTCAAAACACACTGCAGTTGCAATCTACAGCGGGTGTCAGTGTTACCTTAATGACACCCCAAATGCAGGTCACAAACAGTGAGTTTGCCTGCACTGGATTGCATGGTATGGTAGTACCATGTGATCTGCTTGCTGTGCCTTTTATAAAGTAGTGTATGCATGAAGTTTGCAGCAATCACATGTAGTGGCTGGTGTGAACATGCCTCTAAAGCACACCTTCACCTGGGGCATTCTAAAAAATAGTAAAGGCACATTTCAAAATGTTAAAACTAAAATACTTAATTACTCTTCCTTGCAGGTTCTTCTATTCCCATGTGTTGACAAAATCTTGCAGGATTTCAGTAATCCATGCAGAGCTCTGTCGTGTCCCATCCAGGCATCATTTTTTACCGCCGGCGACTGCCTGCACCATAAAAACAATCATGCCAGGTTGATTGTTACAGGCTGCGAGAGGGGACGTTCCCACCGCCCTCCGGGGGTGCTTCTACCGGCTCGCCTGTGTGATTGGCGAGCTAGAGAATGAATCCGCCGGCAGCCGCAGTTCACCATAGAGAATTCCGAGGACCAGATGGTCCAGGCAGTCTCTGACTCCCGGAGGCCCGGATGTGACGTTATGACGTCACATACAGCCTGACAGTTGTGAACACTGTCGTGTACTCGACTGAGAAGCCGAGATCCATTCTTTTATAAATCAGGCTTTCCAGCCTGGAGAGATGTGGGGTCTTATTGAGGACCTGTTGTGCACTATTCCTTTTGCAATGGGTTTTTACATTCCTTGTAATAGGAATAAAAGTACGGTAATCCAAAAAAGAAAATTGTAAAGGGGAAAGTGTAAAAATAAAACAATAAAAAAAAATATATAAAGTGCCTCCATCCCCGCAGAAGCGAACGCATACTTGAGTTGCGCCCACATATGTAAAAGGTGTTCAAACCACACATGAGGTATCGCCGTGAACGATAGAGATCTATGCCAAGATCTCCTCCGTAACTTTAAATGGGTAACCTGTAAAAATTTTTAAAGCATTGCCTATGGAGATTTTTAAGTACCGAAGTTTGGTGCAATTTTAAAGCCTTACATGTTGGGTATCTATTTACTCGGCATAACATCTTTCACATTATACAAAAAAATTAGGCTAACTTTAGTGTGTGTGGTTTTTTTTCTTTTCTTTTTTTTTTATTCATTAAACAGTTTTTTGCCCAAAAAAAGTTTGGAAAATCACTGCGCAAATACCGTGTGACATAAAAAGTTGCAACGACCGCCATTTTATCCCCTAGGGTCTTTGCTAAAAATAAATATATCTGTTTGGGGTTCTGAGTAATTTTCTAGCGAAAAAATTATTTTTACACTTGGGAGAGATTTCCAGATTTGGCCTGGATGGAAAGTGGTTAAGTGCATAGGCAGGTTTTTGATAAAGGTAAACGAACCCTTTTAAGATCACTTTATATCACCTTTCAGATAATGCCACACTGATTTGTACTTTTTGGGTGGTAAAGGTCTGCTTTAAAAGCCCCCAAAGGCCACATTTTTATTCAGTTAGAGTGAGGGCCACATTTAAATTAGTACCTTTTGCTATATACCCCAATGAGCTTTGCAAGAGTGCCGGGACAAGGAGACTCCCAACGCCCAAGATGAGATTGCCAAAGGGCCACAAAAACCTACAAACATACAAAAAAAGTAGGAGTGTGGTTAATTACACATTTTATTTAACAACTTTTCCCCTTTTATAAAGACACTAGAACTATGTTTCTGGTATAGAGTGGTGTTTGTTTTTTTTTTTTTTGGTTAGCTGTACTAAATTGCATGAACTCAAATTTAAAAAGTTTACATGCTAATAATCGTAAAAAAAGCAAAGTATTGAAAATGCTAATGGAAGAACAGGGTGTGGAATGAATTTAAACAAAGTAATAAGGCTAATAAAAATAAAATAACTGTCTTTTCTTACACATCATAGCAATTTATGAATGGATTAAAGCTAGAGCAGTCTGATCTGTCGGGACCCATTGGCACCTCAAAACACACACAGCTAACCCAAATTCATCAGAGCTAATCTCTGTGTATTGTGTAGCACTAAATCAGAAATGTGCTGGTTTGGCAGTTGATTCGCTTGAATGGTAATGGACCACCTATGTGTGAATGGGCCCTCAAATAGACAACTCCGTCTTATAGAATTTACAGGAAGAGTAGCTTTCGTAGTGTAAACATTGGCACTCTGATAGCCATTCTTTCTGCTCAGTTTGTCCTCCATGCAGAGTAGGTGGCTATAGCTGACAGTGTATCTCTGCCTATTTACACAGGGAGATCACCTCTATCCCTGTGAAATCCACAGAACCGAGCTGCCATACCGGCTGTCATTTGGACACGGCTCCCAGGTCTTGCCTCACAGGCCAAAGAGGGGCGGTCATATGGACAGTTCTGTACAAGAACGTGCTCAGGACATCCAGCAGATTTCTTTTGCATGTCAACTCAAAATAGTTTTGTCACGTTGGTGGTTATTAACACAGAAAGGGAATTCTGAGTGGTGCCAGACTGCAGGCGCTTCTGATCATTGGCGTTTCTGTTATTTTCAAGAAAGCTTTATGTCTGGCCAAAGTAGTTTTGAATTCCCTTGCTGTATTAACCTTTTGCCATCTTCTAGGAAGCTTTCCCATTAAGCCAACACTTAAATCTGCTGTGGTATTACCCTTTGATCTGCAATACCACCATCATCCACTGGGTGCTGCTGTGGGACCAGGAAAAATCGTTTGCATGCTACAAAAGCCGGTCTCCTATAGTTTTAAAATGAATCTGAGTCTTTAACATATTTCTTTGGGGTATTCAAAGTAAATTTATCCTAAGAGAAACACGGAGGCTGCTATTGCTTACCGCTCCTGAAATGCTAGCTGCCAGGCTGACCCCTTTACCTTTTTAGTACACTGAACACTACATTGCTACCAATTCCATTGGGACTTTATCAGCGGCTATTGTACACAATGTGCTTTATCATAAAATATGTAATTATTATTTAATATATCATAAAACATAAATATAATCACATTACAACTGAAGTGTATTTAGACATTTCATATATCTTGATCTAGTAATATAGTATACTCAGAGGCAACCCAGAAGGGATCATGCAAAAACCACTTTGTGCTTTGTATTTCTGTATGTACTGTATTTACCCAAACTGGGTACTCCCCAAGCCTTTTTTGCAATGTCTTCCTCATGGGTGAGGTGTAACGATATAAATTGGCCCATTCAAAAATCATATGTGATGTTGTCCTGGCCATCCTTGTGAGCATATACATGGGTCCCAGCGGTGGCCTTGACCTCTCGGAGATCACCAGGTATTTCACACAAAGGAAGCAATACATAGAGAACAAGATACTTTCAACACCAGTACATGGTACAACAGACACACATCAGGAATGTGAAATGTTGGGGTAACATATTCTTTAAAGACGCTGTTTAATGCACTTTCAGGTGTCACCTGTAGGTGGCAGTAGTGAATTGTACAGTGATCACGCATTTGTCATATTTCAATAGGCTTTTCTCATTATTTACTAATGGTGTCTAAACGTCGCACAATTTTCCTTTTGGTTTAAAATAAACACAATATGCAGGTTTTGAACAGGGTATCATATTGTCTGTGGTAGTGGTCATTTGAATAGTCTTTAAATGCTCATATATTATTTTATTATTTTTTTTTTTTCTTATCAGTGCAGTTGGATGTATGTTCTAACACAAATGCACAACTTCCATGACGCATTTAGCCACTGTCCCTAGAATCAGATTGAACCTTTTTTCTATTTTTTTTTTTTTTTCACAGCACTATTTCAGGCAGATGACTAAATCATTATAATTCATACAGATTTACTGTTTTACTTGTAATATTGTACAGCCATTCTTTTCATATACACGTCTGCCTCCAGTCTGTTCAAATATATTAACATCACTACCTCTATCAAAATAATGGCTAGGTGACCCAGGTAGTAGGAAAGCTACACCTGTAAGTAGCAAAGTGAGATTCCTGGATGTAAAGCCTGGTGGGAAATTCAACCACAGCTAACCAAAATTACAATTCCTTTGTCAGCATAATAAATAAAATACCTATATACCGTATTTACTTTTTACCAGGAGTTAGAAAATTCCTTTGTCAGTAAAAAGCTAGGTGTTGCCTATTTCCTTGTCTGTAAATATATAGACATTTTAATTATGTTTGCACTTTCAGTGTTCTGTATTTTTGTCGGTAGGAAGACCTAACCCTGGATCCTCAAAATTGCCTAGATTGTGTTTTCTGGCTTGTTTTTTTCCACTTGCTTTATGTGTTCTGAAGCTTTGCAGATTGGGCACTTGCCTTGAAAATAATTTATCCCAAGCATACGGTATATACTACAGCTCCCTGGTGCCAAACTAGGGGCCTTGGGCATATCTTTGCACTTGTCCGATCCTCAGGGCTCCTGCAGACAATCGTCTCTCCCTTCCTTCCTTCTCTTTTTTTTTTTTTTTCTTTTTTTCTTTATATTGGTGTTTGCTTAGGTCAAGGAAAGAATGCTTTAGGCTGGTTTAAGTAATTCTTTCACACTTTTTTTTTTTTTTTTTTTTTTCAGTGCTGTCAATCACTTTTGACTTTTTATGTGGTTTTTTTTTTTTTTTTTCATGGCTCTGGTCTTTTGTCATGGATCTTGGTAATGGCTGTAGTCTGACCATCTCTTGTTGCATGTCTGCAGGTTTGACAGCCTTCTGTAGCATTACACTCCATCAATATTATGTGCAGCCCTTTTAGTATTGCCATGGGCCACCTATATCAAGTAAGTTGGATGACAACTATTATAGCTAGACACCTGAAACAATCAGGTAGCCAGTGATGCTATTTTTTTTTTTTCTTATTGAATATTTTTACGTTTGTAATTTGTAAGCCTATGTTACCTGGTTCACTAAGGCTGCATGCAAACTAGACACTCAAAAACCGATGAAAAAAACGCTGGATAACAAACGCTAATATTAAGCTTTTTTTGTCAGCATCTTTGCAGTGTTTAGGAGGGTTTACAAGTGTTTAGTAGTGTATTCGTTAAGGAGCGGACGGCTACCTGCATCCTTAAACATTGAGTTCCTACCTGGATGTTAGGGAGTGGGCTAGGAAGCCAGCTGCTGCGTCCTTAACGGATGACACATCAGTTACCAGAAATGAAGAAAAAATTCTGAAAAAAACAGCATGGGGGTCCCTTTTCCTGTCTGGTGCGGAGTTTAAGGGGAACCTCCCCCCCCCCCCCATGCCAAGGATTAAAAAAAAAAAAAAAAAAAAAAAAAAGCCTCCCTCCCAAATCCATGGAAAAGGGGGTGGTGGTATGTGAGTGACCGTGGTCTGTCGCCATTCCATGAGCGTGTGTAATTTTAAAGCGTGACATCTTCTCTATTTACTTGACGTAACATCAACTTTCATATTTTACTGAAACATTGGGGTATGTGTGTGTTCTTGTTTTTGTTTTTTTTTTTGTTTTTTTTTTTTGTTTTTTGTTTTTTTTATTCATTAAAGTGTATTTTTCCCCCCAAAAATTGCGTTTTTTAAACCACTGCGAAAATGTCGTGCAACTAACTCCATTTTATTCCCTAGGGTCTCTGCTAATATATATATATATGCCAATCATACTGCCAGCTCTTCCATTACTAACAGTGGAGAGCAGCAGTTGGCTGTTTTTATGGCCAATCACACAAACAGCTGTTTTTTTATCAAAAAGGTCTACCCAAAATTTCCCTATGTATTCACAGTTGAACAATTTGATGTTGCTGGTAGACCTTTCCAAACACTGTTCTCTGACACGAAATAACCTTTTGAAGACCAAACCTTTTCTGGCACTTTTTGTTTACAAGTTTAAATCCAGTATTTTTCAAAATTTTTTTCGTTGTGTAAAGCCCGGTTCACACAGGGGCGGCACGACTTGCAGGTCGCCTCAGCGAGGCGACCTGCAAACGACTGCCCGGGCGACTTGCAAAACGACTTCTGTATAGAAGTCTATGCAAGTCGCCCCAAGTCGCCCCCAAAGTAATACAGGAACCTTTTTCTAAGTCGGAGCGACTTGCGTCGCTCCGATTAGAACGGTTCCATAGCACAGAACGGGAGGCGACTTGTCAGGCGACTAGGTCGCCTGACAAGTGGCCCCCGTGTGAACCGAGCCTTAGGATACCTCCTATACTGAAGTCATAGGGAACCTCTTCCCTATAGTGCTACTGACTCTCTCTCTCTCTTCTGAGACTGACAAGTCCTTGCTGCATTAGACTTTTCTGTAACTTTCATAAAGTCGGAAAAGGTGACACGGCTTGTAATCTCTCTACACACCGCTCTGATGACACTGCTCTTTAATCTGGAAAATGATCCCACAAGACATGAAGCCATCTGCTTCTGCTCTGCCCCCTCCTCTTCCAGCTCAGATACTTCACGTGGGCTACCCAAGGGAGCAGTTTGTAAATTAATGTGTTATGGTTGCAGTGGGAGTTATTTGTCTCTCTGTGTTTTGTTAACTGCCCATCTCTGCTGTGTGCACATCATTTCCCAGATCCCCTATGGGACAAGTAAAAACCAAAGAGGGTAAGTGGGCTGTCTGATTCCTCTATACCAGCCTTGTCGCTGCTCGTCTTGTTTGTCCCCCCCCCCCTCCACCACCAGCACACACTGTCATCATCTGACAAAGAAATGCAGGGATTTGGGCCAGGAGAATGCTACTCCTGGGGGATCCTCTCCTCTCCAACTAATTGAATTATGGGTTTGGTGTCAGTATGGTTGGAATACAAATCATATCGGAGAGGGAGGAGGAAGGAGTGATAAAGGATATGGCTCAGTGGCCATTTAGGACTGTGCTGGCCATACGTTGCTTCAGATCATAAAACATATAAATGTTTAGTTACAGGAAGATGCAGCTGTAGATTATTTTACACGTTTACTGATCTGTTGGTCTGCCTTGTCAATTATTAGGCTCCATACCAGGTTACTGGCAAAGGGATGCAAAATTCTTCACTGAATGTAGAATATATTCTGTCCATTAATCTTGCATATTGCATAGATTTAATTATTTTTTTTTTAATTTTTTTTTTTTTTAATTATCCTTAAAATGTATCTTCACTTTTGCAGTCAAATTTAAGAACCCCCTACTATATCTCTTGGTATGTGTTGCCGTTCACACAGCATATCTAAAAGTAATTAAAAATATATATTTTTTTACTTTTTTTGTTTTGTTTTTGTTTTTTTGTTTTTTTCCTAGTTGTTTGTTTGGATCAGATTAATGCATAGGACTCTATAGGCAGATTGAAAATGTTAAGAATAGCCTTAATGTGAAATTAGGGGACAGACTAAGGGACAATTGTGTGGTATGTGGGTGTGTTTTTTTGTTTTTTTTGTTTTTTTTTTAAAATTCTATGCATTAAGATAAAAAGCCTAATGCACAGCCGCCCCCCTCCCCCCCTTATACATACCTGAGGTCTATCTATATCCAGCGAAGTCCAGTCCCTCGGCCGTCTGGGACTTTCCCTCCTGGGTGGCTGAGACACAGCAGCAGGGCAATTGGCTCCCACTGCTGTCAATCAAAGTCAGTTAGCCAATCAGGAGAGAGGGGGCAGGGTTGAACCGCAGCTCTCCGTGTCTGAATGGACACACGGAGCTGCAGCTCGGTTTAGGTGCCCCCCCAGCAAGCTGCTTGCTGTGGGGGCACTCGACAGGAGGGAGGGACCAGGAGCTCCGAAGAGGGACCCAAGAAGAGGAGGATCCAGGCTGCTCTGTGAAAATCTACTGCGCAGAGCAGTGGAGCGGTTTTTAAAGTCTGTTTATTTTTTTTTGTTTGGGTTAAAGTCACTTTAACCCATTGCTAGGACAGACGAGGTGCATGTGAAGTTTACAACTGATGAGATTTTCCAGCACAGTACAGACAGGGTGGACTATGGTAAAGAACTCAAATATGGGAGCTGCTTTCAGCCGCCAAAGGATTTGTGATTTTGTTCATGCAGTTGCTAGGTTTATTCAACCCTGCTTGACAGCACAACCAGGCCAGGGACCTGATTTTTAAGGACTGCAGTTAAGTAATGCAGCCTTGCTGCTTTCCCCACTTGCAGCCTGTGAAGGAATAGCAGCCTGATAGGTTTGTCCCTCTGTTCTCCCCTTGTTTCAGCTTTGTCCTTGTCAGTATATTTACATACAGCACTCATGATGGGCTTCTAGTTATGTCCCTCCCCTCTACCAGTCTGACCTCTGCTTTATTGGAGTTTGCAAGAGACTGATATCAAATCAAATTCAGATACTTATGTTGGCTGCATTAAAAACTAAATATAATATTTTTTTCACGAGTACACATGATTATTTTGTTTTTAAAGTGGGTTTTTTTTTTTTTTTGGTCTGAAGGTTAGATTTGAATAAGAACCTTTTTAAAACTCCCCGTTCTTTTAAACTAAAAAAAAAAATGCACATAAAAACGTCACCTACTACTACGGTTGCTACTGCTACTACTACTACTACTACTACTACTACTACTACTACTACTACTACTACTACTGTACTAGAAGTAATACATATGTAGTCCAATATTGAAAATCCACAGGTTTCAAACTGCATGCATATGTTGGTTAGCATAAGTTCAGGATTTGGGCAACCATGGCTTTGATGTAGAACTTGAAAGTATTGAAGACAACTTCCACTTCAGTTATAGTGATTGCAAAACGATCACCTTGTAAAACAACACATTCAGTTTAAAATAGAAATGAACGGCAAATCATTTTTGTATAGATATATAAAAAAAAAATATTAATTTGTTTTTTAATTTTTTTTTCCCCCTTTTTGTTATAAATGATCACATTCCCTCTGTTCTCAGCTGCTTAAAAGCTGGGGGGAGAAGAAACAGCTGAGCTTCCCAGTGAATGGCTGTGCAGTTGGGGTGTGTCAGGACAAGTCTGATCATTGGAGGAGAGTGCACACAGTTTCCAGCATAGCTAGAGAACTGTGCTCTCCTGCTTGGTGTGGTCAGTTTTAATAGGGAAGCAGAGGGACTGTCAAGAACACCAGAGATTTCACACAAAGGAAGCAATACAAACAGAACAGGATACTTTCTCATACAAGTACATGGTACAGCAGGCACATATCAGGAATATGAAGCGTTTGGGTAACAAACTCTTTAACTTACAAATTACTATTCAGTTCCTTCAAACTTTTGGCTTGGTAATCAACTTCTTCTAGTCTGTCATCCAGCCCTAACATCATCTAGAGCAGTGGTCATCAATCCTGTCCTCAGGGCACACTAACATGCCAGGTTTTATGTATTACCTTGGGGAGATGCAGACTAGAATACTGCAATCACTGAGCAGCAAATTATATCACCTGTGATGTATTTCGGTTATCTTGCAAACTTGACCTGTTAGTGGGCCCTGAGGACAGGGTTGATGACCACTGATCTAGAGTACCTGGGTCTAATCTTGGACACAGCCTAAACCAGAGTTTTCCTTCCTTAGGAAAAAGTTGTTTCCCCAAGGTCCTACATGAGGACCCTCACCTCAAAAGAGCACCCCTTAGTTCACTTCTGCAAGAAGGTTCTGGGCTTGATGGTAGCCTCCATTTTGAGGCAGTTCCCTTTGCCCAGTTATACTCCTGATCTTTTTAATCCAACATACTAGCAATGTGGCACAAGCAAATCCAGTCCTTTTTGTCCAGCCAAAGATCTCCCTGAAATGTTGGTACTCCAATCCTGTCCTAGATTAAGGAAACTTTCTTCACATGCTGTGGAATGTGATCACAACGGATATCAGCCTTTACAGGTTGGGGCAGAATTTACAGTTCCCTGGTTGCCAAGGTGCATGGTCCTGGTACCAGGTCCCCATAGGAGTTGAAAATACCCATCAACATTCTGATGCTGAAAACCATCAGATAATCTCTAAAGTGCTTGACCTCCCTTCTGCAGGGGCACCCACCCAGTACAGTTGGACAATGTCACAGCGGCAATTCATAAGCCTTAAACTGGGCACGAGGACTCAAGCTGCCCCTAAAAGGAACACTTCTTTCCTGGGCAGAAACTCACATTCTGGCTTTCCTGGCTGTTCACATCGCTGGAGTGGACAATTGCAAACTTCCTATGCCATCAATGCCTAGACCTGGAGGAATGGTCTCTGCAGTCAGATCTTTCAAAATCCTTGTCAAAAGTGGGGGAAAACCAGATGTTTACATCCTAGCCTCCAGGTTGAACAAATTTGTAGCCAAGACCAGGGGTTTCACGGGGATCTTAACCTGGTGTTCTCTGACCAATTTAGAACTATTCCATTAGATGTCCCCACTTGTAAAGTTGTCTTTCTAATGGCCAATACGCCTGTTAGGTGTGTTTCTGAGTTGGCAACTCTTTCCTGTAAAGAGTCCCTTTGTTTTTGCACAAGGACAAGATGGGTTTTAAGACCAAAACCATCCTTCTAACTAAGGTATGTGGTGTTTTTTTTTTTTTTTTTCTCCCCACCATAATGCGGTCATTGTTCTTCCTCCTTTGTCCTGCCCCAAAACATGACCAAGTAAATTGCCCTACACATCACCTTGTTCAGTTAAGCTTTGGCACTAAAATCTGGTAGTTGATTGGTTTTTATGCAGAGCTGGACCAGATTTTGCACTATCCAGGTTTAGTTAATAACCCCCACAGTCTTGGTGATGCCTGTGGACCCTCATAGGACATCTTCTCACTTCACCATTGCTAGGTGAGTCAAGCAACTCCAGGGTATATGCCTCTTATGGACGAGTTCCTCCTTTTCCTTATTTGAGATCATTCCACCAGGGCTGTGGTGTCTCTTGGCCTTTTTATCATCAATTATTTTCTTCCCAGGTTAGCAAGGCCACCACCTGTTCCTTTGTTCACTCATTCTCTAGGTCACGGGTTGGCAACCCATCGATCGCAAGAGGGTGACCGGTAGATCTAGTTTCTGCAGTGCCAACCCCATTGTCAAAACAATTTCTTCCCGATTCCCGAGCAGAGCAGCACACACAAGCAGCCAGCTCTGCAGCACGACTACACTGACTCCTGTGTGAGCCTCCGCTCACATCTGTCCCGCTCATTTTCTACATCTCATACAGGCACTCGGTGTAGATGTGAGGGGAGGGGATGGAAAGCAGCATGTCTGAACAAGCAGGTAAGGAACTGATTGTTGGGGGACGGCAAACAGTGAGCTGTATTCTCCTGATCTGTGATGCTGAGCTATATATTCTGATCTGTGATGCTGAGCTGTATACCCCTGACCTGTGATGCTGAGCTGTATACCCCTGACCTGTGATGCTGCGCTATGTACTCCTGATCTGTGAACTTCAGTTACTCCTGACAGAGATAAGTTCATATTTTTACATTGACATTTGTATTATATTTTTCTAAGGGCCGGTTCACACCAGAATGTGGTGCAGGAAACATGCATTCCATGTGCGCTTCACACACTGCCGGTGAGCACACTGCCTTTACGGTCTGCGTGCCGGTGCCAGTGTATTGGTAACAGCACCCCAAATGCAGTTTGCAAATGCAGTGCATTTGTGGGCACCATATTGCATGGTTTCCGCAGTACCATGCCCTTTGCTGCAGCGTGCTTTTAAAAGTAATGCATGCATTACTATTTCTGCATTCCAGTGTGATCTGCAGCCCATTCAAATGAATGGGCTGTCAAAATGCACCGCATGGGAGATGCACAGTATTATTGGCCTTTCTAGGTTAGCTCCCAAAAATAGTACATTGTGCCTGCTAAACTTTGCGTTCGCCCATGTTGCTCAGGTAGATCCCAATCACTCTAAGGTTGCCTACCCCAGCTCTAGGTTCTACCAGGTCGATGTTCAGGCCTTGGCGGATGTGGTGCTTTTTGAAGCTGTTATCTGAATGTTTTATTTCGGTTGTTTTAAACCTGGTTTTCTTATGAGCCTGTTGGCTATTCTGTTTGTATTTTTTGTTGCCCACCTCTCTGGTTATTGCTTGATTTACATTCCATTGCCTATGAATACAATTTTTGCCCTGTACAATTAGGATAATAGTAATTTACATCTACCTGTACGTTTTTTTATCTTTGAGTACAGCATAGGACACAGACCCATTCCTTGATCATACCTTCTTGTTTGCTACAAAAAAATTGGAGTCTCGCGGAATGGGTGGGGTTATATAAATAAAGTAGCAAAACCCGTGGTCTATGAATAAAAGTCCTGTACTGTACTCCAAGATGAGGAGCTTACAGGTAAGTTGTGAGTTGGTGTGGTCTTTTATTTTTTTACATTTTTATTTCTTCTTCCTGTGCCATTCTTATGGCAGTATAACAGATTGCTGATCACGTGACCTTAGTTGGAGGGGAGGAACAGGTCCTGGACTCATCTGTCAGCGGCTGTGCTTGAACTCCCATTCCTCAGAGGCTAATGTTATAAATTTTACATTGAGATTGTATGCTGTTCAAGCTTGTACCGAACCCTGGGGACCCACACTAGCTCCGTTCTACTTAAATAATGCTTTGCAAGATTAGTGCCATAGGTGCACTCTGTGTTTTTTAAATGTTTATCTTTTATATACAAATTTGCTAAATCGACCATTTAAAACAAATTCGCAAAAATTATAATTTCTCTTTTGAGCTTGCACAAGGATTTTCTCCTTCTGGCAGATAAACAGTGACAGGGGAGTGAAGGAAAGTTAATGTTTCTAAACCCACAACCATAAAATCAGTCTTTATATGCAGTAAAGCATGCTTGTTATACTCACTTTGGAACCTAATGCCGCGTGCACAGGAGCGGACTTTCTGGCAGACTTTTCGTCGGACTTTGTCCGCCAGGTGCGCCGGACTTAAAAACGAACGGATTTGCCCACACACGACCGGACTTTCCGGCGGGCTAGGTCCGCCCGTCTTTCCGACGGACTTTCGCCGGAGTTACGGCAGACTTTCAGAATGAACGGACTTGCCCACACACGGACAAGTCTGTTCATTTTGAACGTGACTCGGGTACGACGGGACTAGAAAAGGAAGTCAATCTTGACGCTTTTATCGGCGAGATTGACACCTTGCGAGCCCCGTCGCGGGTCATACCAGGCCCTTAGGTCTGGTATGGATTATAAAGGGAAGCCCCTACGCCGAAAAAACGGCATGGGGTCCCCCCTAAAATCCATACCAGACCCCGATCCGAGCACGCAGCCCGGCCGGTCAAGAAAGGGGGTGGGGACGAGCGAGCGCCCCCTCTCCTGAACTGTACCAGGCCGCAAGCCCTCCACGTGGGGGGTGGGTGCTTTGGGGAGGGGGGCGCCCCAGATCCCGGCCCCCCACCCTATGTGAATGAGTATGGGGTACATGGTACCCCTACCCATTCACCTAGGGAAAAAGTGTCAATAATTAAACACACTACACAGGTTTTTAAAATAATTTATTAAGCAGCTCCGGGGGGGGTCTTCCTCTGGCTTCGGGGGTCTTCTTCCGGCTTCGGGGGTCCCTCCGGTTCCTCTTCTCCCGGGGGCTGGTTGGTTCTTCTCCGCTCTCTCTGGCCTCTTCTCCCGGTGTTCCAGTTCTTCGGCCGGCTCCTCCGCTGTCTTCATGCCGCTCTTGTCAGCGGAGGTCCGGACTTCTGGGCTTCTTGTCTTCTTCCCTCTTCTCTTCTCCAGATGTTGACACGACGGTCTCTCCAGCTGGACTGCTCTCTGAGCGCTCCGATGTGACTTGTATAGGTGGAGACCCCGACCCCTTAAGCCGTCACAGTCCCTGGGCATGCTGGGACTGTGACGGCATAAGGGGGCGTGGTCACCGGGTGGTGTTGACCACGCCCCCTACGCGGCATAAGGCTTTAATCCTTTGCATTGTGTAAACAGGCGTCTTCTCTGATCTTCCCCTCCTTCCACTGATTCCTAATAATTTGCTGATCACACAGAGTATATGGAGTCGGGCTGCACATGCCCAGTTTGGTGTGTATTGCTAGTTTTTTTTTTTTTTTTTCTTGGCAGTGTGTATGTGATCAGCACAAGGCCAATCGGCACTCTCCAGAGAGAGGGTCAGAGGTCTTGCAGTTTCATAGGTCAGTCAGAAAACTCCTATAAGCTATAACCAGTGCATGGCTGGACACTAATAGAAATCACAAGACTGCTCTAACTGCTGCTGAGAAAAGGTATTTAGCAGTTTATATTAACTAAAATACTTGCATGTTCATGTTCTGTGTACTGTGGAGACCAGATTTTGTGAATGCAGGGTCCTGGGTTTAGTAGCACTTTTAAAGTGGTGTGACCTGGGGGATCATTAGCTCAAGTTGATAGATGCATTTTTGTGCTTTGAGTCCACATCAGACAGGCATTTATAGTTAAGGGCCTGGTAGCCCACGTTTATTAAATGGAAAAACAAAACAAAGTCTATTCAGGATTCCCGCGCAGGGGTTCAAGCTTCATTTAGCACTCAAAAATATTGAAAACATACTGAGCCACCTGGCTCTCGTCAGCAGTTCTTCTGCTTGCTTCTAACAGACTTGATTCCTTCCAGCCCCCTAGACTCACTGGCTTCCTTAGTCGACCAGTCACCCATGGAATTACATGGGCTGCAGTCTCCTACACAGGGCACATGATATGCAAACTACAGAGCAGTGGCGGAATTGTAGGGGTCGCTGAGATCGCCATGGCGACTGGGCCCCTTGCTGCAGGGGGCCCTTGAGGGCCCCCTGTACTCTTTGATAGGAGGAACGGCAGGGGCGGCTGAGACTGAGCTCCTCGTTTGTTAGCCGAACTGTAATCGGCACTGACTGTGCAGGGAGCTCATCAAAGTGAAAGCAGTGTGGGCTGTGCTCTTTGTCTCCCCCTACAGTGCAGTACCCGGCAGGAAGAGCTAAGGTAAAAGTCTGCCGTTTTTATAAGAATATCTATCTACTGTATGTGTGTGTGTGCATGTATGCATGTGTGTGTGTACATATATACATGTGTGTGCATATGTATGTATGTATGTGAGTGTGCATGTGTTTATCAGTGGCGGTGCGTCCATAAGGGCACACGGGCGCCGCCCCCTCTCTCCAGCCACCCCCTCTATAACCAATGGATAGATTCATATATAGCATGAATCTATCCATGGCCACCGCTGCCACCCCCATATTTAGGTGTCCGGCCCCTTTTCGGGCGCCTGAATTACAGCGGGGGGGGGGAGTGTTTTTGAAGCACCTGATTAGAGCCATAGGCTCTATCAGGCTTCAAAATAGGTGAACTGCGAGTGCCATGCTTGGCGCTCACAGTCCACCCAGGTGTGTTGGAAAA
This sequence comes from Lithobates clamitans, assembly GCA_037952925.1. Lineage (NCBI taxonomy): Eukaryota > Metazoa > Chordata > Amphibia > Anura > Ranidae > Lithobates > Lithobates clamitans. The sequence goes on along the minus strand of JBBGZY010000992.1, from coordinate 294,941 downwards.
GCGAATTAATATTCACTTTCCTAACTCTGAACCGCCTCTCCACCAATCAGGTGTGCGGGTCTATTGCCCATCAGCTGATTGGCTGAAACGATAGGCACGGCTATTGGCCGCCTATCAGGAGGAAAGGACGGGCGATGAGGACGGCAGGAGATGCATGGAGGACCCCGCTTGTGGCCGTCACCTGCTGCAAAACGAGACAGGGTAAGTACCGGGCAGACGGCGAGCGGGCATAGGGGGTGGGGGATTCACAGTTGCAGCATTTGATGGCACACTGGCAGCATTTATTGAGCACACTGGTGGCATTTAATGGGCACACTTGTGTCATTTGATGACACACTGGTGGCATTTGATGGCACAGTGGCAGACTTCAATGGGCACAGTAGCAGCATATGATGGGCACATTGGCGACGTTTGGGCACAGTGGCGACGTTTGATGGGCACAGTGGCGGAGTTTGATGGGCACGGTGGCTGCAATTGATGTGTTTTTTTTTCAGAATTTTTCAGTTTGCGCCCCCCTAAATATTTTGAGCACCAGCTGCCACTGGTTTATATATCTCTATCATATATATATATTCTCTGTATCGTGTGTGTTTACATGTATGTATATATGTATGCACATTTTAGATATACGCTTTTAATCCTGACCCCCTATACCTGTACAATCAGGACCGATTTTTTTTTAAATTTTTTTTGCTTATTCATAGTACCAGCAAAAAAATGCTGTTCCTCTGAAAAGTGATCCATGCTCAGATCGCTTTTCAGAGGCATTTGACAGCCAGTAAAGAGGCAATATGTTGCCTACTTGACCGCCTGTTTTAACCCCTTAAATGCATCATCACTATACTGCAACTGCATGCAATGCACACAGTTGCAGGGTGGTTGCAGTGCAGCCCTATTCACCTAGGGGTGTACTTCAAGGGTGCCCTGACTGGAAAATGATTGAAAAACACGACATAGAGGAACCCATCTCTCCATTTTTCCTCCTGCGGCCGCTGAATGCCTGTGGGAGGGAGGGGAGGAGAAGCGGGGGGAATGGAGAAATCGGTTACTTTATATGCAGCCACCCACTTGTGACCTGACCGGGCCCTGGTGTTCCACCATCAGGCTCGGAGGAAAGAGCCCTGTCCGGGGGTCAGGGGGGCCCTCCATGATTTCTTGCATCGGGGCCCTGAAGGTTCTAGTTACGCCACTGCTACAGAGCCCCATACGGGGATAGCAAAATTGGGAGAAAACTGCCAGAGCAGTTTTCTGCTTTACAAAACCTAAGCTCTGTAGCTCTGCAGTCAGCAAACTGTGTCCACTTGCAATCTATTTCCATCGGGACAGAGCCTCTGTCACAGTGGTTGTAAACCTCAGGCATGAAATATGAACAAAGCATTGGGGTGGATATAAATCAATGATTGAAAAAAAGAAAGTCAAAAATCTGATTTTTTTTTTTTCACTTAAATTGTGTGTGTGTTAGATTTTTATCAAATTTTATTGTTATTTTAATAGATTTTTAAAGCTTCTTACCTAAAGTTAGTTTTCTATTTAAGATACATTAATTTTAGTTTATTCTGCATGAAATGGAGTTTAGTTATGTAGCATGAGGCTGTATATTCTGCAATATTTTACATTTTTGGTAAACTCATTCAATGAATGCAAGCTGACCAAAACTGTACATGCTGATGTAGGTACTGCCCAGAGCATGCACAGATTAATAAGAGCAGTGCTGCACATGCATCGGCCAGATGCAACACCAGAACGTAAAAAGCTCAGTGGCCCATGCTGGCCGGAATGGTCACCATTGGTCCTGCTGCACATGCATTAGAATAGCACCAGCAACCCCTGCTGCTCATTCATCAGCCGCACTCCTCCGTGCACAGGGCACACTCCTGACTGGAAGTTCGGGAAAGATTGCTGGAAGGACACAGGAAGATCTAAATAAAGACATAAAAAAATAGAACTTTGGGGCGCTAAGTGTAAGTTCATTTTTAGGAAGAAAAAAATAATTAAATGCACATGTTATAGCAGGTAAAAAAAAGTGTTATTAACCACTTGTGGACTGCCTACCGCAGATATACTGTGACAGAGTGATCCCCTTCTTCCGCCCTGGCTGTGCTGCCATTCGCTGCAGCACTAGCGAATGACAGAGGAGAGCTCTGTGTGCGCTCTCTCTCTTCTCTCTCTCTCTCTCTCTCTCTCTCTCTCTCTCTCTCTCTCTCTCTCTCTCTCTCTCTCTCTCTCTCTCTCTCTCTCTCTCTCTCTCTCTCTCTCTCTCCTCACAAACCAATTCATATACACTTATTACCATTGGTTTTATTGCCCAAATAAAATAAAACAAAATTGTGGTGTGTGTTTTTTTTTTTCCCCTATTTTTTTTATAGCAGACATGAAAGGGAGCTTAACCAAAGCTTAATTGGTTATTTTTATTTTTTTATTATATACACAGAAGCCTGTTTAAGTATTGCTCTCTGCCCATACCTCTGTAAGGTTTTTTTTTGTTGTTTTTTTTTAATTGTTTATTCTGGGAAAGAGGCCCACATGGACCGCAACATCACAATACATTACAGGAATACAACCACGTAAATGTAACTACATAACTCTAACATGTATAATGGTACATCTGTTCACAGTTCACAATGTTCTAGGTATAGAGAACTTTATCATTATGAGGACGTTAATATACGAATCTTGTTGTAGATCTAATGTCTCAGTTATACAGTGCTCGTTGTTCTGTCATATACTCCCCTGACTTAGGGGGAATCATATGTATTCTTGAGGTGTGGGTTGTGAAGAATCTTGCGACCCCATGGGCTTGCTCCCTTTTGTCTATATAGGAAGTTGAGGATAGAAGGAAATAGGGGTATTTAATAGAGCGGGGGTAGATGGAGAGTAGTTGGTAGAGTGGGGAAGGGCATGGGGGGGGGGTGTCCCACGAACATGGAGCTGTGGGGTTTCTCATCTGGCTAATCTTCCAGAAGATGTCACGTATTTTTTATTAAATTATAGCGTAAGGTTGGTTTTCTTCGTATTCCGTGTCAGATGTGTTTCATCTTAGGGCCTGGCCTTCGTCTGAGTATATGAATATGTTCCACATCTGCCATGTTTTGGAACATGTTTCCTGTCTATTTTGGGCTGTGCGATTAAGGTCTTTCATTTTTTTTGATTTTGTCTACTTTTTTGAGCCATAAATCAGTGGTCGGTGGGTGTGGTGATTTCCAGTGGAGTGGAATGTAGGCTTTGGCTGCATCGAGAAGGTGGCGTATCACTGATTTCTTGTTCGGGGATGTCTGACACATGTAGGAGGAAAAATGCGGGTTCGTCTGGGATGTTGCGGTCTGTGAATTTTTGTACTATTCTGCGAACTACCTTCCAGAAATTCGCAATCCTAGGGCATGACCAAAAAATGTGTAACAGGGTTCCTCTTTCTGTCTGGCAATGCCAACAGAGGTCAGATGTTGTGGGAAAGAATTTGTGCAGTAGTGATGGGGTTCTATACCATCTTGATAGAATTTTGTAGTTTCTTGAATTTTGGTGCAAATGGAAGATTTATGTGTGATCTATGGATGTGGTTTCATTTGTTAGCGCTGAACTGGCAATTCAGCTCCTTTTCCCACTTGATGAAGCCTGGAGGCTGAAACTCTGCACGAGGTGTATTTAACAGGGTGTAGGTAAGGGAAAGTGTATGCGGTAGGACTCAAGATTCAGTACAGAATTCCTCCAGTGTTGTGAGGGGTTGGCTATGGTCAGTGGGCATAATTGGCATAATTTGAAGTGATCTCAGGAAGTCCAGGCTCAATGGGCCCGTGGGGTCTGAGAATTCTGTAATCGTCTTCTTGCGTCCCCCAGAGCTAAAGTGGGAGGCTTGGTAGAGGCCCTCGTCACCTAGATCCTGAAAAACCAGATCATGCAAGCCTGGTGCAAACTGGGGGTTCCCCAATATGGGACAAAAGGGTGAGTTCTTGGAAGAAAGAGAAGCTTTGAATAGAAGAAGGGCACAGATTATTATGGTGTTTCCTATCAGGGGATGGCGTTTGTTTTGGGGGAGGGCGGAATGGCACCACAGGGCTCTACTGAGAGGAATCTCACTTTGGTGCCGGCATCGCAAAACCAAACTTTGGCCTTAGCTAGAACAAGCCCAATCTACCAGCCTGCCTAATTGTACCGCGTGATAATAGGTGCGAATGTCCTGCATTGCTAGACCTCCATGTTGTTTAGAGAGGGCGAGTATTTTTTTTTTGGTTGAGCCGGGGTCTTTTTCGGGCCCATATGAACTCTATGAATGCTGATGGTTCTTGTTTAAAGTAGCCTGCAGGGATGTGGATGGGTAGGGCTTGTAGAAGGTAAAGGAATTTGGGGAGGATGGTCATTTTAAGGATATTACAGCGGCCAAACCAGGAATGCAGACCTGTATGCCATTGGTTAAGTAAAGTCTTCATTTTTTTCAGGAGGGGCAGGAAGTTGAGTTCATAAAGTTGTGAGATTTTTGGGGGATGAGCGTGCCCAGATATTTTAAAGCCTTATTGGTCCATTTTAGATTGAAGCTAGATTGGAGGTGTATGAGCTGCGGCTGTGGTATCCCGACTCCCATTGCCTCTGACTTGGAGAGATTAATTTTTAGATTGGAGTGTGTGCCGTATGTCGCAAATTCTCGTAACAGATTTGGTAGGGATATAGTCGGGTTTGTGGTTTGTGATCGAGAACATCGGGTCATCTGCGTAAGCCGATACTTTATGTTGTGATTAAGTTATCGTAATTCCGGTGATATCTGGGTTCTAGGGACAGCGCAAAAGGGAGGGGCGAAAGAGGGCATCCCTGACGTGTCCCGTTGGTAATCCGGAATGAGTCCGATCGCACATTTTTTTGACACATTGTGATGCGTTTTTGCATTTTTTTTTTATTTTTTTAATGCTTTTTATTTTTTTTGGGCCAATTTGTTGGATGGATTAAAAAACACAAATTGCATCAAAAGCGCACTACATGCTTTTCTGCAGCTTCTCCATTAAAGTCTGTTTGAATGGCAGAGTTTTTTGCTTTTAAAAAATTCCCTGACCCTTTCCAAAGCATTGATGTGAACGTTTCCCATAGGAAATCATGTTAAATGTACTGTAGTGTGTTTCTGCAGAAAGCAGCATAGGTGTGAACCGAGCCTTATGCCGCGTACACAGGAGCGGACTTTCCGGCAGACTTGGTCCGGACTCCGTCGATTCGATCGTGTGTGGGCTCCAGCAGACTTTTTTTTTTTTTTTTTTTTCCCCCAAAAGTCCGACGGACCTAGAAATAAAACATGTTTGAAATCTTTCTGACGGACTCGAGTCCGGTCGAAAAATCTGGCTCGTCTGTATGCTAGTCCGACGGACTAAAACCGACGCTAGGGCAGCTATTGGCTACTGGCTATAAACTTCCTTATTTTAGTCCGATCGTACGTCATCACGTACGAATCCGTCTGACTTTGGTGTGATCGTGTGTGTTCAAGTCCGTTCGTTTGAAAGTCTGGCGGACCTACGCTGCAAAATCCGTCGGAAAGCCTGTCGGACCTAGTCCGTCAAAGTCCGCTCGTGTGTGCGCGGCATTAGAGATCAACATTGGCTGCCAGCGCATTATTTTTAGCACAGGTTCCTGACAGGTGTTCCTTTTTATCCTAAAAATTGAAGTTCGTGCAAGATTCCGTATTGGTCTGCAAATCAAATTGGTAGTTGTGTTCAGATAGTTCTGTTTTTGAACACTTAGAAAAACAAGTCGTCCCGTGCCCAGTTTCAGATTTTTCCAGCAAACTAAAATGCAGTTTTTTTGTTTGTTTTTTTTTCTGCCTGGAGTTCAGCCCTAATGAGTTAAAACGGCAAGTGAAAAGCCTTCAGATGTGAATGGGCACACAGAATTAATTTACCAAACATTGGCTGGGTGTGAGGAACCTGTGACTCTCCAGCTGTCCTGTATCTACTGGCATCCAAGCAGTGTTGGGAATTGTAGTTTAGCAGTAGCGGGAGAATCACAGGTTGTTGTTAGCCTCTTGAGTTTCACGGTTCCTCTCTACCCCCATATGGAACGCAATCTGCCTTGTAAACTCCTTGACAGCAGCATTTTCTTATGAAATAAATGCTGTTGCCATTCCCTGATTTGTCATCCTTAGATTGAAGATGTAAAGACTTGTTATGCTGGGGAGTTAGGATAACCTCTCACTGGGCTTTCCATTAACAGATTGCAATGCAGTCTTTACTGGCATTGACCGAAGTTTATAGGAATCATAACTGTCTGCAAAATGTCCTTGGCACGTAAGGGGTTACTTCCCCCGCCCCCCATGCAGTCTGTACATTGCAACCTGTGGCTATAATGCTGCATGCGGGTTTATTGCCAAGCTCTTAGCTGCTAGTATTCAGGTATGTAAATGAGAAACCAGAGCAGACGTACATTTGCATAAAATAACAGCACCATTTAGAAACATCTGTCACCAGGGAAGTCTGTAGAGACAGAGCTGCTTTATTGTTTATCAGGGCCACATCGGTCTCTTCAATCCATGTACTCCTCCTTCTGCTCAGCTGGGGAAAGCACGTGCCAGGGGCAAACTGATTTGGTATAGGAGAGTGCAGATCTTGGCAATGAATCCTACTGCTAAATATGGACATTAGTTTGAGTGGCTATATGAGTTGCTAAGTGTGTGTGTGTGTGTTCAAAAACAGGAAAACCTGTTTATTCCTGTTGCATTCTAATATACTGCTAATGTGTTCCCCAGCACTTTACAGAGTACGTAGGGCCACCAATTGAGGTTGCTGCCCCAGAGGACTTCAGAGGCTGTAGGGCCACTTCTTTAAGTCCCTTCCCAAGAAGAGCTTGCAGAGTTGTATTCCTAATGGTTTATTCGTTTTAATGTCTTTAGTCTCTTGATCTTCAACAGTCTCGCTTTTCTTGCAGAAGGCAATTGGACAAGTTGGAAAAATCTTTGTCTAGTCTCTTGTATTTCCTCTCAGACTTAACTGTGCAATATTCGACTATTGTGAAGCATTTATGGCAGTAAGACACAATTTGTCTTTGTCAGTAGAGCCTCTGAAAGATATAAGGCCAGCATGTAAGTTAATTTACCACTAGGCATGAGAGACTGTAATCTGTTTTTGAGTGGAGTTTTCCTTTAGCCCCATTTGAATGGCCCAGTTGCTACAAGTGCTGTGGATTTGGGATTTTATTTATAAATAACAGTTTACGTGTAGCCAGCTTTGACAAGGGTGTTTCGTAAATGATCTGCTTATGACTACGCAATGTCCAGCTCAGAATGATTTGATCGGTAATCAAACATCTAAAAAAAGGGGGCTTATAATATTCTTGCCATTTTGTAATCCTTGAGTGGCCCCCAAGTTTATCTGTTTTCTGCTCGCGTAGCTTAGGTCAAGTATTTTTGTAGAACTGACCATAAGCATCTAACCTAAACTTATGGTTGCAAGGCTAGATTTCTTGGTGTTTTGGGCACAGGTGTAAATCTCTTCTGGTTCAAACTCTGGAGATCTTGACTGGTATCTGTTGAGTATGTGAGCATACTATCCTTGAAGATTTATACTCTGAGCCAACCCAGACCTTCATACCCTAATATCCTAATACCAATTATCCACCTGGGAAGGGCAGGACTTAATAAGAAGTCCCGACCTGATGGCTTCAGGGGATCCTTCGGATACCACCAAACATATTGGAGCTTTTTTCCAGAAATCGTTGTCACTCCAATTTGGCACACAGACAAAGTGGTTACCATTCTCCCACCAGATGCGCAGAGCGTTCATTTTGCTCTCACACTTCACATCTTTGTGCTTCCTTGGAACCTGGGTAGCGACCAGGAAAAAGTGGAGTTTATGGAATCTTTGAAGTAGTGCTTCTCCTTGTCAGGCACCATCAATCAGACAGAGACAGAAAATGCAGTAAAAATCACACCATGGTGGTAAAAATGTTACAAATGGTAAATGTAGTCAAAACATAGCCAGGGTTCGGTAATCAAAGCGGGTACTCGGTGCAAGCATAGAACGTACAGCTATGTTGACCAAGGCGAAGGCAAGGGAGAAATGAACCAGGCAGTTTAAATAGCCAGAAGGGGCTGGCAGATGCAAAGGAAATGATCACCAGGTGAAGCGCTGTGGAATGATAAGTGCTGGCTTTTAACCGACAGCTGAGCACTGAGAAGGGAGGGCTGAGCCCAGCCCTGACACTCCTGCCTCTCCACCAAACAGGACTTTAAGAACATTTTCTGCAGAATGCATATCTTCCCCTGCCAGGTTGAGACATTTTAAGGTCTTGCGGTCTGACTATACAGTCAGAACTACAACAAACAAGTTCCAGACACTGTGATCCCACGTTGACGACCCAGAGGACTGCTGTAGATGGAATAGTAATCACTTGATTGGCATCCCAGAAGCTATGGGCCAAGACCAGCTTCTACTGCCGGTCAAGGGTATACAGGTAAGGATCTGAGATTAGGAGCACTCTCTTAAAGGGAGTGCTCCTAATCTCAGCTTGTTACCTGTATAAAAGACACCTGTCTACAAAAGCAACCGATCAGATTCCAATCTGTCCACCATGGCCAAGACCAAAGAGCTGTCCAAGGATGTTAGGGACAAGATTGTAGACCTACACAAGGCTGGAATGGACTACAAGACCATCGCCAAGCAGCTTGGTGAGAGGGTGACAACAGTTGGTGCGATTATTCTCAAATGGAAGAAACCCATAATAACTGTCAATCTCCCTTGGTCTGGGGCTCCATGCAAGATCTCGCCTTGTGGAATTTCAATGATCATGAGAATGGTGAGGAATTAGTCCAGAACTACACGGGAGAAACTTGTCAGTGATATCAAGGCAGCTGGGACCATAGTCACCAAGAAAACAATTGGTAACACACTACGCCGTGAAGGACTGAAATCCTGCAGCACCCGCAAGGTCCCCCTGCTCATAAAGGCACCTGTACAGGCCTGTCTGAAGTTTGCCAATGAACATATGAATGATTCAGAGGAGAACTGTGTGTGAAAGGTTTGTGGTCAGGTGAGACCAAAATCGAGCTCTTTGGCATCAACTCAACCTTCTGTGTATGGAGGAGGAGGAATGCTGCCTATGACCCCAAGAACACCATCCCCACCGTCAAACATGGAGGTGGAAACATTATGCTTTGGGGTTTCTTTTTTCTGCTAAGGGGACAGAACAACTTCACAGCATCAAAGGGTAAAGTCTTGTGTTTTTTTTTTTTTCCCCCTATAAAAATAATAAACATTATGTTCTTACCTGCTCTGTTGCAGTGGATTTGCACAGAGCAGCCCCAATCCTCCTCTTCTCGGGTTCTTCTTCTGTGATCCTGGCCCCTCCCTCCTGTTCAGTGCCCCCCACAGCAAGCAGATTGCTATTGGGGGCACCTGAACCAAGTCACCGCTCCGTGTGTCCATTCAGACATGGTGCCCCGCACCCTCCCTCTCTTGATTGGCAGCAGCCAATGGCACCGCTGCTGTGTCTCAGCCAATCAGAAGGAAGAATCTCGGAAGGCTGAGACACTCGTGGACATCTCTGGACAGAGAGGGACCTCAGGTAAGTGTGAGGGGGGGCTGCTGCACACAATAGGCTTTTTATCTTCATGTATAGAATGCATTAAGATAAAAAACCTTCTGTCTTTACAACCCCTTTAATCCCTTGGAAAATGTGTGGAGGGAGCTGAAGGTTTGAGTTACCAAATGTCAGTCTCAAAACCTTAAGGGTGTTTTCACACTGAGGTGTCAGCGGTAAAGTGCCGCTATTTTTAAAAAGGGTTAAAATCACCCGCAAAGCTCCGCTGCAGCGCTGCTCCATTGTTTTCAATGGGCAGGGGCACTTTAGGAGCGGTGTATACACCGCTTCTACAGCACTGCAAAGATGCTGCTTGCAAGCGCTCTGCTTGCAAGCGCACTGCTCCAGTGTGAAAGCACTCAAGCTTTCCCACTGGTGTGAGAGGAGAGGCTCTATGCAGGCACTATTTTTAGCAATGTGGCGCCTGTAAAGCACCTCAGTGTGAAAGCAGTCTTAATGACTTGGAGAGGACCTGCAAAGAGGAATGGGACAAAATCCCTCCTGAGATGTGTGCAAACCTGGTGGCCAACTACAAGAAACATCTGAACTCTGTGATTGCCAACAAGGGTTTTGCCGCCAATTACTAATTCTTGTTTCGCAAAGGGATCAAATACTGATTTTACTCTCTTAAAATGCAAATCAATTTATAACTTTTTTGAAATGCGTTTTTCTGGACTTTAATGTTGTTATTCTGTCTCTCTCACAGTTAAAATAAACCTACAATTAAAATTCTAGACTGATCATGTCTTTGTCAGTGGGCAATTGTATAAAATTAGCAGGGGATCAAAAACTTTTTTCCCTCACTGTAGCTACTGGAACCCATACGTTGCTCAGCCATGAGATCTACTGTTCAGAGTGCACTTCTTCAAGAAGAAAGAGATCCTTCACAAAGTTTGATTAAAGGGCACCCTCAATTTCGATTAAGCACCCATTACTCTATTTCCAAGATTTCTCCTGGCAGACTGTAGCTACAGTAAAAGGCGTGCTTTACGCTCCTTGACATGAGGCTAACATACCTTACCACTTAAGGATAACAAGGGTAGATTTATTGCCTTAAATAAGCGTTGGAACAGGTAGTTCACATTAGTGAATATCTATTTACTTAACAAAGGGCCACTATCTTTACTCGTAGGCTTTATTCATAAGCTTATGAAGACTTTATGAAAGGAGTGACTTTATGATTTCATGAAAAGCGTGACAATTCTGGTAGGCAATTTAAACCCAATGTTAGATCCCTCCATAGACGCCACAACCAATACCTATTCACCAGTGGCGGAACTACCGCCATAGCGACACACGCGGGCGCAATGGGGCCCGCAGCCAAGTGGGGCCCGGTGGGTGAGAGCGGGCGGCTCCGTGGGTGAGAGCGGGCGGCTCCGTGGGTGAGAGCGGGCGGCTCCGTGGGTGAGAGCGGGCGGCTCCGTGGGTGAGAGCGGGCGGGCCCGCGGGTGAGAGCGGGCGGCTCCGTGGATGAGAGTGGGCGGCTCCGCGTCGGAGCTCCGAGGGCTGGCAGGCGGCTCGCTTGTTGAGACAGCTGGGCGGCTCGTGTGTGAGTGGGCTGGCCAATCAGGGAGCTGGCAGGCGGGGGCGCATAGAGATGACATCATCCCTCACCGCCCGGCGCCCTCCCTGCATCCCTGCAGTGCAGTTTCCCCTTCACTGTGCAGGCAGCCTCGGGAAGCAGAGAGATGACATTATCTCTCTGCTGCCTGACTGATAATCTGCTGCCTGACACAGCAGGAAAGTGACACAGCAAGTGACAATTCGTAATGTGTGGCAAGTGACAATCCGTAACATGTGGCAGGCGACGTGGCAAGTGACAATCCGTAATGTGTGACAGATGAAGTGGCAAGTGACAATCCATAACATGTGGCAGGCGACGTGGCAAGTGACAATCCGTAATGTGTGGCAAGTGACGATCTGTGACGTGGAAAGTGACAATCCGTAATGTCTGGCAGGTGACGTGGCAAGTGACAATCTGGGACGTGGCAAGTGACAATCCGTAATGTGTGGCAAGTGTCAATCCGTAATTGCGGCAGGTGACGTGGAAAGTGACAATCTGGGACGTGGCAAGTGACAATCCGTAATGTGTGGCAGGTGAAGTGGCAAGTGATAATCTGGGACGAGGCAAGTGACAATCCGTAATGTGTGGCAAGTGACAATCCGTGACGTGGAAAGTGACAATCCGTAATGTGTGGCAGGTGACGTGGCAAGTGACAATCCGTAATGTGTGGCAGGTGACGTGGCAAGTGACAATCCGGGACATGGCAAGTGGACAATCGGCAACATGTGGCAAGTGACAATCTGCATCTGGTGGCAGGCGACATGGCAAGTGGACAATACGCAACGTATGGCAGGTGATGTGGCAAGTGACATTCCGTGACAAGTTGCATGTGGTGGCAGGCGACGGTGGCAAGTGACACGCTCAGGGCTCCCACTGATTCTGCATTATGGTGAGTTGAACTATTTAATTTTATATAACAGAACAGAAATTGGTTAGAAGGCTGGAGGTCAGCAATGTGTGTCCTTCAGGGGCTGCATACAGTATACTGCATACTTTGTTGTTCAAAATTGATATAAGCTGTTGCCTGGGTACTGTGCTACATGGGTGTGGTAATCTGTTTTTCAATGGCATTAGTTAATTTTATTTGTGGGGGGGGGGGGGCGGCTGTTTGCAGGGGGGGCCCATACAACATTTTGCTATGGGGCCCTGTGATTTCTAGTTACGCCCCTGCCCCTCACATATGCTTTACTCAACTAAAAAGGTTGAAACTATATTTACATAATTTTGCAATCGGTTGATCTATGGTGTACCTACACCCCACCAGCCAGGAATACAGATGCCACTCATGGACTCCTTCCTCTTAGCAGACTGGACTTTTTTTTTGACAGCCTACTGTACACTCAGTAGTCTCCCCCATGCCCATGTACTTTGGGTTCACATTTTTCTTTTTTCACAATCGCCCTACCTTATACGTCTAAACCATTCTCTTCCTGGCAAATTAATGACTCTTACAGGAGTCAGTAACTTGGTTATTATGCAAGCCCTCTCAGAATTTCTGTTTACTCATGCCCAGTACACGATTGCTCCCCATATTGAGTGGGAAGCTCTTAAATGTACCCTAGAAGGTGTATTGATTGCCCATATGGCACACTGGGGGGGGGGGGGGGGGGGATAAAGATGCCTCCCTTGTAATAACTCATATCGGACATAAAAGCACTAGAGAGCCAACATAAACTACACCACAACCTGCTTACCCATCAAAGGCTACAACAAAGTGCCATGCATGCTCAGAATAAATTAAGAGACGAAAGCTATTGGCTACTGCCCCGTTTTATAGTCCCGACATACGTGTTTTACGTCACCGCGTTCAGAACGATCAGATTTTCCGACAACTTTGTGCCACCGTGTGTATGCAAGACAAGTTTGAGCTAACATCCGTCTGAAAAAATCCATGGATTTTGGTGTCGGAATATCCGATCAATGTCCGAACGTGTGTACAGGGCATTAGAGTCAGTCTCTCAGAAGTAAAGATGGACAGAGGTTCACCAATCGGTAAAAAGCTACATCTAAAAACTGTCGAACAATTTCAGAATAATGTTCCTCAACATAAAATTGCCAATACTTTAAATTATATCATCAAAAGATTCAGAGAATCTGGAGAAATCTCTGTGCCCAAGGGACAAGGCCAAAATGCAATATTGGATATTGGAAGTGAGGAAACAGTCAAAATTTTCAGTTCCAGTGGGGACACCTGTTCCAATACAATTGTCCAAGAGGATTTACCTTATTTTGTCAGATTTCCTTTCAGTTTATGTTGTGTCTACAGGACAGGAAATGAAGGGAAATATTTTTAATTGTGCAGACCTACTATGAATTAAAGTGATTGTAAAGTCTTGTTTGTTGTTTTTAGAGGAAAAAAATAAATAAATACTTGCCTGTTCTGTGTAGTGGTTTTGCACAGCGCAGCCGAGATCCTCCTCTTCTAGGGTCCCTGGCTGGAGCTCCTGGCCCCCCTCCCTCCTGTCGTGGCTTGCTATGGGGGCAACCGAGCGAAATCACAGCTCCCTGTGTCCATTCAGACAAGGAGCACCGGTTCAGCCCCGCCCCCTCTCTCTCCTGATTGGCTCCCGCTGCTGTCAAAGTCAGTTAGCCAATGGTGCCACTGCTGTGTTTCAGCAAAACCGGAGGAAAGTCCTGGACGGTTGAGGAACTCATGGACAGAGATGGGGCTCAGGTAAATATTAGGGGGTGCTGGGGTGGCTCCTGCACACAGGTTTTTTTTATCTTAAAGTGGAAGTCCATGCAAAAACTAAAATCCTTGCATCTATAGCTACCAACATTCTAACGCTAACCTCTCTAGCCTCGTAATAAAGAAATTTATATACATACCTTTTGTTGCACTTAAAGTGTTGTAAGCCCTTAGATATATACCCAGTGAAATGACTGGCCTCAGGTGATACAGAGATGAAATTTATCCTCCTTTTATAAGTTGTACCTGTTAATCTGCAATCTTCTCTTCTCTACATCCATTCAGAGTGCGTAATTTATAAAGCTTGTCTGAGCCCTCAGGAAAAAGGGGGCGGAGAGCTGAAATTACACTGCAGTGCTGAGCTGATTGGAGGATGGGACACACCCTGCTTTACACATGAAAAGAGCTGAGGCTGTCAATCAGCTAGAGGTCCCTCCCCTGTCACTTTTTTTTTTCTTTTCTTGACGTCAGAAAAACTTGTCACATGCGATTCGAACTGATAGCAGAGGAACAAGGCAACAGACAGAAATAACACATAGTATGCTTGCACATTTTACAAAGTGGCCGAAGTCCAGCTTTAAGCTTTAGTTCAGCTTTAAATATATGTAAAGATATGTTAACTCTATTTCTGTGATGGGTAAATAAAGGTTCATAGGAAACAAAATACGATTTCCTTTCCTGGATAGAGTAGTGAGGTTAAAATTCCAGTAAAGTTTTATTGTTCTCTAATCCCTGTTGTGCAGATTGAGCCCCACTAAAAAAGTGACCATAAAGCCAAAATGTTAGGTTTGCCACTGAAATGAGAGTAGTGGAGATATGTCCCGTCAACTTTCATTTTAGCAATACTCCTCCTCCACCACGATGGCCAGTGACCTTTTGACGGATTCTTCGTAGGATTACTAAACCCAATAACAAACATTCAATGTTTTGCAGTTTACCAATCCTTACATGTAGTGGCTGCATTAGCTCTCTGAGCTTTTTTATTTTTTCTTTTCACCTGCTGATCTAGCCAGTAATGCTCTGAGATGAGAGAGCCACAGAGACCACTACCTGCATTCTCGGTCGGGGGGGAGTGTTGGACTAGAAGATTTAGATACACTAACAATTTGAGGCCAAATTCCAGCTAATACTTTTGTAAGCAGTTACAGAAGACTGTTTTTTATCTCATTTTAAGGTAAAGGTTTTGCATAAATAATCATTGTGAAGCCCCCCGGTCAGTGGCAAATGGTTTGTCCCACCCTTCTAACAGCTGCATCTGCAAGGCAGCTTGTCCTGTTGAAAAATAAGCTTACTGGCAAGATCACCAGGTGAAAATAAGAGAGCCTAAAATAGAAAATGAATGCAGCCATCATGTCTAAGAATTGGCAAGCTGCAATATCGTAAATGTTTTGCTTTTGGATTTAATGCCTCTTTAGGGTCTAGACTTTAACTGGGACATTCTAAAACATTCATGTTCTTTTATTTATTTTTTAACCACACTAGGTGTTTTTAAGGTGGACCATTTGGTAACTTTGCTGCATAAATAAATTCCTGACATGTCGCAATGTAAAGCAGCGTTATAATTTCGTTTTTACATATCTTGTTGGTAAAGAGAAACTACGGTCTTCCGTTTTAAAACCATATGTGCTACAGCAGTTGTCTCCAAACTATGGCCCTCAAGTTGTTCAGGGACTACAATTCCCATCATGCCTAGTCATGTTTGGAGATCCCTGTGCTACAGCATTTAACTGCTTGCTCTGTCTATTGCATTTAAATGGACGACGGCCTGATTTTGCAACGGTTGATGCCCTCTTTTAGGGTGGTCATGTTTGCCCAGTTTCAATGCAGGCCTTTGTAGCTCAATGTGCTTGCTACGTGGGAAAAGCTCCCTCAATCTCTGGACCGGCCCATACGCTTATGTCCAAGGGCCAGAATATCTCTGACCTGGTGGCTGACGGGCACTAGAATTGGGGAAAGTGCTTTCTCCTCCTGTTGACCTGAACAGTACTCGCCACAGTCTGGTCCACCATCCTGGTGGTCGCTGGTTTCAATAGCTTGGGGAGTGAAGCCTATCTGATGCTATTATTCCCATAGAATCTAGGAAATGATCACACTTGGAAGGCTTACTTTGCGTGGTGAGAAGCACAAAAATTTTACCCTTAGATCTTGGTCTCCAAACTTTAACAAAGGGCCAGTTTACTGTCCTTCAGGCTTTTGATGGGTCACAAGGAACAGAAATGGAAGGCGTGCACACACCTAGTGCATTACCAGAGATAATTTAATAAGAAATTTTTGTATAGAAGTGGGTACTCACAAAATGCAACTGACAAAAGGCCATAAACACAGTGCATGGACATGCACAGAACATGGGGTACAGCTAACTCGTTTTGGGGGCTCACCCCCTTCCTCAGAGCTAGGCTAGTCTCGTACACCATGGACAAA
The DNA here is from genome assembly GCA_037952925.1 of Lithobates clamitans. Taxonomy (NCBI): domain Eukaryota; kingdom Metazoa; phylum Chordata; class Amphibia; order Anura; family Ranidae; genus Lithobates; species Lithobates clamitans. Next base: position 278,727 of record JBBGZY010000992.1, on the reverse strand, counting down.
TGCTTTTATAGGGAATGGTGGAATTGAAAATTGTGTGTCAAAAAGAGCCACGCCCTCAAAGGGGCGAGAAAGAAGGGGAAAAAAAATATATAATATATAAAAATAGTTGCACTAATGTAAGAATGACAGAATCCATATCAAAAACCTATATCCAAAACCGAAAACTCCATCATAAATGCATAAATAATTCATTCAAATCCATGATACATTTATTTTTAGTCAGATGAATACAGGTGTAGCAACACATAAGCAAAAAAGGGATGCAGGATTGATAAATGGGTCAATCCATGCCTCACCTCTACATGCCTGAAGTACTGAAGTAGCTGCGGGGGAAGGGGGGGGTTTGGGCACTCGGAGGTGTCCAAAAACCACACACTAGGATCACCCTAACGGAAGCTTCAGAATTGTCAGGATCGGGGGAAAAACCCCAACAGACGCCAGCAGGATCATCATACAACGGTGTCCCTGTGGACATGAATGGGCAAAGATAAATAAAAAAAAAAAAAACTTTAAAAACTTTTTTTGTTTTTCAAAAATTAAAACATTTTCTGACAAAACTGGACCACTAGGAAATAGTAGAATAATAAAAAAAAAATTCTATAAATACATTTTTTTTTTTTTTTAATTGCGATGAATTTTGCACAATGATAATGATTCCCCAATGTGTAACAATTAATGAAAAGTGCTGAGCCATGGACTATGTGAAAGCCAACCCTAAAAAAAAATTCTATAAAAGTTTGTTGCTATAGTAATTGGTAATCAATAGCAGCTAATCGTTAACAATGGTAGATTCAAGTAAAAATTGTAATATTATTATTATTATTATTATTCTTATTATTATTAATATATAAATATGAAAATAAAGAGAAAAATGTACACAAATACTTGGATGAAAAAGAAGTAATAGGAAACCAAAGAAACAGGACATGTTGGTATAATGCGTTCCTGGAAGGATATCCACATGAAGGCAAAAACAGAATAAAAAACAGAAGGGGGGAGAGGACTGGGGGGTCACATAAGAGTCTGAACATCCAACCCCACATTCAGGCCCCTAGGCGATAAGGCTCCTAAGCGATGTATCCAAAAGGTTTCTCTTCTACAAAGTCTCCGAAAGCGCCTGCCAGTATCGGCATCCTCACCTATAACTTCCAAGCCAATTAGCCTAAGACCAGATGGATTATGATCACGTTGATGCAAAAAATGTAATGGTAGTGAATGGTTGTCGACACTTTTGAGTATATTCCTTTTATGCTTCCCAAACTGTGTGCGTAAAGCCCGGATGGTGCGGCCCGAGTAAAGGTGGCCACAGGGGCAAATCAGACAATATACTACAAATTGTGAACCACAATTGATGAATTGCCGAATGGCATGGGTTTGGCCATCACTACCTGTAACCTGCTTCTTCCTATGCCACATGTATTGGCATGCTCCACAGTTGGGGACACCACACTTAAAGCTACCCTTTTGGTCAAATAAACTGCTCCAACATTGGTTGGCCACAGTTTTGGGTTTACGGACTCTGCTTGGAGCAAAATGTCCCCTTAAGTTGCTGAGTCTACGGAAAATTACATTCGGGCGTTCTGGAATAGCGTTGGTCAAACAAGGATCTCGGTGGGGAGTACCCCAATATTTTTCTATAATCCGCTTAATAGGGAAGGCCTTGTTTGTGTACTGTTAAGTCACATCAGAATGGCTGCAAGGACCAGTATTTTCCTTGACTCAGACATTCCCATCATATTTTGTACGCCCAACTTCATGCTGAGAATTCACCTTCCCAGCAAACTTGGGGTATTTTAGCCTATATTTGGTGTGCATCCTCAACAGTGGCTGGATCATAGCCCTTTTCCAAAATTTTTTTAATTAGTACACTGCTCTGTCTATCATCTTTTAGACGAGAGCAGGTCCTTTTGGAGCCAGCAAAACTGACCAAGGGGTACATTTTTGATCCACCTGGGGTGGTTCTTCCATCTATCTTTGCCCATTCATGTCCATGGGGACACCGTTGTACTGCTCCCACCCCGGAAGTGATGTCACTTGTCATCAGGTGTCTTCCTGAGTTTCCAGGAAGTGGATTCCCCCTGGCACTGAGCTGGTTCCCTAGGGTCTGTTAAGGTGCCTGTGTGACATCGGGTGTTCACTGATCAGCGCACTACAGCGGGGATGAGCCTGCTGGCGTCTGTTTGGGGTTTTTCCCCCCGTTTCTGGCAATTCCTGAAGCTTCCGGTAGGGTGATCCTAGTGTGTGGTTTTTGGACACCTATATTTAATATAATATCATTTTGTTTTCTTTCCCGCCCCTTTGAGGGCGTGGCTCTTTTTTACACACAATTTTCAATTCCACCATTCCCTATAAAAGTGTTTGCTCATCGTGTACGAGACTAGCCTTGCTCTGAAGAAGGGGGTGCGCCTCTGAAACACGTTAGCTGTACCCCGTATTCTGTGCATGTTCATGCACTGTGTTTATGGCCTTCTGTCAGTTGCATTTTGTGAGTACCCACTTTTATACAAAAAATTCTTATTAAATTATCTATGGTAGTGCACTAGGTGTGTGCGCCTTCTATTTCTGTTTTTTTTCTTGTAGTTCCTTTCGGATTACCCCATCTGAGGAAGGCCGCATCCATCCAGTTTTGGGATACAATATATACCTTTCACACCACCATTTTATCTGACATCTGTTACTCCACACCTTGGAAGACCTATTAGCGCTGGAAGTGACTGTTTTTTGTGTCTCTTTTGAAGGGTCAGACTGTGGCCTGTGGGAGTAGAAAATGCCTGGGTGTCCGTGAGTAAACCATGTCCAATTCTTTGTACCTGTAGGAAGAATGATGCCCCATCGATGGTCAGTGGGGAGGATTGGTGCCCAAAGGGCCAGATAAGGGCAAGCAAAGGGGCCACATCCAGCCCCCAGGTCGCAGCTTGGAGACCACTGCCTTGGATGATTATTTATTTGTAGGCTGTGTTTTGTCTCCTTTATCTGGGCTGGAGCAACATTTGACCTTGGGCACCATGAAAGTGCGTCTTGGCATGGCCATTCTCTGAAATCCTTCTCTCATATTTTGGCCTTTATTTGAAAGGGGGATGGAGGGTCTATCTTTTTGTCTACAACTAAAAAAAAGTAAAGAAGATGGGGAATTCTAATTTATTCTGTCAATTAAGGGAGATCAAATGAGAACACAACAATAAAAGGGCGATTTACCACTTAGTTATTTCAAAAAGACTATTGCACAAAGGTATGTGATTAGATTAGATTGGCTTGCTTAGATTTCAGATTGGGCGATATTATGGTGCTTTAAACTATAGGAAAGCTATGTATTTATAAGCTGTGAAATATTCTTACTGTACATGTATAATATATGCAGCCTGGAAATCTTCCTCCCATACTTTGCTGGTTCATGTTTACTTGCCTGCTGCCTTTTAATGTCCTGCTCATTGGTAATTTACGGCTCTACAGCATTATTTATTACTCTTTCTGCTGCAGATGGACACTTGAAATACAGCTTTGGCTGTCACTGGAAATGTGTACGTTTTTAAACGTAGTACTTTGCAAATTCGTGTTCTTGCACAGACTTTGCTGTTTTCAATATTTTAAGAAATGTGTGGGATTGGGGTTCTATAGCTGTCCATTGGGTACCTTTTAGATTTCTTCTTTAAAAAAATCTAAACCTATTGTGAATATTTACATGCTGGAAGGAGTGCTGAGCACAGGTTCGCTTTAGGAGAAATCTCTCCTATTTTGTTAGAGGTATAGTGGGATACTATTAATAGAAAAGGACCTTTTTACAAATGGACGCCATTGCTATTTCGCCATTATTTCTTGGTAAAGTTTTGGTTATGTCCACTCCACCTATTTTCTCAAGCTTCGCTGGGTATTTTCTTCACTCGTTTCTGACAGAAGTGAAAGTATACCAATAAAAGCGAACTGAAACCCTAAAAAAAGTTATATATGGTAGCTTATCAGTCATTAACCGTGATGGCTGCATTACCTTTTCTTTTTCTCAATTTTCTTTTCTTTTTATCTGATAATTTTGCCAGTAACACATTACCAATCCTAGGATGACCATGTTCACTCCTCTTTCTGTATCCGGACAACCAAGACAGGATAGGACCACAAAAATTCAACACGCTCTTTTTTCTGTAACACTGAGGGGTATCGTTCTGTAGTCCATGTAGCCAACTAAGAACTATGTAACAGTTCATAGTCAGCATATCCAGAGAGAGCCAAGTAAGTCACAAGATTTCTGGCAAGATCAAAAGATAACAAATATATAATATTTTTAAATCCTATATAATTTTTGTTTTATTTAGTATCAAACAAACATAACGACTAACATTCAATAGTATATTTAACAAAACAAATGGGACCAAATAAGGTAATTGTTGGGTTTAGATACTCATGCTCAAATTTACAAACCTCAACACAGTAAATGAATTACAGGAGGGATTCCCTGCCCTGCTCTGTTTGGACAGACGTTGTAGAATGTGTTTATTTATTTTTAATTAGCGAGAGTTGGAAATCCAAACGGTTTCTGCCATTCCTGCTTTTTAGAAAACCCATAAATTGTGTGTAAAACAGATGGATACAAAAAAAAAGAGAAAAAAAGTATTTTTAATTTTGCAATTTTAAGTTTAGAAAATTATAATGTAAAATAAAATTGAATCAGATATAGTGATCTATAGAGCTGATATAGAGGGGTGTGTGTGTGTGTTCTTCTTTTTTTTTTTTTTTTTTTTTTTTTTGATAGACTAGCATACGGGTTAAAACCCCTGCCAAAATGTTTTTGCTTTTTGTGTCAAAATGAACTGGGAGGAAATCTGTGCAAAGATAAAATTTTGCTTTTCCGATAGTTGTCACTAGAACCCATCCCCGGTAGTCAATTTAAAACTCCTCTTTTTTGTTCTGGTGATAATGGTAAAATTTTGGATTTCTTATCACTTTCTTTTTCAGAGACCATGGTCGACAGGAAAAATAAGGTGAATCCACCAAGGACACAGACTGACTAAAACCTGAAACATTCTAACCATTTCTACTCTTGTCCAATGGAAAACATTTTTGGCTAAACATGCACTTTTAAGTTGAGTTTAGAGCTGAGGCAATGTTTTCCGACTAGCAAAATGTAGCATGTTAAAGGTGTTTGGTTTGTTTTTTTTGTTTTGTTTTTTTTAAGTTTTTTCCAGAGTTTGATGTACCCAATATGTCTGTTTTTCAGTCATATGAGGATCCTGTTGAAGAGCACAAGGCCGGCTTTGGTGGAAGAGTGGTCAGCTGCCTTTACCAGGCGCAGGAAACACTTCGGTAATTCAAGGGAAATCCTCTCTTCTTCCTTTTATCATCTTTCTATAAATGTGCAAACTTGTTGTCTCATCTTGTGATCTCCCATGACTATTTTATATGACTTTTTTTATTCTGTTCACATAACAGGTTTCCCACATTCCACTGTGCCTCTCGTCCCCCCCTCTCTTCTGTTCCATGAAGCTTTGCAGTAATCTATCAGAATTGAATTAATCCTTCTCTCTCGGGCAGCCATCTGTCCTCTCCTCTCTGCTCAGACCCGACTAGTTCCACCAGGGATGATTGATGGGCTCTGCAATTGATTAGTTACTCTTCTAGATAAATGGACTGTTTTGAGATTAAGTATCACAGGTCAGTCTGTGTGGCCAGGCAGATAGGCCTTTGCTTTTATAGAGATGTGCACAGACTAGCAGAATTCATACTGGCCACTCATTGGATCATACAAGTGACTTATGGTAACTATGTCTGAGAACTGATAGAGTATGTAGAGCTTTATTAATGGAGACCATATTAAATATGAGTAGAAATCGCAACTAAGTTATATAAAATTACTTTATTTGACAAATGGAATTTATTGGTGTAAACACATGTGGCAGGTACCATAACGCGTTTTTATCTCCACAAACTGTATTAGAGTCAGTGATTTTTGTATACTGCTCTGTGCAACATGTGTTTCATGCTTGTGACACCCTATCTGGTTCGTACAAGCGGTAGTGCTAGGATGGGTGGAATAGTGGTTAAGGGGGCTTATAATGAATTGCGCTTCATTTATCCGTAATTCTTTACAAGGCATGCCATACTCAATGAAACAAAGTTTCAAAGTTGAATCCGAAATCCTAAAATTTGTTTTTCCAAGGGACACACATAACTAAAGTAATGTTACAACATTTCTAGGCATCCATTTATCATTTATAAAATAGTTTTAAAAAAAAATTGCATTTGTCCATTTGCTTTTTGTACCTTGTGCGATTTTTAGGTCGCCTAACTGTAACTGGTGACAGAGAATATCCCCATATTTAGCTATAAAGACTGGCATCTTATTCATTTGAAATCCTAAAACTAGCTTAGGAAAGAGGACACATGGCCTGGAAAGAACTCCTTGTCTGGCCTAGTAGATCTTTTGTTGTCATTAATGGAAGAAGGACTTGTCTGTGCTTAGCTTGAACTGAGCGTGAAGTCATCTGCAGCTCTGTCCATTTACTATCAGTATTAGATCTATATCCAGTTATCGGTTAGGAGTCTGAAGGCCTGCTGAAATGCATATTCTGTCTACTTGGCTCATGGTGAATAAGAGTGTGCCCCATCATCCTCGAAGGCTGTTTTTCCCCCACCTCCTGCAATGTGCTCAGCACTGTGTTCATGCAGCCATGGAACTGATCAGCTGGTGTGAATAATTGCATGATTGCCCAGTGTGTGTATGCTGGGCACCCAAGGGATGGCAACCCCCCTTTGCCCACATTACCCCATTCTTATGAAAATGATCACACTCGCACCACTGCTTTAATCACACTAAGCAATTAAAAGCTCACTGCGCTACCAGGGGCTGTGGACGCTGCTCTTAATGAGCTTTTGCTTCTATTAGTCCCTAAGAGGCGATGAGCATTGGCTGATTAAAGACTAGAAATAATTACAGGTGATGTGATTCTGGTCCTCGGAGTACCAGGAGGAAGTTATATGAGGACCTTTTACACGCATCCTTTCCTTTTCTCTGTGTCTGCTGTATCAGTTAGAACTTACCTTATTTTAGATTTATTTATTTTTTCTGAACTGCAACATCATTTTTTTATGTAGATTAAACGCAAGGCAACAAATCGGCGTGTTAGATGCTACTCCTTTTGGAAAACATTGCAAATGTGTTAAGTCGGAAATTCCAAATGATTTAACTTTAAAGTCAGCTTAAGGCTCTTTTTCCACTACTGCCAGTTGTTGTGCGACTTGACACGTGAAGTCAAAATCCATGTATTTCAATGGTCGCAATAGTGGAAACCAAGCCTAAAATGGGATAAAAGTACACCTAACCATTAGTGCCATTATTTAGCAAGCACCTCCAGGTGTGTGCCTGCAGGCCAGGACCTATTTCTTATTCAGGGGCCTTGGTTCCCCAAATTCCCTGGCACGCTGGTGATACTTGGCTGATTCCATGGTCAAGAGCCTTGTCTCACCTACTACCGCCTAAGCAACGTTGTCTACCCATCATAGTCTTGAGCCAGCCAAGAGGTTTTGTTGGTGGGAAATGGTGGGTCTAGGCTCTTGACCTGAAAGTCTGGCTGATACCCCGAGATTTCAGCCGTCAAAACATTTTGGCAAAAAATGGTGTTATCTGCAGAATGGCGATAAGATAAAAGGTGGCGATAATGGCACCGAAAACGGGCCACGATTTCACCATGATTACTGTGCTCATGGTGTGTTTTTTGTAGGTCATGTGACTCAAAAACCGCATCAAAAACGTAACACTTGTGTGTGTTAATGTTGTGTTCTTGCTGCGTTTTCAATGCAACTAGGAGGTGCGATTTTTTTTTTTTTTTTTCCCCCCCGGACCAAAAATGCACCAGGCTGGATTTTAACACCACAATGGAAGCGCAACGGACCACTGTGAAGACATACATAGAATTTAAAAGGGATACGTTTTTCTTGCACTAATGGTGCCAATAATGGCTGACAAATTCGTATTTATTTTAAATTGTTGATATTAATTTTAAAAAGTCGAATATAATGCAATTCTATATAAAAATTATACATTTTTTTAAAATTTAGTTTTCGGTCAAGTGCATCCTGCATTTTCGGTTTCAGCACCAAAATTTCCATTTGGTGCACCTCTAGTTGATACTGGCATACCTGTGCCCCCAGGGGCTCAGACTTCCCTGGGTGATGAACAGAAGGATGATGTGCAGGAACATGGTGGTGTCTGCTGTGTGGTGCCATGCAGCAGAAATATTTATTCTTATTCTGTTTCATTTTAAACTGTTAAATCAAGTAGACCGAGATTGAGCAGGCTTCCAATAGGAATGTCAGGTCTGCAGCCTCCTGTCGAATATTTTTGTACTTTGCGAACCCCCCATTTATTCTCGTGTGTATGGGCCAGATGTTGTGAAAGCCAAAACAAAATGTTTGTTAACTAATTGGATTGTTCCTATTCATTTTCTTAAAAAAATGTCTAAATTGTATGTTTATTATTGGCAACATGGATATTTTTTAGTTTTCATGAATCAAACTAGGAGTTCCTACTGATGTATCTATGCCAAAATGTGTGCCATTAGTGAGTCTTATGTTCAAGTCTTTGTTCCCCCAGGGATGAGGATAAAGACATCTTTGACTACTGCCGGGAGAATGACGTCGCACATATATCGCAGGCCCTGGCTACAGGGGCAATTGATGTGAATGTGGCAGATGATGAGGTATGCATTAGTGACAGTCTTTTCATTTTATCGCATTCAGACCTGGACTTTTTAGTAATTTTTGGTAAAACGCATGTTCCACAGTGTCATACATTTTAGAATGGTACCCAAAACCATACACAGGAATGAGCAACACACCATGGCTGCAGTGCACCACCATATAAAATAAAAAGGGGGGAGGTAAAGGTTGTGTTTTTTTTTGTTTTTGTTTTTTCTTTAAAGCGGGGGTTCACCCACACAGCCAAAAAAAAAAATATTAAAAGCCAGCAGCTACAAATACTGCAGCTGCTGACTTTTAATACATGGCCACTTACCTGTCCCAGGGTCCAGCGATGTCGGCAGGGGACGCCAAGAACCCGCTCGGTTCACGGCAGCTGCCGCCGCCATCCTGGGTGATTGAATCAGGAAGTGAAGCGTTGCGGCTTCACTTCCCGGTTCCCTACTGAGCATGCGCAAGTCGCGCTGCGCATCCCAAGTGGTCCCCGCTCTCTCCTGGGAGCTGTGTGTTCCCAGCAGACAGCGCGGTGGGGACAGGAAGAGGCATAACAGGTATCTGCACCCCCCTCCCCCCTGAAAGCTGCCAAGTGTGACACCGGAGGGGGGGAGGGTTCCGAAAAGCAGAAGTTCCATTTTTGTGTGGAACTCCGCTTTAAGTTCCTCTATTGCAAGAAAATAGCGGGGGCTGCTGCCATTGAAGACCTTTTTCCTGAAAATGCCAAATACCTGGCTGTGTTTGACTTCATAGACCTAGAACATGCATGCTCTAAATGACTGTCAGACCTCCTTGGCTATATACAGGTTTCAGGTCAGACATTCTAAGCATAATTACAAAGGCCAGAGCATTAGCATCCCCCAAAAAGAGGTCAGCAATGGTGGCCCCAATAATCACAACAGATTTCCTTTAGGCTCGGTTCACATATGAGCCACATGCAGCTCAGCAGGGGTCCAGTGCATGCTGGTTCAGTTTCAGGTCCGATTTCGTCCCAAATTTTGGGCTTAATTCGTACCTGAAATGAACCAAAAGACACACAGCGTTTTTCTGCCAAACGCACCGGACCTGCTGCGGAGAGATGTGAACCGGCTCCATAGAGAGTCGGTCAAAATCTCCTGCTATTGCGAATTGGATGCAGGAATTCCGCATCAAATTCTCAAAGGTGTGAACCCAGCCTTAAGGTGCACTACCAATCCATTCAAAATGAATAGGCTGCCTTAACCCAGCATTCAGTTCAAAGTGGGTTTAAGGTGCTGCAACCTGATGAACAACTCCCAGGCTAAGACTTAAACTTCACTGTGCTAGACCAGCAGTCTCCATCTGTTTGTGTATAGACCTCTAAATCACGACATGTCGGCAATAAGGGGAGTATGCAAAAAGCTGCTTCTTTATTAATTCCAAAGAGTAAAATGTTCCATAGCGCAACCAATGCTAACGCATTTCTGTCAAAAAATTGCCTTACTCATAGCTCATGCCTTAATCCAGCATGTCTTCACGCACAGTAATGTGTTTTGTTAACATAACCCATATTGTGTGCGGATCCTAATGTTTGCAGTGAATACATTCTTGTGTGCCTCAAATGCATCTAAAAGTTAAAGCTGAATTCCATGAATTCAGCTCCTTTGTAAAAAGTGATGGTAAACTATGAGTTAAGTCCAAGGAGCTGCATGACTTCTTCTAGCTTAGGCTTATTGCCATTTACATCTGACAGTTTTATTGTACTTTCTGGAAGACTTGTGCAGTATTTCTGGGAGCCCGGCGCTGATGCTTCAGGTCTAAGCATCTTTAACATTAGTCAGTGCAGCTGCTATGCCCCCCACCACTACTTCCTCCCTCCTCCTGCTCAATCACTGAAGCCTTGGTATTACGTGAACTCATTCACAGAATACAAAGGCTTCTCTGAATAGGCAGCAGAGGGGAGGGGCAGGCATAGCTGCTTTGTGTGCCTCTGTCATCTCTCACAGTCCAGTGTGTAAGTGTATTCTCCTGCAGAGCCATAAACCTGTCAGATTATTAAGGGAGATTGGTTCAGGAGATGTCATGTACTTCCTTGGACTTAACTCAGTGTGCCTGCACTTTTTAGAAGACGCACAGGACTCCTGTGCAATTCGCACCGGAGCTTCTCCGGAGATGTGTGAACCGGCTCCATAGAGAGCCAGTCACAATCTCCTGACATGCGAATTGGATGCGGAGAAACCGCATCCAATTTGCATTAGTGTGGACCCAGCCTAAAGGTTTGAGTGTTAACTAGCTTGAAAGAACATCAAAAATGAAATGATACTTTTCTCACAGCATGCCCTGTATCCCAACGTCACTGGAGTCTGGTAATGGGTAGTGGCTGATGTTGAATATTTTATCTGCTGCTGCCGCTGACAGTTCTGCATCTAAAAGGATAGCTTTATAGTGCCCACATAACTTTTAATACGATCATTGGGTATTTTGTGTGTTTTGTTTTGTTTTGTTTTGTTTGTTTTTTTGTTTTTTTTTTATCCCCAGTGTGATCAGTGATTGCAGCATGTGATACCTTTTTCAAACAAGCCCAAATGGAACCTTATGGGTGCTTTCACGATGCTCCATTGAAAAAAAGGCATTGAAAACGCATAAATGCAACTGCTGTCTGTTTGTTTTTTTGTTTTTTTTAATGTGTTTTTGGGTACATTTTCCATTCATTTCAGTGAGAAGCTGCGTTTTTGGTGCAATTTTGAAAAGCAAAGATGCAGCATGCAGGACTTTTCAAAACACCCTGCACCATATAGTGGTGTGAAAAGTCCCATGGGATTGAAAGGGAAATATTGCATTTTTCGTTTTTAGAAAGCATAATTGCTTCAGCTGGTATACTGATCAACTGAGGCAGAAAATAAATATCCTATTAAAATATTTTGGTATGGTGTACTTCTACTGTCAGGTATGTGTGTGTGTGTGTGTGTGTTTGTATTTCACAGTGAACCGTTGGAAATTACTATTAACACCATCACACCTAAGGGTAAAACAAATCTAAATGCCTAAGCTCAATTTTGAAATATGTTAGTTGTGTATCCTCACAACTACCTGTGCATGTGCATCCAGGTGGATTATACCACATCTTTTATTTTTTTCATGGCAAATTAGGCTTTCATTTTGTAGTAAATAGTGTGTATGTATATGTGTGTGTGTATGTATGTATGTGTGTGTATATATATATATATATATATATATATATACATATATATATATATATATATATATATATATATATATATATATATATATATATATATTTCCACTTATAGGACATAATTGACCCACTTCCTAAATAGTAGCTGAAACCGTTTATTGTTTAGGTTATATTATGATGTGTCCATTTAATTTTTTCTGCTTTCAGCAGTTCCTGCATATGTTCTCTTTTCAGTCTGGGCCGCAATTATCAATTCATGGCCTGAGACACAGGGAATTAATGAGGATTGGGAGGGGATACTGTGTGCTTACCATTTTATATGAATCTCCCTGAGGTATTGGTGATATGATCTAGACTTTCACATTAAGCAGCCCACTGGTTGCATATTTTATCCATTTGTGATGTGAAGTCATTTTACCTAAAGACTATCGGATCATTCATGCTTGTGATATCATTTTGCTATTAATCTAGTAAGTAGAAGTTGCAGTGAAATATTTTCAAAGTAGCTATATTTAAATTTCAGTGTAGTTACATGGTTTATAAATGTACTGTTTAGTTGTAATTTTGACCTCTATTCATTGTATTGGAGAACTACAAAATGGTTTGGCAACCGTAGCTGCCTTTGAGACAAAGTCTAACGACAAAGAATTGTGGGATTATTTGGGCAGTGGGCTTTCAATCTTTTTTGCTTCGTCACTGGAATACGCAGGGCTTTAGACGACAATTTCACAGCGCTAACTGGCCCAGCATATGCATTAAGTTGCATGCTACTCCATACTCAGAAGTGCACAATATTTCCTTCAACTCCTAGCATTGAATAGAGCGGTGGGGAGCAAAGGAAGTATATGCTGGTGGTATATGAGGCTTTAAAGCAAGCCAACCTATTTCTTTGCCCTTTAAAGTGATTGTAAAGTGTGTGTGTGTGTTTTTTTGTTTTTTTTTTTCTTATCTGGGGTTCCCTGTCGGCACCTTCTGTTCCCCAAATACCAGCTCGATCTTGGGCCGGGCTGTGTACATCTGAGATTGGAGCTGGGGTGGGGGGGAAGCTTTTTTACAGGTTTTTTTACCTTCATGCAGAGAATGCATTAAGGTAAAAAGCTTTTTGCCCTTATGACCACTTTGTATGTTAAGACCTTTTTCTGTGTTTCCCAAGGCGTGAAACTTCACTGCTGGAGACGGCCTTCTCTTTTTAATTTATGTATTGCATTGGTAGACAAAATATGAATCTCATGCCATACTAGCTTTAACCAGACGCAAAGTCACAAGACTGCTTTAACTGCTGATGATTAAGGCCCCTTTCACACGGGTGCCTCCACTTGCTCAGCAGGGGATCGCTTTGCTGAGCAGGCAGATGACAGGTCCGTCTACGCTCCCCTGTACAGAGCGGAGACTGACACAGTCCCACTCTCATCTATGGGATAATCGGGTGAAAACGGACCACCTGTCCATTATTCACCTGATCATATTTGATCCGCCAGACGAATGGAAAATAGAACCACCATCTGTCTGGATTTGGCGGACAGGATCAGAAGGGATAGTGGTGGGTGTCATCTGACATCCGCTCCATAGGGGTGAATGGAGGGTCCAATCAGGTCCTCCTGAAAAACTGACAGGCGGACCTGATCAGAAAGCCTGTGTGAAAGGGCCCTAAAGGTACTTATCAGTTTAGGTTTACTAAAACTATTGCATTTCCATGTACTGTGGAGACCATATATAGTGAATATGGGGTCCTTGGTTTAGTAACACTTTAAAGCGTTTGTTAACTCGCAAAAAAAAAAAAAAAGGATCCTGTTCCTTTAAAGCATGAATGACTGCACACTGCTGTGTATTTTGGCCCCTTTATCACCTGGTTGATCATATATATCAGGGCTTACTGAGCCCTGACACCGTGGTCAGTGTACGTGCCTGCGTCATCCACTACTATCTGCAGCTCTTCTGTCTCCCTCTGTCCTCCCCCCCGCCTGTCAGCCCTCACTAGCGCTGATCTGCTCCTCTCCCCGCTGCATCAAAACTAACTGATCATTATATCATCCCCTCTGTCACATAAAAAGCTGTATCCTAGTGCATGTGCTTTATTTAAAAAAAAAAAAATTTTTACCTGTTTTAACAATGTCTTCCAGCGATTACGCGACTCCAGGTTCTCTGCTCCTCTCCTCCCTGGCTGACGTCAGCAGAGGAGTCTTGGGCCCTGCCCACTGGAGATATCAGACTGGGTGAGCTGAGAGCCTGGAGTTGTGATCGCTGGAAGACACTGTTAAAGAAACCGGCTTTTTTTAAAGCACAGGCACTAGGACACAGCTTTTTATGTGACAGAGGGGATGATATAATCAGTTGGTGGCTTAACAACCACTTTAAGCTTTGACAATAAAACCTGGAAGCTGGTTGGCAAAGCTGCACCAGACTATGTGTGCACCAGTTTTAGTAAATCTCCCTATGAGACTGCTTATTTCTGTGACATCTAGTAGACTTCAAAAGGCGCATGGTGATGCTGATTAGATTGTTTGCCTAATCTTTTAACCACTTCAATACTGGGTGCTTTTACCCCCTTCCTGCCCAGGCCAATTTTCAGATTTCAGCGATGTCACACTTTGAATGACAATTGCACGGTGATGCAACGCTGTACCCAAATGACATTTTTATAATTGTTTTTCATTTCAAATGTTTTTATTGTTTTTTAAAGAATAAATAAGACATACCCATGCAAGAGAAAAAATATACAGCAGTACAATGTCATATGAAGAAGATCTATAGATATGTCACGTTATCTGGCGCTAGTTTTTCTATGTCCTGGGGTTCATGTAGAATAACAACTCGTGAGCTGGAAACTTAGTGGGTCTTGGGTTATAGATCCATCTCCTCTCCCCGCACCCCGAAAGGGATCTAATTGTGCAGGGGAGGAATGAACGGACTCCCACCCACCGGCCCGCTTTTCAACAAAATTCCCCCAGGCTTTGGTGGGATCTGTAAACTCCATATACTTCCAAATTTGACCTTATATTGCTGTACCGCAAATGTCCATTGCATGGTATGAACGGGGTTATGCCCCTCGGTTGACTAGATCAAGATGTGTCCACTTGCAGGACACTATTACATAGGGGCAAAGCCCAAACATGAAAAGTGGGTGTGGGGAAGGTGAGGAGGGTAGGGTAGAAAAAAAGACAGAAATAAAGAGAAAGGGGATGCACCGTCGGTCATTCAGACCTTTAAAAACAATCATTACGGTTGAAACGTGCTCGGGAAGTTGCCCACTCCCATAATGTTGGCCCAGGGTTCCCAAGTCTCCCTGAACTGGGCTGAGGTGTCCAATATGGAGCTCACCATCTTCTCTTAGGACATAATCCAGGATATTTTGCGTTTGCCCGCCATGATTGAGATCTTGGGAAGCTTCTAGGCTTTAGCTATGGTGAGTTTGGCACCCAGAAAGAATATTAGTTTTTGAGAGAATTTCGGAAACTTGGGAATTAACCTGTTAAGAAAAGCTGTTGAGGGAGACTTGGGACCACAAGTCCTGTGACTTTGGATGTTATTTGGAAGATCTTGTTCCAGATCTTGTTCCAGAAGCTTCTGATTTTGGGGCATTCCCACCATATGTACATCATGGTTCCCCTCATTTGGCACCCTCGGAAGCATAAGGGGGAAAGTGAAGGAAACATGGTGGAGAGCCTAATGCCCCGTACACACGGTCGGATTTTCCGACGGAAAATGTTTGATGGGAGCTGCTTGGTAGTACAAAAACAGATTAGGGAGGCCCAATCCCCCCTTATTCCTCAGTCTAAATAGGGTTTGCCCTGCTAGGCGATGGCCAGATTTACCCCAGATAAATTTAACTACTTTACTTTGGAACGATGAAAGATGGTCCTTTCTTATGGATATTGGGAGTGAGCGAAAGAGGTATAGGAGTCTAGGGAGTAGGGTCATTTGATAGAATTAATCCTGCCCAACCAAGAGAGTTGATGTGGAGACCACTGTTTGAGATCTGTTTCTAGTTTTTTGTAAATGGGGGGGGGGGGGGATAATTGGCTTGGTAGAATTGTTCAAATTTGGGGGTAAGATAACGGATGGAGGATTCACTCCACGAAGCGAAATGAATCCTTCAACTGGGCCATCAGAGACGGCTGGAGAGAGATGTTAAGTGCTTGTGACTTGGTATAGTTAACTTGTAGACCCGAGATCCCATAGAAATCTTCCAGGAGTTTACATATGACTAGTAGGGATGTGGTGGGGGAGGTAACAAAGAGGATGAGATCGTCTGCGAACAGGCCACATTTATGGACGTTGGGCCCACATCTGACACCTGCTATGTTTGGGTTGGTGCGAATAGCAATTGCTAGCGATTCAATTGCTATAGCAAAGATCAGCGGTGATAGAGGGCATCCCTGGGGCGTTCCTCTTGCTATTTTGATGGTATCAGAATATAGCCCTTGTAATTTGATCTTGGCCTCGGGAGTAGTGTATAGAGATTTGAGATGTCCTGTAAATCAAGGGCCGAAGCCCCAAAGTTCCAAATAAGTATGATGAAGAGACAGAGTCGAACGCTTTTTGCAGATCTAACGACAGCAGCATCCCGGCTTGATCATGACCGCCATCCCACCCATTGTGAGATAGAAACCACATCCACTGCTCTTCTAATTTGGTCAGGGCCTTGTCTTCCGGGAATGAACCCTACTTGATCTTTGTGTATGTATGTTTCAATAAAAGACGCTAGGCGATCGGCCATGACTTTGGTCATTATTTTTAGATCGTTATTGATCAGGGATATGGGTCTATAGTTATTTAGTTCACCTGGGTCCTTGTCTGGTTTTGGGATGAAGGTTATGAACGTGGCATTCAGCTACGCATCCAGGGGTTCTCCTTTTGGATTTGGAATTGATAAATTTTGCTAAGTATGGTGCTATTGTGTGTGTGCAAAGGCTTTATAGTAGAGAATAGAGAACCCGTCTGGACCCGGGGCAT
Organism: Lithobates clamitans; assembly: GCA_037952925.1. Classification (NCBI taxonomy): domain Eukaryota; kingdom Metazoa; phylum Chordata; class Amphibia; order Anura; family Ranidae; genus Lithobates; species Lithobates clamitans. The sequence continues at coordinate 261,944 of JBBGZY010000992.1, read as the reverse complement.
AGTTTTTCTTTAGGTTTTTAATCACCTCTTAACACTTCCTCCATTGTGACTGAAGCTTCAAGCCTGTCTCTCTATGTTCCTCCAATTAAAGTGGGTATAGGTAGATTTTCTAGGATTTTGGGTCGATCAGGGGTTCTTTTCACCCTCTGTCCGCTATACAAGTCAACATAGAATTTGTGAAAACCTTCCATGATGCTAAGGGGGTTTGTCGTGGGTGGTTGGCCAGCTATGTTTATTTTGGGGAAGGTGTATGTGCGGGTGCGTGGTGTAAGTTTTGAGGCCAAGAGAGACCCAGGCTTGTCCTTTTTGATGGTAGTATTTTGCCCCTTGCCATCTGATACTTTTTGCCTGCATTTGCTATTAGTGCTAGGTTTAGTTCAAGGCGGGCTGAATCAAGGCGGGATGGGGGGAAGCGATGTGGGTCTCTAGTGTTCCAGACGAAGCGCCTGGAAGTTCTTTTCCAGGTTCTCAATGTCAACCTTTTTCGCTCTTTTAATTTGGGATGCGATTTGGATAATTTTGCCTCTAATAGCGGCTTTATGCGCCGCCCATACGGTCTCTGCCGAGATGTCAGTGGTGTCGTTCAGTAAAAAATATTCAGAGATGGCCTTTTCAATTCCTATTTTTCTGATGGGGTCCGAGGGGGATTGTTTCATTTAATCGCCAGTAGGGAGATTTAGCGTGAAGGGTTTGGTTGTTTATCGCAATACTCCTCATGGAATGGTCTGACCAGACCGTGTCTATGATTTGTGCTTTACTGACCGAGGGAATAAGGGCATTCGAGACCAGAAGGTGATCAGTTCTGGCATAGGACTGATGTGCATTTGAGAAATGCGTGTAATCCTTTTTGGTGGGGTTCAGTTCTCTCCAGATGTCTGGGAGGCCCTGCTGATATATAATTTTAGCAATCTTTTAACTACTCCTGGTTGGGTGGATGGCTTGTGCATGGGGGGGGGGGGTTGGATTTATCTAGTTCCTGATCGAAGGCTACGTTTCAGTCCCCGCCTAGGATTATGGAGCCATCTAATAGGGGACCCAAGGTTTTAAGTAGTTTACTGAAGAATTTCGGTTGGCGGCGTAATAGGACACCAAGGAGTATAGACGGCCATCAATTGTGCCTTTTGATTAGGATATATCTCCCCTCGGGGTCCCTCTTTTCCAACTTCAGAGAGAACCTGCAGTTCCTTGAAATGAGAACAGCCACCCCTCTAGTTTTATCTTCTGCACTAGCTAAGAAAAACAGGGAGAATTGGGCATGAATGAAGGTGTGCTTGTGATCGGGAAGTGTGTTTCCTGCAGGAATAGGACATCTATTTTGCGTGATTTCATATAGTCTAGTACCTTGCTATGTTTGGAGGGGGAGTTTAAACCCTGAGCGGTGTGGGTTGCTACTCTTAACGGAGTGGCTGGTGGGTCAAAACTAGCCATGGAGCTGGAGGGTCGGGATCATTCCCAATCTACCGTCACTTACCTGGCTGAAGCATCGATGCTGGTCTTGGGGTCTCGCATGATGTGGGAACGGTGGCCACCTGTGGTGAGGTTGTCTGCCATAGGTCTGACAGCTGACTGCAAGAGAGAGTGGTGAGCATAGAATAGAGAAGGAGGGGGACCCAAGCCCGCTAGGGGCCTGAGTGAGCAGCAAGTAAATTGAGACCTGCTGCTCAATAACCTAGTGAACACGTCCGTTCCCTTCAAGCAGGGTGGACACCTAACCCAGTGAGAAGATATCACCAAATCCGTGGGGTAGGGGGAGGCGCGGCATCACTGCCCCAACCTCTGCGCACCTCAGAAATAACTGTGAAAAAAAAAGGAACAGCATTATAATTTGGGGGGTCAGGAGGCTCCGGGGGCGCATCCCCGAGTGCCCCCCCTCCCGAAATATAAACAGGAGGGGGGCTCGTGCCTCCCAGGAACCCGCCTCAAGGGAACAGGGATCACTAGGTATATAAAAACAGCAGACTAACAGCAATAACGTCCATGTAATCAAACTGGAACTTGGAAAGGAAAAGATAAGAGAAAAAAAAAAAAAAACCTTTGTGAACTTAGATTGCTTCTTGAACTGCAATAATAGGGTAAAAAGAGGGAGGATATAAAGCAAAGCGAAGGGTAAGGCCGAAAAAGGAAAAAAAAAGGGGGGGGGGGGATGAAAAGTTCGGGCAAAAGTAAGGGGCTAACCGCCCCAGTGTCTCCTGGAACTCGGGAGGGAGTATAAAAAGGAAATCCTTTTAAACTGTTGCCAAGAAGCTTGCCTCGAAGTGTCATGGTGGTTTGGTTTCCTTGGATCTTTTGAATTTGGGTTTGTCCCAAACATTTGTCAGGTGGCTCGCTGGAGAGGGGCTCTTGGCGGACCCTGCAGGGGAGTTAGCGAGGTCCATCTGCCTCTTGTGAGATGAAAAGGTCTGGGGCTGAAAGCATTGTGTGGGGGCTAATTTCTGTCATGGCAGGCCTGTCTGCAGTGTGAAGTTATGTAGGCCCAAGAGGAGAGTTAAGGAGTTCCTCCATGGAGTCCTCGATCATGGATTCCGTGGGGGCTGGGGAGTGAGCCATGCTCATTAGGGTACTCACTGGGTCCCAGGAGTGTGGATGGCAGGTCACTGAGGCATAGGATTGCCTGGCTCCAGGGGACTTCTCAGCGCTTGGCACGTGTGTCTACATAGCGCCCGCCATCTTGGATTCGGCTCGCTCGCTTGCTGCCCTGAATTGTGGTCCCAGGTCTCTCCTGGTCAGACCCGCTGACATGGGCGTGTGCCCCAGACGTTCCGGTAGATGAGGCAGGTGTTGCAGTCCACGGGGCCCCGGATCCCCGCTAGGTGCACCGGGTGGTCGAAGCAGCGCAGCCCTCCTGGCTTAAGCAGCCATATTGGAGCGGTCCACACATGCGCCTGCCTTTATAATTGTTTTTCACACAAATAGAGCTTTCTTTTGGTGGTATTTATGCTAAAACAAAAAAGACTGAAAATGTTGAAATGTATTTATTTATTTTTTTCGTTTCTATCAGAATATTTTGTAAATAAGTTTTTTTTTTTTTTTTCATTCACTGATGTGGCACGAATATGCAGCACTGATGGTCGGCACTTATGGGCACTGATGGGCTGCACTGACGGGCACTGTTGGGGCTTCACTGATGATCAATGCCCTGATTATCTGTACAGGTCTGCCCTCTGGGGAAATGCCGCTGATCGCCTCTCCTTTTCTCACTTTTTCAGTGTGAGGCGAGGAGAGCTGATAACCAGCATTTCCTTGTTTCCATGTGCTCAGCTATGATTGGACACAGCTGATCACATTGATAAAGAGCATCATCGGCTCTTTACCGAGACAGGGGTCACACCATCCCAGTGGGCGCACAAGCGTGGTGAGACTGGGGCAACGTCATATAATGTTGTCCCAGAGCATCCCACCCACCGTTATTTGTCTATACGGTGGGCGGGACGTAGTCAAAGAAGGGATGAACTTGAGCAAGTCTAGGATCTGTAGTAGAGACTTCTTCTTTTTTTGGGGGGGGCAGGTTGAAGAGTTTTCATGGTTTTCACTTAGAAAACAGGAACATAATGCATCACTTTTGGCTTGGCTCTAAAGCTGGCCACATGTGGATCAAAATTTGGGCAGTTCAGTAGGAGAGGAGAGCGCTGCCGTTTAGAATACAATTACAGAATTTTCCCATCCACCTCAAATGCGTGACTAGGCAAATCGGCTTAGTTTTTTCTGTTCAGCCAGCTGGCTGAAGGCAAAAAAAAATTGAGTAATGTATGGGCAGCTTTAGTCTTTTGGGCATTCTACACAACTGACTAAGGGTATGTTCACAGCTGAACTCGCACAATTTCAAACCTGCATTTCAGTGCGAGTTTGGGGGCGATCAGGTTCATGCAAAGTTGTCTGTTGAAATCTCCTCAAAGGTAGTGCAGGAACTACTTTTGGAAATTGATGCAGCGCTGCAAAGTCGGTGTCGCACCGATTGGGACAGTGCTATTGCCGGCAATAGGCTGCGAGTTGGCATGCCGATTTGAAGAGGGGCTAAAGCTTGGAAATCACCTATTTTTAGGCTTCATAGCCAATTGTACTGTGTCTACAGAAGCAAGAGTTTTTTATTTTTTTGTGTACTGTGCCCTTTGGGAACTGTAAGTGCAGCAGAATTTTTTTGTAGCCTTGCAGTAATCCTATCTCTGAGCTCTGTAGGCAGTTCCTTTCACCTCATGGCTTTTGCTCTGATACAGTATGCATTGTCAGCTGTGAGGCCTTTTATAGAGAGGTGTGTGCCTTTCCAAATCATGTCCAATCAATTTATTTGGCCACAGGTGGCTTTTAATAAAGGTGTAGAAACCTCTCAGCAATGATCAAGAGAAATGGAAGGCATCTGAGCTAAATTTCAAGGGGCCTGAATACTTGGACCCCTTTCACACTGAGGCAGTTTTCGGGTGTTTTAGCGTTAGAAATAGCGCCTGTAAAGCGCCTGAAAACTGGCTCCCATGCCACCCGAATGTGAAAGCTTGAGTGATTTCACACTGGGGCGGTGTGCTTTCAGGACATTAGAAAAAATTCCTGCAAGCAGCATCTTTGGGGCGGTCAGCGCTCCCAAAACGCCCCTGCCCATTGCATTGAATAGGCAGTGATTCGTAAGCGCCACAACACAGCGTTTTTAACTCGTTCTTCGCCCGCTAGCAGGGGTTACAAGCACCCCGCTAGTGGCCCAAACTGAGCGTGGCTTTACCGCTAACGCACTGGCGGCCCCAGTGTGAAAGAGATCTTATGCCAATGTGATTTCAGTTTTTTCCTTTTTCATACATTCACACACATTTCTAAACTTTTTCTGTTTTCACTTTGTCATTATAGAGTACTGAGTGGAGATTAATGAGAAAAAAAACTAAACTACTGTAGTATCACTAGCTTACTAAGAATTCAAAAATGTCTCAGATTATCGTGCCCTTTTAGTTTAATTTATTTTTGTTTTATAGTTTCACACCCATACATTGCATCTTGCTCACTAGGCCTCTATAACCAAGATATCTATGACTGGGAGGGGGAGATTTTAAACAGATTTAGACTACCTATTGAAAGTAAAGGTTAAAAGAAGGAAATATTGACTTTGTTCTGGTTACAATACAAAATGTTATTTTAGACACTTGGAGGGCTTGTGTACAGGATCAATCAGGAGTCACATTTATTTATAAAGTCCTGTATAACTGCTGTTAATTTTTTTTACAGGGTCGCTGCCTTCTCCACTGGGCCTGTGACAGAGGACATACAGAGCTAGTGTCTAAACTTCTCTTCCATAATGCTCACATAAACCTGCAGGTAAGCATTTCATGCTGGGGCTCATTTTACAAAAGCAGTATTGCCAAACAAAGTTCCTTTGGAAGAACACAGCAATTTGCCTTCTGTCCTATAGCTCTAGTTCACACTAGTGAGCTGCGTTGGGGTGCATTGAAAAAAGCAGACATTTTATATTTTATTTGTGCAAAATTTTCACAATAATGCATGCTGTGTGAACAGGCCATTGCTGTAAGTTGGAACTTAAAATTTTGCCTGCATCTCCGTCTCCTGGTGAAATGTGTAACTGCATTGTGACATACAGCTGGAGTGGTGCTCTATGGATATCCTTGTATTGTAGCAGTTGGATTTTAGTTTTATGTTACAAAGATCCCACCATTGTTTGTCAAATAAAGAGCAACACTAAACTCTGACATTGGTGTGCAGTGTTCTCCATCATGTACCCCGATGTCCAGTATTCTTCATTAAGTTTGACTTCCATTCAGACCATTTGTGGTTTTAGTTCTCTGTATAACCTGCTTCTGCCTGTTAAAGCCCCTTCTTGTCCTGTTGGTAATAACAGGCTGGACAGCGGGGAATGCGGAGCCATCTCTTTTTACATCAAAGTGTGATGATCTCAGAGATTTCCTTTTAAGCCCCTTTTGAACACCTGAAGAGGCATCTTATGTTCCAGTGTTCTGTACTATTCTGTAATGTTCTTGTTTGTACAGGAGATGTGTGAATCAAGTAGACGATTCGGTTCTCCACAATCTGATTGACATCAAAATATCACTTTTGATTTGACTTAGGCCTCTTTCACACGAGGGATCCGTATGTCCGTTTTTCATCCTTCCGTTTTCGGATGAAAAACGGACATACATTCATCCCTATGGAGCGTCGGATGTCAGCGGTGACATGTCTGCTGACATCCGACCCTGCTCCGATCCAAAAAGTGTAACGGAGGAAAAACCTACTTTTCCATCCGTTATCGGATCGGGTGACGACGGACACTACGGTCCGTCATCATCCGATCCCCCCCATAGGGGAGAGCGGCGCTCTGACAGGTCCGTCGCTGCACAGCGTGCAGCAATGGACCTGTCATCTTCCTGCTCAGCGGGGATCGGCGGAGCGATCCCCGCTGAGCAAGCGGGTGTTCACGGGGCGGATCATCACTGATCCGCCCCATGTGAAAGAGCCTTTACCCTTTTAAAGTGTGTCACAAGTCATAATTTTATTCTGTTTTATTTCCACAAACAAATCTATTCTGCTGCATAACCAGCAATTTGTTAATCTAACACCCTTCAGTCCACACAAGTGGTCCTCTTGTGTTATTGAGGAGATGTGAGTTCCTGATCCAGGTAGCAGGTAGCCAGCACAATGCCTAAACTAATCATTTTTTTTTCTCGGTTTTAGTCCAAGCCGTAAATGCTTTTTTTGTTGTGTTGCACTGCAGCTTTGTTCTGGAACCTTTTCAGGCAACACTGTGAACATTTTGGGGGCTGGGAAGCAAATTGTGAACCAGTTTTATAGGATACCTTCTTTAAATTCAACCTCCTTGCCGTACAAGACTTGGATGGTAGAAGAAGTGGTTATAAATAAATGGTGCTGTAGGGATGGGGGATGAAACAAGTAGCAGGGTGGGGGTCTTTTTAAAGCTTTCAGAGGAAGACAATCCAGAGATAATAAATAGCAGAGTGAGCGTCTCCACGGGGAGAGATTCTCACAAACAACATTATTATTGAGCGCTCAATCCATTGCCAAATCCATCTCATTACTGACAACAACCTGCAGCCCAGACATCCTGAGAGCACAGAGGTTCTCCTGCTTCCAGGTCTTGGTGGATAGATTTCCATTCCCTATATAATAAAATAACTGGATCACATTTACAGTTTCAGCTTATAATGAAATATTCTTAGTAGAACACACAGTAGAACCCTTTATGTATATTTTATTATAAACTTCATAAGATGTATGACCTTGTAAACTACAGAGAGGCAGCAAATATTTGCATGTCAGCAAAAATGTATTATTACAGGTACTTGTACAGCGTTGACAATTTACACGGTGCTTTACATATATATTGCACATTCACATCAGTCCCTGTCCTCAAGGAGCTCACAATCTAAGGTCCCTAACTCACATTCATACATACACATACTAGGGCCAATTTAGACAGGAGCCAGTTAACCTACCAGCATGTATTTTTAGTGTGGGAGGAAATCCGCACAGGGAGGACATGCAAGCTCCAGACAGGTAGTGGTTGGGATTCGAACCAACAGCCCTAGTGCTTCCAGGTGGGAAGTGCTAACCACTTTACCATTGTGCTGCCCAAAATACTTTGCTTTGTTGAAAAGGCCTAAATAGATACTAAACGATATCCTTATTCTCCAAAAGTAATCCATAAACATCCATTACCTAATGGCCCTGTAATCCATTCTTCATTAAATTTGACGCTAACTGTGTTTTTTTTCGGCCTCCTTGTAATGTTGTCTGAACTCCAGAATTTCTCCTCTGGACACTCATTTCTGTTGGTAGGAGTACTGCACATTAGTTATGGTCATGCGCACTGCTGTACACAAGTTAAACATCTCGTGGTCCATAGTTCCTAGTCCATCTCTGGAGCGAGCAAGAGAGTGTGGCTATGTTCCTACATACAGCAGAATTATAGAGAACGAGCATAGCCACCCTCCCAACAACAAGTTGGGTCACAGCAGTAAAAAAAATAAATTTTTAATCTGGTGATCCAGCCAGTAAATCTGTTGTTTTTCAAAAGAACTAGCCGTCTTACAGATGTAACAGGGATGAGACAAACCACACTGTCAGGGGTGCTTGCATTGATCAGTTTTATTTATTGATGTAAACCTGTTATCCCAGAAGGAGAAAAACTGTTTGCTGTAACTGCTTAAAAAGTATTAGCTGCTTAAAAAGTATTAGCTGGAGTTCAACTTAAGTTTGTTAGTGTATTTAAATCTGCTCGTACATCTAATGCTCGCCTCCCCCAGACTGCCAATTCTGCTCTTATATGTGCCCCCTGTGCTCTTTCATCCAGAGTGTGGGCACTCTAAGGGCTCATGCACACTGCAGCTCAAAGGAGTTCAAGGAAGCAGCTCCTACAGGCTTTTTAGCTCTTTTTATTTTTTTTCTGCCTAGAAACTCCCCCCTATGTTGGCCAATGTGTCCATGCACACTAGGGTTTTTTCAAGGTTTTTCAGGCATATGCTCTTACAGGCAGAAAAGACCCCCATCAAACTTGTGTTTTTGAGATGAGCTGTTGCCCCAGAGAGCTCAAAAATGCATGAAATTGTGCAAAAACATTTTGGTCCAGTTTTTTGTTTTGTTCATACAGTGGTTAAGAAAATACTATCTAGGAGGGTTTGTAAAAATGTGAGAGAGCACAAAAAAGAGCAAGCTTCTTCAAGCTTTTATAGGCAGAAAAAAGCTCAAAAGCAGCTTTTTATTTATTTATTTTTTTGAGCTGCAGTGTGCCTAAGCCCTAACGCAGGTGTGCTACTGGCCAGATCACCAGATAAAAACATAGGGAAAATGCCTAAAACAAAAAAAAAAAAAGAAAACTAATGCAGCCACCACATCTAACAATTAGAAAGCTGCAATAAACTGTATTACATTGCTGGTCTTGAGTTTACTACCACTTTAAGGCATTCTATGCATTACGATAAAAAAAACCTACTGTGTGCAGCAGCCCCCCATAACGTACCTGAGCCTCATTGCGATCCAGCGATGTGCACGAGAGCCTCGGCTCTCTGGGGACTCTCCCTCCTCATTGACTGAGATGGCAGCAGACGCCATTGGCTCCCGCTGCTGTCAATTACAGCCAGTGAGCCAATGAGGAGAGAGGGGTGGGACTGAGCCACGGCTCTGTGTGTGAAATGGATACACCCAGAGCAAGCTGCTTGCTCTGGGGGCACTTAGCAGGAGGGAGGGGCCAGGAGCGCCATTGGGGGACCCAAGAAGAGGAGGATCAGGGCTGCTCTGTGCAAAGCCACTGCGCAGAGCAGGTAAGTATGATATGCTTATTGTGGTGTTTTTTTTTGTTTTTTTTTAAAGCCAAGCCTTTAAAATCACTTTAACCACTTACAGACCGGAAGATTTGGCTATTAAATGACCAGGCCATTATTTGCGATACAGCGCTGCGTCACTTTAACTGACAATTGCGTGGTCGTGCGACATTGTACCCAAACGAAATGGCGGTGATCTGCGATTTATTTATTTTTTTCCCCCTTTAGTACTGCGACATGGCGGGGGACAGATCGGACACTTTTGACACATTTTTGGGACCTTTTGACATTTATACAACGATCAGAGCTATAAAAATGCACCAATTACTGTGTAAATGGCAGGGAAGGGGTCAACACTAGGGGGCGATCAATGGGTTAAATGTGTTCCCTAGTTAGTGTTTCTAACTGTATGGGGATAGGACTGACTTGGGGAGGAGACATATCGTTGTCGTAGGAAAAACGATATGTCTCCTCTCCCCTGACAGAACAGGGATTTGTGTGTAAATCTCCGTTCGATCTCTCGTTCCCGCAATCACGGGGGGCCAGCAGCGATTGTGTTAGCTGGCCACCCGCATCAGGTTCCCCGCCTCCAGTGGCTCTAAAGGGGAAAGACGTACCCCTACGGCGATTCGGGAGAACGTGCCACTTTGCCGACGTATATCGGCGTGAGCCGGTCGGCAAGTTGTTAATCTTTAAGTGTTTCTAAACCCAGTAATATGAAAATGGTTCATCCGCCTCCCCACAGTGCCCACAACTTATAAATCTTCTTTTTAGATGAAAATACTGCCACTATATACCTTTTTGAATGATCTGTGTACCACGGTTACATGATAAATTGCACAGTTTCTCCAGTGCTGATAGTTCAGGTAGGGGGAGATTTCCAGTTCCACTACAGCCTGTATACACGCCCACATGTGTGATGTCAATATCATGTGACTTGGCTAGATCTGAGAACAAATAAATGTGCTCTCCAGCATAAAAGACACAACTGAGCATGTGCAGGTCGGCTACCCTGCCCGTGTTAGCTGGCCTTCCCCAGATATACAGGGGGAGGATCTATGCATACAGGATAAAACAGCCTTTTCACACAGTGCAGAAGATTAACCCCTAAAGTTCCACAGGGAGTATAACAAGCATGCCAAGCTGTATTTACAGACTGATTTTACTGTTGTGGGTTTAGTAACACTTTAAGGTGATTGTAAACAATCAGCTTGTAAAACAACCCATTCAGTTTTAAATTGAAACGAAAGACAAAACATTTTGTATAGATATAGAAAAAAAATTATACTTTTTTTTTTTTTTTCCACATTCCCTCTGTTCCCAGCTGAATTAGGGCTGGGGGGAAGAGGAGGAGGAGAAGAAGAAGAAGCAGCACACTGAGCTTCCCAATGAATAGCTGTGCAGTGGAGATGTGTCAGGACATGTCTGATTGTTGGAGGAGAGCAGGTTGAGTTCCCAGCATAGCTAGAGAACTGACTACTGTGTGCTCTCCTGTTTAGTGTGGTCAGTTTTAATAGGAAATGAAGGGGAGTAGCAGGAACACCAGGGATTTCACACAAAGGAAGCAATACAAAGCAAGCAGGAGACTTTCTCTTACAAGAACATGGTACAGCGAGCACCTATCAGGAATATGAAGTGTGGGGGTAACAAACGCTTTAAGACTAAAATAGGTGGTAAAACATCAAGTACCCCTAAATACAAATGGAGATATGAGTCAGGGGAAAACTCTCCTAACCCCTTTTATCCATCAATATAGAAGGAAAAATACTTGGTTTAAACTGAGAAGTGTGTGTGTGCGTTGCCAATACAATCCAGTTTGATACAAGACTGGTTGCTAAAGGTGTAACACATCTGTTTCTTCGTATTTCTATGTGTAAGTCTATTGCAGTGATATGCAATTAGCGGACCTCCAGCTGTTGCAAAACTACAAGTCCCATCATGCCTCTGCCTCTGGGTGTCATGCTTGTGGCTGTCAGAGTCTTGCTATGCCTCATGGGACTTGTAGTTCTGCAGCAGCTGGAGGTCCGCTAATTGCATATCCTTGGTCTATTGAAACTTGATTCTTTAAGCGTCCATGGTAGAAAGAACATTGTCTCCCCCTCCTCCTCCATCATCCTTGTCCAGCTGGCAGCTTAATATATACGTGATGCCATAGTGGTTTGGTCAATTGTTATTGGCAGTGAGTGAGTGATGTCACAGGCCGGCTATCAGTCAGGCTCTCAGTCTGCTCGTGGGATCAGGTCCGGGAGGGGTAAAGAGGTCTCAGTAACTGTAATGAGCACAGGCAGAGCGAGGCACGAGGTCAGCGCTCCGGCTGTATTGGATTCAGATTCATAAGTTAATTGAGGGCAGAGTCCTCCCTCCTTACTGCTCTCACCACAGATCAATAACCATAAATATCTCTCCCTAAGGACACCACTCCACCTCCCATCTGTACCTTCCCAGCATACAACGAAAGCCTGACCTACAGGTGTAAGACTAGTCACGCCAGTAAAATACACTTACCAGCACACCAAGCTTATAATGCGGTCAGTGTGCCTATTACTTAGTGTCAGGATTGGTTACAGTTGTGTTAACGATTTTATGTGCTACATTTAAAACTGCTGATCTGTTCCACGTTGCTCTTGCTCTTACCTAAAAGTCTGAGACTATGGGAAAGTCTGAATGTGACTGTGCTACTATGTAATAGTGTTTTGGGGGTTGCCTCATGATTTGGATGGGGTGAAGGACACCCAGGGATTAGTGTGCGCAGGCATGATTCTTTCCCTTCCTGATTGGCAAGGTTACTGCTGAGAGACTGCAGCTTTCCCAGCTGATTTGATTAGACCTCCAGCTTTATCCTTTACCCAGCCCCCTCCAGCCAGCACCTCCTGATCCTTTTAGCACAGACCCTCACTCCAATAACCATTGCAGCATCTTGTGCTCTCTTTTCAAACTCAATTCTGACATCTCACAAGGCAGATTAGGAAACTCTCAGAGAGGATTAGCAGGCGATAGCAAAACATGCACCGTGACACTCCCTCTGAGCCTCTTAAAACCCCTTACCCTTCTTTTATATTTCCAAATCCCAGGGGAGGCCGATATTGTTATTACATGTAGTACAGAAATGGCTCTTGAGTTGTAGCTCGGTCCTGCATTATACTTGCTGCTTGAATTAACTTTTGCTCTCCTGGCACTCTTGTAAGTCACGGTATTTAACTTTCGTTGGTGAGGATTAGTATCCACAAGCAGCCCAGAAAATAAAATTGGAAGATGACTCCTGCTTAAAGGCAACCTTGTCTTTCAGCTATTGCCTTGCAGGACCAAGATTTTAACCCCAGCACAATGAACTGCCATTGCTCAAAAGCGTTGCTCACTTCAGGGCAGGTATATCAAGATACATGGTGCCGTAGAAATGTGCTGTGCCCTTGTACAGAACAGATATCCAGTTCTATTTAAAGTGAACTTGACCTGGCATAAAAGTTGCCTAAGGCATCCTAAGGTAAGTACTGAAGTACAGGTACATTACGGTGCCAGAATGTACCTGAATTTGCCTTCAAATTGATTTCTGGACACTTTGGGACATGAAGATTAAGCCCCATCCCTTGCAGTTCATCTATTTAATTCAGAAGCCTCAGTGAAAAGTAGAGAGTTTGGTATGTGACTGGGGAGGAATAGAGGGGAGCTTTTGGCCTTGATGGGGTGGGCTTGATCTTGACCTTTTTAGATTCATTGAGGGGCTTTGTCTGTTATGAGCCTAGGATGCAAGAGGCTCTTAGGAACACAGAAGACTGAAGACCAACACACTTGAAGCTATTACAGAGTGCCTATTTTTGGCCAAGTCAATTCAGTTGCACACTCTGGGAGAACCCACACATGACCCAGACTTAGAAAACCATGTGCCTAACTCAAGCATTTCTTGTAATGATTGCCTAATGTCGAGCTTGCCTCGGGGACTATAAAGAAGGCTTGCAGGCTTTAAGGATACAGTGATGGGAATTTATCAGACCTGGAGCTGCTGTGCATGGCAGCCAATCTGCTTTTATCTCCAGCTTGTTCATCTTGGCTTTGAAAATTGAGAGATAGAAGTTGATTGGTTACCATGCACAGCTGCTCCAGATTCTGTCTGCTCCAGTTTTGATACTCACCTACCCCCCCCACTCCCCAGTTACCTTTCACTTCATTGGAAAATTTCTGTGTGACAGAACTCCAGCCATTCACTACAGAGAAAAAGGAACAAGACCTTGGAGTACAGCAGTTTGATTGACAGTCAGGTGTCTAATGAGCGTTGTCTTAGTTATGCCTGTTGGTGATCAGCTTCAGCCTTCATTGGCAAATCTACTTTTGGTTGGTAATATCATCCTGAGATCTTTCCCGGCTTTGCCTAATGTTGGTAACACAGACATTCTATTCATAACTCATGCAATAGATAATAGTATTGCTTATGACTACCAGACCATGTTTTGATTAATTTCTAAGAGATAAAGAGCAGCAGTGAGCATTAGAAATACCAATTACCTGTAGAGATTTTCTATGGAAAATATGCTTTCATGGTTATTCCACCAATAAGAACAAAAGCCAAGTTGAGAAGAACATGTAGGGACCATTATGGCATATAAACCATGTTCTGTCTTATGGATTTAGTCGCCAGCCTTTTTTTACAGCAGCTTAAAGTGGTTGTAAACCTCATTCATGAAATTTGAACTAAGCACATACATATACCTACAGTATAGTGTTTACTTGTCTTCTCCAAAGCCTGAAGTGTCGTTTCTCTCTGGTGCTTTGTTATTATTAGCATGAGTCACCTCTGACAAGTTCTCCGACACATGAGATAACATGAGTTGTAAATTTGTGTCGGGGAGGGAGCTTAGAAGGAGATTAGCAATGAGCTTGTCTATTCAGTCTACAGCTCTGTGTCCCTTTTTGTTCCTAAATGGAAGAGGGGGGGCTTTTCCTCTAATCAGCTCTCACACAGTGTAAGTGCAGTTCCCCCACCCACCCCTATGTACTGCTGAAAGATGAACGATTTTTAACATGATCTACACTATTCAAAGGGTGTAGACAGGGGAAGACAGTAGATCTAGATTTTAATCTCTAACGAGCAGGGCCCGCTGATCCCTCCTGTATTAAATTGTATTGTAACTGTACTGTCTGCCCCATGTTGTAAAGCGCTGCGCAAACTGTTGGCGCTATACAAATCCTGTATAATAATATACAAGTTAAATGTATGTAGGAGGATTTGTTTCATCTCTGTGTATCATCTGAGGTTACTCATTTCACTGGATATACAGTGAGGGGGAAAAAAAAGTATTTGATCCCCTGCTGATTTTGTACGTTTGCCCACTGACAAAGAAATGATCAGTCTATAACTTTAATGGTAGGTTTATTTTAACAGTGAGACAGACTAACAACAAAAAATCCAGAAAAACGCATTTCAAAAAAGTTATAAATTGATTAGTGAAATAAGTAATTGACCCCTTCACAAAACATGACTTAGTACTTTCTGGCAAAACCCTTGTTGGCTATCGCAGGGATTCGAAGTTTCTTGTAGTTGGCCACCAGGTTTGCACACATCTCAGGAGGGATTTTGTCCAACTGTTCTTTGCAGATCCTCTAGTCATTAAGGTTTCGAGGCTGAAGTTTGGTAACTCAAAACTTCAGGCTCCCTTCACATATTTTCTATGGGATTAAGGTCTGGAGACTGGCTAAGTCACTCCAGGATCTTAATGTGCTTCTTCCTGATCCACTCCTTTGTTGCCTTGGTAGTGTGTTTTGGGTCATTGTCATGCCGAAATACCCATCCACGACCCATTTTCAATGCCCTGGCTGAGAGAAGGAGGTTCTCGCCCAAGATTTGACAGTACATGCCCCCGTCCATCGTCCCTTTGATGCAGTGAAGTTGTCCTGTCCCCTTAGCAAAAAACACCCCCAAAGCATAATGTTTCCACCTCCATATTTTATGGTGGGGAGGGTGTTCATGGGGTCATAGGCAGCATGCCTCCTCCAATCACAGGGAGTTGATGCCAAAGAGCTTGATTTTGGTCTCATCTGACCACAACACTTTAACCTAGTTCCCCTCTGAATCTTTCAGTTGTTCATTAGCAAACTTCAGACGGGCCTGTACATGTGCTTTCTTGAGCAGGGGGACCTTGCGGGCGCTGCAGGATTTAAGTCCTTCGAGGCGTAGTGTGTTATCAATTATTTTTTTTTTGGTGACTATAGCCCCAGCTTCCTTGAGATCATTGACCAGATTTTCCTGTGTAGTCTTGGGCTGATTCCTCACCATTCTCATGATCATTGAAACTCAACGAGGTGAGATCTTGTATGGAGCCCTGGAGGAGGGGCGAAACGCGTCAACATACTTCTAAATCACGTTAACCATTGACGCAATTTCCGCCTCCGTGGAACACACGCCATACAGCGGCGGACTTGGATGTTTTTACTGATGTCTGTTTTTGCCAGAGATCCTGTAAGTGGCGCCTAGATTGCGCTCTACATTTTATTTTAGCTGTATTTCACTATGAGCTTTCTCTTTGTTTCCCCATCTATTGAGTGTGGGGAATGTGGGTGTATCTTTTCTGTTATAAAGCAACCCCTCTGGAGGAACCTTTTGAGCAACCATCCTACATACCCCAGATCAATAGATCACAGCCTTTTTGACCCCAGACTGCAAAGCTGAGGGTCCATTGTTTCTGGTGATTGGGGTCACCAAAGGGGTAGTGTGGCACCTCTCACTTTGCAAGTTTGGAGCACCGTTGCACTTTATTCTATTACTATATGAGCACCAAGCATTTTATAGTTTTGTGTATATTATATATTTTTTGTTGCATATTGATTTGTATGTGCACAAAAATATTGATTTATATGGCACCAGCCACTGAATTGTTTAGACTAATATATTCTACCAGCGCGGTTTCATATTTTCTATCACTCATCAAGTATATAGCACGTTTGCACAGCTGCTGCAGTTTTTCTTTTCTTTTTATTATACTTTAGTACCTTAGCGCAAGTTTTTGAATAGCTTTAATATATCCATCTTGTCATTTGGTTCAGTTTTCAGAACCATCTTCAGGTTTTTGGTAGGCATTTCTCACACCTGAGCTGACAATAATTGAAATTTTATAAAAACTATTTTTGAATAAGGAACTTGGACCAGTATGCGCTTCCAATCCGCACTTCACGTATCATTTGTGGAGATGCAATACTGGGGGCTGATGCAGTCAGGCATTCTCTGCAATCTTTTATTCTGCTGCACTCTACTTTAATTTGCATATTAACAGCCCTCCTATTTGTAAAAGTGGATAGCAGTAACTGGATACATGTAGAGCTCTAAACGCTTCTGCCAGAAACTATGTCAAAGTTCTTGTTTGGAGTTCTTTAAGGCAGGAGTGGTATTCAGTGAGTGTGACAGGTTTGCTGGGGGCCTAGCACTTAGCCAGAGCAAGGAGGGGGAAGTAATGGAACTGCTCTTGCAATGTCCCTGGTAATAGGATAAATACAGTGCTTTACTTCAGGATGGTAAATGGGCGCAATCCAATTTCCATGATTCCATCTGCAGAAGCTGAGCACTCTCAGCTGCCACAGGATGAAAGTTATTCTCTGCTGACCCCTCAACCTGCTGCTGAGCCTGACCAGGAGGAGATGGGTTTGTTGATGCTACATATGGACGTGCATACCTTGCTACCCCATCAGCCTCTTCATCTCCCTTTTTTAGCACTGCTGCTTTCGGATGCAATGCTGCTTGGGTCACCTGGTGCTCTCATCACTTGCTACACTGCAGCACAACCTCATTCCGAATATATGTCTCTAATAGGCCTCCCTGCCTTTCTCCAGGCTTTGTTAATCCTCCCTACACCCTTATCCCCCCTCCTGTTGTGCTCCCGCCTCTGATATGGCACAGCCGGTCTTGAGCTGCGATTGTGCTGGCTTTATGCTTCAGATTATACAAAGCAGATTAACCCTTCTAAACCCCTTAGATTTTAATTATTTCTGTATGTATTTGTAAAAGCTGCAGTCTGCTCCCAGCAGTTCCCACCTGTCCCCTCCTTCCATCTTCCTCTTGCCCCCGTTTTGTGTCCTGGATTCAGGGCTGAGGAGAGCAGATTATTTGGGGTGAAATCATGCTGGTGGTTTCTCCATCATGGACATCAAAATAGTTTTTACAACCTCATTGGATTGCTGATGAAGTAATGGACTTGTGGGGGGTTC
Source organism: Lithobates clamitans (assembly GCA_037952925.1). Classification (NCBI taxonomy): domain Eukaryota; kingdom Metazoa; phylum Chordata; class Amphibia; order Anura; family Ranidae; genus Lithobates; species Lithobates clamitans. The sequence continues at coordinate 244,497 of JBBGZY010000992.1, read as the reverse complement.
AGCCCCTTATTAATAAATTTCAAGTAAAACACAGAAATGATGGCTCAGCCAAATTTTTGGTTTTTTTTTGTTTGTTTTTTTTCCTGGCATTACATTTTGTGTAGTTGGTTGCATTGGCAACCAATTACCAAAAGTTGCTGTCACCCTGGTTCTGAATGGCATATATGTAAAGCTTCATAGAACGAGGTCGCTTTTGCACCCACTGCAAGCTCGCACATTGGCATATGGGGGATAGAAACTGCAGTGTCACCTAGAATTCTCCTTGGGAGAACCCTACCGATTTGTCTACATGAAACTGTACAAAACCCAAATAAGGTAAATTAGGTGGGACCTTAGTTTAGCTGCTTTAATGGTTCACTGACTTGTGGCCCAGGTTGCTATCTGCATAACTGAGGGCCCTGAATTTTAGTGTACTCTAGGAGATAACTGAAGCTGCCCCAAAAGAAACTGTAGGCGCCTACATTTCATCCCTGTTAAGCAAGTGAGTACAGATTTGCCCCATTTTAAGGCAGCTGCTGGTGTGAACCAGCTCTTAAACATGAAATGTAGTTCTCTTTTTCGTACAGGACACAGGCAGGGCATTCATACATCATGGGTTATGAATGTGTAGCTCCAGGATATTGGACATTGGCAAAGCTTTAGGGGACACGCCCTCTGGGGACCCTACTCTATGCTGTGAGTCCTCAGTTTTGTTCTAGTGTCTGGAGGTGATGGACATTTTCTCCTTCATGGAGAATATCACCCATAGATTACTTAGTTTATTATTTTTATTTTTTTTACAATTGCTGGGGTGTGTGTGTATGTATATGTGTGTGTGTGTGTATATATGTGTATATATGTGTGTATATATATATATATATATATATATATATATATATATATATATATAGTGTATTTGTGTATGTGTGTGTGTGTATATATATATATATATATATATATATATATATATATATAGTGTATTTGTGTATGTGTGTGTGTGTGTATATATATATATGTGTGTATATATATATATATATATATATATATATATATATATATATATATATGTATGTATGTATGTATGTATGTGTGTGTGTGTGTGTGTGTGTGTGTGTGTGTGTATATATATAGTGTATGTGTGTGTATATATATATATAATTTTGGGACTTTTGTAAATATTTTATCTTTTCATGTGATAACACTGAAGAAATTACACTTTACATTGTAGCAAAGTAGTGAGTGTACAGCTTGTATAACAGTGTAAATTTGCTGTCCCCTCAAAATAACTTAACACACAGCCATTAATGTCTAAACAGCTGGCAACAAAAGTGAGTACACCACTAAGTGAAAATTTCCACATTGGGCCCAATTAGCCATTTTCCCTCCCCGATGTCATGTGACTCGTTAGTGTTACAAGGTCTCAGGTGTGAATGGGGAGCAGGTGTGTTAAATTTGGTGTTATCACTCTCACTCTCTCATACTGCTCACTGGAAGTTCAACATGGCATCTCATGGCAAAGAACTCTCTGAGGATCTGAAAAAAATTGTTGCTCTACATAAAGATGGCCTAGGCTATAAGAAGATTGCCAGGACCCTGAAACTGAGCTGCAGCATGGTGACCAAGACCATACAGCGGTTTAACAGGACAGGTTCTACTCAGAACAGGCCTCACCATGGTCGACCAAAAAAGTTGAGTGCACATGCTCAGCGTCATATCCAGAGGTTGTCTTTGGGATATAGATGTATGAGTGCTGCCAGCATTGCTGCAGAGGTTGAAGGGGTGGGGGGGTCAACCTGTCGGTGCTCAGACCATGCACCACACACTGCATCAAAGTAGTCTGCATGGCTATTGTCCCAGAAGGAATCCTCTTCTAAAGATGATGCACAAGAAAGCCCGCAAACAGTTTGCTGAAGACAAGCAGACTAAGGACATGAATTACTGGAACTATGTCCTGTCCAATTACACTTTGCTACAATGTAAAGTAGTGAGTGTACAGCTTGTATAACAGTGTAAATTTGCTGTCCCCTCAAATAACTCAACACACAGCCATTAATGTCTAAACTGCTGGCAACAAAAGTGAGTACACCTCTAAGTGAAAATGGGCCCAATTAGCCATTTTCCCTCCCCGGTGTCATGTGACTCGTTAGTGTTGCAATGTCTCAGGTGTGAATGGGGAGCAGGTGTGTTAAATTTGGTGTTATCAGTCTCACTCACTCATACTAGTCAGTGGAAGTTCAACATGGCACCTTATGGCAAAGAACTCTGAGGATCTGAAAAAAATAATTGTTGCTCTACATAAAGATGACCTAGGGTATAAGAAGATTGCCAAGGCCCTGAAACTGACCTGCAGCACGGTGGCCAAGACCATACTGCAGTTTAACAGGACAGGCCTTGCCATGGTTGACCAAAGAAGTTGAGTGCACATGCTCAGCGTCATATCCAGAGGATGCCTTTGGGAAATAGACGTATGAGTGCTGCCAGCATTGCTACAGAGGTTGAGGGGGTGGGGGGTCAGCCTGTCAGTGCTCAGACCATACGCCGCACACTGCAATTGGTCTGCGTGGCTGTCATCCCAGAAGAAAGCCTTTTCTGAAGATAATGCACAAGAAAGCCCGCAATCAGTTTGCTGAAGACAAGCAGACTAAGGACATGGATTACTGGAACCATGTCCTGTGGTCTGATGAGACCAAGGTAAACTTATTTGGTTCAGATGGTGTCCAGTGTGTGTGGCGGCAACCAGGTGAGGGGTACAAAGACAAGTGTGTCTTGCCTACATTCAAGCATGGTGGTGGGGGTGTCATGGTCTGGTGCTGCATGAGTGCTTCCGGCACTGGGGAACTACAGTTCATTGAGGGAACCACGATTGCCAACATGTACTGTGAGATACTAAAGCAGAGCATGATCCCCTCCCTTTGGAGACTGGGCTGCAGGACAGTATTCCAACGTGATAACGACCCCAAACACACCTTCAAGGCGACCATTGCCTTGCTAAAGAAGCTGAGGGTAAAGGTGGTGGACTGGCCAAGCATGTCTCCAGACCTAAACCTTATTGAGCATCTGTGGGGCATCCTCAAAACAGAAGTTGGAGGAGCGCAAGGTGTCTAACATCCCCCAGCTTCTTGATGTTGTCATGGAGGAGTGGAAGAGGACTCCAGTGGCACCCTGTGAAGCTCCATGCCCAAGAGGGATAAGGCAGTGCTGGAAAATAATGGTGGCCACACAAAATATTGACACTTTGGGCCCAAATTGGACATTTTCACTTAGGGGGTGTACTCACATTTGTTGCCAGCGGTTTAGACATTGACTGTAAGTTATTTTGAGGGGACAGCAAATTTACACTGTTATACAAGCTGCACACTCACTACTTTACATTGTAGCAAAGTATAATTTCTTCAGTGTTGTTGCATGAAAAGATAAAAATCTAATAAAAGATCTAAATACTGCCAATAACTATAAAATAATAATAAATCGATGTTTGAACCTAAAAAGTCCAGTAGTGTATTGTCTGAAATTTGTTCCACAATGTCTCTTCAAAACACTCCACAATTTCACCAAAGTGTTTCCTCCTCTACACTCAGGGAGCCCTCTGGATTGGTATCAGGATAAGCCTGCACCCCGTGTTCTGGGTCACAGGGGTATACATTCACCTCTACTTTGAGCAGTGCCAAAAGCAATATTACAGATTTTTAAATATTGTAGAAAAAGGGGGGGGGTGCAATAAATATTTACAGAAAAGGTATCACAAAACCTAGCTAATTAGCAGTTATATAAAGATTTAAAAAATTAAAGATGCCTCTTAGAGTTCATCCAGTCTTTGGTACAGTGCAGAGTTTGGATAACTTCTTCAGGTTTCCTGTCGCTTTAAATAGTTTGTTTGGACCAGGCTGGTCTACATGAACTATTTCCTTTAAGTGCTGCACTGGCTGTAAGCAATGTATAGACTGTAGCTTCAGCTACATACAGTACACACTACTGGGCTCCAGCTATGAGACAGGGACTTCCCGTCTCACACCTGAAACAAAAAAAAGTCAGTCTGAGAGGAGCTCAGCCATTTATAAGTAGCTTTGTATTCTGTGAATGAATACAAAGCTTCCTCCTGGCTGAGGCAGGCTGATGACGTCACGCAGTGTTGGAGAATGTGGGGCTTATGCAAAATAGCACCTGTGCTAATTTTTGCAAAGCATGTAATACAGTGCACTGTACAATATATTTGCATTAGGTGCAAATATGAATGGATGGCAGTACACACTGGGGGTTATTTACAAAAGGCAAATCCACTTTGCACTACGAGTGCAAAGTGCACTCGCTGTAAATCTGAGGGGTAGATCTGAAATGAGGGGAAGCTCTGCTGATTTTATCTAATCATGTGCAAGCCAAAATGCTGTATTTTATTTTCTTTGCATGTCCCCCTCGGATCTACAGTGACTGCACTTCCAAGTGCAATTTCAAGTGCACTTTGCACTTGTAGTTTGCACTTGTAGTGCAAAGTGGATTTGCCTTTCGTAACTAAACCCCATAGTGTGTTTGCTATGTGTTGGAACATTGCAAGTTAAAACTTGCATTATAACACACATCACCTTATGCACTGTGGTGTGAATAAGCCCTTCTCAATTATTCCAAACCATTGCAAGTCAAGAAATATGACCTGAATATAGGTAAATGCTGCAGATTTTATATAAAATGTGCTATAGCCGGAGAAAACAGGAGTCTGTATAACCTCTGTGTTTCCAGACTGAGCATCAGTCCAATTTGTAGTGATTAGTATAAGCAGGTCAGGGTTAAACCAGGCATGGCATCTAATGCTTTGCAGGCACTTACTTTTTGTTTAGAGGCAATGTTTTGTCTACCATATTATCATATAGCCACTTGGATGAGGGCACTTCTATATTTTTTGACAGGAGGTAATGTTTATATGGCATTTCTGAAAGGAAATAATAATCAACTGAAATAACAGTAGAAATCCCAAATATCTATGCTAACTAAATCAAACATCACAAAGAAAAACAGTGATAAGGAAAGTAATTCTACTGAAATTAAATTACACCAAGTTTCAATGTGTATCATCCAGTGTAAGAAAAATAGGAATTCCGTTGATATACCGTTTTATAGCTGGCAGGTAAGAAATCAGTCAAATATGAATTAACATATTTTATTGAGATATTACACGAAAAATGTAAATGTGGTTTGTGATTCAAACCCCTACCCCCTTATCTTTGCTGGGTAGTCCACAAGACACATACTTACGCGCCCAGCGGTCCAGTGATATTCTGTTGGCATTCCCTACTGTACAGCAGGTACAGAAAAGAATTACCCTCCTTTTTTAAAGAATCACATTTTGTTGCTGTGGTCCTTTTGATTAGCTCAGCGTGAAAAAGGCTTTCCTGGAGCATTTCAGGCCCTAGTAGTGCAACTGAAGCAAACCATCAACTATGGGTGGCAAGGCACTGTCAAAAGATTTCCGGGATAAAGTTGTGGACAGGCACAAGTCAAGAGATGGATACAAAAAAAAGTCAAGGGCTTTATCAATGCCTAGAAGCACAGTTAAGTCTATTAAGAAGTGGAACGTTTTTGGTACAACACAGACCCTCCCTGGAACAGTGCAGTACCCGGCATGGAGATTGAAGGTACAGAGCTGCAGCTGCCAATTTTTAAAAAGGCTGTCTGTATATGTTTGTATGCATGTGTGTTTTTATATGTGTGTATGCACTTGTGTGTGTGTGTGTTTTTTATATGTGTATGTTTATATGCACTGGTGAGGCACAGGCAGGCTGCATTAAGGGCACTGGTAGGCTGCTGGGCACTGGTGAGGCACAGGCAGGCTGCAAATGATGGGCACTGGTAGGTTGCTGGGCACTGGCAGGCTGCATATTATGGGCACTTGTGAGGCTGCATTGATCTTCTGTACCATGTCTGCAGTCTCTGACCATCTACTGTAGTATATCTGCAGTCTCTGACCATCTCCTGTACTATGTCTGCAGTCTCTGACCATCTCCTGTACTATGTCTGCAGTCTCTGTCCATCTCCTGTACTATGTCTGCAGTCTCTGTCCATCTCCTGTACTATGTCTGCAGTCTCTGACCATCTCCTGTACTATGTCTGCAGTCTCTGACCATCTCCTGTACTATGTCTGCAGTCTCTGATCATCTCCTGTACTATGTCTGCAGTCTCTGATCATCTCCTGTACTATGTCTGCAGTCTCTGTCCATCTCCTGTACTATGTCTGCAGTCTCTGTCCATCTCCTGTACTATGTCTGCAGTCTCTGTCCATCTCCTGTACTATGTCTGCAGTCTCTGACCATCTCCTGTACTATGTCTGCAGTCTCTGACCATCTCCTGTACTATGTCTGCAGTCTCTGACCATCTCCTGTACTATGTCTGCAGTCTCTGACCATCTCCTGTACTATGTCTGCAGTCTCTGACCATCTCCTGTACTATGTCTGCAGTCTCTGACCATCTCCTGTACTATGTCTGCAGTCTCTGACCATCTCCTGTACTATGTCTGCAGTCTCTGACCATCTCCTGTACTATGTCTGCAGTCTCTGACCATCTCCTGTACTATGTCTGCAGTCTCTGACCATCTCCTGTACTATGTCTGCAGTCTCTGACCATCTCCTGTACTATGTCTGCAGTCTCTGACCATCTCCTGTACCATGTCTGCAGTCTCTGATCATCTCCTGTATAAAAATATTTTTTAAAAACAGTCACTTTTGGTATTGGTTCTGTTTCGGTATCGGTTTCGGGATCAAGGAAGATTTATTTTCGGTATCGGTTTCGGCACCAAAAAACCCATTCAGTGCATCACTGGAAAAAGGTGTTCTGGTCAGACGAGACTAAAATTGAATTATTTGGCCTCAACACCAACGATATGTCTGGCGTAAATCCAATACAATTCACCATCCAAAAAACACCATTCCTACAGTAAAGCATGGGGGTGGTAATATCCTGTTATGGAGGTGTTTCTCTGCAGCAGGAACTGGACTGGTCAGGATAGAAGGAAAAATAGATGGGGCGAAATCCTGTAAAATTCTTGAGGAAAATCTGTTGCCCTCTGCCAGAAAGTTTTCAATGAGAAGGTTTACCTTTACCAATGACCCAAAGCACACAGCAAAAATTACCACACAGTGGTTGAAGGAGAAAAAAGGTGAATATCCTTGCATGGCCTAGTCAGCGCCCAGACTTGAACCCCATTGAAAATCTGTGGAATGACTTGAAGACTGTAGTCCACAAATTGTCACCATCAAATTTAACTAAACTTGAGCAGTTCTGCAAAGAGTGGGCAAATATTGTAAAGTCCTAGATGTGCAAAGTTAGTAGAGACATATCCCAACAGACTAAAGGCTGTAATTAAAGCAAAAGGTGGTTCAACAAAATACTGACACAAGGGGGTGATCCTTTTCCCAACTTATTGTGTGGTTGTTTTTTTTTTGTTTTTTTTTCTTTTCTGACATGTTATACCGTTCACTTGAATGTTATACGTTTACACTGAGTAAACACAGTTGGATAAAGCAAAAACTGCGTCTGTCTTCATTTTAGGCTGCAAAGCAACAAAATGTGATTACATCATGGGTGATTCCATTTTTTCCCTGAATAAGGACTTTTTATGTTTCAACTCCGTGGCCTCCTCTTTTATAATTTCATGCTTTTAGCGCTGCATATATTCATCCTAGTGTACATGAGGATGAATATATGCAGCGCTAAAAGCATGTAATTCTAAAAGAGGCCACTATGTTAAAACCTGAGTCCTTGTTCAGGGAGAATAAAACCACCCACGGTGTAAACAGGGACACAATAAGTTGAGCATGAAATCTATATCCTCCACCGAACACCAACACGCTGGGCCTCTTACCAAAGAAAATGGACCACTGAATTATTGGTGGTCAGACGGGCATAATACATCCATAACACCACGGCACCACTTCACTTGGATAGTAGATAGCTGGATCTTGTAGTCTCAGCACATGGTAAATCCATAGGTACATGCATAGAATACAAGAAGGCAACTTCTCATGGTGTAGCATGTAAAAACAGGGTGAATTTCATGTAAAACAGCCAGAATACTCGCATTTAATTAGATAAAGGCAGGCATGTCAGAAGCTACAGTCTGTTTTGGATAGCAGTTGTTTTCAACCACAAAGATGGCAGCGGTTGGCACGTACAGCGTTGTGACGTCATAGCTCCATCCTCTTCGTGACGTTGGAGCTCCACCCATCATGTACACTGCTGCTGGTAAATGGACGTTTAGGAGCAGTTGGGCGTTTTTTTTTTTCAGCTGCCACTGAACTCTCCTCTGTTATCTTATCAGTACATGTACACAGGGGCGTTTCTAAGCAGTTGAGGTTAGAAGCATTTTTTGGAACGCAAAAAATTGCGTTCAGGACAGATGTTCAGAGGCATTTGAAATGCCAAATGCTTGTCAACGCGGTAACTCACATTTTAGCTGCGTTTCGTTTACAGGCGTTTTTCATTTTTGGCTATTTGAAAAACGCTTCTAAATGCAAAACGCCGCTAAACGTGGCATGTAAATGCGGCAAAACGGACGTTTTTAAACGTCAGTTACTATCTGTCAAATTAAATCGTTCAGGAGAGGTTGTAAAACGTCCAGTAGACATGAAGCCTTAGAAAGAGACAGCTGCCTCATTGAATGTGTGATGTGGGTATCCCAAGAGGCTGCATGAAGTAAAAGTAAAATCTAGGTAGTGGAGGAAGAATACCCTAAAGAAGGTAAAAATAAAATCAGCTTGCAGTTTTTAGAGTGGAAGGAGGTAGGAATGAGAACCAAAAGTGGCTGGGGAGGGTAAAGATTTGCTTTGTGATCATACCTAGATAGGCTGATCCACAAATGGACATAATACCAGCAATGTAAGTTTTATAAGTGAAAAGCTCATGTGTAGCGTGCTCCTTCTTGTGTAATGACTAAAGTTTGCTTATACGAACAACCTACCCCTTTCCCTCATTGGACGCATTAACCTGCTAAGAATGAAAGTCCTTCCAAAATTTACATACATTTTTAGAATCTCCCCACAATGGTTGACTAAGACATTCTTTAATTCCATTAAACGACTTTTCACCTCCTTCATTTGGGGGCTCAAACCGCCTAGATTCAAATATAGCACTCTGACCAGACCTGTGGACAATGGGGGGTTGGCTCTTCCCGATTGTCAGAAGTATTATTTGGCCACCCAGCTTGTGACCGTCCATTGGTAGCTACAGCCAGACTTGACCAATTCTGCAACGGTGCTGGAGGTAGCTATAGTGGGGTCTCTTTAGGCCTTGCAGGGGCTGTTGTTCAGGGGAACTAAAACCCCACATCACCTTACTCCTTCCATGCGTACCACCATACAAGCATGGAAGGTCAGTGAAGCTCTAAGGGCACCCCAACCGAACTCCTGGTCTCCTCACACCCCACTCTGGCTGAGCCCTAACCTTTCGCAATTCAACACCATACCAGATCTGCAGGCCTGGGCCAAGTATAAAATAGTGAAACTGGAACACATTATCACAAATAAAGAGCTGACCCCTTTTCACATGCTACGCACCAAATTTAATGTACCAGCACATGCACATTTTAGGTATCTTCAGATTTCGCATGCCTATAGGTGTCAGTTCCTGGGCCAGCCAGTTGAGTTATTATACTCAGAGCCTGAATAAACCCTTCGGGTGAAGGACTTTGAGAAACCCACGTCCCAGCTCTATGGGTCCCCGCTTGTTGCTGCCAGTCCCAAATTGTCCTCCCTCCACAGGAAATGGGTGGGGGACATTCCGGAACTGGATGATGATGACTGGAGAGAGATTTGGGACTTTCTCTTCTCCCATCTAGTTTCAGCAAGAGATAAACTGGTCCAGTACAAAATTCTGCACAGAGCTCACTACACACCCCACAGGCTCCATAGGATGTCGGCGGCATACTCTCCGTTGTGTTGGCATTGCTCACACCAGCCCGGAGAGTTTTTTCACATTTTTTGGAGCTGCCCAGCAATTCAGCATTACTGGCAGGAGGTTATTCAGGTGATTGTAAAAGTCACAAAGATCCACGCTTCTTATGATCCTAAATACTGTCTATTGGGGTTGGTTGAGCAAATGGCAATGATTAGAGCACGGAAAATACTTATATCCTTACTATTGTATTACGCTCATAAAGCCATCACAATGACCTGGAAACAATCATCCCCCCCTCTGCTAGATTTTGGAAAAGCCTGATAAATGCCAGCTTACCCTTATACAGGGCCACCTATTCAAACAGGGGTTGCCCGCAAAAGTTTGATAAAGTGTGGACATGTTGGTAAGATGATGACACCACAGCAAGTGAAGAAGTAAGAAAGACCTAGCTTAAAACTACATTTTCAGTGAATGAGCCCAGATAATCTTTCATTTAAGTATCCTGCTAACACCAGTTTGAGCACAGATCTCCCCTGAGCTGGAGCCTCTCCCCACCTTGGGGTAGTAGTTTTAGATGTTTGTGTTAAGTTGAACACAGTATCAATGTTAAGGCATGTTACTGTGAAAGTTTGGCCCCTGGGTGGGCTAGTTCTGTTTTGAATGAAATGAAAACTCAATAAAATAAGATTTTTCAAAAAAAAAAAAAAAAAGTTTGCTTATACAAATTGCTGTTACCTGTGTGATGGTTTATACATTGTATGTGCGACTATTACCTATTACTGCAAGTGCCAAAGGTGAGGATTTGTGTCAAAAAGCCATAACATGGAACTCCTAAGTGGTTCTGCTGTGACAGGAGCGTATTCTGTATATGCTGAGCTTTTTTCAGTGGGAACGCAGTTCCGGCGCTTCTAGCGCTGAATATATGTAATGGCAAGAGGTGCTGGGGTGTGCTAGAGGGTCTATTGATGCTTGCTGCTGGGGGATCTTTTGCTGCGGGGGGGCGGCATATTGTTGGTTGGGAGATCTATTGTTGCTTAGGGGATCTACTGTTGAATGAGGGGTCTATTGTTGCTAGCTAGTTGGGGGGATTTTGTTCAGGGCCTATTGTTGCAGGGGGATCTATTGTTGCTAAAATTCATCTATTGTGACTGGGGGCAGTATTTTGTTGCTTTTGGGTTTATTGTTGCAGGGAGGACTATTGTTTCTAAAACTATTGGTTGCTGATGGGGATCTGTTGTTGGAAATCTATTTCACTTCTTTCCTTTTATCATTAACACATTAGAAAACACATTTATTTAGCACCACAAAATAGTACTTGGTTCTGTATTCTCTAAAAGGGGCAGTACTGGGAGGTGGAACCAAGGGACGATATTCAGGGGTGGGTAGGGAACAGAGGTGAGGGGTGAATTAGAAGGGGGGATTACCTGCAACTTTTCACTTGCCAAGTTCTTATGTTGTAGAAAATTGTAATGCGTCCATTTGAATTACCTTACATTGGTTGGTTCACACAAATGCAGTAATAATATTTGTCTCTCCTGTTACTTGTGAGGCCAGTTGTGTGGGGTAGAAGTCTAAAGGAAAAAAATGTGGTTATTTGGATCGGCCATTCCTGCGCTATAGTTTATCTGAGATAACAGTTCTAGAATGTAATTGATAAGGTAATATATTACTTCTATAGACCATACACTGTGTAGCAGTCTATTCTATGATCTCATGCTACTTTATGTAATTCTCCAACTCGATTTGTTTCTTGGGAATGGGACATTCTTGTATTTTATTTTTCTCTTGGAGGAAATGATAGAATTGCTGGTCTTGTGGTTTCTGGAAAAATTGACATAATGTCATTAAAGATGGATGAAAAGCTGAATTCCCTTTTTGAAACTGAACTACTTACACATTTATTATAGAAGAAAATCAAATATCCACATTTTTTTTTTGTTTTACTAAAATGGATTGGTCTACTAAAATGTTTTTTGTTAAAGTAACAAAAGGGAGATACAGCAATTCTTCCAAGAGAAGTGTATTGAGAAACCTTGGTTTCTGACATTTCAGTGTTTAAGTTTTCATAGAGAAAAACAATATTAGCAAAGTAACATACAAACGTGTGTGTGTGGGGGGGATTTACACATTTTTTAAAACTATACAACTGATGTTAATCTAAAATGCCTTTTGTAATAAACATTGATCAAAAACTTTATAATTTTTGGATAGACAACTTTCCAGCAACAGGATCACTAACTGACCTCTCACCTGTTTCTATTGGGTGGCTCCATTGCTACCTGGACCAATTTAGTTGTCTCTTCCGCATTAGAAAAAGATTTGTCATTGTCCCAGAGGGGAAGTGGCTTTCCCTGTTTGTTGATTTCTGCTGCTGCCTATGTTTTGCCAGCAACAAGCCTAATGCCCCGTACACACGGTCGGATTTTCAGACGGAAAATGTGTGATAGGACCTTGTTGTCGGAAATTCCCACCGTGTGTAGGCTCCATCACACATTTTCCATCGGATTTTCCGACACACAATGTTTGAGAGCAGGATATAAAATTTTCCGACAACAAAATCCGTTGTCGGAATTTCCGATCGTGTGTACACAAATCCGAAGCACAAAGTGCCATGCTTGCTCAGAATAAATAAAGAGATGAAAGCTATTGGCCACTGCCCCGTTTATAGTCCCAACGTACGTGTTTTATGTCTCCGCGTTCAGAATGATCGGATTTTCCGACAACTTTGTGTGACCGTGTGTATGCAAGACAAGTTTGAGCCAACATCCGTCGGAAAAAATCCATGGATTTTGATGTCGGAATGTCCGATCATTGTCCGACCTTGTGTACGGGGCATAAGTCATCAGATGACCTACAAGTTGAACGAAAAAAAAAATTTAACAAATTCCTCCATCTGTGCTATACAGCACGAATGGACGAATCTCTTGCTGGTGGCTATTCTATTTTGACAGCCAGCACCAGCGGCTGTCAGAATACCCAATCAGTGGCTGCAAATGATTGAATGCAGCTGCTTTTCAGCCAACAAGGTTCTGTCCTGCTACTTTGATATTTCAACCAAAGGATATTGAGTGGGAGGATGGTGACCGGGTTACCCAGGGAGCAAATTTTGGCTAGTTTATCAGAAACCAGACAAAATTGTCATGGCCAGCTTTAGGGGTGTAACCTGACAGCAGCACATTCCTCCTTTTTCTTCTCACACTGCCTGGCCTTGTTTGTCATTCTCATTCACACCATGTTCAGCGACGTGTATTTTTCTGCACTGGTTAACTGCAGGTCACTGCAAGGGCTGATAGAAATAAGTGGTATTCTATGTGGCTTGTTCATACCACAACTGACATTTTTACTTAAATTGCAAAGCAACGTGCTTAAAATGCATGCATTTTCAGTGCATTTTAATGTGCAGTATGGTGTGAAAGGACAGTTCAGGTTTGACAATGAGCTGATGCTTCCCCCTTCTTTATACATGTTTCAGTTGCCTACTATCTTTGCAGGTAGTAAAGCTGGCAGGAAATTACTCTAGCAATTCAGATAGTTCCATTAAGGCTCCATTCGCATTAGCGCGTTTCCAAAGTCGCACGATTTCCAGTGTGACTTAGATCCATTGAGTGTAAACTCAGAGCATAGTCTTATCAAAAGTCACACCAAAGTAGTGCAGGCACCTTTTCAAAGTCACTGTGACCTTAAGAGCCCTTTCACACTGGGGCGGTTTGCAGGTGCTATTGCGCTAATAATAGCGCCTGCAAACCGACCCGAAAGTGCCGCTGCTTTGTATCCAGTGTGAAAGCCCCGAGGGCTTTCACACTGGAGCGGTGCGCTAGCAGGACGGGGAAAAAAAGTCCTGCTAGCAGCATCTTCGGAGCAGTGAAGGAGCGGAGTTTATACCGCTCCTTCACCGCTCCTGCCCATTGAAATCAATGGGACGGCGCGGCTATACCGCTGGCAAAGCGCCTCTGCAGAGGCGCTTTGCGGTGGTATTTAACCCTTTCTCGGCCGCTAGCGGGGGGTAAAACCGCCCCGCTAACGGCTGAATACTGACGGTAAAACGCTGCTAATAATAGCGGCGTTTTACCGCCGACCCTGCCCCAGTGTGAAAGGGCCCAAAGTCGCACAAAAATGGAGTTAAAGTTGTCATGTGACTTTGTCCAAATTCAAAGTGTGAATGGAGCCTAACGGTCAAGGAAACAAGGTTGGTTAATGGAAATAGAGTGGCAAAACTGTTAAAAATATGTCCAATATCATGGATGATCTCCTCTACAAAACTGTTCCCTGCCCATGGTATAGTAAACCACCTGATCCAAAACCTTCTCTACTAATCCTGTCTTGTTTACAATTCTCGTTTTAAATATGACATTTTTTTTTTTTTTTATCAAAAGGGGAAAAATTTAAATTGACCCAGAAAATCCAGCTTTTCAGGTTTGGGGTGTGTACAGGGGATGTTTTAAGGTCAGAATCTGTTAAATACAAATGTAGTTTATTGGAAATGAAAGACCAATACCCTTCTGGAATTCACTATTATATCATACCACTTTCATTATATAAACGATATTTTTTTGTTTTTTAAACGAGTTCAAATTTATATTGATTAAAGAGTTTAGGCTTATGTTTTACATGAGTTGTATTTTTGGTACATTCACTATAGAATCCTAGACAATTTGGAAACATTTTAGCTGCAATTCCCATGCCATATGCACAGTAGATGGGACAAGACCTTTGTTACCTCCTGTGATCCCTTCAGACACACTCTTCGTCTGTTGGGAGCTAAGATGTTAATCCAATCAGGAACGCGTGGCAAGCTTCAGATGTTTGGCTGTTTTAAGGGCTGGCACGAGTCTTCTGTCCTATCTTCCCACCCACATCATCTGTCCCTAGTCTGTCTCTCCCTCCGCCTGGGTCAGGTGGAATTCACAAGCACTGTGCAGCTTTGTGTATCGTTGTATTCATTAACCTCTGTGATCATGCTCTTGGGAGGACCTATTAAAGCGGCTGTCAGTTTAATTTAACCACTGCGATACTGGGTGGTCTGCAGTCCATCAGTATTTTTAATGTCACACTCCTACTTGCACAAAGCATTTGAGACACAATAGATCTTTAGCATTTTATGTGTGTGGCTTTCCCTACATGTGTTGATTTGTTTGTAAAGAAACCATACTCTTTATATTTGATTTCTAGGGGATACAAGGGTCAAAAAAATGGACAAATTGTGTAACTGCAGGCACTTTAAGAATATCTACAAATGTGGAAAGATTACAGAATTCTCCTTCTACAGTGGATATACCTAAAAGCTGTGAGCTGAGATTAATTACACAATTCAAGAGCATTCCTATAGAGAGGGTAATAAGAATAGTATACTGTAATTTGAGGATACAGTGTAGAAAGGGGCAAAACAAAGCCAGCAAAAATACTGTCCATAATAACTCATTAGTTTCTTTAAAGCTGATCTCCAGCTTTTAGTGAAGTTTACGCCTTGTGCACACGGGACATTTGGCCTTCTATCCTTGACACCTTTCCTCCTGGCAAGTGTTTTGGCAGAAAAAACGCTTGTAAATGCATGTAATGTGTGTGTGTGTAAACACATGTAATGTGTATAGGCAAGTAAAACGCTTGGGCGTTAATTTATTATATTGGCCAGAATAACCATTTATTCTGGCCTTTGAAATGAATCAGCGCTAAACATGCCTAGCTTTAACCATTTCAATACCGGGCATTTACATCCCCTTCCTGCCCAAGCCAATTTTTAGCTTTGAGCGCTGTCGCTGTTTAAATGACAATTGCATGGTCATATTACACTGTACCCAAACAGAATTTTTATCATTTTGTTCCCACAAATAGAGCTTTCTTTTGGTTGTATTTAATCACCTCTGCATTTTTTTTATTTGTTGCTAAACAAATAAAAAAAAAGACCGAAAATGTTGAAAAAAAAAAAAAAAGTTTTTCTTTTGTTTCTGTTATAAAATTTTGTAAATAAGTACATTTTCTCCTTCACTGATGGGCACCGATGAGATGGCACTGATAAGCCGGCACCAATGAGATGGCACTGGTAGGCGGCACTTATGGGCACTGGTAGGCGACACTGATGGGTGACATTGATAGGCGTCACTGATGGGCACTCATGGGTGGCACTGGTGGGTACTGATAGACGACACTGATGGGTACATATGGGTGGCACTGCTGGTCACTGATAGGCGGCACTTCTTGGCACTGATAGGCATCACTGATGGCACTGGCAGGCATGGGGGATGGGCACTGATTGGCATTTTCCTGGTGGTCCAGTGTGGTAGCAGTCCCTGGTGGTCCTGGGCGGGCATCCGAGGGGGGTTGCGCTGGTAAACAATCAGCACAGACCTCCCCTGTCAGGAGAGCAGCCGATCGGCTCTCCTCTACTCGCGTCTGTCAGACGCAAGTGAGGAAAAGCCAATCAACAGCTCTTCCTGTTTACATCATGATCAGCCGTGATTGGACACGGCTGATCACATGGTAAAGAGCCTCTGTCAGAGGCTCTTTACCGAGATCAGTGTAGCAGTGTGTCAGACTGACACACCGCACCACCGATCACCGCGATGAGCGCCCCCACTGGCGCGTGGCGGCTGTTATCCTGCAGGATGTCATATGAGGCCCAGTCAGGATAACTGAACCACTGCCCAGCCGTCATTCTGCTATAGGCCGGGGGGGGGGGAGTGGTTAAGCACTCCTCGCCCCTTTACTTGCCACATTTGGCATGTATTTTTTTTGGGGGGGGGTACCTTGTTTTTAGAGGGACTTCCTGTCCCACTTCCTGCTTCCGTCTCTTGGCCACCTAGGTGACTCCTCTTCTCCCCCTAGGCGGCCCCGTCCTCTCTATTTAATCTTCTGGGACGTGTCACAGGTTCCAGAAGATTGCCTGGTTACTAGCAAAGCGCAGCGCGACTCGTGCAATGCGTGCCCGGCCATGAAACCGCAAGCTGTCATGGCTGGGTGCCCACAGTTGCTATGACGGTGCCACGGAGAGGAGTGGGAGATGAGCGAGGCTCTGTGCGGCCGTGGTACAGGTCAGTGTCTGTTTATTAAAAGTCAGCAGCTACACTTTTTGTAGCTGCTGACCTTTACTAAACTAAAAAAAAAATGGAACTCCGCTTTAAGGTGCATTCAGATACTTTTTAAGTACATCAAGAATTTTTTTGTGGGGGGGGGTTCTGCCTCTAAATGCCTTTGCCTGTAAACTACTCTAAACGCCTATATGTACATGGACACATTAGGCTAACATGCAGGGGCATTTAGAGGGAGAAAAAATGCCAGATTCCCCTAACGGCACCATTAAAAACCTCCAGTGTGCACGGGGCCTTAAGGCAATATTAAAGACTTTTTTTTTTTTTTTTTTTTTTAAATAACAAGCATGTTCTACTTACCTGCTCTGTGCAGTGATTTTGCACAGAGCAGCCCAGATCCTCCTCTTCTCGGGTCCCACGCCGGTGCGTCCAGGCTCCTCCCTGCTGCCGGGAGCCCCCACAAAAAGCAGCTTGCTCTGGGGGCACCCAAGCAGGCGCACTCCCGAGCTGTGGCTTTGTGTGTCCATTCAACCAAGGAGCCTCGGCTCGGCCCACTCCCCCTCTCCTGATTGGCTCACTGGCTGTGATCGGCAAAAGCCAATCAGGAGTGTGAGTCCTGGAAGAGGCAAGGTTCTCGTGGACATCGCTGAATTGAGAGGGGGCTCAGGCAAGTATTTGGGGGGGACTGCTGCACACAGGTTTTCTACCTTCATGCAAAGAATGCATTAAGCAAAAACACCTTGTGCATTTGCAACCACTTTTAAATAGGCTGGTTCAAACAAACTACCTACTTCACGAACAATTGCAGCAGGTGGGAGCGCTGTATAAACTGTATGTAGACTCCACAAAATACAGTGTATACAGTGCTTTGTTCCGGGAGCAGGACAAGACCTTCTTTCCTGCTCCAAGAACAAAACTGAGTTGGGCTGAGTGCTACTGCCATTCAGAACCTTCGTATTCTATGACAAAGATGTGGGCTGATGATGTCATGAATTCCACCTCAGTCAGTCGGTGGAAGCTGTGGCTTCTTTATTAGAATTAAAAGCCTCCTCTGAAGAGCTGAGCCGCTTGGAAGTTTAATACACTACACTATTATGAATTCATTTAACACTTGCACTCATTGATGTGAAGTGTGAATCACTTCTGAGGATCACTCTTCAGTTGAGGGGCAGCGCCACCTTCCTCTTTCTCACACCTTTACAATTTATTTGCTCCAATTTTTGGAGTTTTCCAGAGGAGGCAGTAGCCCAACATAATCCTAAGCGCAGCATTTCATTAATTAATATATGCATTCAACCTCAGCCAGTCCGTGAAAGCTTTGGCTTTTTTATTAGAATTAAAAGCCTCCTCTGAAGGACTGAGCAGCTCTCAGCCTGACTTAATTTTGTGCTAAGAATGAGATGGAAAGTCCCCGTCCTGCTCCCAGAACATAGTGCAGAATACTGTATGTAGCTGAGACTACATACCCGGGTATACAATGCTCCCAGGGTATACAGCGCTCCCAGCCACTGCAGCTGTTAGTGCAATAATTTGTTTGGACCAGCTTGGTCCAAATGAACTATTTAAGGGCTCTGTCACACCTAACATAACTGTAAAGTCTGGATCAATCCATCTCCCGAATCAGCTGAGTGACTTCTGACTTTAGCCCACTGTTGGCTGAAAACTGGTCACAGGAGTGCAGAATGAACTGCACTCCTCTGATCCATAGGAGAAGTACATCCAGAAAAATGTGCCCATACGTCTCTTTTTTTTAAAGTTTAGTGAGACCTGAAGATCAGCTTTAACACATAAATGACCCTCTAAATCCTTCCGCTTTTACTTATGTTTGTGAGAAGTTGAATAGAAATACTCCTATCAGTACTACCAATGCAGACCTTTTCCTTCAGCCTAGTGATCACATTGCTTTGCTTATTGTTTTTCCCCAGTCATTGCATTGATCAGATTATCCTGATTTAAAACAATACACACCATAAGTATTTTTTTATTCAATTTCAGCACTTGTTTGTAGGTATGCAGAATATCTGTCCTAATGTAAAGGGATAATCCCCAAATGTTTGTGTGTAATGAAATCATTGGAATATAGAAATGTAAATCTGTAAAAATAAATTGCGCATGTTGCACTCTCACTATATAAAATGTGTTCACGGGAAATCTGTGTCACTTTGCTGTCTTCTATCAGCATGTCCCTTGTTAGCACAAGCAATGCAGCGCAGTACTGTACTCCGGTACTTACAGTGCTTGCACAGAAGTCATTTAAAGCTCTATTAATAAACGCAGAACAAAAATGAGTGTCTTTTTTTTTTATTTATATGTGCCTCATGGTCAGCTTTAATTCACGTTTGTGAATTTCCAGTAATCATGAATGTCCATGTAACAAAGATAAGGCTGTCCGCAGCACAGTTATGGTAAAAAAAATGTGGAATTGTGGATCACAGTGGGCAGTGCTGCACAGATGTTAAAATGGTTAAACCATTCTCAAAGGGGACCTTTCCCCTAAAATCGAGGTCTGCTTATTAATCGGAGCCCCCATACGCTTGTGGAGAAATAGTTGGTAAATCTACTTACCTTACCCCTGGCTTCCACTTTTTAGGTAGATGGAGAGGGGCTTTGAGCAAGTGTGACAGTTACAGAAAAAGAGGTTTGCATAGAACTCTTGTTACCTGCATCTGTGGATCTGCTAGTTTTCATATATGGTTTATTCACTGAAGGTAGCTTTTGCTTATGTCATTTTTCTGTTTAAATTGTCCAGATTTGTGGCAGGTTACTTCTTTGTCTCTGTGCCCTGTCCTGTGTCTCCCCCCCCCCCCCCCCCCACCCCCCCCCCCCCCGGATAGCTGCTGCTGAGTGCTTATCTGATTATGTGTAAGCCAAAACCCTTTGTCATGCAGAAGGTAAATGGGAATTATTTGGAACTTTTGTTTGCATGTTAGCAGTTTCCACATGCAGGATTTAAAGGAGAAGTACAGCCAAAGCTTGTTTGGCTGTACTTTTCCTATGGATCACAGGAGTACAGTTCATTTTGCACTCCTGTGACCCGTTTTCAGCAGAGTGGGCTGCAATCCGCTGTCTGCTGACGAGAGTAGGTCCAGGCTCGGCCTAATCATGACCATGGAGTCGAGATCCGCCCAGATCCCTGGACCGTCAGCCTCTCAGCGAGCCACTGAGAGCCTGAGCTGGCTGCTCCTGCCCCCTCCACAGCCCGGCGCTCCAGTGAGCGAGGAGGGGGCAGAGCATAGAGCTGTGACTGACAGTCACCAGCTCTCTGCTCCGGGAGCTGTGAGAACCGAGCGATCTGCGGTGTTGGATCGCTCAGATCTCAGTGTTAGAGGCACTGGGGACAAATGCTGCATCCACCTAGGTAGAGATGAATAAAAAAATACCCATACTTCTCTTTTAATAAAAATGTCTGTGTAAAGATACCTGTCCTCCCTGTCCATGGTGCTGCTGCTCTCTGTATTCCTTTTATCGGAGGTAAAGAAAGGGGGGGGGGGGGTTGTTATCTTTGGTAAAATGTGTATGTGGAGCCAGTGTCTGCTGTGACAGGTTTTGATGTACAGATGAATTTTACTACGTTCATATTTGATAACAAGCCTAATGTGGTAGTACAATTTATGTAGAAGTTTCATTGATTTAAATTATAGTTACCTTTTTTATAAAACGTTTGTAGCTTATTTAGGAAAGGGCTTCAGAATATATCAGTCTAATGTATCATTTTCCAAACTGGGGAACCAGAATACGTTAATGCTTTCCTGGCCTCTGATGTGACATTTTATCAATAAGCATTGAACCTGGTCAACTCTTATAGGGATCTTTAGGAGTTTTGCCAATCCATTTAGCACAACTATACTTAAATTTGTACACACAATTGATCCGTGTATATTTTTCTCTCCCAGGATTCAGAAGGGCAGACACCTCTGCATTATGGTAAGTAAGGTCTATTTCTTCAGTCTAATTTGGTCTTTTGCTTTTTTATCTGTAATTAAAATGAGCCAAAAGCTTAAAGTGGATGTAAACCCTCACATATACCCAGTGAAGTGAACAGCCTCAGATGATACAGAGATGAAACAAATCTCCCTACATAAGTTTTACATGTATATCTGCTGTTATCTTTATATACTGTTTAGAAAGTGCACATAGTGTTAGATTTTCTCTTCCTGGTTAGCACTGCAGTGAAGTCTGGGCATACAGCCAAGACAGCTGATTGGAGGAAAGGCACACACCCCCTCTCCTTATAGGTAGAGACTTTCATCTCTGTTTGTTGGATCATTTAGCTCAGTGCTAATCTATTTATAGCATCCTCCCCAACACAAAACTCAGCCTGGTTTTATCTTAGTTGATAGAGAACTTGTCAGGAGTTTTCAGGCTGATAAAAGAACGAAGCAGGAGAAAGCTACAGGACATAGTGCTTTGAAGAGAGATGACAAAACACTACAGATATGTCCCAGCTCACATTTCATGAATCGGGTTTATATCCACTTTAAACATGGAAATCAGGTGGGTGTTGTCATGTCTATTGCTCATTTAAGTCCTAGTGGAAACCCTTGGCTGATCACTCTATGTGAGATGAGTTGTCTGTTTTTCTTTCCCCCACACCTGAGGCTTGTTCATAGAGATCTGCATCTGATTATCCATTCATGTAAATCACAGACCTCTGCCACACTGCACAGCCAGGGAGGTGACACCACTTTTTTTCTTTGTTTAGCATTCTTTACTCACTAGGCAATGAAACCGTCCTTGCCTATAGTGTAGATTGCAGAAAAAGAGGTGAGACAAAAATGCCACAGGAATTTTCTCTAATATACTAGAACTGGTGTAGGTGAGAATGCAGCAATCTGCAGCGTCTTGTGTACAATGATGACATTTTTTTGGGCGTGTGTAGCACTTCCAAAGTCTGGAACTAGTTAAAGACCTTCTTTTGAACTCCTCATTATGATCTGCAAAACTAATCCATACAATGTGTCCCCAATAGTTTTCTCGATTGCCAATTTTGACTCTTAGTAACTATGCAGGCATTGTCACAAAAAAGTATTTAATGCTTCCAGAAGTGTCAGATTCTGATACCCCCGATGCAAAATACTGCTTGCACAGTGCTCTGGAGAAACTGGGGGCTCAATTCATGCCTGTAGTAGTGGCTCCAACTCCTAGCAAAGCCTCAAGGTGATACTGACAGCAGGACATCTAGCTGTAAATAAAGTTTTGACATCATGGAGATCTGACTTAATTCTTAATTCTCTGATTTAATTTAATAAAGGGAGTCTGTTCACATCTGACAGGGCCCCATAATGGCAGAGCTTAGATTACAGCTGTCTGGGGGGGGGGGGGGAGAGAATTATCTGATTCTCTGCAAGTGTAGCAAGTAAATATAAGGGGGTGAGGGAACTATTAGGGATGCGCCGATACTGAGTATTGTCACGGGTACCCATGAAAATGCTCATGATACTGAAACTGATACTTTGCAATGGGATTTTGTGTCCACACAAAATGAATGGGTGCAAATCACACTGCAAAGAATTGCATGCGAATTGAACAGAAATGTGGTGCGATTCCTGCCCTGTATGAACCCAGGCTTATCATAGTTCTGTGTGAACTTCACTAACACTCCCATGGCTTTGTTCCCCCACAGCTTCCAGCGGCTCTCTCCCTCCAATCTCCATTGGTTTGAGCCATCTCCTTCTAGTGCTGACAGTACAGACTACAGGGTTACGAATTGGTCTTCACCGTCATATGGACGGCGCTAACTAATCAGAAGCTGTCCAGCCCGTACTGTCAAGAGAAGAGAGAAAGGCGCTGGGATTTCAAATCCCTGGACCAGTGAATCGGCTTAAAGGGGGGGTAAAGGGGGGGGGTCCAGTGGATGGTTTTGTGGATGGTTTTGAGCCACTGGAGACTGGGGAGAGAGCCACTGTGGGTAACATAGTCATGGGAGAGGCAGGAGGTGCTGTAGGCGCAGATGTCCACAGTCGGATGGGAGCCTGAGCTTGTGGAACCAGTCATGCAGGGAGGTTTCTCCGCTCCTTACGCCTGGGTTCACTCAGGAGCAGTGGGGGAAACCGCATGCGATTGGGACAGGAATCACACTGTATTTCTGTTTAAATCACATGCAATTCTTTACAGTGAAATTTGTGCTTATTCATTCTGTATGGACGCAAATCGCACCACAAAGTATCAGTACTCTGTATCAGCGAGTACTTGACCAAAAGTATCAGCACTCGTACTCGCCGGTAAAAAAAAAAAAGGGCATCGCTGCAACCCTAGAAACTATATTTGATACACAAATTTATTATTTTTGCAGTTTTGCATAAAGGGTTCAAATAGAGAAGTGTGTCTAAGTGACAGGGTATCTTTAAGCATAACCCTGACTCTGTAGTAAAGAGGTAAATCTTTAAAGTGAGAATGTCACATTATTTTATAGTACTTCTTAAGACGTCTATGGAGAAGATTATGCATACCTCTTTCTGCAGTGGCCTGTTGCTCAGAATCGAAGGTCTTTGTACAGCAGGACCTTGAAGTAACATCTGCCTGTCCCTAAACTCTTTATGTGCTGGGCAGCTCCGCTCTCATGAGTTATCTGCAACCTGACAGCAAGTGGTAATCGCAAAGGTCAGGCACCCCATAAAATGCTTGTAAATCCATCTTCCCTGCTTATGACTATCCAAGGTCAGCATGGAGTTCTCCTCCCTCCAGTTGCCGCCTCTATTCTGGAAATGCCCTGGAATAGGGGTATGAAATACTATTTTCCTGATCTCCCAGTGGAAATCAGCATTCTCTGGAAGCCACAGAGCTGATATCAGACCAGTACCCATCTGGTATGGGGAGGAGGCAATATACATCTCTCCTGTCATCACTGTGAAAAGAAGCGCAATCCCGATTTTAAAGCAGCTGCATTGCTTACAACATTCTATTCCAAAGAATATTTGCAATAATATTTGAGCAGCCTTTTAAAGATGTCATCCAGTGAGCATCACATTACCAACAGTGCTGGTACATCTATATATAGCTGTTGAAGATGCAGAAATGAATGGCAATAGTGCTGCAACCAGATGCATATTGTTAAATGTATGTAGAATGGATATATACATATATTCTACATAGCCTGGCATTGGTCAAGACAAATTTTTATTTTCTGAAGAAGAACAGTCAGCTGAGCTGTTAGAATTCCATGTAGATACTGAAAGACTGACTTGCCCTTTTTACTCTCCAAAATACTTGCATTTTTATGTGTTTTCAAGCTTATTGTGTTTTTATGCATGTTACGCATGCATATTCATAAATATTTGCATGTTTGCCAGGTTGAAAATATTTCCTGGATCAAAATGCTTGTTTCCTTTTTTATTATGATATTCATTTTGCAGTCTGTCACTATGAGAAATGAATTTTGTTAACATTCCACATACATAGTTACACAATAGGGTAGGTTGAAAAAAGACACAAGTCCATCAAGTCTAACCCATGTGTGTGATTATATGTCATAATTACATTGTATATCCCTGTATGTTGTGGCTGTTCAGGTGCTTATTTAATAGTTTTTTGAAACAATCTGCTCTCCGCTGATACCACCGCCTGTGGAAGGGAATTCCACATCCTTGCCGCTCTTACAGTAAAGAACCCTCTACGTAGTTTAAGGTTAAACCTCTTTTTTTTTCTTCAAATTTTAATGAGTGTTCACGTGTCTTGTTAAACTCCCTTCCGCAAAAAAGTTTAATCCCTATTGTGGGGTCACCAGTACTATTTGTAAATTTAAATCATATCCCCTCTCAAGCGTCTCTTCTCTAGAGAGAATAAGTTCAGTGCTCGCAACCTTTCCTCATAACTAACATCCTCCAGACCCTTTATTAGCTTTGTTGCCCTTCGTTGTACTCGCTCCATTTCCAGTACATCCTTCCTGAGGACCGGTGCCCAGAACTGGACAGCATACTCCAGGTGTGGCCGGACCAGAGTCTTGTAGAGCGGGGGAATTATGTTCTTATCTCTGGAGTTGATCCCCTTTTTAATGCATGCCAATATTCTGTTTGCTTTGTTAGCAGCAGCTTGGCATTGCATGCCATTGCTGAGCCTATCATCTACTAGGACCCCCAGGTCCTTTTCCATCCTAGATTCCCCCAGAGGTTCTCCCCCCAGTGTATAGATTGCATTCATTTTTTTGCCACCCAAATTCATTATTTTACATTTTTCTGCATTAAACCTCATTTGCCATGTAGTTACCCATCCCATTAATTTGTTCAGATTTTGCAAGGTTTCCACATCCTGCGAAGTTATTGCCCTGCTTAGCTTAGTATCCTCTACAAATAGAGATTGAACTGTTTACTCCATCCTCCAGGTCGTTTATGAACAAATTAAATAGGATTGGTCCCAACACAGAACCCGGGGGGGGGGGGGGAACCCCACTACCCACCCCTGACCATTCCGAGTACTTCCCATTTATCACCACCCTCTCAACTTGCCCTTGTAGCCAGTTTTCAATCCATGTACTCACCCTATTGTCCATGCCAACGGACCTTATTTTGTACAGCTAACGTTTATAGGGAACTGTGTCAAATGCTTTTGTAAAATCCAGGTACACCACGTCTACGGGCCTTCCTTTATCTAGATGGCAACTCGCCTCCTCCATAGAAGGTTAATCGATTTGTTTGGCAAGAACGTTTCTTCATTCATCCATGCTGATTACTACTAATAATACCGTTCTCATTACTAAAATCTTGTATAAAATCCCTTATCCCCTCCAAGAGCTTGCATACTATTGTTGTTAGGCTAACTGGTCTGTAATTCCCAGGGATGTATTTTGGACCCTTTTTAAATATTGGTGCTACATTGGCTTTTCTCCAATCAGCTGGTACCATTCCAGTCAGTAGACTGTCAGTAAAAATGAGGAACAATGGTCTGGCAATTACTTTGACTGAGTTCCATAAGTACCCTCAGGTGCATCCATCTGGTTCCAGTGATTTATTAATGTTAAGTTTCCCAAGTCTAATTTTAATTCTGTCCCCTGTTAACCATGGAGGGTGCTTCCTGTGATGTTTCATGAGGATAAACACTGCCGTTTTAGTTACTGAAGCCCCCCCCCCCCCCCCCAATTCCCTCGTGAAGACTGAGGAGAAGAATAAATTCAATACCTTTGCCATCTCCCCATCCTTTGTAACCAGATGTCCTTTCTCATTCTTTATGGGGCCAATATGGTCTGTCCTCCCTTTTTTACTGTTTACATACTTAAAGAATTTCTTGGGATTTTTTTTTTTTGCTTTCTTCTGCTATGTGTCTTTCGTGTTCTATCTTAACCACCCTAATTGCACCCTTACATTTCTTGTTGCATTCTTTATAAAGTCTGAATGCTGATGATCCCTTAACCTTGTATTTTTTGGTCTGTATTGTTGGTAATCAATAGATCCAGTAATGCTTTATTTCTAGTTGGTGCATCTACCATCTGAACCATAAAATTGTCCTGCAAGACATGTAGGAACTGGCGAGCCTTAGGCGAATGCGTGGTTCCCTCCACCCAGTATGTGTGGATAATTAAAATCCCCCATTTTAATACGACTTCCCATCCTTGCTGCCAATTCAAATTGTGATAGGAGATCTGTCTCCCCCTCTTCCCCCAGGTTAGGGGGCCTATTGCATATTCCCAGTATTATTTTCCCCTTAGGTTCATCCCTTTGGAGCTCACACCCATAAGGATTCCACCTCCTCCCTAGCTCTCTTAGTGATGTCATCTCTCACATTCACTTGTACATTATTACTTGATATATAGGCATACCCCTCCCCCTTTTTTACCCTCTCTATCCCTGCAATAAAGGGTATACCCTTGAATGGTTGCCAGCCAATCATGAGAGCCGTTGAACCAGGTCTCTGATATCCCCACAAAATCCAAATCCTCCTTGTACAAAAGTATCTCTAGTTCACCCATCTTGTCTGCCAGGCTCCTGGCATTGGTGAACATGCCACGTAGTTTAGACCAGTCGCATACTATCCTCTTATTGGGTGTTCCGAGATTGCAACTAGAACTTGTTACTATAATTACCTTGGCTTTATGTGCTTTAGTCAACCTACCACTAATGACCCCAATACTACCCTCTGGAATATGTTCCGCGCTGACTATCTCTACCTCTGCCCCCCCCCCCCCCAGTTTAAAAACCCCTCTAACTTTTTGGCCATCTTTGCTCCCAGCTGATCTGCACCCTTCTGATTTAGGTGCAGTCTGTCCTTTCTATAGTACTGGTGACCGACTGAGAAGTCAGCCCAGTCCTCCAGGAACCCAAACCCCTCCTTGCTGCACCAGCTCCTCAGCCACTTGTTTACTTCCCTAATCTCCCTCTGCCTTTCTGGTGTGGCTCGATGTACCGGTAGTATTCCTGAAAATACTACCTTGGAGGTCCTTTTCCTCAATTTAGCTCCTAAGTCCCTAAAATCTTTCTTTAAGACACTCCATCTGCCTCTAACGTTGTCATTGGTGCCAACGTGCACCATGACAGCCGGGTCTTCCCCAGCCCCTCCCAGTAATCTGTTCACCAGATCCGTGATGTGCCGAACCCAAGCGCCTGGTAGACAACATACAGTTTGGGTCTTGGTTACAGATTGCCCTCTGTCCTTCTAAGAATTGAGTCCCCTACCACCAGAATCTGCCTTTCCTCTCCCTTTGCTTTCCCCCCCACTCTCACTGGAGGAGTTCTTCCCCTGGCAGCTGGGGGGGTCCCTCAGCTCCAGCAGTGCTGATCCCTGACTGGTTTCACCAATGTCACTCAATGGAGCGTACTTATTGGGATGCTCCAGCCCTGGATCAGCCTCCCTGGAGCTTCCCCCTCTATCCTTCCTGACTGTCACCCATCTACTCTTTGCTAGTGCCTGCACCCCTTTGTCTCCACCCGCCTCTGTGCTGGCCCCTGCCCGCACCTGCCGGGTACGTTCCTGGCTCTCCTTTAGTATGGAGGGTCTTCTCAGTGCTGACAGTTGCTTCCCCAGATTCACAACCTGGGCTTCCAGGG
This sequence comes from Lithobates clamitans, assembly GCA_037952925.1. NCBI lineage: Eukaryota > Metazoa > Chordata > Amphibia > Anura > Ranidae > Lithobates > Lithobates clamitans. The sequence continues at coordinate 216,647 of JBBGZY010000992.1, read as the reverse complement.
AAACAATGTGCTTACATTTAGAACAGCAGTATTCACCCTCGATTGGATGAGCAAGGAACGCATACATGCCGCAATATGTACACCGAGTCGCATCTCAACACCCGCCGGGATTGTACCTACTAATTTTAATGAGGATTGGGGATTATACCCTGTCCAAATTGCCTAACAACTAGCTTCCTAACACTAATGCTCAACAAGACAATACACAGGTACTCGCAGACCCACATGCACTCGCAGACCAAGGTGCACACACAATACACTTGTACTAACGATCCATCATCCACACACTACTCAGACAACACTGAGGTACTCACGATACACAGGTACTACCTGACACTAATACTCAGTACAGCCCACGTGCACTCCCAGCACTCATGTACTTGCAATACACAGGTACACACTCACACTACACAGGTACATTGAACCCTGATATAACCTCCTGTTTTCAACTCTGGTTTTTAACTCACCACTTAGTCCAGCTCCACTTGAGTTCCAGCAGGCTCAAAATTAGTTTGACAGAAAGTTTTATATAGGCCTCAAGCACCTGTGACCAATTAACCACTCCCCTTAATTAGTAGGCTGAAGGAAGGAAAGAAAAAAAAAAGGCTGTTTAAAAAATGACTAAAAAGGTGTTAAAAAGCTGCAAAGAAAAGCACGAAAAAGAACCTAAAAAGGCAACACAGCAATCACCAGCAGTCAAAAGCAAAACTTGTTCACACTCTCCACTCAGGGTCCCTGTTGATTAGCTTCCAACCAGCAGTCTCCAATCAAGGTATAGAAACATCTCAACCACGATCAAGAGAAATGGAAGGCACCTGAGCTAAATTTCAAATGTTGTTGCAAAGGGTCTGAATACTTATGCCAATGTGAGATTTCAGCTTTTCCTTTTTTATACATTTGCAAACCTTTCTAAAATTCTTCATTTTGTCATTATGGGGTGCGGAGTGTAGATAAATGAGGAAAAAAAATGAATTTAAACTATAGTATCAGCCTGCAACATAAAAAAATAGAAAAATGAAGGTGCATACTTTACAAATGCACTGTATTTTGGATGAGAGTTCACAATGATGGCTTCCCTTAAATTGAGGTGTATTGTTGGGACTCTGAACAGATAGATGCCATAATGGGGACTCTAATAGCTGATAAAATGGTACATTCTGTGTTGTGCTGGTTTTTCTTTAAATCGTACTGCTCTTTGTGATGATGTAAACTGTTCTGTGTCTTGCAGCCGCTGCTTGTGAGTTTTCTGAAATAGTGGACCTTCTCCTGGACCATGGTGCTGACCCCTCTCTTGTGGACAATGATGGATTTCAGCCACACGAGGCAACAGACAGCAAGCCAATTTCAGATATGCTAAAGCAACATGCCACATTTGGGGAACATGACAAGCCCCCAAGCCTTCTTGAAATTCCAAAATAAAGCTGACATGCAAGTCTATACTCTGCCGTAGTTTCTAGTGTGATGTTTTTATTGCTCAGTATGAACCTTATGTGTCTGACCTGTCAATGGTCTCCATTCATATTTTGTGTGTATTACTTTTATACATTCAGGATCAAATTATGAATATTAAAGGAAGTGTCTTCAAAACGATATGTGTTTCATTCATTTGGAACTACACAAACTTGTTAGTGGGAAAATTTACAAAGATTTACACCCTTTCAAATATTTGCAAATTGAAAACCTGCATATAATAATATCCAAAAAGTTATGCAATTGATAAAATGTAAACCCATAGTAAATTATTCTACACAGCTTCCGTGTAATGTAAATGTGTACCCAAGCAGGTTTATTATCTACTAACCTTTCTAATATCTTTAGAGGTAATCATTGCAAACAACTGGAGCCCTCGATGATACTTCTGCACCTGCCAAGTATGTTGGCCCACTCTTCTTGAGGAAGCTGCTCCAGCTGTCTCAGGTTTACATGTTTCAACCCTTTTCGTAGATGTTCAATAGGCTTCAATTATTTTTTCTTCTGTGAACATAGAGCTGACATAACTTGCCAGGAAGCTCCAGTTTTGTCTCATATGTCCAGAAGACATTCTCCCAGCAGCATTGTGGCTTGACAATGTACAATTTAGCAGTTAGGTTTTTCTGGGATGTCTTACTTGGAGCCCATTGTCACTCAAAAAGCAATGGATGGTGCGATTAGCCAATGGTGTATATTGACCTTGAAGTTCCGATTGGACCTCTTTTGACGTTTTCCTTAGCCCTTTGTCTAGAATTTGCAGTATCCTTCTGTTCAATCTGAGGTTGTTTGTTTTTTTTGTTTTTTTTCTCTCTCTCTCTTGTGGCCATGTCCAGGGAGGTTGACTGCTCTCCCATGGACCTTAAAGTCGTATTATGCCAAAAAGCAAACCTTTGTTATAATGCATCTTACCAGTTCTTGGATGTGATGGCTGCATTCTTTTTCTTTTTTAGGCTTGCTTGCTTCTATTTTCACCTTGTGATCCAGTCAGTAAGTCTGTTTAAAAGCACAAATTCTCCAGCAGAATGTATGTTGGAGATGAGACAAACCATTTTCCACTAGGAGGATGCTTACAATGATCATCTCATTTATTTATGTAAAACCTTTATCCCCAAATAAAACACACTGCTGTAACTGCTTATAAAGTATTAGCTGGAGTTTGGCTTCAATTTGTTAGTGTATCTAAATCTGCTAATACCTCTAACACTCCCCTCTGACTGACAATGCTGCTGTCCAAAGGTGCCCCCTGTGCTCATTCAGCGAGGGCACTTTAATACAGGAGGTGTGTTACTGGCCAAATCACGAGGAGAAAAAGGAAAATAATGCAGCCACTACATCTAATGATTGCTAAGCTGAAATCTAATACATTTTTGGTTTTGGGCTTAATGCCACTTTAACCACTTTTCTACCAGGGCAATTTTAAAAATTTTGCGCACACGTTAAAATTTGCATTTTTTACAGTCGCACAGAGAACAAAAAAAAATAATTTTAGGACTGAAGATTACTAAAATACCCAAAATCTGTTTTGTTTTCAGAAAGCAGACATCCAGGAGAATAAACTGGTGGTAGTTTTAAGTCACACAAATGCAATACATTATGCAATTTATGGTAACATTTGATTGATGAGGTTGTGTTGAGTAAATAGCTACCCAACACATATCAAGCTATAAAATTCTGTTTAGCGACATACTTTAGTACCCTGAATTTTTCATAGGCAACACTTTATAAACGCCCCTACAGGTCATCAGTTTAGAGTTAACCATGAAGAATTGTCCTAGAATTATTGCTCTGACTCCAGCCTGCTCAGCAATAAGTAATGTGTAGCACAATCATTTTTTGTGCATAGCTGTCCCTAATGTGTGTTTTACACTTGTATATGGGGGTTGAAGTGTTGTATGGGTGTAACTTGAATATTTTTTCTCTTAAAGCCCCTTTCGCGCAATAAACCCGCTCGGATCCGCCTATCCATTTTTCAAGGCGGATCAGAGCGGGCCATCCGGATGTCAGCGGAGATGTGTCTCTGACACCCGTCTGCCATCCGATCCGCTCAAGACAGACGTATGGGGATCTGATGAAACGGATGGCAGACGTATCGGATGAGATCTGATGAAAACTGACAGGTCCCTCCCGCTCAGTGAGCAAAGACGGATCGGTCATCCGCCGGCTCTATCGGAGATCGACGGAGCGAACTCCCGCTGAGCGGATCCGCCCCATGTGAAAGGGGCCTTACGCTTACACTTTTTTTTTCACTAAACTTTATTGTTCATAATATAGAAGACAAAAAGTCCCCTAATGCCGCGTACACATGACCGGACTTTCTGGCAGAAAAGGTCTGATGGAATCATTCCATTGGATATTCCGTGTGTGGGCTTCATCAGACTTTTTCTTTCGAAAATTCTGACGGACCTAAAAATAGAACATGTTTTAAATCTTTCCAATGGAATCAATTCCTGTCTGGAAAACCGTTTGTCTGTATGCTATTCCGACGGACTAAAAACGACGCAAGGGCAGCTATTGGCTACTGGCTATTGAACTTCCTTTTTCCAGTCCCGTCGTACGTCATCGCGTTCTAAACGAACGGACTTTGATGTGATCGTGTGTAGGCAAGTCCGTTTCAGCGGAACTCCGTAGAAAAAAACGTCAGTTTATTCTCACGGAAAAAACAGTTGTGTGTGCGCGACATTAGTGATGGAAAAATAAGGAAGAGGGGGTGACTTGTTGGGTGTGTGAAAGCGATCGAGTGGCTGGACAGCCAACAGTTGGCTTGTCATACTTACAAACATTCCTGGCTGTTGAAGCAGCTGGCATATGTATGGCATATGTCGGTGGCATCAAAAGAGTTAAACCCCATATTATATATTTTCTGAAAGCCAAGGCTATATAGACAATACCGAATGATGGCAGTTGCATGATGTTTATGCATCTGTTTATCAAACATGTATTTTCAGAGAAAAATAATTTATTTGAATATTAGTGCATGCAAATACAATAGAAACACATTCTATGCAGTAAGGTAAAAAACCTTCCGCATGCAGTGTTCCCCCTCCCCCCCAGCCTCTCCCATACATACCTGAGCCCGATCTCGATCCAGCCCCTCTCAGCTGTCTCCCTCCTCATTGGTTCAGATACAGCAGTGGGAGCCATTAGCTCCTGTTGCTGTCAATCAAAGCCAGTGACATGGAGGGGGCCGAGCCCTGCTTTGTGTGTCTTATGGACACACAGTGAGGCGAGGACGAACGAGTGCCCCTGTAGCAAACCGCTTGCTATGGGGGCACTCGGCGGGGGGAGGAGCCAGGAGTACTAGCGAGGGAGAAGAGGAGGATCAAGGCTGGTCTGTACAAAACCATTGCACAGAGCAGGTAATTCTAGGTTTGTTATTTTAATAAAAACAAACCTTTAATATCTCTAACTGGTTGCCGACTGTGCACTGTACATCATCTGTGACAGTGCTCTGGATAAGGGGTGTGCGCTGTTTAAGACAGAACGGAGATCTATGTAAACAAGACAGAGCTCTGATTAGGCACACGTTTAACCCTTTGATCACCCTAGATGTTTAACTCTATCCCAGCCAGTGTCATTAGTACAGTGGCAGTGTATATTTTTTTTATTAGTGTCACTGGTTCCCACAAAGTGTCATTGTCAGATTCTCCGCCGCAATATCGCAGTTCTGCTAGAAGTCTCTGATCGCCGCCATTACTAGTATTAAAAAAAAAAATTAAAGAAAAATGCTATAGCTTTTGTGCAAACCTATCAATATACACTTATTGTGATTTATTTTTTTATCAAAAGTATGTACAATACATATTGGCCTAAATTTTATGAAGAAAAGTAGATTTTTTTGACTTTTTTTTTGTTTATAGCACAAAAAAAAAAAAAACGCAATGGTGATCAAATACCACCAAAAGAAAATTCCATTTGTGGGGGGGGGACAGAAATGTAATTTCTGTACAGCGTTGCATGGCTTCCTGCAGCGTTGCAGGGAAAAATATAGAACATGTTCTCTCATCTAAATCCGTCTGAATTTTTGACAGAAAAAGTCCGATGAGGCATACACACAGTCGGAATATATGATGAAAAGCTCCAATTGGACTCTTTCTGTCGGAAATTCCGCTTGTGTGTACGCGGCATTAGGCCTGGTTCACACCTATGCATTTTTCTTTTACTTTATTTTATTTTTTTAGGGTATTTTCAGTTTTGCAGAAACGCACTACAGTCCATTTAACATGGTTTACTATGGCTGTAGTTTACATCTGTGCATTTTATGGAAAGAGCCAGGGACTTTTTTTTGGTTCCATAGACTTCAATGGATCAAAAGCGTGTATTGAGAAACGCAAAATGCACCTGCAACATGCAAACTGCAACCTGCATAGGTGTGAATCAGGCCTTATAGATCATAGGCAATATGCTAAATTGGTGGCCTGTAAAGTACTGTATACAATAACGCCGTATTTACAAGGCCTCATGAACACACAATTACGTGCATTTAACCGCTCGCCGACCAGCCGCCATCATTATACTGCGGCAGGTCAGCCAATCCCGCGAGCCATCGTAGCTATAGGTCGGCTCCTTTAAGCGGGATAGCAGGCACGCGCCCGCTGCACTGCAGGGGTGCTGATGCTCATGACCGCCAGCCACGAGCAGCAGAACAGGGTTGCTTGTGTGTAAACGCACAAATTTCTGTTCTGTTCTGTTCTGTGAGGAGAGACAGATCGTGAGTTCCTAATAGCTAGGAACCACAATCTTTCATTTCCTCTAGGTCAGTCCCCTCCCCCTACAGTTAGAAACACACACACACAGGGAACACAATTAACCCCTTGATTGCACCCTAGTGTTAACCCCTTCCCTGCCAGTGACATTTTTACAGTAATCAGTGCATTTGTATAGCACTGATGGCTGTATAAATGACAATGGTCCCAAAAATGTGCCAAAAGTGTCCGCCATAATGTCGCAGTCACGATAAAAATTGCAGATCGCTGCCATTATTATTAAAAAAAGAATAATAATAAAAATGGTATAAATCTATCCCCTATTTTGTAGATGCTATAACTTTTGCACAAACCAATCAATATATGCTTATTGTGATTATTTTTTTTTTTTTTTTTTTACCAAAAATATGTAGAAGCATACATATTGGCCTAAACTGAGAAAAGATTTGCTTTTTTTTTTTTTTTTTTTAAATGGGGATATTTATTATAGCAAAAAGTACAAAATATTGTGTTTTTTTTTTTTTTCAAAATTGTTGCTCTTTTTTTGTTTATAGCGCAAGAAATAAAGACCGCAGAGATGATCAAATACCACCAAAAGAAAGCTCTATTTGTTGGAAAAAAGAATGTCAATTTTGTTTGGGTGCAGCGTGGCACGACCGCGCAATTGTCAGTTAAAGCGACACAGTGCCGAATTGCAAAAAGATGGCCTGGTCATTTAGCAGCCAAATCTTCCGGGGCTGAAGTGGTTAAAAAGACATCTGCGTGTTCTTATGCACATGTAGTTGAAGTCAAAATGAAAAAAACCCTTCAGAGGACATAGAGAAACACATTTGTGCCTTTTCTGTCTGCCCAGCATATTATACCCGGTTGGATTGGGTAATGGAGCTAGATCATAAGGACCTCTGAGTTCATGTTTAGTGAAAAGGAAGTGGATCTCAAAATCTAATAACTTATACTGGGTTTTTTTTGGTACACTCGGCCCTGGTGGGGGAATTGGTGGAAACCTAGTGAAATGAATTGGCTACTAACCTCCATTAAAAGCAAACTGGCACTTTATCCACCTATACATTTCAACCATGTAGGACAGTGGTCATCAACCCTGTCTTCAGGGCCCACTAACAGGCCAGGTTTTCTGTATTACCTTGGGGAGATGCAGACTAGAATACTGCAATCACTGAGCAGCAAATTATATCACCTGTGATGTATTTCAGTTATCTTGTAAACCTGGCCTGTTAGTGGCCCCTGAGGACAGGAGTTGAGAACCACTGATACAGGATACCCAAAAGGCTTTGTTCAACCCAGAGCTGAATAGGGGCTGTTTTCATGCAGCAAGGCCAGTTCGGGGATTTTTTTTTTTTTCACATCCCATTTTCCCAATTCTTAGCGAAAGCTCCTTGTGCATTTTAACATAAAGCATCTGCTCACTTGATGCATAAGCCTAATATTAAACAATTTCTAAAGCATTGCTTAGACTGCAACTTCACTGCCAGCAAACCTTCCCACAAGTGGTGCCCTTTCAAGAATGGCTTTTAATTCACCTTGGTGCAGTGCTTTTAAATTTGACTTTGGCACTTTGCATTGAGTAATTTCCTCTGTTGCATAAAACACGGGTAGTCCAAAAAATTACAGACATGCAGAAAAAAAAAAAAAAAAAATCTTTTGTTTGTTTCTGTGCTGTGCATCCCTGCTACCTGCCACGAAGGGGTTAATCTTCCTCTTGAGCCATATACATGCAGCTTGTGAGCTGCCCTCACCATTGCAAATGCTGCAGCATAATCTGCTTTACAGTGGAGCTCTCTGCAAACATCTATACACTGACACGCACACATGCTCAGCTGTAATCCCTCTTCTTTCCCTTAACTACCGCTAACCAAAGTGCTTAATGCACAATTTAAGCTGGATCCACTCTAAAAACACTTTAATTGAGGAGCATTAAATGTTAAAATGATTAAAAAAGATGATATAAATAAAACCCAAAGAGAGGCCGGGACCGGCATCTGCAGTGATATGGGAGGGAGGAGGGGAAGTGTTGAATCTCTCTAGAGGCTTATGAGGCTCCTGACATGAAACTGCCTAGTGCCCCGCTGCTTTTAGTTATTTAGTGGACAAAAAGACACATTTTGGGTTAAATTTAGCAAAGCGACTGTATAGGTAGATGTAATGCACTGTATCATTCTCATGTTCAAATCTTTAACTCCAAAAAGCCTATATGTGAAATCTTAAAGGTTGATTCTGAATATACACTCACCGACCACTTTATTACACTTGTTCAATTTCTAATGAACCAATCACATGACAGCAACTCAATGCATTTAGGAATCTAGACATAGTAAAGACGATTTGCTGAAGTTCAAACAGAGCATCAGAATGGGGAAGAAAGCGGATATATGCAGGGCTTTTTTTCTCATAGAATAGGTGCAGGTATTCCACTCTTTCAAGTCATCCCTTGTCTCCACCCCCTACCCACCTCCAAGCACTGTCCCTCGGTTCCACCACCTACCCACCTCCAAGCACCGTCCCTCGGTTCCACCACCTACCCACCTCCAAGCACCGTCCCTCGGTTCCACCACCTACCCACCTCCAAGCACCGTCCCTCGGTTCCACCCCTACCCACCTGTAAGCACCGTCCCTCGGTTCCACCCCTACCCACCTGCAAGCACCGTCCCTCGGTTCCACCACCTACCCACCTCCAAGCACCGTCCCTCGGTTCCATCCCCTACCCACCTCCAAGCACCGTCCCTCGGTTCCACCCCTACCCACCTGTAAGCACCGTCCCTCGGTTCCACCCCTACCCACCTGCAAGCACCGTCCCTCGGTTCCACCACCTACCCACCTCCAAGCACCGTCCCTCGGTTCCATCCCCTACCCACCTCCAAGCACTGTCCCTCGGTTCCACCCCCTACCCACCTCCAAGCACCATCCCTCGGTTCCACCCCCTACCCACCTCCAAGCACCGTCCCTTCAAGACAATACAAAAACAAATATTATTTGGTGCTTGATATGACTCTATGAAATTTGCTAACAAAAAGCAATAAAATAGAGCCCCTACAGCAACAATAGACCCCCCAAGCAAATATAGATCCCTCCCAGCAACTATAGACCCAGCTAGCAAAAATAGATCTCTCCCAGCAACAATAGACCCAGCTAGCAAAAATAGATCTCTCCCAGCAACAACAGACCCAGCTAGCAAAAATAGATCCCACCCAGCAACTATAGACCCAGCTAGCAAAAATAGATCCCTCCCAGTAACTATAGACCCAGCTAGCAAAAATAGATCCCTCCCAGCAACAATAGACCCCCTCAGCAACAATAGATCTCCCAAAAACAGTAGACCCCCCCAGCTACAGTGGATCCACCCCAGCAACAATAGATCTCCCAGCAGCCAGCAACAATAGACCCCTCTCTTAACAGTAGGTCTCTCCCATTAACAATTGACCCCAAGCAAAAAAAGCCCCTCCCCCACCAGAAGCAATAGATACCCCCAGTGACAATAGATCCCCCAGCAGCCAGCATGAATAGACCCTTAAGAATACCCCAGCACTCCTTGTGCTGGAGGTGCAGGAACTGCGTTCCCCCAAGTTTCCGCTGAAAAAAAAGCCCTGGATTTATGTGTCTTTGAACATGGCATGGTTGTTGGTGCCAGACGGGCTGGTCTGAGTATTTCAAAAACTGCTGATCTACTGGGATTTTCAAACACAACCATCTCTAGGGTTTACAGAGAATGGTCTGTAAAATAGAAAATATCCAGTGAGCGGCAGTTGTGTGGAGGAAAAAGCCTTGTTGAGGTCAGAGGAGAATGGGCAGACTGGTTTGAGATGATAGAAAGGCAACAGTAACTCAAATAACTACTCATTACAACCAAGGTATGAAGAATACCATCTCTGAATGCACAACACATTGAACCTTGAAGGAGATGGGCTGAACAGCAGAAGATCATATCGGTCTGCCACTCCTGTCAGCTAAGAACAGGAAACTGAGACTACAATTCACACACGCTGACCAAAATTGGACAAAAATAAAATTAGACAATGGGAGATTGGAAAAACATTGCCTGGTCTGATAAATCTCAATTTTAGCTGCGACATTCAGATAGTAGGATCAGATATTGGTGTAAACAACATAAAAGCATGGATCCATCCTGCCTTGTATCAACAGTTTAGGCTGCTGATGGTGTAGGGCACACTTTGGGCCCCTTAGTACCAATTGAGCATCATTTAAGCGCCACAGCCTACTTGAGTTTTGTTGCTGACCATGTCCATCCCTTTATGACTACAATGTGCTCATCTTCTGGCTATTTCCAGCAGGATAATGCACCATGTCACAAAGCTCAAATCATCTCATCACTGGTTTCTTGAACATGACAATGAGGTCACTGTACTCCAATGGCCTCCATAGTCACCAGATCTCAATCCAAAAGAGCACCTTTCAGATGTGGCGGAATGGGAGTTTGGCATCATGGATGTGTAGCCGACAAATCGGTAGCAACTGCGTTATGCTATCATGTCACTATGGACCAAAATCTCTGGAGGAATGTTTCCAACACCTTGTTGAACCTAAGACATAAAGAATTAAGGCAAAAGGTGGTCCAACCTGGTACTAGCAAGGTGCACCTAATAAAGTGGCTAGTAAGTGTACATTAAATTCAATTCATTATGTGTTTTGTACTGTGCATGCACATCCAAAACCAGTCCCATTTTGAGGGTGCAGTAGCTATGAAGCAGGCCACATCAATTCTCCCCTCCCCCATGAATAATCCACAATAGTTTCTGCTAAGATTAAACGGTGCTTATAGACATATATAGAGTATCTCACAAAAATGAGTACACCCCTCACATTTTTGTAAATATTTTATTATATCTTTTCATGTGACAACACTGAAGAAATGACACTTTGCTAGTAGTGAGTGTACAGCTTGTATAACAGTGTAAATTTGCTGACCCCTCAAAATAACTCAACACACAGCCATTAATGTCTAAACCACTGGCAACAAAAGTGAGTACACCCCTAAGGGAAATTGTCCAAATTGGGCCCAATTAGCCATTTTCCCTCCCCGGTGTCATGTGACTCGTTAGTGTTACAATGTCTCAAGTGTGAATGGGGAGCAGGTGTGTTAAATTTTGTGTTATCACTCTCACTCGCTCATGCTGGTCACTGGAAGTTCAACATGGCACCTTATGGCAAAGAACTCTGAGGATCTGAAAAAAAGAATTGTTGCTCTACATAAAGATGGCCTAGGCTATAAGAAGATTACCAAGACCCTGAAACTGAGCTGCAGCACGGTGGCCAAGACCATACCGCAGTTTAACAGGACAGGTTCCACTCAGAACAGGCCTCACCATGGTCGACCAAAGAAGTTGAGATCACGTGCTCAGCGTCATATCCAGAGGTTGTCTTTGGGAAATAGACATATGAGTGCCACCAGCATTGCTGCAGAGGTTGAAGGGGTGGGGGGACAGCCTGTCAGTGCTCAGACCATATGCTGCACACTGCATCAAATTGGTCTGCATGGCTATTATCCCAGAATGAAGTCTCTTCTAAAGATGATGCACAAGAAAGCCCGCAATCAGTTTGCTGAAGACAAGCAGACTAAGGACATGGATTACTGAAACCATGTCCTGTGGTCTGATGACACCAAGATAAACGTATTTGGTTCAGATGGTGTCAAGTGTGTGTGGCGGCAACCAGGTGAGGAGTACAAAGACAAGTGTGTCTTGCCTACAGTCAAGCATGGTGGTGGGAGTGTCATGGTCTGGGGCTGCATGAGTGCTGCCGGCACTGGGTAGCTACAGTTCATTGAGGGAACCATGAATGCCAACATGTACTGTGACATACTGAAGCAGAACATGGTCCCCTCCCTTCGGAGACTGGGCCGCAGGGCAGTATTCCAACAGGATAACAACCCCAAACACACTTTCAAGGCGACCACTGCCTTGCTAAAGAAGCGTAAAGGTGATGGACTGGCCAAGCATGTCTCCAGGCCTAAACCCTATTGAGCATCTGTGGGGCATCCTCAAAACAGAAGGTGGAGGAGCGCAAGGTCTCTAACATCCTCCAGCTCTGTGATGATGTCATGGAGGAGTGGAAGAGTACTCCAGTGGCAACCTGTGAAGCTCTGGTGAACTCCATGCCCAAGCGGGTTAAGGCAGTGCTGGAAAATAATGGTGGCCACACAATTATTGACACTTTGGGCCCAATTTGGACATTTTCACTTAGGGGTGTACTCACTTCTGTTGCCAGCGGTTTAGACATTAATGGCTGTGTGTTGAGTTATTTAAGGGGACAGCAAATTTACACTGTTATACAAGCTGTCCACTCACTACTTTACATTGTAGCAAAGTGTCATTTCTTCAGTGTTGTCACATGAAAAGATATAATAAAATATTTACAAAAATGTGAGGTGTGTACTCACTTTGTGAGATGCTGTATGGTTGCTAAACTTAGTCATCATAATTTAAAGTTGGCTAATACCTTCAAGAGCAAATCCAGCAACAAATGAAACATATCAATGAGCTACTGATGTTATTTAGCAATCACTAGAACTGTGGTTAAATCATAAAATTCTTTTAATTTTCCTTAATTTGACTCTTGTGTAAACTTCAGCCATACTGCTAGGAGCACCTCCCAGGGTCACTGGGATGGTACTGGGATAACCGATCACAATCACATTTCCTCTGCAAGTCTGAATCGTATTCAGTAGTCTGTAGTGATAAAAAGTGAGACTGCCAAGAGTGTGTTTGGTTAAAACTTTCCTGCATCACAAGATCACCAACACAATTGGCTAGCCTGTACTGGTGTACTACAGCAATAACTAGATGAAAAACTGTGAGTAGGTGAGTGAGTAGGTAGGCTGTGCTCCTTGCATGCATATGGGTGTTTAATTTTCAGTTTTTACCAGAGTTTACTTTTAAAGCAAACCTAAACTGAAAATTTTGGCCTAATTCAGGAACTTACTAGCCATTAGGAAGGCAGGGTGAGGTGTAAAAACATACCATCGTTTGGAAACAGCAGGTCTCTTTGGTGCTGCCAATGTGTCATGTGTCCTGAAGAATGCAGAATGTCAGGAAAGACTTGATGTCTTGAAAGACTAAAGAGGTCCTAAAGGTTAAATGTTTTTTTTAACTCTATGCATTCTATGCATGAACGTAAAAAAAAACCTTTAGTATGCAGTCCCCTCTAATACTTACCCGAGTCTGATCCCGATCCAGTGATGTGCATGAGAGCGGCTGCTCTCCCTGGTCTCTGCCTCCTCATTGGCTCACAGACAGCAGCGGAAACACTGGCTCCCACTGCTGCCAATCACAGCCAGTGGGGAGAGGCCGAGCCCCATTGTGTGTGTCTTGTGGACACACTGATCGGGGCTCAGGAGCAAGGGCGCACAAGTGTCCCCATAGCAAGTGGTTTGCTATGGGGTCACTCGGAAAAGAGGGGGACCCAAGAGCGCCAGTGGGGGGCCTGAGAAGAGGAGGGTCGGGGCTGCTCTGTGCAAAACCATTGGAAGTATAACGTGTTTGTTACTAAAAAAATAAAAAATTAATAACAACCTTTAATATCACTTTAAGTAGTATTACAGACAAATGTTAGCTGGTTACCTGGTTGTCATGCTACACACTGGCTACTTTGAGACACTGACCCAGAGCCAGGAATTATGGAAATCTAGAACTACTTCTCTGCATACTTGTTCTAGGCAGGGCTTTTTTTCAGATGGAACTCAGTTCCACCACTTCTGGCTTGGACCCTTGGGGGGGAGGGCTGCTCACCACAATCACTTGTAAACATAGAAGTCCAGTTTCTGTGTTTACAAGTGACAGCTCTGCACTCTGTGTGTAATGCAATCCTGGTATTTAATGTCCCTATAAGACCTTCCTAGAGTTTGTGAAATCTGATCACACCCACAATTTGATGTGATTTGGCTGGTGTGGGGGGGGGGGGGGGTTTGGGGGTCATGGTTTAGTTCCAGCACCTATTGTTTGATAAAAAAAAGCCATGGTTCTAGGTCAGTGTTAAAATGTTTAAAAGTATAACTAAAGGCTAAACTTTTCTTCTAGTTTTGGATAGAGTGCAGAGGGATTCGGACACTTGTCAGTTTTTATTGCTGTCTTTCACCTCTCCATTTGTCCTGTTTACCATTATCATGGAAAGTGAAAGTAAAAGAAAATCCCAAATTTTGGTTTGTCCCCATAAAAGTAATAGAGTGGAAATCTTCTAATATAGAGACTAGTTCTGGTGACCTGGGGGGGTTCCCCAAGGAATTCCCTTAATTTGCAGGGATTTCCTCTCACTTCCTGTTTGTTTATGGGACAGGAAATGAAGGGAAATCTCTGCAATAGAACACAGATGGCGAAAAAAAATAAAAAAATCTGACAGGGGTTATAACTCTCCCTTGATCTATCCAAAATAAAAATGACTTCTGCTTTAAGCCAGAAGTCAAGATAACAGCCTGGCAACCAGCAATTTTAGAAGGAGGTCAGCAATAGCATCCACCTTATTTCTGTTATGGCAGCCTCTATATTCCTGTCAATTTTGTAATTGGCTCGATAACTCCAGGATATCAATCATTCATCCAAATCCTCCTGTTTTTTACATTTAGATCCTGATGAAGAGGGCCTCTTGGAACCCCTGAAATGTGTTTTTTCAACAAACATTATATCTAATAAACTTACTCTGAACTTAAAATATCGCTTCGGTTTCTCTTTCCTACAATTTCAAGACAATGTACCAAGGACCTATCAATAAGCTACTTCATAAAAATAGCTTTGAGATAACTCCCCACACCAGGGATCCAGCACCCCATGCCTTATTGATTTTGATTGGCACACCAGTGCTTATAGTGTTCATAGTAAACAAAAATGTACCAACATTAAGAGCCAGTTTTAAGAAAATAGGCAGCTATAATGCAAAACTCCATAACGGTAGTCTACTGGCAACTTTAAAGATCCCCTCTACAAATTGGTGATAACAGAACATTTATGTTGGACTCAATGTGCTGTTTTGCATACTTGTAGCTCTTCAGTATGTATAGTTTTTCAGTGCATATGGCAACTGTAGTCCTCTACCAGTGCAATTGGGTTTATGGACAAGAAAGGCAAAGCTTGATAAGAAGACTGTGTTTTATTTACATGGATTAGACGCATATGGTACTTTCTCAGACACATAGCAATAAATACATCACAAGACTTTCACTGCATGGACTGTACAGTATATACACATTAAGGAAAGCTGACACTTTGTGCAACCTGGTCAATGTCCTGGACATCAAGAAGACACATTAGAGAAGGCAGATAACTGCTGAATGTGCCTTAGTGCATGTGGGTGGAGCACATCAGTACCCACTGCTCAAGAGAGAAAGAATCCTTCCTACTGTGATGCATCTACAAATAAAAGTGTTATAAATATAACATTTTTTTATATCCCCAGGGCTCTCTTTAAACCAAAAATAAAAATCTTTTTCAGCATTTTTAATGCAAGTGTTATCAGACAGGGGGCAGCACTGTGCAGAAGAAGCTGTATTATGTGGGTAGTTGTGCGAACAGACAATATTGTGCTAGGTCAGGATTGGGATGTGCACTTTGAAATTGTATTTGGAATGGGTGTGGAAATGTGCTATTAAGAGACTGAAATGTATGGAGAAGGTGATGCAGAGAAGTGTATATTAATAAACTGCAGTCTGGGACCCTGCTAAGTAATGTGGCTACATTTGTAGTAAACTTTCTCTTCATTGACCAGCATCTACCTGAAACCTTAAAATGCATAGAGCATGTGAGGAGGAAATATTAAATCCTACACGTGTTAAATTTTTTCGTCTCTGGCTCTGTAATTTTGCTTCCAAAAAAACCTTAAAGGGATTCCCTAATGCATATAAAGTAGATCCTTCTCATGCTTTTGTTTTCACTCCTAAGGCTGACTGTTCATGTAACATCCAGTTGCCCCCAGGCCTAGTTGTCTGCAGTGATGCAGAGCAATCCATACGCTCATAAAGTTGGCTCTGCGTTATTTAAAGTTTATATGCATGGAGAGGGAGGAGGCCAGAACCAGAAAACCATCACCAGCCTATCGACAGGGAAAATAGCTACTAGGTCGGTTTTCTAATTTTTCAGACATCCCCCTCCAGCAAAAATATGGGATCACCTTCCGATCCAGACAAAAAAAGCCAAACCTCATGGGTATCTTATACCTGACTGTAAAGAGAGAGATGTCTCACCGGAAACTAGGGGATCCCCGTGATCATATGTAGACCCTAAAAGGCCACCACTGCAATTATCTCTCCATCTCAGTTGACACACACTAGCAAAAATGCTTGTTCCCTTTACTGCATTGAAAAGGTTTGAAAATGTGTGTGATGAGGAGCGTTTCATATGGTTGGAATCACTTGTTATCTCCCATTTGTGACTTCCTGCACAGCCTGATCTTTGCCCAGCCATCACAAAAGTGCTTGAACTGGGTACATCTCAACCTTAAATCTACAATTGCATTCACAAACAAATTGACAAGTCAGTGTTCATCTAGAAAAAACAAAAGTGCTGGGGTGCCAGAAGTGGCTGTGAAAACCTCTGAAGTCTACTTTCAGTATATTTTGGACAGCCTCTATACTGTAAGTCTATTTGAAAGCCCAAAGCTGTAATGTTTTCAATCATAGTGGAAAAAAAACACCAGAAAATGATGTATTAAGAGATCAAAGCATTGAAAGCTATAATAGGCGTAGAACCATAAATAATGATTCATGTACAGATGTGTAATAAATGCACCCCAAAAAAGAAACTGGGTTTGGTGTTGCTCATTTTTGGAAAAGTAATGATTATGCTTGATGATAAAAGATTTGATATTGGTTTAGTTTTAGATGAGTTACCCCATTTAAATAGTGGACAGTTCTGTCAATGTATTATGCAGATATCTGACCTTCCAACAAGTAACTGAGATTGGGTGATCCTACAATGTATTATACAGATATCTGACCTTCTTCCAACAAGTAACTGAGATTGGGCGATAGGATCACTGTTGGCTGTCTAACATTAGAAGTCTCTCTACTGTTCTGAGACCCTCAAAAGAAACAGGTGCCAAATAGCAGCTGTAGACCAAAATGAAAATGTGTTGCAGGTTTGTTCGGTGAACAATGAGGTTCTATATTGAAACATATTCCTCTACGTCATTTATTTGGAACGATAAGATCCTAGCCCACAACAGATGCTGCATTAAAATGGGTAAAGATTGTCGGCTGCATGTCAAAACTAATGGTCTATGCCATTTAGGAAGACCAGCAGTGTTGTCCGGGATACCCATCAGCTATATTCATGTGGCATGATGGTGTATATACTCATGAGCACAGTATAACGTGGCCCCTAGAGACTCGAGAAGAGTGGGAAGATATGTCTCTTGAAATCTCCCAGGATTAGTTAGGGAGATCTTGACCCACAAAAGTGCAAACATTCCATTTCAGTGTCATCACCTTGTGTTTCTAACTATTGTCTCTGAAGGCTCCTCCAACTTGCTTGTACAGCTCCATTTTCAACATGATGGATTTGGTGCATTTTGCATCAGTTTGATAGTATTGTTCTTAAGAAGGAGCTTGTGGTTTTATTTGATAGTTTTCTGAAGGCAGAGTATGGTGTCTGCAGAGTTTGGCAAACTCAGTGATCGTCTATAAGGTCTGACCTCAATTCTTTGTTTTATTTTAAAATGGAGGATGATCCATCTCATCTAACCAGGAACCTGGGCTAGTAGGAAAATCTGGATAGCCCATGCTGCTTTCTGTGGAAATATCGGATGTGGGTGCAGCTGGTAGTGCTCGTAAAGGAGCGTGGGGTAAAAGCCCCCCTGAATTGTCCATGCTGTATGGCAATCCATGTGATGGAAGGGAGGAGATAGAAGAGGGTGACTGAGGAATGTCATATGGACTACCATCATGAAGATCTTGGTAGGACTGTCCAGTGGCATCTATCGTGAAGCCTCCATTGGTCAGTGGCACATTTACAAGGTCCCCTCCTGCACTGTAAATGCCTCCTGTAGATCCCAGCTCAGACAAAATTTGGTCATCTGTTGTTGAAAAAATACAGTGGTTAAATGAGTTACTATCATATACATATTTATCGTATTTAAAAACTACTGAAAATGTATTTTTCAATTTCTTGCTAGGCTATCTAAAAGATAACTATCAGCTTCAATAGATCTAAGGACATCTATTGGTTTTTATCACTATCATCTGCACTGCTGAAAATGCTACAAGCTTGACATCTTGCAGCCTTGAATAGCCATGAAATAACAGTGAAGCCATGAAGAGAAAGATAACCTGGGAGGTCCGAGATATCGAGCATCATCAGATGCGTTAACCTATCAGTGTCCACCAAGCATTAAAGTAAACTTATCATGAGAGGAATATGTAGGGTATCATTGCTGATCTCCCAAAAAAGCTAATTGTCTGGTTGTCATACTGACCTACTGACTTTAGCTCTTTATGAGTCACTAATGAAATAATGAAACAAATATGCAGATCAGAAAAATCAGAGTAAAGTCGGAGTTCCATATCTGAATACTTGTTCTGTTTTATGGGATCTGTACTAAAGCAAGATAATTAGCATGCCAGTCAGGCTACCAGCATTTTTACAATGAAAAGCAAGCAGTGGAAGCTTCATTTTTCCCTCATGATAGGTTTATTTTAAAATATCAGGTCTTTACAGAAAAAGGACAGCTATTTGTAAAAATAAGCCAATAAAAAGGGTTTTCCAAAGCCAACAAATTGCTCATGCTAAGTTGTGTTGCATTTCAATGTAGCCTTAGTGTGCCATTAAACATGACAAGTCCTCCTTTAAGTTCTTCTTTATAGAACTCTAAAACATAGATATAATGAAGAAATTAGTCTGATATCAAATAATAGGCAGGCAGTTTGAATTATAAGCTGCTTATTATTCCACACACACCAAAATCATCATAAACCAGTTGATGGCTGAACTAGAGGTATGATTAATGCCGCTTCGCCGTTCTTATTTATTTGATCAATTGCCTAGTTCACGGCCGTGTTTGACAAATGGACTGCAGGGAATACTACTCAGGTATTTACTGGAGATGGAGAGGAAGCTGTAACTACCGATGGCTGTCAGCCCTGTCGTACCTACAACTTTCTAGCAGCCCAGCAAACCGGCTGACAAATACAAAGTTCATTACAATGCACTATATTTCATAACAACACAGCATGCACTTCCATAATTCACTGTAAGTTTCCGCCTTGGTGAATTGCTTTGCACTTTTTTTAAATGAAGGGCTGTGTTCTGCATTCCAGCTGTTGCAGATCTTGATTTTTAGCCAACCACAAGCATCATGGGAGAATGGAGTGGCCAGTTTAATGTTATACATGTCATATCATAATCTAATGAGCAAAGAATTTCAAGGAGATGTATCTAGCCATGTATGACAGTCCTAGAAACCAGACATTTCTAGGCTTCCCAATGCTTTGATCCATGGTCAAGATTCCAGTGTAAAGCTCATCACAAATGGTAAACTTTGTGCAACCACTTTGCATTTACCAATAACTATGTAGTGTGATGCCCTACCTTACTGGATATAAATAAAATGACTTTAAGGTAAGCTCTACACATTTGTTGGTAAGTTTTAAAGCTGAACTCTAGACCTTGTACAGGCTACTACTGCTTTTCTAGAACCCAACTTGATAAAAACATAGGGATTAATCACAAACGGTATTCCACTTTACCTAAATTCAAGGTGTGGTTCCAGTGGTCAATGAACCCATAGCAACTACAAAAATAGGTCAAGGTATAGGCACCAAGAACCAAAAAGTAACCACTCTAATAAGGCCCCTGTGGCATGTACTGCATACAGTTTAAATGAAAAAACTACATGGAGATCAAGGGCACCACATCCCTATATATGAAATAATCAAGAAAAAACTTTGGAATTTTAAAGGTGCCAACAGATTATTACAAATTATTTGTATAAAGTCAATTTTATTTTAATTCATAACTAAAAACATTTAAAACATTCCATTTCCTTGAAACTACACCATCATATTCATATGGTCCAAGTCATGCAGTCATTTATTTCATCCCTACATGTTTCGCCATCACTGGCTTCTTCAGGAGATTTTTTAGTGCTACATAATAAGCCACTAAAATTAAAACAATACAATTACCATGACATTAATCTCTTGACGCCAACCACATGCATATATGCAGCCGCTCGGCAAATGGGCCTCAAAGCCGAGCAGCCACATATATGTGGCCCTGTTTAAACCACTTACCATGCTGAGAGTGTGCTCCCTGCGTGCTTCCAACACTGTAGCCAGCGGGGATCAGTAAGCTCCTGATGGATACTTTCCAATCATGTGACTGCTGTGACAGCCAATCACAGCAGTCAAATGATCTGAATGCCTGCCTCCGCCTTCTGGCTTTTAGAACTCTTAAAGAGCCGGGAGGCGGTCGGCATGAGGGGGTTAATCAAAATAAGAAAATTCATAAAAAAGCTTTACACTTGTAGACCTTATCGAAACACCACAAAAAACATGAGACAAAAAAAAAGATTTTTAGTTCTGGTGGAGGGCAAATAATTTGTATTAATTTGTTGGCACCTTAAAAATCCTAAAGTTATTTTCTTGATTATTTAAATGAAAAAAATCTTTTCAAATTTGCGTTTATTAATTTAAAGTAAAAAAATGTATAAAAATAAATACCAACACCCTTCATCATATTCCAAATAAAAAAGACAACTTTGTCTTAATCACATCAGAATGTCCAGACGTCACACTGATTACTGTGTATAAACAACGCAACCCTCAGCCAACAAAACCTAGCTGAACTGCTTGCTTGGTAAGCTGCTTTATGTTTTATGGCTTCTCTATGCTCATGCCTGCACTGCTTTCATGTTATGTTTTTACATCAGTTCTCTGCTAACTTGTACGAATGAGCCTCAGTTCTTTAAGCTGACTGTAAGGAGTCACTATATTGTGAAAGCACCATAAAGTTATGGTGAAGGGTGTTGTTATTTAAATGTATTAATTTTTGTACTTTGAATTTGAAGCCTAAAAAAGCAAACGTGAAAAGATTTTTATTAATTTAATTAATTTAATTTAATTAATTTATTAATTTAAACGCTATACAGTACAAGCCACAAAGGCGCTGTTAAGGTGGTTACTTTTGGGTTCTTGGTGTCTATACCATGAAACATTCTTGTAGTAGGTATTGCTTTCCTATCTGGCCTTACTGCTCCTAGCCCATCCCTTTTATGCATTGGATTCCAAACACGGAGGCTTATCACTACATGTGGGTGTTACCTAGGGCAGTCACGCAAATGCAGACTGCCTAGAAACCCTCCCTCCTCCAGGCTGAAATCCACCCTTCAAGGCATTTTGATATTTGCATAGCTTCACCCAAGTTCCAGCCCACTGCAGCGCTGATGACTCTTAAAAGAAGTATAGAGGAAGGCTGGTAGTGCCAAATGCCTGAACTGTAAGCTGTTGGGGAAGGGGTTGGATAATTAGGTATGCAAATTTTCAGAAGACAGAAAGAAAGCTCAGGTACATCTCCCATCGCCATAAAATGAGATACATATACTCAGCCTATCCAAGCATACATGTTTATTTGCTCCACAGGATACTGATGAAATGCAGCTTGGTCAGATATTACACACACCACCAGCAATCCTCCTGCCTCTGTGTGATATTCACTGTAATAAGCAACCCTTTTTTCTGAATTAAATTGATTCATTCAGTTTGTATTGTTGTGATTCGCTGCGATTGGCCACAGCTAATCACATGGTACAGATGGACTGTGATTAGCCCTGTCTGTACCATATGATCACTATGACCAATCACAGCAAGCAACACAATAGTACACAATGAATGGCAAGAATAGCATTCATCCATTGTGTACAATTGTCATGTGATCTGCCCAACTGTGTTGGGTGGACACAGCAGGTGACAGATCGCGCCGCAGGGTGGCCCATGGGGTCCATGTAAGGTGCAATCTGGGAAGGACGTCATATGATGTCCACCTAGATCTAGAGAGGTCCTGCCTGGCCATCATTTGTCTATAGGCCTGGTAGGAACTGGTTAGGAACCAGAGCCTTCTGGACCTATATTAGATCTATGGGTGGCCTGATGTAAACTGACTTGTGTCCATTTACATCAAACTGTCGGATAAAAATAAAAAATCATGAAGACCCTTTTTCATTTTCTTTCTGGACCTGGGTGGTCTAAAAAGTAAGCCCACAGACTTACATGGAGCTTTCCATCAGGCCTGCCTGAAAAAGCGGCAGGCAGATTTGATTGAACCAACTGTGTGAAGGGGGCCCCAAATCTCTTAAAAAAAGTGGGGGAGTAAAAACAGCATGATCTGTAATGGCAAGTTTGTTGTCCAAAACACACAGCCATGTTGTTTCCTAAAATATTCTCAAGGCCCAACTTCATAACTCCAGGATATTAGTAAATCCCCCCCCCCCCCACATACACACATCCCTATAACTACCCACTGGTATGAAAAAAGAACTATCCAGTTGCCCATTTAACTTAGACTCCAGAGGCAGGAAAACTCACAGGGGCAGTGAGGGGACCAGTGTCCAAAAAGATACTGAGCAGGGGGAAAAGCTTGGTCCCCAGGGAAGAAAATTAGCTTGGCCTAAAGAAGTAACTGTGAATTTGGTCCATTACACTGCATGATGGTTTAGGAAGAACTGATTGGACTTAAGAATGAGGAGTAAGGTCATTTTATGCACAATGTAGTATTTAAATTGTATTTTGCCTGGAATTGGGCTTCAAGTTCTAAAAACATATGCAAAGGCATTCTTCTTGAATATGTGGAACCAATTTATGGGTTGTAGGATGTGTATGTTTATGCAGTTAGTAAATATAAAGATTGTACAGAGATTTTAAGTGGACAACTAAAGCATTTTAGTGTGCAGTAGTCTAGTACAATGTTTCTCAGCTCCAGTTCTCGAGGCGCCCTGACAGGTCATGTTTTCAGGCTCTCCATTATTTTGCACAGGTGATTTGATCAGTTTCACTGACTTAGTAATTACCACGGCTGTTTCATCTGAGGGAAATCCTGAAAACATGACCTGTTGAGGCGCCTTGAGGACTGGAGTTGAGAAACACTGGTCTAGTGTAGTACCCGGAGATCTATTTATATCAGTTCAGTGTTGTCAGTCCTTTGGAAGACGATGATTAAGTAGGTGCTGCACATTGTTCTTTGAATTTCTAAATAAAGGCTTTCCAGGTTCATTACCAGGCAGTATAGAAAGCAATGACAATGTGCACAATACAGGAACCTATAACAATTTCTATTTCAGTTTGCTGCACTCAGATCGGTTAAAGGATTAGTTCCGCTTGCCATGTAGCTTCTAAGGACAAACAAAGCTGTCCTAACAATGGGTCACCATATAGCTCCATAAATAAGGAATGACTTCATAGTTACCTCTGTAGCTTAATTCACTGTCACTAATGCCACAATCTTCTGCAGAGCTTTCCTTCCCAGGCTTCCCTACACGGGATTTCCTGACGCTCTTATAGAATTGCCCCCAGCGCTGCCGCCCTGCGTCTTTTTTGAGCCGCTTCTCTTTTGCACGTCTGTTTTGGAACCAAACCTGAAATGAGAGGTAGAGTGAATTTTCTGTCTACAGTATAATAAGTATTTTTACTGAGCCCTCTGTGACTCTAACCATTCAATCGTACAGTATAACCTTGGATTGCGAGCATAATTCGTTCCAGAAACATGCTTGTAATCCAAAGCAGTTGTAAATCAAAGCAAATTTCCCCATAAGAAATAATGAAAACTCAGATGATTCGTTCCACAACCATTTATTTATAAGTCCTTCAGTTTAAAGTCCATATAAAAAGATTATAGCAATGTGACCAGGTTGTGTAACCATAAAATATCAATTCATAAATCGAAGCCTCCAAAGGGGGTTAGACGCAAAATCCATCAGAAGCTACAGAGTATAAAATATACAAGTAGCGTCATGTCACAACTGGTATAAAAGAGAAGAGAGGTGCCTCTAAGTGTAGCAAATATGGTTACATTTAATGAAGGTACAGCTGTCCACATAGACCATCCTCCACACTGCTGGCTCTCCCCGTTGTCAGTCTGCAATCGTGCTTGGGAAGACTACCCTGCAGTAGAGCAATCTGAACCGCCTGTGGAGCACAGAGTGGAAAGGATGATGTCGATGGTGGTGAGGAGGATGGTTTATGTGGACAGTTTTATCCCGGATGCCTGCATACTTAGATGTGCCTCTTTTAACCACTTGCCGTCCTGAATTTCCATCCCCTTTTCATGCGCCCCGCGCGCCCCCCGACAGCATGAAGAGAATAAAAAGCCGATCACCGGCTTAAAGTACAGTACATAAATCTGTATTATCTGCAAGAGACATCGGTCCCGAAGAGAAATAGGCAATTATGCCACATCTGTGCCCACCAGTACCCCCTGCCAGTGCCACCTGTCATTGCCACCTGCAAGTGCTCACCAGTGCCACCTATCAATGCCCATGGGTGCCACCTATCAATGCCCACCAGTGGTGCCAATCAGTGCCACCTAGCAGTGCTGCCTATCAGTGTGACCAATCAGTGCACATTATTGCCACCCATCAGTGCCCATCACTGCCACCCATCAGTGCCACCTCATCAGCGTACATCAATGAAGGAGAAAAATTACCTGTTTGCAAAATTTTATAACAAAATATAAAAATGTTTTTGTTTTTTTTAAATTCGGTCTTTTAAATTTTTTTAACAAAAAATAAAAACCGCAGAGGTGATCAAATACCACCAAAAGAAAGCTCTATTTGTGGGAAAAAAATATAAAAATTTCATTTGGGTATAGTGTAGCATGACCACGTAATTGTCATTCAAAGTGCATCTACGCTGAAAGCTGAAAATTGGTCTGGATAGGAGGGGGGTTTAAGTGCCAAGTAAGCAAGTGTTTAATCTTCAACCATGTGAGTTTCTAAATGTTGTACCTTCATTAAATGTAACCATATTGCTACACTTAGAGGCGCCTCTCTTCTCTTTTATACCCAGTTGTGACATAACGCTACTTGTATATCAAGACATCGCTTGTATATCAAGTCAAAATTTATTTGAAACTTGCAAAACGCTCTTTAATCAAGGTACTCTCAAACCAAGGTTTTACTGTATATGATTTTGGGTTGATGGACTGTTAAATAGGACTATCCTTTTTACTTTTATTGGACTCCAGTCTTACTTTAGTTCTGTTGTTGTACAGACGTCACTCCTGTACTGTAATTGCTTACTCTGATATCACTGCTCCTTGTAAGCTTATCAGAGTGCACATTAGAATTTGCAGCAACGTAGATAGAGCCCCCCTCATTTGCTGGCTGGAGACATCCAGCTTCATCTAATATTTGCCTCTCCAGCCTGCCTATCATTTTGCTGCACTTTTCATTCAAATGGATTTCCGTTCTTTCAGTCATGGAGCCTCATCATCATGTAGACACTACCAAGGCAGGTTGCATGCAGATTCAATCTGCCTAGGAACTTCCACTTCTACAGAATAACATTCACCCATCAAAGCCTTTAGATATTTGCTTGCATCAGACCTAAGGGGTCTTATTAGGTGTACTGAGGTGGGGTGCTGTGATGTTTTCTATGTACAGCAACCTACCAGGTATTCCCACCAGCCAGGTTCTTTCTGCCTTAAATAGGGAAGCACGGAAGCCCAGCAATGACATCAATGTGTCTAAAATAGGATATGCAATAACCATGGAAAGACTTTATTTAAAAGCGAGCCAGCGAAGGCTAAATCTAAGCTAATAAAACTTCAGCTTTAAAGAGTTCAAGTATTCAAGCACTATTTTTGCTTAACCAATCAACAAAACATACTTTTAGTGCATCCTCAGGTAAATTTATGTCTAGCAGACAAAAGACATATTGAAGAATTTAAAAAGTCAGGACCCTTGTGTGGCCCCTCCTGCTCTTCAGGATCTCACAGCTTCCATGATGTCATCGGAGTTTCCCTTATAAATATAAGGGAAAAAATAAACTATAAATAAAAAACTTATTAGAAAGCTTAAAGAATATGTTACCCCAACATTTCATGTTCCTGATGTGTGTCTGTTGTACCATGTACTGGTGTAAAAAGTCTCCTGTTCTCTTTGTATTGCTTCCTTTGTGTGAAATCCCTGGTGTTCCTGCCAGTCTCCATTTTCCTATTTCAAACCAACCACGCTGGCCTTAAGAGGATATCTATAGATGACCATACATGGATCAAAATGCAGGGACGAATAAATTTCGAGCAATGTATGGGCAGGCTGCTTGTACAGAAGTCAGTCTACCAATCGGCTTCTGTACAATAACACTGTTGGGTTTTTCCCGAACAATCAAAGCTGCTTGCTGTAGCTGGCAACTTTGATTAGTGTGTTCTAACAACAGGTAAGGCTCCCTGCTGTCAGAACACAATAGTGCAGCAGGAGTGATTCTCCCATCCACCTCAAATGAGTGGATGAGAGAAATGGGTCATTTTTTTTTTTCAGTTCAAACTGCTGGTTGAAGGGAAAAAAAACGAATAATGCATGGCCAATTAATCTCAGTGTGGTCAGTTTTCTGGCTGTGCTCGTAACACAGCCTGCCTGTCCTTCAACTATCAGACTTCTGCTGATACCTCCCCCACCACAGCCATTTACTGGGAAGATTGGTGCGCTGCAGTTTTTCCTTCCCCACCTCTCTATGCCCCTTATGCAGCTGAGAACAAAGATTATGTGATGAAATAGTATTTATATTTTTTTAAATATAGGTACACAAACATTTTGCCTTTCATTTCTATTTTAAACAGGGCTGTTTTACAAGGTGAGGGTTCACAAATACTTTAAAACAGACACATCAGAGTGTCTAAAAATATTTTGTGAACATGAATAAAATTGTGACAAGATACAAAAGCATTATTAATGATATAGAGTGGAGATACGGCTGAAAATTGTCTTTGCAGCTTACAGGGGAAAGCAGAAAGCATTATTTACAGTGGCAAGAAAAAGTATGTTAACCCATTGGAATTAACTGCTTTTCTGCAGTAAAATGCCATAAAATGTGAAAAATGTTAAAAAAAAAAAGTTAAAAATTTACAGTTCTAGAGGTAAAAGTAAGTGAACCCATAGAGCAGGGTTGTTACCCCCAAATTCATTGCGGGCCGCATCAGCATTATGGTTGCCCTCAAAGAGCTGGTTGTATCCTTAAGATTAGATGTCCAGAGCACTCCACACCCACTTACACCCTTAAATCAGATGTCAAGAGCCTCCAACCATCAGAAGTCAAGAGTCACCCACCCTCCTTTATATCACAAGGCAGCCCCCCTCACCTTGTTTTGCTGCCGAGAAGAAGCTGCGGGTGGATTTGGGAAGCAGGGGGAAGAGATTGCTGCTGTTAACATGCCTAGGGACCACCTGGCTCAGACCTGCCTTGATACCTTTGTTGCCACCTAGCCCCTTCAGGTTTTAGGAGGATTCCACCATATTTTATCCACACTTTACCATCAAGGATTACCAATCATTTGTATATAGACAGAGTTCTAAAAGTTCCCCCCTTTTCCTGATTGAGGAATTGGTGACAGTCTTTGCGGTCCTGATCTGGGTGACCCCAGTGGGCTTGGAAGTTTCTTTTGGCCCCTGTGGGCATAGTGAACACCTCCTCCCCCCCCCCACCTTCACACAACAACTACAGTGGGAATCCCCTAGCCAAGACAGCAGCAAGTCTTTTTGTGCCATGTCTATGAAAGTTGTTTCGTGTCATATACAAAAAGGAATAATTACACTGTGAATGTCTGTACCCCTGAAGAAGAATCCATTCGGAACGCGTTGAATATTTCTAGACCCATGTTGACAGAACCAGCAGCCATTTCATCTATGTAACCCTGGTATGTGGTATATATGTATCAACCGCAACAATGCTTTTAACTCCCTTTGTATTTTGTCTAATTTTGAATAAATAAAGTTTTGTTACTTTTATAAACAGTTTTCATCCAATTGTCTGTCCAGTACAGTCCCACTTAAGGGGGTTCCTTTGTTGTTCTATATCATTTAGGGATGTGGGTACAATTTACATACTCCAATTTAACTAGCAATTGTGTTAGAAAACCTTTTCACCATCAGTTTGCCTGTTTACTACCGCTTTAAGGCAGAAAATGCATGCGGCTCGGTTCACACTGGAACCAGCTGCGGATCGCACAGAAACGCTGTACGTCCCTGTTCTCTTCAGGGACAAATCAGGGCCAAATCTTTGCCTGAATTCAGCCCTGAAATGAAGCCAAAGATGCACAGGTGCGCTCCGCAGCCGCCCCGGAGATATGTGAACCGGCTCCACAGAGAGCCAGTCACATTCTCCTGCTATGTGAATGTGGATGCAGGGAAACCTAGGTCTTTTCTATCTTAGGTCTCTAAGAATTTTAGTCTTTTGCTAGCCAAGCATCTTAATGAATTAGAATTAAAGCAATTTTAAATACACACACACACACACACACACATATATATATATATATATATATATATATATATATATATATACCACTCACACAGATCTCTTGTATAAAATGTATGTGTAGGCTATGTATGTATTGTTCTTTTTTTTAACAGGTATTCAATATATCCTCATCCAATGCTTCCAGAGTCATGTGACACAACAGGGTGCAATATAACTGCTAAATGTGTCTGATTGTTGGCAAAAGGCAACAAAATATCTTTCTAATCACAATGTTGCAAATCTCTGCTAACAGTAATGGCACATAACTGAGCTCTCTTCAGATACTGGCTTTATGTTTGAACTGTCATCAGAATCTGCCAGTTTCATCAATGCCAGAAAATGTCTATATTTCTTGGCCCTCCTCATTTGGCCTGAGACTGATGTTTTATGGAATCTGCAATATGTCTGTAAATCTAACAAGCAACACATGACTCTAATGGGTTTTTATAACTTTCTGTAATCCTGCAGATACAGCCTGCAAAATAGTAAAGCCGGTGTTAGGCTGATGACACACCGGCGATTTTCTTGAAGCGATTACTATACCTCCCACCCCAATCGTTTTCTAGAGGATCACTAACAGTGGCATTTTTAAAGCGATTTGCCACACTGTGGCTTAGTGATTGAGGTTTATCAGCACATCAGTTTGGCGGCAAAATCACTAGTGGTGTCCGCTCTTAATGTGTTTCGTGGAATGCAAACAATATTCTTAGCTCCAAATTGCTGAAGAAGATTGACTAGTGGCAGAGTTCTTCCTTTATCCATTCACAGAACACTTTGGGGGAGATTTAAAATTGGTGCACACAGAATCTAGTGCAGTTGTGCAAAGCAACCAATCAGCTTCTAACTTCAACTTGTCCAAATGAGCTTTGACAATAAAACCTGGAAGCTGATTGGTTGCTATTCACAGCTGCACCGGATTCTGTGTGCACCGGTTTTTGTAAATCTCCCCTTTGCATGAGCAAAATACAAGGCTTTTTGTGAATGGAAGAGAGAAGCGGAGGATGCTTCTCTCTTCTGGCCACGACCACATGATCCCTGCACTATATTAGAGCTGGTCAGCGCTTCGTTGCAGTGCTGGAAGAAGATCTCTGACTCTAGTATCTGGTATCACTAGAGCTATCATTTTTACACTACACAGCAGCAAGCAGGACCTAGGATTAGGCTTACCATCATTAGAGGTAAATTCTTCATGGTGGTCCTGATTAGCCTAGCTCTAAAGGAAGGGGGTGTGCCCCCAAAACGCGTCAGTATACCCTGTGATATGGTCTTGCACATGTCCATGCACTGTGTGATTTTTTTGGCTCAATTGAGAGTTGCCTTTTGTGAGTACCCACTTTTTATAATTTTATCATTCATTAAATTGTCATTGGTAGTGCACTAGGTGTGCGCGCCTTCCATTTTCCTTCCAAATTCTTTGTACAGAATTGAAAAAAAAAATCCTGGAATTCTGAAATACAACCTATTAAATTTAAAAAAAAAAACGTTTTTAAAAAGATTTTAAAAAAATTATTACAGGCTGAAAACTCAAAATGTGACATTTTTAACATTTTTGCCTAGTCAGCTTATAAGAAGACATCTGAGCCAAGCATGATTTAAACAGTATACCACAAAAAAGGCATCTTTCCCCTTAAACAGTGTAAAAAATGTGGGTACTCATAGAGCTATAAGCAGGTCGAGGCTTACAGAAGCTGCTAAACTTGGCCTGGACATCAATGACCCCCCAGTAACATGAGGGTTAAACAGGGGGGCTGAGTTATAGCAGCAATTAACAGAGTTCCCTCTAGTGGCTAATCTATAAATCTGTACATTTAAAATACAAAGTGCCTGCCTTTCATTTATGAGACAGTTTAGCAGCATACACTAGTGACAGGTGTAATTTAAAGAGGAGCTATTATTAAAATTTACACTAGTCAGTAGGGCACATGCCAGCATTACCCAATCACAATATTATTTTGAGTCAAAAAGTCCTTGCCATGGATATAAGGAGCTGCTGTGCTCCAGTTCCCAGCCTAGATCACATGGCCACACATGGTCTATCAATCTTTACTGCAGAGAGTCTATAGTTTTCAATCAACTCGGAGATAAAAAGAATGCTACAACAATTACAATCTATGCAAAGTCGCAATGTTTTTAGTATTTTAGCACACATTCATTTTGTTAACATTAATATGATTTTTTTTATGAATATCTAAAAAACAAAAAATAGAATAGAGGAATAAGGATTTCTCAGATTTTGCAGATTCCCATGGGAGATATACTGCGAATACTGGGATCACAGGTGTTCCGATCATCGGCTACTGCTGAGCCTGTACAACTAAATGGCAGGCTGTATGCATGTATCAGCAGGTATCTGCACATCCAACCATTACCTTTGCTTAGGAAAACAGGCAGGTCCATAAATATTGGGACATTGACACAATTCTAATCTTTTTTGCTCTATACACCACCACAATGGATTTTAAACTGCAGACTTTCAGCTAATTTGAGGGTATTTACATCCAAATCAGGTGAAGGGTGTAGGAATTACAACAGTTTATATATGTGTCTCCCACTTTTTAAGGGACCAAAAGTAATGGGACAGATTAACAATCATCTATCAAACGTTCACTTTTTAATACTTGGTTGCAAATCCTTTGCAGTCACTTACAGCCTGAATTCTGGAACGCATAGACATCACCAGACGCTGGGTTTCATCCCTGGCGATGCTCTGCCAGGCCTCTACTGCAACTGTCTTCAGTTCCTGCTTGTTCTTGGGGCATTTTCCCTTCAGTTTTGTCTTCAGCAAGTGAAATGCATGCTCAATCGGATTCAGGTCAGGTGATTGACTTGGCCATTGCATAACATTCCACTTCTTTCCCTTAAAAACTCTTTAGTTGCTTTCGCAGTATGCTTCAGGTCATTGTCCATCTGCACTGTGAAGCGCCGTCCAATGAGTTCTGAAGCATTTTGCTTAATATGAACAGATAATATTGCCTGAAACACTTCAGAATTCATCCTGCTGATTTTGTCAGCAGTCAAATCATCAATAAATGCAAGAGAAGCCATACGTGCCCACGTGTATAGAGCCAAAAAGGTTAGAATTGTGTCAATGTCCCAATATTTATGGACCTGACTGTAGATGTCTGCCCCTGGATGCAATCTATCTGCATTTTCCTTTTAGTCATATTGAAAAACATTGGCTATGGATTATCTCAGGGTACAACCTCAGTAAAAAAACACAATACTAATTACCCCCTCCCCCCCAAGAAATGTCTTCTTTTTGGTGGCTGCTAATGCAAAAGACTTGAGATTGTGACTTGACCTTGGTGAACACAGTTTTCTGTCTGCCTTATTTGTAGACAAACCCATAAGCTTAGGCGGGCGATAGGCGGTTCGAATCTCGACCAGTTCAACAGGAACCGGACTAGATTTGAACCATGTATGGTTCAAACAGTAATCTTGGGTAAAACCAGCCTGCCGGATTCACTTGCGATTATCGCTAGCAGCTGCTATAGCCGTTAGCAATAATCACTGTCTTCTCCCGGTAGGGATGGCTTACCCCACCCCCTCACCGGGAGCAGGCAATTGCTCGGCAGGAGGGATTCCCCTGTCAGCACTGTTTGTGTTGATGGGGTAATTGTGTAAATTTCTTTCCTGCCAGCATAAGTGGCCAGCCATAGACGGTTCTGAATCACTGGCTTCCCCCGCCCCAAAGACGGTTCTAAATCACTGGCTTCCCCCGCCCCAAAGACGGTTCTGAATCACTGGCTTCCCCCGCCCCAAAGACGGTTCTGAATCACTGGCTTCCCCCGCCCCATAGACGGTTCTGAATCACTGACTTCCCCCCGCCCCAAAGACGGTTCTGAATCACTGGCTTTCCTGCCCCAAAGATGGTTCTGAATCACTGGCTTTCCTGCCCCAAAGACGGTTCTGAATCACTGGCTTCCCCCACCCCATAGACAGTTCTGAATCACTGGCTTCCCCCGTCACATAGACAGTTCTGAATCACTGGCTTCCCTCGCCCCATAGACAGTTCTGAATCACTGGCTTCCCTCGCCCCATAGACAGTTCTGAATCACTGGCTTCCCTCGCCCCATAGACAGTTCTGAATCACTGGCTTCCCCCGTCACATAGACAGTTCTGAATCACTGGCTTCCCCCGCACCAAAGACGGTTCTGAATCACTGACTTCCCCCGCCCCGTCTGTGTTCATGGGGGAATCATGCAAATTTCTTTCCTGCAACCTGTGGGTGCAGGAAGAAAATTTGCCTTGAGTATGGCCTGCCTTAGGAAGACCCTTATGAAATCCAGCCTCTCTCTGCAGAGGTTCAACACATCCCCTGCTGAGTCCAATCAACAGAGCTCACACTTTCTGCTGATTGAAGAGTTCTAGCTCTTCTTGCCCAGGGATGTGTTGGACCTCTGCAAAGAGTCCAATGCTTCCAAACAAAGAGCAAGGGTCCTTCACTGCAACATACTGGCCGGGGACAGGTCATTCTACTTAGGATGTGGTTGCTTTCAAAGCAAACAAACGGTAAGATTTTGAACACCTTTCATTTTGGAATGTATTTAGCTTATTTTAACTGAACCTTCAATTGGGATTTAAAGTAAAAGTAAGCATTAAACTAGTAAACTTTCCAGCAGAAAGGATCTTTTGGTCGAAGAGAATTTATAAGTCTCTTCTACCACAAATCTCCTTTATTTAACTGTTAGCAATTTTTGTTAACCACTTGTCGACCAGCCGCCGTCATTATACTGTGGCAGGTCAGCTTGTTCCCGCAAATCACCGTAGGTGTACGTTGGCTCTATTAAGAGCTATAGCAGCAGGGGGAGCTGATGCAGGTGGCCGGTGGCCGCGATGTCTGCCAGCCACCCGCGATCGCTCCACAGAGAGCCAGAACGGGGATCTGTCAATGTATAGTGCATTTTTATAGCAATGATCACTGTATCCACTGTATATGTCAGTGGTCCCAAAAAAGTGTCAAATGTGTCCGTCTGTCGCAGTCCCACTAAAAATCGCTGATCACACCATTACTTGTAAAAAAAAAATAATAACAAAAATGCCATAAATCTATCCCCTATTTTGTAGGCGCTATTTTACGCAAACCAATCAATATACGCTTATTGTGATTTTTGTTACCAAAAATATGTAGAATAATACATATTGGCTTAAACTGATGAAAACATTTTTTTTTTCATTTTTTGGGGGATTTTTATTATAGCAAAAATTAAAAATATTGTTTGTTTTTTTTTTCAAAATCGACCGCCTTTTTTTGTTTATAGCACAAAAAATAAAAACCCGCAGAGGTGATAAAATATGACCAAAAGAAAGCTCTATTTGTGGGGAAGAAATTTTGTTTGGGTACAGCTTTGCACGACTGCGCAATTGTCAGTTAAAGCGACACAGTGCCATATCGCAAAAAATGGCCTGGTCATAAGGGGAAAAAATCTTCCGGTCCTTAAGTGGTTAATCTGTATAATGACTGCTGCACATGCGCAGTACAACGTACAGTCCCATTCCTGGTATCTTACAGATGCTGTGAATGGAGCCGGGCACCAAGATAATATAAATGCAGTGCACATGTTACATCATCACTTCCTGCCCAGTGGGCAAAGCAAGAATACAGCAGACTCAGAAGAAGAACAGGAAAATAATATGGCACCAGTGATCTTCTGGAGCTCGGACCTCAAGTCCTTAGAGGAGAGTAGACCCAAAAGTAAGTATAGACTACGTGCATATTATGGCAAATGCTGGCTGCTCCCTCCACAATATAATTCTGCTTTAAAGTGACATGGCAGGTCAGAATTCTGCACTTCAAGGAGGAAGGGGGAGCTTAACAGGAAAGGGTACCACCAAGTATGTGGGGTGTTCATTACATAATTTATGAAGTGCCATATTTCTGTATCAGTGTGCACCCAGTGTAATAAACACTGTAATAAAAAAAAAACCCAGTCTAATAAAGTCAGAAATGCCCTTCATATATAAAAACTTCAGTGTTGGTTTTAAATTGCATAACTTTACCAACTGATCCAATGACCCTGGTACTACCACCGTCCAGCAATCTCTTACACAGCACATTGTACATCCCTATGGGTTATTCACAGCATACAACAAGCTCCATTATACACAAACAGTTGACCATCAGCCAAATGGAACAGCTCCAATGAGTAATTGTAAGCTTAATCACAAAGAGAAATATGTATTCTTCACATTGATAATGAAGTAGAGAATTCAGCTTTGATGTTGCCTATCCATGTTTGTCGTACCTGCACAACACGCATGTCTAGGCCCGTCTCTGAGGACAGCTGCTCCCTCACATGCCGGGCTGGTTTTGGTGAGTTCTTGTAGGCATTCTTTAATGTCTCCAGCTGTTTGGCCGTTATTGTGGTACGAGGCCTCTTTGCGCCTCCCTCTGAGTCATCTGGATAAAAGAAGACCACATTGCAAATTCAGCATCTTAGGTAGAACTTTCTTTTTAGTTATAGATTTAATATTGTGTATAAATATGTAAAGGTTTCACAATAGCGGAATGGAAAGCTTAAAATTCAGCCAGGGAGCATTTTTTTTCAAGACCTAGCTGACCTCCTCTCCATTAATCAAGTAAAACTGTTACTTTGATGCCTCCCTATACCATAAACGGCATATTTTTACAAATGCTAAAATGCACATTTTCTTTTTAAACAAAACCTCACTTAAACCCCCACAACATTATTTATTTTACGAAAGCAGAAGAACCATAAAATATAAAGATGCTAGTTCCATTTTTTTTTATATCTCATCATATTGGTGCAACTGTTTATCATCTATATTTTTAGAAAAAATACACTCACATTATTGTTAATGCACACAAACACCATAACATCCCCAAATGTTCTATAAAACAAAAAAGATTAAACAGATTTAAGTAAATATAGATACCAAACATGTCAAGACTCAAATTTGTGGGTGGATGCAAAATGGTAACTTCGATGATCAAACTTTTTCATAGGTAACACTTTATAAACCTTTAAGGCTCATCAGTATGGAGTTAACCACAGATAAATGGCCTTAGAATTATTCCTCTCACTTTGGCGTGCACAGCATTACCTAATGCTTGAGGTGGAGGTACTTGACTGGCCTGCGCAGAGTCCTAACCTCAACCTGATAGAACACCTTTGGGATGAATTAGAGCGCAGACTGCGAGCCAGGCCTTCTCATCCAGCATTAGTGCCTGACCTCCATAATGCGCTTCTGGAAGAATGGTCAAACATTCCCATAGACACACTCCTAAACCTTGTGGATAGCCTTCCCAGAAGAGTTGAAGCTGTTATAGCTGCAAAAGGTGGGCCAACTCAATATTGAACCCTACAGACTAATGCCGCATGCACACGGTCGGATTTTCCAACGGGAAATGTTCGATGGGAGCTTGTTGTCGGAAATTCCAACCGTGTGTAGGCTCCATCGGACATTTTCCGTCGGAATTTCCGATAAACAAAACTTGAGATCTGGATATCAAATTTTCCGACAACAAAATCCGACGCACAAAGCTCCACGCATGCTCAAAAGTAAGCAGAAGAGCCGCACTGGCTATTGAACTTCATTTTTCTCGGAGTACGCGTTGTACGTCACCGCGTTCTTGGCGATGGGAATTTCCGACAAGATTTGTGTGACCGTGTGTATGCAAGACAAGTTTGAGCCAACATCCGTCGGAAAAAAAACATGGATCTTGTTGTCGGAATGTGCGATCGTGTGTACGCGGCATAAGACTGGGATGCCATTAAAGTTCATGTGCGTGTAAAGGCAGGTGTCCCAATACTTTTTGCAATATAGTGTATATGGAGTGACAAGTTCTCTTTACAGAGGCATCAAAAGTCCCTTGAACTACTCTGCACTTCTCCCAACCAACTGAGGACAAACAGTGCTTGATCGCCTGTTTTCTCAACTGCACTAGCTGCGATCTGACAACTGTGAACCTGGAAGTAGTACTTAGAGCTGAGCGCTTCTGGGTTCATTGCTCCTAGTGGAGATCGAGAAATGGATGGTTCTCATCTCCTCTCCTCTCTCCATTCTGACATCGCCATAGGACATCCTGGTCTCAAAGCCCAGAACACATACAAGGGGTATGGGGGAACACCATTTACAGCTAATAGAGGTGATTACGTAATATCACTTTCATTGCAGAATCTGAAGCCAGCTCTACAGCTTGTATACAAAATGCATCTGCTAGTGAAGCTGCAAGCTTGATTACATCCTGATACTGATGCATTATAAAATATATGGCAGCCTCAGTGAAAGGATGTTTAAATCCAAGAACAAAAATGAAATATATGGGAGCCTAGCAATCCTTGGATGTGGTGACTGCATTATTTTTTTTCAGGCTAAGAACATTTTCAGCAAGTACAGAAAAAAAACCTGTTGATCTTGAAAGGAATGCATTGTCCTTTTCACTTACAGTACTGTGAGCTGAACTGAAAGCACAAACATTTTTGTCCTCCTTCCAAGCTATCTTTTGTAAACTACTAATTCTCCTGTTTCCCCATGTAATAAAGATGAATAGCAAACAACATATTGGAAGTCCAGATCAGGAGAGCAGCCTTGGTTACAACCATCCACCCAGGGACAGTGGGGGTTATCTACTAAAGGCAAATCCACTTTGCACTACAAGTGCACTTGGAAGTGCAGTCACTGTAGATTTGAGGGCAAGAACTGAAATTAGTGGAAGCTCTGCTGATTTTATCATCCAATCATGTGCAAGCTAGAATGCTGTTTTTTATCTTCCTGGCATGTCCCCCTCGGATCTACAGTGGCTGCACTTCCAAGTACACTTTCAGTGCACCTTCAAGTGAACTTGCAGTGTACTTGTAGTGCAAAGTGGATTTGCCTTTAGTAAATAACCCCCTGTGTGTTATTTGCAGGATCACCAGGTCACCAGAAAAAAAGCCTTAAAAGAAAACTAACACAGCCATCACAACTAAGGACTCAAAAGTTGCAATATATATTACATTTTTGTTTTTGGGTGCGTAACCCAGACCAATTCTAACATTTCTCTCTTCTCTCACATTTCTACATCCAAAAATCATTGTTTTTTTTTGTTAGAAAATTACTTAAAACCCCCAAGCATCAGATATACAGTATATATACAATGTATACTGCATATATCTATGTATAGATATATATATCTATATATATTTTTAGCAGAGGCCCAAGAGAATAAAAGGTGGTTGTTGCAATTTTTTATGTCACACAGTATTTGCGCAGCAATTTTTCAAAAGCAATTTTTTTGGAACAAATACACTTTAATAAATTTTAATGCAAAAAAAAAAACAAAAAACACAATATTTCATACCCATTATTTGGTATGATATAAAAGAAGATGGTACACTGAGTAAATAGATACCGAACATGTCATGTTGTAAATATGCGCATGTTCATGGAATGACGACAAACTACGATACTTAAAAATTTCCATAGGCAAGGCTTTAAGATTTTTTACAGGTTACCAGTTTAGAATTACAGAGGAGGTCTAGCACCAGAAATATTGCTCATGCTATGCCGTTTGTGGCGATACCTCACACATGTGTTGGGAACACCGTTTACATATGCGGACGCAGCCTACATAGGAGTTTGCTTCTGCATGCAGGCACAAGGGGACAGGGATGCTTAAAAATGTTTTTTGATTATTATTTTTTTATTTTTACACCATCCCTTTCATTTCTTTTTTTTTAAATCAGTTTTATTCCTATCACAAGAAATGTAAACATCCCTTGTGATAGAAATAAGGCATGACAGGTCCTCTTTATGGAGACACCTTGGGTCTATAAAACCCCAGATATCTTCTCTACCCTGGAAAGCATGAGATAAAAAAAAACAAAACAAAACACATTGATCTATGCCTTCCAGGGAAAAAAAATGGCAGTGTTTACATCTGCAAGAGGCAGAGGTGGCGTCATGATATCTCTTCCAGCCTCCCAGGATCATAGAGATGGCCGGTGACTATCTGGTCTTTGGCCAGCTCTGTGGTAACTTGGTGTCGCTGCCGCATCATATCTCGGGCTCTCCAATCACAAGGGAGAGCCCGGAGAAGCACCAATGGGCGGCGGCAGGAGGAAGACATCCCCTCCCGCTGCCTTTAAAATCAACCCAGCAGCTAATCAGTCACTAGGATGGCTTTTACATTAGAGGGAATCGCTGGCTGAAAAGACAGATATCTGGATAATGCTGCATCTGCAGGCATCATTCAGATATCTTCACTTCAAGTCCAGGATGTCATATGATGTCCTACGGGTGGGAAGTGGTTAAAGATGAATTCAAGGTATGGTATGTTTTTACACAGTTAAATTTGGTCCAGCTTGGGCCAATGTAACTATGTATACCATATCTGGCCAATGCCCCTGGAAGCTGAAAATCACTGAAGTAGCAGCATCCACTTACTTCTGGGTCTTGTGCTAAATGGCCAGCCTGATGCATTGGAAACACAGGAGGTTGGACACTAGGCACTGCTGCCATTCAAAGAATGCTTTGCATTTTCTGAATAAAGTCAAAGCATTCTCTGATTGGACAAGGTGAAGAGATGGGATGGTGATGTCATATATGCTTTTTCTCTTTGGTTTAGTATTACATTTAAGGTGTATCTATGGTAAAAAAAAAAAAAAATGATGTAGGAGGATTACTCATTAAGCCGCCGAGTAGACATGAATTACTGATTAGAACAGGAGCATTTGTAGCGTGGTGCAACACTCAAACAACACTAAGGCAAAAGACAGTCAGGCAACTAGAATTTTCCAAGATGAGTTTAGCATTTGCAGCCGCCATCAGATTTTTAGTATAGGTTTTCTTTTATTTTCAATGTTGTCTGAAATGCATCTTTCATTAAGATTTGTCCTATATGTGTATTTTAAACATCATATGTTTTATCCAAAAGTAGAATTTCAGGCAAAACTTTCCTAATTTGTATTGTGTAAGGTTAGAACCTCTGTCGAGTTCTCATCATTGTCTACAGTGCTGTGAAAAAGTATTCACACCCCTTGATATTTTTCACATTTTCTCATGTTACAATCAAAAACATAAATGTATTTTATTTGGATTTTATGTGATCAACACAAAGTGGCTCATAATTGTGAAGTACAGTAGAAGGAAAATGATAAATGGTTTTCAATTTTTTTTACAAATAAATAAGTGGAAAGTGTGGCGTGCATTTGTATTCAGTCCCCTTTACTCTGATACCCCACCTAAAATCTAGTGGAACCAATTGCCTTCAGAAACCACCTAATTAGTAAATAGAGTCCACCTGTGTGTAATTTACTCTCAGTATAAATACAGCTGTTCTGTGAAGCCCTCAGAGATTTGTTAGAGAACCTTAGTGAACAAACAGCATCATGAAGGCCAAGGAACACACTAGACAGGTCAGGGATAAAGTTATAAAGAAGTTTAAAGCAGGGTTAGGTTATGAAAAAATATCCCAAGCTTTGAACATCTCACGGAGCACTGTTTAAGCCATCATCCGAAAATGGAAAGAGTATGGCACAACTGCAAACCTACCAACACATGGCTGTCCACCTAAACTGACAGGCCGGGCAAGGGAGATGGGAGAATCAGCCAATGTGAGAAGCAGCCAAGAGGCCCATGGTAACTCTGGAGGAGCTACAGAGATTCTCAGCTCAGGTGGGAAAATCTGTTCACAGGACAACTATTACCGTAGTTGTGCACACCTCAAATCTGGCCTTAATGGAAGAGTGGCAAGAAGAAAGCCATTGTTGAAAGAAAGCTGTAAGACGTCCCATTTGCAGTTTGTGAGAAAACATGTGGGGGGGGGGGGGGGGCAGCAAACATGTGGAAGAAGGTGCTCTGTTCAGATGAGACCAAAATTTTACTATTTAGCCTAAAAGCAAAACGCTATGTGTGGCAGAAAACTAACACTGCACATCACCCTGAACACACCATCCCCACTGTGAAACACGGTGGTGGCAGGATCATGTTGTGGGGATTCTTTTCTTCAGCAGGGACAGGGAAGCTGGTCAGAGTTGATGGGAAGATGTATGGAGCCAAATACAGGGCAATCTTAGAAAAAAACCTGTTAGAGTCTGCAAAAGACTTGAGACTGGGGTGGAGGTTCACCTTCCAGCAGGACAACAACCCTAAACAGAGCCAGAGCTACAATGGAATGGTTTAGATCAGCATAAACATGTGTTAGAATGGCCCAGTCAAAGTTCAGACCTAAATCCAATTGAGAATCTGTGGCAAGATTTGAAAATTGCTGTTCACAGACGCTCTCCATCCAATCTGACAAACTTGAGCTATTTTGCAAAGAATAATGGGAAAAAATTTCACTCTAGATGTGCAAAGCTGGTAGAGACATACCCAAAATAACTTGCAGCTGTAATTACAGAAAAAGGTGGTTCTCCAAAGTATTGACTCAG
The DNA here is from genome assembly GCA_037952925.1 of Lithobates clamitans. Lineage (NCBI taxonomy): Eukaryota > Metazoa > Chordata > Amphibia > Anura > Ranidae > Lithobates > Lithobates clamitans. Next base: position 175,647 of record JBBGZY010000992.1, on the reverse strand, counting down.
GGGGGCTGAATACAAATGTACACAACACTTTTCAGATATTTATTTGTAAAAAAAATTGAAACCATTATCATACGTTTTTGGTTTTAACATGACAAAATGTGGAAAATTTCAAGGGGTATGAATAATTTTTCAAGGCACTGTATGTCCTCTTGGGAGAACTACTTTCATCATTTATCCTGCTGACTATTGTCACTGGGACATCAATGATAAATCCAAAATTGTGCAGTTGTCACCAAAACAGGAGGTGAGGGTAAAGCCCCATTGGATACTAGGTGTTTAGTCCCCGTTCATGGCCCTCTGGTGTTTAGCTGCAGGTGGAGGGCACAGGTACATGAGGCCTAAATCTTTTAATGTGTACATTTTTTCCAGTCATAACTGTTAAAGGTGTGATCTCCATTCACATACATTCGCGTATGGAGGTTCCAGATTAAAAGGCGATAGCAGGTATGGTTAGTGATCATAATATTGATTAAAAGAGGAGAGATTGTAAAGGAAATTAGAAAATTTTGTATGTATTCTATTGCTTTGGCTTTGTATTGTACGCTGCACTCATTGTGCACAAGGCACAAATAATGTTTTGATTCTTTCAAGTCCTGATTAGAATTTAGCCTGCCTATGTTACGCCCCTTGTTACCATTAAAGTACAATTGTAATATTAATGTGATACCTACATAGTCATGTGTATAAAAAAATTATATTGCGTCAAATAAAAAAGAACTGTTATTTTGGAAAGATGCTGAGTGTATGTTTTTGTGTCTGTTCCCTACTGTAGTAGTTATTATTAATTTGGAACCATTAATCAATATAGGGATAGGAGTTGCCTATCTATAAAATTTCCAGTACAGTGCTATAAAAATTCTGTATAATAAATGTTCTGTACCTGTGGTCTCCAAACTGTAGCACACGGCCAGATGTGGCTCTTTGCTTGCATTTATCCAGCACTTGGAGCACTATTCCTCCCACTGATCTGAGGCACTAGTCCTCCTACTGACAACAATGATGAGGTACTATTCCTTCCACTGACACTAATGCTGCATACACATGGTTGGATTTTCCGACGGGAAATGTTTGATGGGAGCTTGTTGTGGGAATTTCCGACCGTGTGTAGGCTCCATCGGACATTTTCCGTCGGAATTTCAGCCAAACAAAATTTGAGATCTGGATCTCAAATTTTCCGAAAACAAAATCTGTTGTCGGAAATTCCGACACATAAAATTCCACGCATGCTCGGAATCAAGCAGAAGAGTCGCACTGGCTATTGAACTTCATTTTTCTTGGCTCGTCGTACGTGTTGTACGTCACCGCGTTCTTGATGTTCGGAATTTCCGACAAGATTTGTGTGACCGTGTGTATGCAAGACAAGTTTGAGCCAACATCCGTCGAAAAAAAAAACATGGATTTTGTTGTCGGAATGTGCGATCTTGTGTATGCGGCATAACAGTGGGTATAATACCTCCCACTGACGCCAACGATGGGGTACTATTCCTCCCACTGATGCCAACGATGGGGTACTATTCCTCCCACTGATGCCAAGGATGGGGTACTATGCCTCCCACTGACGCCAATGAAGGGGTACTATTCCTCCCACTGACGCCAACGATAGGGTACTATTCCTCCCACTGATGCCAAGGACGGGGTACTATTCCTCCCACTCACGCCAATGATGGGGTACCATTGCTCCCACTGATGCCAACAATGGGGTACTATTCCTCCCACTGACGCCAATGATGGGGTACCATTCCTCCCACTGATGCCAACGATGGGGTACTATTCCTCCCACTGACGCTAATGATGGGGTACTATTCCTCCCACTGACGCCAATGATGGGGTACCATTCCTCCCACTGACGCCAACGATGGGGTACTATTCCTCCCAAGATGGAGTGTAAAGAGCACCTTTATCATATTTTTCATATTATTATGTACGTGATGCACAATAATTACTGCCTTGCTTCATTTGTTTTTAAGTCTCTTTAATAAAATTTATATTTTTATAGACATGTTTGTAGTTGTCTGATGATCCTCAAGTGCCTAAAACGTCCATTTAGAGGAACCCCTGTTTTTTCACTGACGCCAACAATGGTGAACTATTTCTCCCACTGACGCCAACGATAGGGTACTATTCCTCCCATTGATGCCAATGATGGGGTACTATTCCTCCCATTGATGCCTCCCATTGACGCCAACGATGGTGGACTAGTTCCTCCCACTGATACCAAAAAAGTGACACTATTCCTGGCCACAGGTAGGTCCCCCTTAAATTCTGAAGGACAGTAAACTGGCGTTTTGTTTATAAAGTTTGGAGACCCCTGCTCTAAAAAATCAATGGAAATATGTTCACACATTCATTAATTACCGTTAGTGCAAATGCAAAGTTTCAGAGCCATGTAGGACATCTACCTTCATTAGGGATGTGATTAATGCAAGGTGAATGGAGTTGTGTGGGTATCTCAGAAAGTTTAATTTCCACTAACTGTGATGCAATTGCTTTAATAAATGTTTTGAGTATATGTTACGGATCTATGGTGTGCAAGTGACTATGGTGACACCAGTTACCCAGCTTCCCAGAAAGGAGTGTGACTCATTTGGTTGGAGCTCTGCATTGATTTAAAATGTTTCTCATCGTACAGTATAAGAGACGTGGGAGATATAGGCAGATACTTTATACAGGAACAGGATTTCTGCAGCATGATATCAATGATGTCATGAAAATGTAACAACATTATATTTCGGTTCAATAAAAACAACTCAGCTTTAGTTTAATACATCGCTGTATGCCCTACAGAGAATACACCAAAAATCCAAGCAAAAATAAAAGATGATTCATACAACAAATCTAAAGAAATGTACTAACATTGATAAATGAGTTGCCTAAAGACTGGAGTCTGTACTGTAAATTAGAAGATAAAACCGGACATTATAAACATTAATGATTTTCGTAATTTAACTTAATGCAAGCTAAAAAATTGACCATTGAGAAAATTTTTAAAAGTATTACAAACTAGTCACAATACAATGTTTCATTTAAATGACTGCAATTATTCAGACTAACCACAAGGCCACCTGACCATTCCAAGTCTAGATCTATTCATCAGTATTAAATAAAACTAAAGACTTAAAGGAAAACGCTACTTTCAGTAACAAAAAAAAGTATACAATCTTTAAAATTGCAATAAAAGCCATTTTATACTCTAGTATTAAAGCCCGTCTACAGACCAAACTTGTTTTTTGTGGTTTTTGAGTGATTAGCAATCAGAACAATACAAACATTACGGTTATTCTAACCCTTCTCTACCCTGAAAAAAAAAGAAAAACAGCTTTTGTTGCAGTCTCTGTCCCCATCAAAGATACACTATATTACCAAAAGTATCGGGACGTCTGCCTTTACACGCACATAAACTTTAATGGCATCCCATTCTTAGTCTGTAGGGTTCAATATTGAGTTGGCCCACCCTTTGCAGCTTTAACTCTTCTAGGAAGGCTGTCCACAAGGTTTAGGAATGTGTCTATGGGAATGTTTGACCATTTCTCTAGAAGCGCATTTGTGAGGCAAGGCACTGATGTTGGATGAGAAGGGTTGGCTTGCAGTCTCTGCTCTAATTCATCCCAAAAGCGTTCTATTGGGTTGAGGTCAGGATTCTGTGCAGGCCAGTCAAGTTCCTCCACCCCAAACTTGCTCATCCATGTCTTTATGGACCTTGCTTTGTGCATTGGTCCAATTAATTTGGTGGAGGGGGGATTATGGTGTGGGGTTGTTTTTCAGGGGTTGGGCTTGGCCCCTTAGTTCCAGTTAAGGGAACTCTTAAGTTGTCAGCATATCAAGACATTTTGGACAATTTCATGCTCCCAACTTTGTGGGAACAGTTAGGGGATGGCCCCTTCCTGTTCAAACATGACTGTGCACCAGTGCACAAAGCAAGGTCTATAAATACATGGATGAGCGAGTTTGGGGTGGAGGAAATTGACTGGCCTGTACAGAGTCCTGGCCTCAACCCGACAGAACACCTTTGGGATGAATTTCCATAGACACACTCCTAAATATCGTGGACAGTTTCTCAGAAGAGTTGAAGCTGTTATAGCTGCAAAGGGTGGGCTAACTTAATATTGAACCCCATGGACTAAGACTGGGATGCTATTAAAGTTCTTGTATAAAGGCAGACGTCCCAATACTTTTGGTAATATAGAGTATAGGTCGCCATTTCCTGTCTTTGTAACCCCCTGTTACTGATACAGGTAAACCTTCTCCACTGGGAAACACAGCAATTAAAATCTGACTTCAAGAATTGCTATATCCTTGCAGCTAATTAAGCCGACCAACTTTTGCTGTAATCAGAAGCTGGTGTGCAATGGCTGCATACAGTATGATCCTTGGCTGTGTATGCACTTTACTGCCTATGCATAGTGCTTTAAGGGGCCTTGGGGACATCTCTATGCCAACTTCCTCAGATTCTAACATATTTACCTCCACAGGCTCCAGACTGGAATGCGTGGTGCTTTTGGGAAACCTCAGGGCACAGTGGCCAGAGTTCACATTGGACAGGTCATTATGTCCATCCGCACCAAGACCCAAAACAAGGAGCATGTGATTGAAGCTCTGCGCAGAGCCAAGTTCAAGTTCCCTGGCCGCCAGAAGATTCACATTTCCAAAAAGTGGGGATTCACAAAGTTCAATGCTGAAGACTTTGAGAACATGGTGGCTGAGAAGCGTCTTGTTCCTGATGGCTGCGGCGTCAAGTACATGCCTAGCCGGGGCCCTCTGGATAAGTGGAGGGCACTGCATGCTGAATGAGCTCACCACTTTTATCTGACCTATGTACTTTCGAGATCTTGTATCAATAAAGTTTTCAAGTACAAAAAAAAAAAAAAAAGAATTGCTATATCTTGCTCATGTGAACTGGTTGGGTGATATTCCTAGCAGCCCTTCTCTGATAACAATACTGGGACCGAAAATATGAATTTAGCAGGCAAGCCCCCTTCATCAGCAGTCAGGAATATGGAACTGACTTTTTTTAACACAGCAGTTAAGGTTAGCCTAGTGGAATTAGTAATATACATTTTCACATACATTTATATTTAACCAAATAAAAACTGAAAAATATGTATAAAAATATCATCAATTAATTCTAAACAATAAACATAGAAAACAAATACAAAACACTATACATTCTATTTTTTTATGCAGCCATTGCAGTGCATTGACATAGTTTGTACAGATATTAGTCCTCATTTATTAAAATCTTTCAGGAAATATTGTATCGGTTGACCCTAGTCAACATGATTCTCAATTCCTACTTTCATACTGCAACAAGAGAATGCAATTGCTTATCTTAGGAAACTGTAAACTACTTAATGTTTATAACTTGCTTTAAAATAGAGGGCTCATCTGTATCCTTGCCAGTCACTATCCAGTAGAAGAGTTTAAGTAGATCCTCACCATTCTGCTTCGCAGTCTCATAATCCTCTTTGCAAACCAGCCGACCATCCTCCATGAGGTAGAACTCATCACCAGTAGCCAGTTGTCGACTACAAATAACACAGGAAAAGCAGTGCAGGTGATATACAAAGTCCTGGGCTTTCCGTACCACTTGAGTTGGAGGGATTCCTTGCTGACATGCTGTACACTTGGTGCCAAATCTCCTGGAAAATACAGAAATGATGCTGTAACACTGGGCAGGTATAGTCAGTATGCTGAATTATTGAGAAGCAATAGATAGATAACAGACTTGTATCAATCACAGTGTAAGCATTGCATTATAGCATGGAGAGTACAGCGGCTCGGTGGTTAGCACATCTGCCTTGCGGTATTGGTTCCTCAGTTTAAATCCTGGTCAGGACACTATCTGCAAATAGTTTGCATATTCTCTCTGTGCTTTCTTGGGTTTCCTCCAGACACTATGTTTTCCTCCTACAGTCCAAAGACTTGCTGGTAGGTCTAAATTTGTCTTAGTATGTGTTAGTGTGTATTTATATGAAATAGGGACCTTAGATTGTCAGCTCCTAAAGGGTAGACACTGATGTGAATGCACAGTATGCTAAGCACTGTGCAAATTGTCAGTGTTATAAATGCATATAATAAATAAATACTAGCACATCCATTTGATTCTCTTTTCTTGCATGGTTAGTACAGTGGCTCCAACCATAGCTGACAATTTTTTTATGTTCAACCTACGGGTGTACCAGGCTTCAGGCTGGCCATAGATGGAGTGAATTTCTTTCAGTGTTGACAGGGAAATTCCTCCCCAGGAGCCATTGTGTTTTCCCGGCAGGGGGGAGGGGGAAGCCATCCCCACCAGGACACACAGTGATTATTGCTAGCGGCTATGGCAACCACTGGCAATAATTGCATGTAAAATCTGGCAGGCTGGTTGTACCGAAGTTGATCGATCGATCACCTTGGGTACTTTCAGCTTACCCATACATGGTTAGAATCTTGGCCAGTTCCTGCTGAACCAGTCAAGATTTGAACTGTCTATGGCTGGCTTAAGATCAGACTTGTGTTTCCCAAGCTCTGGTCAGTTATATAGCATCATTACAACCTTCCTAATGTCAATCCTAAATCATAAAAAGTTCCCACCTACATGGCTACAACATTGCTTTAGCTGTACTACATCCTACTGCACCTACTGTCTCCTTCAAAATTTCAACCACAAATTAACAATATTTTTTGCATCCCGACAGGTCACTTGCATACATTCCAAAATGGCAAGTGCTCTACTTTCTCTGAGGATGTGTGTTCTTTCAGTCTGTTGTCAATTCCAAAATACCATTAGTTCTTTCTCAAAGACCACTGATCGCTCAGCTCTAGGTCTTCAGCCTCCAGAGAGCTAGTGACTGTCATTCGCCAGCTCTCTGCTCTGCCCCTCCAGCGCTCACAGGAGTCCTAGGCTGTGGAGGAGGTGGGAACAGCTGGCAGTCCCCTGAGATGCAGAGCCAGTTGACTGACAGGCATCTGGGTGGATCTTGACATTAAAGTCGAGATCGATCCAGGAGCCTGGACCGGCAGAGTGACGTCAGCAGACAGCGGGCTTCAGCCCACTGTTGGCTGAAAATGGGCCACAGGAGTGCAGAACGAAGTATACTCCTGTGACCAATAGGAGAAGTATAGCCAAAAAAGAGCTTTGGCCATACTTCTCATTTAAGGATGTTGCCATCACCAACATGGCCACTTTAAGAGAGGAAATATTCCAAGGATGAGGGCTTCTCTCCAAGACTTAAACTGGGAATGTTGTCATTGAAGAACACAGAACAGATATGAGAATGCTTCAAATCAACTGTGTGCGAACACACTGTAAAATATATTGCCATAAACAATATGTTTAAAAGGCTAAAAATGTGTTAAAAAAGCTATAAATAATGATAAAAGAGTATTTAGACATTTTAAACATCAAGGAACACTATCATCACTTAAATGATACAAAAAATATAACACAATATATAAAATAGAAATCAAGGCCACAAAAATTCAAAACAAATGACAGGTTGCAAAGGAAGGTAAGTCAAACCCCCAAAAAATCTTCAAATGTATTAAAACTAAAAAGGTCAGGTCTGCGCATGTATGCCCTTTACTAAATAAATTAGAGTTGGTGACTGGGGATAAGGGGAAGACAAATTTAATAAATGATTAACTAAAAAGAAAAGCCAGGCACTAGGTAGTAGCAATTGGACCAATATTTTATGAAGAGCTAGGTGCCGAGCCATGTGTATGGGTAGTTCTCCGGCAGAACAGAGGGACCACTAGGATAGTGGGGTAGCAACAGACATATAACACAAGTGAACACTTGCGTTATATGAAAAATTGAATAAATACCTTCTTCAGCTCTGTGTATACAAAGGAGCATGGGCGAGCTCAAGTCCATGGGGATAGTACTGACACAACCCCAAATGATCCACAATGACTCAAAATTGATATTGTCCAGAATTATTTAGACTGAATAGGGAAGAATAAAGCATCTGGACCAGTTGGCGTACACCCACGTGTCCTAAAAGAATTAAACTCTGTTATTTCAAAGCCATTGTTTCTAATTTATTAGGGACGCCTAAATTACTGGAATATTACCACTGGCGTAAGGCCAATGTGGTGTCTAAATTTAAAATAGGATCAAAGTCTTTACCAAGTAACTACCGACTGGTTGGTTTAACTTCTATAGTTGGGAAGATACTGAGGAGTTTATTAGAGACCTCATAGTTGGGTTTTCTTGATTAAATAAATATATATTTTAAGCAATAGTCAGCATGGCTTCACAAAAAAAAGACGTTGTCAAACAAATATGATTTCTTTTTATGAGGAGGTAAGCAATATCAATATTTAAAGACAAAGGAGTGGCTGTGGATATAGTTTACTTGGATTTTGCATAAGCGTTTTTCACAGTTCCCCACACACAGCTAATGTGTAATTTAAAGTCTGCATGCTTGGAAAATTCACTTTGTATATGGATAGGAAACTGACTAAAAGACAGAATTCAGAGAGTAGTGATTAATAAATTAATACTCTGAATGGTTTAAGGTAATTAGTGGTGTACCCCAAGGTTCATAGTTGGGACCCATACTTTCCAATTATTATACTCTTTTTAATTATTTATAAATGATAAAGAGTCTGGGATTAAAAAGACCATTTCAGTCTTTGCAGATGACACCAAGCTATTCAGTCCTTACAGGATATCTCCAACTTACAAGCTGACCTCAATGCACTGATTAATTGGGTGACTATGGGGCAAATGAGGTTTAAGGTTGATATAAAGTTATGCACTTGGGGGCTAAAAATATGCATTCATCATACATACTAGAAGAAAAACTGGAGGAATCAATGGTGGAGAAGGATCTGGGTGTTCTTGTAGATTATAAGCTTAATAATAGCGCGCAATGCCAAGCTGCAGTTTCTAAAGGAAGTAAAATCCTTTCTTGTATTAAAAGAGGTATAGACTAAAGAGAGATATAATTTTGCACTTGTACAAATAGTTAGTAAAGCCGCGTACACACGAGCGGAATGTCCGACAGAAAAAGTCAGGCGGAAGCTTTTCATCGTATATACCGATTGTGTGTAGGCCTCATCGGACTTTTTTTTTTTTTTTAATCTGACGGACTTAGAAATGGAACATGTTCTAAATATTTCCGACGGACCCAATTCCTATCGGGAAAACCGATCGTCTGTATGCTGGTCCGACGGACCAAAAACGACGCATGCTCTGAAGCAAGTACGAGACAGACGCTATTGGATACGGGCTATTGAACTTCCTTTTTCTAGTCCCGTCGTACGTGTTGTACGTCACCGCGTTCTGGACGGTCGGACTTTGGGTTGACCGTGTGTAGGCAAGACCGCTTGAATGGAATTCCATCAGGTTTCCGTCGGAGAAACCATCGGAGTTTATTCCGACGGCTAAACCGGTTGTGTGTATGCGGCATAAGACCTCATCTAGAATATGCAGTTCAGTTTAGTTTTGGGCACCAGTTCAGAAAAAGGATATTGGAGAACTGGAGAAAGTGCAGAGGAGGGCAACAAAACTGATAAGAGGCATGGAGGAGCTCAGCTATGAGAAAAGATTAGAGGAACTAAATTTATCTTCTGTTGAGAAGAGGAGATTAAGAGGGGATATGATCAACATGTATAAATACATGAGGGGTCCATATAGTGAACTTGTGGTATTGGATTATTTTCTTTAAAGTCATCACAAAGCACAAAGGACACTCTGTCTAGAGGGAAAGAGATTTAACCTCCTAATATGAAAAAGGCTTCTTCACAGTAAGAGCTGTGAAAAACTGGTTCTGGTCAGCTCAGTGGATTGTTTTTAAAAAGGCCTAGATTCATTCCTAAATACACAAAATATAACTGAAAGGAAGATTTAAAAAAAACTGTATTTTGGTATGGTGTGTTGATGGAAGTCGGCAGAACTTCACCTTATTCAGTGAACTAAGGGGAAATTCCCATCCAAAGTGAAAATCCCCTTACTAAGTGAACAGCCTGTTTGTCTTTGGTAAAATAACCGCTAGAGGTCTGCGTGTTTAACATTAGTCCTGCATGTGTTCTTGCACAATTTAATCTTACACATTCTGTAAATCCCAAACGTTACTGAGATCCAAGACCTAGTGCCACCTGTGGTACATAGCCCACACCAGCAGAAAAAAATGATATTCTATTGAGGGGATAAAAATGCTAAGAAGGACTAATGATAAGGCTAAAATACTGTATTGTTAAGAGTACGCACTACAATCCTCCACCTCCCTGTTAAACAGAAGCCTGATACTGCCATAAAATTGTATCATGCAAGGAGGATGAGGATTACAAAAGAATAAACCAATATACATTAATGACATCAGATATAGAAAATATAATAAAATTAAAAAAATGTGTCCCATTAATATAGCAACCACATTCAGCGTCATTATGTTGACCATCTTTTTTTTTTTTTTTAACAGAAAAATGTTGACCATCTTTAGGGTCCTTTCACAGGGGCGTTATGTTTGTTTCATCAGTTCAGTCACATCTTCTTATGCTGTGTACACACGGTCGGACTTTTCGTCTACAAAAGTCCGACAGCCTGTCCGGCAGACTTTTGACGGGGTTTTGTCGGACTTTTGGCGGACTTTTGGCAGACTTTTGGCGGACTTGCGGCAGACTTTCTTACGAACGGACTTGCCTACATACGATCACACAAAAGTCCGACGGATTCGTACGTGATGACGTACACCGGACTAAAATAAGGAAGTTGATAGCCAGTAGCCAATAGCTGCCCTAGCGTGGGTTTTTGTCCGTCGGACTAGCACACAGATGAGCGGATTTCTGGGTCCGGCGTAGTTACGACGTAAAGATTTGAAGCATGTTTCAAATCTAAAGTCCGTCAGATTTGAGGCTGGAAAAGTCCGCTGAAAGTCCAGGGAAGCCCACACACGATCGGATTGTCAGCCAGCTTTAGTCCGTCGGCGTCCGTCGGACTTTTGTAGACGAAAAGTCCGACCGTGTGTACGCGGCATTAAAGAAGTTTCTCAGCATTTCTTATCAATTGCCTGTCAGTTTCTTATCAGTTTCCTATCAGTTTCTTAGCAGCTTCTTATCAGTTTCCTATCAGTTTCCTAGCAGCTTCTTATCAGTTTCTCATCGGGTTCTTATCAGTTTTACATCAGCTTTTTTACATCCACTACCAATGCAAAATCGGATGCAAAAGGGACCGTTTGTCTGTTTGCATCTGTTTTTCGTTCATTACTGTTTTTTAACGAAAAAAAAAGGCTTGCTAACGGAAGCGGATGTAAACGAATGTAAATGGATTATCATCCTTTTACATCCGCTTTTCCATAGAGATGCATTGATGTCCGTTTTTCATCCGTCAACGGATGGATTAAAAACAAACAAACGGAACGCCCATGTGAAAGGGGCCTTAACCATATTATCTGCCACACATTATATTAATCCCCTCACAAAGATTTTGTTATGTGCTGCTACACAGATATAAGTACATGATGCTATTGGTCAAGGTTATTTGGTGGACGCCACTTAAAAAAATGCTGTGTTTCATTATTATCATTATGCCAATTTTGGGTCTACCATTGAGCAGGAGCAATGTTAACCAAGATTCAACCAAGTGATTATTTTCTAGTCCAGATGTTGTCAGGGCTGGGCTCAGCCCTTCCTTCTCTGGGCTGGCCGCTCAGCTGTCGGTTAATTGCCAGCTCCTATCTCTCCACAGTGACTCACCTGTTGATGATATCCTGCTCGTCAGTCCTGCCTACTTAAGCTGTCCAGTCCAGATGATCTCTGCCTTCGCCTTGATCACATCTCTAGAGACACTCTCCTGTGTTTCTGTTAAATATTTGCTTGGCTGGCATTCCTTCTGGCTCCAGACCCTGCTTGTTGTTCTACTACTAAGCTGTTCTCTGACACCCTGACATTTTGGCCTGTCTGACTATCCATTCCGGTTCCTGAACTCTGGCTATTTTTTGACTATGTTTACTCTGTTTACCTTTTTTTATTATTATTAGTGTGATTTAACTGTACTTCTGTCTCAGTCTGATTCATGGTTTCTGACAGATGTAATTTCTCAGAGACTACTACAAATACTCTTAAGCTGGGTACACAGAGGCCGAAAATCGGTCGAGAACGGTCGGTTTGGCAGGAACCTGCCGACTTTTGGCAGAGTTTACAGCTTCTCTTCCGACAGAAGCCGGTCTTGTGACCAGCTTCTGACGAACGAGCTTGGTGAAAAACCATGGGCTGCAAGCACCGATCACTGTCTGGCAGGGAAGAGGGTTGGCAGACCCCCTGTCAGAACACAATAGCTCAACAAGGAGATTGCTGCACTAACATTGGACCTGTTAGTATGGCGATCTGTAAGGTTTTTTTTCATTTAGTCCGCTGGTTTGAAAGAAAAAAACTTCCCGTGTGTACCCAGCATTACTGGTATACAAAACAAAGTGTCCTGTAAAAAGCTCTAATGCACCATACAACCAAAAGTGCAACACAAATTGTCAACTGAACTCAAGTCCTAATAGTAATGTAGTAATAGTAATAATAAAGTCCTAATAGTAATGTACTGTGAACTGGCAATTTGCCCATATGGACATTATTCTCCACACCACAAGAATATCCTAGAGAAAATCACTATAAAAGAGACACTTAACAGAGACAACCAGAGTAACACAATATCTTAAAATCCATGCAGATTTGTCCCCTGAGAAGTGTTAACCCATTACACAAAAGGGCAAACAAATAACTGAGCATTCCAAACAATTAATCAAATACTTTCACTTAGTGTAGGTTGGATCTGGCTGGAGGCCATCTAGAAAACATTTACACCAATTAAGACAAGATCATATTGCCCAGCCAGCAATGCCAAATGTTATGTATACAGTCTGGTTGGATCCCACCCCATCATTTAAAAGGAGGTTGTAGAGATACTGACATTTACAGGATCGAGTGTATTTCAAGTGTCTGAAATGAAAATGTCTATTTAATAAAAGGAATCAGATTTTCCTTTCTTCTCCCAGCCTACTCAAGCAAATTGACAGATTTGATATGGTTTGACATTATTGGTTGCAAAATTCTATATCTAGACACTTATTTTACAGACATTCAACTCAGAAAGTAAATCTGGGCATGGACAGATAAAGTTTGACTGGTTCAGCAGAGATGAATGTTGATTAGTGTGTTGCCTACCTGCTTTGACAGAAGTCGATTGTTAGATTGACTTCACTTGAAGGGACAGGCTGGAAAACTTTTGCTGATCATCAACTGTTGAACAGTGTATTCTGACAACAGCAGGAGCTACTGTCAGAATACCAGTCCTGGCGGGGGGTTCCTCATTCACCATGCTTGCGTGGATGGAGAAATCTGGCTGAATAAAATTTAAAAAGAACTGTCAATGCCCAGCTTAAGGCTGGGTCCACACATATGCGGCCGCAGTTTCAGTGCGGGAGTCCAGTGCAGATCTGTTCACCGGTTCAGGTGCGATTCAAGTACAAATTTTTACCTGAAATCCCACCTGAACCAGACCCAAAATTGCACAGGATTCTTTTTAAAACCGCACCGCGGCCACCCCGCACATGTGTGAACCGGCTGCATTGAGAAGGGTGCCGGTTCACATGTTATGCGAATCGGATGCCGTACAAAACGCATCTGATTTGCATATATGTGAACCGAGTCTGAATTCTAGAAGCTAATACCAAAACAAGGCAGAGGACAGTATCGGACCATTATCGCTAGGGTGCGGAGGGAGCGCAGGGCAGAACTTACCAGAGTGGAAGCTGAGGCGACTAGATAGGAGGCCCTATATATCAGAACCCAGGAGCCCCAATATTATGACCGCTTACAATCTCTGACTAAGGAGGTCCTTCTCCTAAGGATGGCCCTGACGCAAAAGAAAATGCTTCATCAAACACAACTCAGGCGGTGGTGGTCACTTTAACGGAGATATGTGGAATTGATATACCGAGGGATCCTTTGATCCTACTACTGAGTTATCTGGAGGACATAGAGGGGGAAAGATATACCAAACTATGCATCACTTTCGCCTTATTTTATGCCAGGAGAAAAATCTTGCTATGGTGGAAAGGGAAAGGAGCTTCCTTCGAGAAGCTCTTGGCAAAACACGATTAATAAGGTGTTACCATTGTACAAATTATGAGAGCAGGAACTGCCCGGCAAAGTTTGACAAAATCTGGTCGAACTGGATTGATGCGTGTGGCTGAGTCCCGTTAATCTACGAAGACACCAAATACAGACATGCGTGTATTCAGAGTGGGTGGCCCTGGGTCCTCCCCCCCCTTTCCTCTCCCTCCCCCTATATTTCCTGGTTGTTCATTTACAGGTATCAGGGGTAATGCAACCTTATGCCGCGTACACACGAGCGAACTTTCTGGCAGACCTGGTCTGGCGGACTGGACCCTATCGGATAATTCGATCGTGTGTGGGCTAAATAAAACATGTTTCAAATCTTTCCAACGGACTCGAGTCTGGTCGAAAAGTCCGCTCGTCTGTATGCTAGTCCGACGGACTAAAACCGACGCTAGGGCAGCTATTGGCTACTGGCTATCAACTTCCTTATTTTAGTCCCGGTCGTACGTCATCACGTACGAATCCATTGGACTTTGGTGTGATCGTGTGTGTTCAAGTCCGTTCGTTTGAAAGTCTGACGGAAGTACGCTGCAAAGTCCGTCGGAAAGACTGTCGGACCTAGTCCGTCGAAAAGTCCGCTCGTGTGTACGCGGCATTAGGGTAGCCTCGCTGCTTATAATCCTACTTCAATCCTGCTTCTGCATGTTTTGTACCCTTTATTTGATGCTTTATTTGCTAAAAAAAAAAAAAAGTATTTGCTGAGATAATTTCACTCTTGTGCTATCACTGTGATGTTCCTGATAACAGAAAATCTTCACTGTTGAGTGCAGATCGAGTGTAGAGTGTTTTGACTAGCAACGTAAGGGGAGCACAGTGGCTAAGTGGTTAGCTCTTCCACCTGGCAGCATTAGGGTCATTGTTTCAAATCCCAACCACGGCACTACCTGCATGGAGTTTGCATGTTCTGCCTGTGTGGGTTTCCTCCCACACTCCAAAGACATGCTGGCAGGTTATTTGGCTCCTGTTTAAATTGGCCCTAGTATATGCATGTGAGTTTGGGACCTTAGATTGTAAGCACCTTGAGGGCAGGGACCAATATGATGCACAATATATATGTAAAGCGCTGCGTAAATTGGCAGCGCTATATAGGTACCTGTATGAAAATAAACTGATGATATTCAACTCTTGTTCTCCACCTTTTATCTGCCAGTACAGAGCTGAATTGTATTGGTTGCTAAGGGATATTTCAGGCAGTTCTTCACTCACACTGTATGATATATAAGACTGATTGTTGTCTGGGCACACAGATTCAAATGTTGAGGTGCCGATAGGATACCATGATAATCACTTTGGGTCAAATTTAAAGTGGTAGTAAACCCAAAAACCAAAAATGTAATATTTTGCAGATTACCAATCACTAGATGTGGGGCAGCATTATTATTTTTAAGGTATTTTTTTCACCTGGTGATCTGGCTAGTAACACACCTCCTGTATTAGAGTGCCCCTAATCTGGATGAAGGTGCACAGGGGGCAAAGCAGACAGAAGCATTGTCAGTCTTGGGGGTTGGGTAGTGTTAAATGGACTGGCAGATTTGGAGCCAAACTCCAGGTCACACTTACAGCAAACAGTTATTTTCCTTTTGGAATAACAATTTTACATGAATAAATACAAGCTGATCATTTTAAGCACCCCTGTCAGTTAAATGGTTTGTCTCAACTGTGTAAGCTTGTTCTTTTGGAAAACAACAGACCTACTGGCTGGTCCACCTGATGAAAATAGAAGAAAGCAAGTCTAAAAAAGAAAACAAATGCAAATATCACATCTAATGCCCCGTACATATGGTCGGATTTTCCGGTGGAAAATGTCCGATCGGAGCGTGTTGTCGGAAATTCCGACCGTGTGTAGGCTCCATCGGACATTTTCCATCGGATTTTCCGACACACAAAGTTGGAGAGCAGGAGATAAAATTTTCCGACAACAAAATCCGTTGTCGGAAATTCCGATCGTGTGTACACAAATCCGACGGACAAAGTGCCACGCATGCTCAGAATAAATAAAGAGATGAAAGCTATTGGCCACTGCCCCGTTTATAGTCCCGACGTACGTGTTTTATGTCACCGCGTTCAGAACGATCGGATTTTCCGACAACTTTGTGTGACCGTGTGTATGCAAGACAAGTTTGAGCCAACATCCGTCGGAAAAAATCCTAGGATTTTGTTGTCGGAATGTCCGAACAAAGTTCGACCGTGTGTACGCCCTATAAGAGTTGTTAAGCTGAAATATATTAATTGTTTGTTTTGGGGTATAATATTGCTTTAGGCTGGGTTCACACCTCCGAAGGATGCTGCTTGCAGTAGGGGTCCAGGGCGTACCTGTTCTCCGTTTCAGGGACGAATTGGGCCAAATTTTTGCCTGAATTTGGCCCTGAAACAGAGCCAAAGATGCACAGCGTTCCTGTGCAAGCCGCTCCACAGCCGCAACAGAGATATGTGAACCGGCTCCATCGAGAGACAGTCACAATCTCCTGTCATGCGAGTTGGATGTGGAGAGAAACAAATATATATTTTTAACTGAATTACAATAAATTTGACCAAGGACCATTTTACACTAATGAAGTCCACCAGCGAATCTGATCACTCAGTAGGGGATCTCTCCGCTGATCTCCGATGAGCAGGCAGATGACAGGTCCGTGTCCCCTCTGCTATGCAGAACGGACACAGCCCACTGTCCTTTATGGGCTGTTGGATGGAAACAGACCGCCTGTCCATTTCTATCCAACTGTCTTCCAGTCCGATCCACCAGACAGAACGGATCCCCACACATCTGTTTTAGTGGACACATTGACATCCACCGGTCCATAGAGAGCAATCCATGGTCCGATTGGGTCCGCCTGAAAAACTGACAGGCAGATCTGATTGGTCCGTCAGTGTGAAAAAGGCCTAAGTAAAACAGTAATGTCACATTATGTTAACAACATAAATAATAGATGGATTGGAAAAATAAAATATATAATGTATTAAAACTGTATACAGTGGAACCTCAGATTACGAGCATAATCCGTTCCAGGAGTATGCTCGTAATCCAAAGTACTCGCATATCAAAGCGAGTTTTCCCATTGAAGTCAATGGTGATGAAAATAATTCAATCCGCATTGACTTCAATGGGATGCAATACCGCATGCGGCCAGAGGCGGGGGGGCACCGCAGAGCCTTGGAAATGGCCGAAAAGGCCCAAGGACACTTCAGCTGACCTCGGCAAACCACGGAAAGACTTCTTACCCGAGATTTGCCGAGGTCAGCCGTGCTGTCCTCGGGCCTTTCCGTGCATTTACGAACGACGCCAATCGACGACGTTCAGCTCGGCTCCGGCGTCCCCCCACCTCAGGCCAAAAGCGGTACTGCACAATGCTTTGGCCTGAATCATGCTTGTTTTGCGAGACAACACTCAAAAACCGAGTTACGATTTTTAAATACAGTGCTCGTATTGCGAAACGCTTGTTAACCGCGTTACTCGCAATCCGAGGTTCCACTGTATTGCATAGAATGTATCATGTCCATATCTCAAAGGAGACCTAGGGGCATACAATAGAAGACCTAGGACATGTGCCCTGGGTTCCAGGATTTTGCAATGCCTTTGGTTGTTACATAATCAAAGCCATGAACACAGTGATGTAAAATCCCCAGCTGCCAGTTTCCTGATGTTTTAGAACTCCAAAAATATACCGACTAAAGCCCAACTCAATAAACAAAAGTAAATTCTGACTCTGCCCTACAGTTGCTCATCTCTAATATGGAAGATATGGATTAAAGAAAAAAACATTCTAATGGGAGTTTTAGCCTTTCACCCACATACAAAGACAGAACATTGAATGGCACAGTTCACAAGATCAGTTAAAGCCCAGCTGTGCTCTATGACACAGAATATTTAATGCAATCTTCACCAAACATCCTCCACTGGCGCCCCTCCCTCCCCAATGGTCACCCTAACCTCCACAATCGCTGCCGTGGAGCCTCAGATAGCTGTCTTGTAGAAATCGGATATTTGTGTTATATACCCTGATAGACTAGATTTGTGAGTCACGGAACTTATTAAGCACAGCCTTGAAAATGCAATCCCAGCAATGCAGCCTTTATCCTTGGAAACCAAGAGAGATAGCTGGAAGCCAGCACAGTCACGCTGCTTAGAATTTCAAGAAGGATTCAGAGAGGGAAGCCAAGTTTAATAGTCAGGGCCATTATATTGGGGTTAGAGTTAATTATACATAAAGTGGACCTACCTCCCTAAATTGACATTTTCTGAACCCATTGTACCATTTTTTTTCTTTTTTTTCGATTTATTTGCACCATGGTTAAAGCTACTTATTAAAAGCTACTCATTTTATGTGGCTCCATATTTGATATTAAATCTTATTTTTTTTTTTTTAATGCAACTAGTGTAAGTACTTGAATTTGATTTGATATAAGCCTTCTGAGGGAGACAGGGCTTTGTTATCTTGTCATAAAAAAAATACCAAAAAAAAAGGTATTTAAAGCGGAGTTCCACCCAAAAATGGAACTTCCGCTGATCGGATTCCTCTCCCCCTCCGGTGTCACATTTGGCACCTTTCTGGGGGAAGGGGGGAGCAGATACCTGTCATATATATGGAATTTACTCCCACTTCCGGTGATAGACCGCCACAGATCCTGCAGCGATCTATGTCATGTCCGGCCCCTCCTCTGTCCCCGCGCTGTCTTCTGGGAGACACACAGGTCCCAGAAGACAGCAGGGACCAGTCAGGATGCGCAGTGCGACTCGCGCAAGCGCATTAGGGACCCAGGCTGTGAAGCCGCAAGGCTTCACTTCCTGATTCCCTTACTGAAGATGCTGTCGCCTACACCCGGGAGCCGAGGGACAGGTCAGCTTCGGGTGAGGACATCGCGGGCACCCTGGACAGGTAAGTGTCCTTATTTTTAAAGTCAGCAGCTGCAGTATTTGTAGCTGCTGACTTTACATTTTTTTTCTTTTTCAGTAGAATGGGAATTTGTTTTTTGTGGAGTCATACTTACCTAGGTCCAATGCTGCATCTGTTCCCCTCTAAGACTGAGAACCAAGTTCTCAAACACCACCGATTGCTCGGTTCTCACAGCTCCCTGAGCAGAGAGCTGGTAACTGTCAGTCACCGGTTCTCTGCCCTGCTCTGCTCCCCCCACGCTCACTGGAGCGCTCGGCAGTGCAGGGAGGCGGTAGTGAGCCGCTGAAAACCTGAGCTGGGTGTCGGTCCAGGCATGCGGGCGGTTCCAGACCATATAGTCGTGATCTTTCCCCAGCCTGGACTGGCTTTGTGACATCAGCTGACTGCGGGCTTCAGCCCGCTGTCTGCTGAAAATGGGTCACAGGAGTACAGAACAAACTGCACTCTTGTGATCCATAGGAGAAGGAGACAAACAAGCTTTGGCTGTTCTCCTAAAAACTGGGATCTGTGCTTAACTGAATGAAGCACAATGGGGGCAGTGAGAGTGGCAGCATTTAAAAGGTGGGTGTTAGAGAGCCTAAAGTTGGGTATTTGTGGGTCAGAAAAACTGAATGAATTCCCCCATCCACACAAGTGAGGTGTATAGAGGAATCCCCCTGGTGTGTTACTGTGTTCTGGCAAAAGGGACTTCTCCGCTGTCAGAATACACTGATCAGCACTGCAAAAGATTGGCTGCAGAGCTGATCAAACAAAATCTTTCCAACAAGCCCATTTCTGAGAAGCTGATCATTAGATTGACTTCTTGCAAATCGGAACAGCCAAAACTGGCAGAACTGGCAGAATTTCCATCAATCTATGACCATCTTAAAGTTTTACTATGAGTATGCTGCATGCAAATATGCCAATAGGAGTGGAGAGAAAACTTCATTTGTTTCATTCTGCTCTTTCACTGTCCAATCAACAGGTTGGGGGTGAAGAGAGGAAACCCTGTGTCCTTTCTACAGTCTATAACTGTAACATAAAAAGTTGTGTCCTTCTTTCTATGCGTGGCAGGTCTGTGTAAATCTTAGAACTGGATTAATAGAAATACAAAAATCTATGACAGCTAAAACAGCTCCATTATCTGTCTACTTAGGCTTTGCCCAAAGGTTAACGTCTCAGAATATTTTCATAAAGATATGCATTATTTTTCACAAATCAAACAGAGCCATTTACATCAAAACAGGTTTCACGTTTTCACACAATTATAAAATTGTCATAAGATTCTTCCTTTTCCTACATGACACAAATAAATCACTATTCTATAGGTGTGATTATGTCACTACTTTCAGACTAGGCATTTGAGAGAAAATACATAGGATGTATAATGTGCATTCATTTCAGGGTGATTTCACGTGCAGGGTCCACAAGTAACTGCCTGCTTTAATCCCTTGGACCCTCCGCACAAGCACCCCATTCACACCTGCACACTTTTCACACAAACTAAACAATATACACTAATTTTTTTCACCAAAGAAATGTACATTATACACAGAATACATTTTGGCCCAAATCTATGAAGAAAGGTTATTTATTTTTATATTTTATAACACAAACTAAGAAAAATTAGTTTTTTTTTCACAAATTTTTAGTCTTTTTTCCTTTTTATAGTAAAAAGTAAAAAACCCAGTGGTGAATAAATGCCAAAAAAAAGAAAGCTCTGTCTGCTTAAAAAATATATTCTAAAATTCATTTGGGTACAGTGTTGAATGACTCAGTAATTGTCACTCACTGAAAGCTAAAAAATGGCCTGTACTGGAAAGGGGCTGAAACAGTTCAGTCTTCAAGTGGTTAACTGATCTATCATTTTTTAATGGTCTGGCTTTTGAAATCAGTAAAAACTGTTAAAAATTGATATCTGGGTAATAGATTTTTTAGAAATGTCTTGTCCTATTTTATGATTGTTCCTCAAAAGACTGCCAAAACTCTATATAGCCTATACTGCCAAAACTGTATGTTGAAAACAGATACCACAAGAAACTTACTATTGCTTTTTGTTGACCAGAAAGCTCTCCTATTTGCACCACTCTGACATCCAGAGCTCATAGCATGGCGCTGTTGGTGGCAACGTGTCACCGACAGGGGTAAACAGCCAATGCCTGATCCATTCACACCCGATCACAAATGTAAACACAGACCGGTAACTGGCTGTTACCAGCTCTTCTCTCCTCACACACCATTTCCAGTGTGAGGAGAGAAGAGCCAGGATCAGTAAATTACCGATCTGTGTCTGTATTGTACTGCACCAAGCACCTGAATAAAAAGAACCTGTCACATCGCCCCATCAGCAGTGTAACAGCTCTCATCAGTGCCCAGCAGTGCTACTGTCAGCCCCCCCCCCAGCGCACCTGTCACCCATCAGTCACCACACCAGCATCCATCAGTGCCCATGAAGTGCACCTGTCGCCATCAGAGACTGCCATCAGTGACTCTCAACGGTGCACCTGTCACCCATCAGTGACTATCGCTTGTCACCCATCAGTGACTGTCACCCATCAGTCACCATCATCAGTCACCCATCAGTGACCATCACTTGTCACCCATCAGTGACCATCATCTGTCACCCATCAGTGACCATCATCTGTCACCCATCAGTGACCATCATGTGTCACCCATCAGTGCCCATAAAGCGCACAGATCACCATCAGAGACAGCCATCAGTGACCATCAGCGGTGCACCTGTCACCCCTCAATGACCATCGCCTGGCACCCATCAGTTACCGTCACCCATCAGTGACTGTCATCAGTCACCCATCAGTTACTATCACCCATCAGTGACCGTCATCAGTCACCCATCAGGTGATCGTCACCTGTCACCCATCAGTCGCCCATCAGTGACCGTCAGCAGTCATCTGTCACCCGTCGCACAGCCTATTACCAAAGTACCCATCACACAGCCACCATCAGCAGCATGTCCAAAAAAGTTTACACCAGTGAGGAGGCCTTTCAGATGCTTAGCATGACTGACAGTGGAAGCCTGTGGTAATTTTTTTTTGGGAGGGCTAAGCCGCGTTCGCCATGGCCGCCAAACAAACAAACTGCTGAGCACAGCAAAGCTCTTGCAAATGCATGTGGGCCATGGGGAACCAAGAGGAGAAATGGTGCACCATTGTGTGCCATCATACAGGTAAAAAAGAACAACCAGACAGAAGCAAAAAGGTACACTTTGCAAACTCAGCCACAGCTAGCCCAAAACTCCCCCGTATGGTCACCGCACACAGGTGTCCAGCCTCTAGCTAGCTTGACTGATTGTTTACTTATTGTGGGGTGTCCCATTGATTGTAACAAAGGGGTTTCATTTACCCATCCAGGCGCAGGGCAGCTTAGAAACTAAGAGCCCAATCTTCACCCATCACGGCGGGTTCCTGTCACTTGAGGACCTTCAAGGACTGGGTACCCTTTTCATGTTTAGGGTCCACTCCCTTGGACCTGTACAGCACCCTGCAGGAATGCCTTAGCGCGGTGTTGTCCAGGATTCTACTTTGCAGGGTACAGCGCCCGGAGGTCGCATTACAGGCAAAACCTCGCAGGATCTTGAGTCTTCTTTGTGAGGCTTGGGTACCATTTATCTAGTCATATAGAACCTGTTTGTTTCAAATGGATCCAATTAGTCAATCCCTTAGTTCATTTAATAACCGTTTGTGGGACTAGAGACCTGGAGCTCAGAGAGCTCAAACAAACGTGCCCTTCCACCTTGCAGACACTGGACAAAAACTGATGTACTTCCTGTATGGGAGGGGTTATATAGGGGATCACTTTCTGTCTAAGACTTTGTCTACCAGTGTCTATTCACTTAGAGATGGCTTATAACCCAGTTGGTAATGAATATTAGCCTAACTCTGTGTCCCATGATGTATGAAAAAGAAATATTGTTTTATTCCTAGCCGACCTGTAAAGTGTACCAGGGACTCATCCACACATATATTCTGATCAGGGACATAAAGTTCTGCAAAACTATTGGAATTTTTTTTTATAAGTGGGAGAATTTTATATAATTTATAATAGTTTGGATAATCTCGGGAAGGACACTGGGTGTTGTCGCTGAAGTGAAGGAAGCGCATAATCATATCAAGACCTGGGTATTACGGAAGAATAAATGGGCATCCAGGTTCAACAACAAGCTACAGCAGTTTGTGTTCCGAACAAGGGATCCTCTGGCAATCGGAGCAGATGCTCTGGTAGTTCCGTATAGCCTGTACTCCCTGGTTTATGCTTTACCCCCGGTCCCTCTCCTTCCACATTGTTGCGCAGGATTCGGAGAGAGGGGGTTCCAGTCATTCTGGTGGCACCAGCCTGGCCCAGAATGCCCTGGTTCCCGGAGATTGTAACACTGACAATAGAGACCTTTAGCCTCCCATTCGCTGGTCCGAAGCTTTATGCAGGGGGCAACTCATTTGCTTCCCCCCATTAGGTCACCTATGTGTCCTTTGGGACTTGAACTTGGTGCTGTCTGTGTTAAAGAAACAACCATTTGAGTCTATCAAGGAAATTCCATTAGACTTGCTGTCACACAAGCTAGCCTTCCTGATGGCCATCACCTCGGCTAGAAGGGTGTCGGAGTTGGCAGCCCTATTGTGCAGGGAACCATACTTGATCCTTCACCATGACAGGGTCGTGTTACAACCTGTTTCATCCTTTTTGCCAAAAGTGGTGTCAGCCTTTCATTTAAATCAGGACATTATTTTGTCTTCTTTTTTCTCTCACCCTCGTTCGGAGGAAGAGAGACGACTGCATTCCTTGGACGTTGTCCAGGAAGTCCAGGTTTATTTGTCTAGATCTGCGGAGATCCGAGGATCAGACTCCTTTTTTTTTTTTTTTTTTTTTACCAAAAGGACCCAAGAAGGGGCAGGCAACTTCCAAAGCTTCCATTGCCAATTGGGTCTGTCAATTGGTCATTCAGGCCTATGGTCTGAAATGTAAAGCTCCTCCCTTTAGGGTGAGAGCTCATTTTACCAGGGGTGTAGGAACTTCCTGGGCTTTTCGCCATCAGGTATCTGTGGCTCAGATTTGTAAGGCTGCTACCTGGTCTTCAGTGCATACGTTCACAAAATTTTATCAAGTGGATGTTCGAGCAGCCAAGGATTTGACTTTTGGCCGCAGTGTACTGCGGGCTGCCGTATAAGGTCTGATGGCTATTGTTTGGCAGGGTGTCTCCCTCCCCTCAAGGCTATTGCTCTGGGACGTCCCAGTAGGTAATGAATACTAGCCTAAATCTGTGTCCCATGATGTATCAAAAAGAAAATAGGATTTTTGTATGTAATATCCTTTTCTTTGAGTACATCATGGGACACAGAGATCCCTCCCCTCTTTTTTGAGGATTCAGTGCTTGCTACAAAACTGATGTACTTCCTGTATGGGAGGGTTTATATAGGGGATCACTTCCTGTCTACGACTTTGTCTACCAGTGTCCATTCATCTAGAGATGGCGTTTTACCCAGTAGGTAATGAATATTAGCCTAACTCTGTCCCATGATGTACTCAAAGAAAAGGATTTTACAGGTAAGTATGATAAAAAATCCTATTATTTCCCAGCTCAAGCCCCCTTGAGTCCCTGTCCTACATGGGCACAACCGGAAAAATTGTATGGAACCTGGCATACCCACTGCTGCAAAAAAGTTATCACATATACTTGCATAACTATAATACTAGCCTGCCCCTTTTCAGACACCTACATCGTGCAAACCCTGGCCTGAGGAACCTCCAGAAAGAACAGGAAGGGCTTCCCACAAGTGTTAGTGAACAAAAAAATGTGAAGGAGGGAAAAAGCAACTCTGAGAAACAAAGACATGCTGGCCTTGAGGTGGTAGTATAGGAGGGATGTATACATGCTGTCCACCATCCATAATGACCCCACAGTCGAGATTCCTGGAAGACATGGTCCCATTCAAAAACCAACATGCGTCTAAGAATATAAACTTTACATGGGGGGGGGATGGATTTCAATGACCAAATGCTTCAGCCCTACTTGGCAACAAGGAGGTCCTGTTTCTGGTATAAGAAAGTTGTGATTTATCTTTTTCATTTGGCCATTTTACAATCCATATATCACCTACACCAAATCCACAGAAAGCCCCTCCCCCTGCCTAAAACTCATAGAAGAAATAGTGACGTCCCTCATCGATCAGCATAACCCCCCCCAAGAAAACCTTCGCTCTGATGCTGTTAGCCAACTTCATGAGTGCCACTTCCCGGACAGCATTCCACCATCTGAAGCAGGCCAGAGATGCCAAAAAAGATGTCGCATATGCAGCAAAAGAGGAGTTGGAAGAGATACCAGCTACCATTGTCCCCAGTGTCCCTCCCAACACGACCTATGCATTTCCCCATTTTCATCATCTGTATTGACCATTTTCCATGCTTGCTCAAATAACCATGCCACTGCCTTCCATGTGAACTGACCCTGGCCTGTTTTTTGACTATGTTTCTGCCTACCGCTTGGACTGATCTGTTACTTTACTACTGAAGTACACAGGGGTCTCACATATGTGAGGGGCTCCAGAATGTTTGGTTTTCTCTGGGTTTTGTCATTTCCGGATTAGGGTCTGGAGTCTGGAGGCTTCAAAGAGATTAGGGTGAGAGAAGCCTCTACCCCTGTGCCCAGGTCTTACCTGACTGAGGCCCTCAGCCTGCTGCTGGCTTACTGCCATCATGCCTCTGCCTGCCACATGAACTGACCACACCTCTGCCTGCTAACTGTATTATGGAAATATTTAGCTGTAGCAAGAGGTAGTATGTTTATGAAGGGATGGAGAGCGGTACAATAATGAGTGTCTGCAGATAACAGTGTACAGATAAAAATATTTTGACTGTGCTGACCATGTCTCTGCCTGGACAATTCCTTTGGACAAATGCTTTGACTTGCTGACAATATAAAATGTACTGACTATAGACAATATTCCTGCCTGCTGCCTGGATAATTACTTTTGTTGTCGTTAAGCATGTCCCTTCCTGCTGCGTGGACCAATGCTCTCCTCTATGGACAACTGCACTACTAAAACCGCAGGTAATATATATTTTTTTTTACCCCTTTCCTCGATAGAATTTATTTTGAAGTGTAATTCTTGGTATGTACATGCTAAAAATATGAAGGGCCTTCAAAAGTGTGATAGGGCATTATGAAATTAGATGTGTAATTTATGCCTGTAGGTGTTACTTGAATGTTGGGCTTCTGTATGTAACCAGGCTGTATAAAAGTCTCACACATGTGGTATCGCCATACTCAAGAGGAGTATCAGAATGTATTTTGGAGTGCAATTTTTGGTATGTTCAGGCTACGTGTTATAAATATTGTATAAATGGACAACTTTGTGTAAAAAATGCCTTTTAATTTTCTTTCCACATTTTCCAAAAACTTGTTGAAAAACATGACATGTTCAAAAGACTCATTATGCCTCATAGAATATACGTTGGGGTGTTTGCTTTTCAAAATGGGGTCATTTTGTGAATGTTTCCATTGTCCTGGTGCTCCAGAGCCTTCAGAAGTGTGATAGGTCCTCATGACATTAGATGTGTAATTTATGCTCCTAGAACGCCTGAAGGTGCTACTTAAATGTTGGTCATCTGTATGTGGACAGGTTGTGTAAAAGTCTCACACATGTCATATGGCCATACTAAGGAGGAGTAGTAGAATGTATTCTGGGGTGTAATTTTTGCTATGTAAATGCTATGTGTTAGAAATTTTGCATAAATGGACAACTTTGTGTAAAAGAAATGCGTTTTAATTTTCTTTCCACATTTTCCAAAAACTTGTGGAAAAAAATAACATGTTCAAAAGGCTCATTATGCCTCATAGAATATACGTTGGGGTGTTTGCTTTCCAAAATTAGGTAATACTGTTGGCGTTTCCATTGTCCTGGTGCTCCAGGCCTTTCAAAAGTGTGATAGGTCATCATGACATTAAATGTGTAATTTATGCTCTTAGAACCCCTAAGGTGCTACTTGAATGTTGGGCCTCTGTATGCGGCCGGGCTGTGTAAAAGTCTCACACGTGGTATCTCCATACTCAGGAGGAATAGCAGAATGTGAAAGAAATAACCTGTTAATATGACAATTTTGTAAAGAAAATCTTCATTTTACAAAGAATTGTGGGAAAAAAATTACAACTTCAAAAAACTCACCATGCATCTTACTAAATACCTTGGAATATCTACTTTCCAAAAAGGGGTAATTTGGGGGGTATTTGTACTTTCCTGGGTTGTTAGTGTCTCAAGAAATGAGATATGCCATCAGTACATCAGGGGTGATAAGATGTGATACATTTTCAATGATTGGCAGATAAACTTGTAGACTCTATAACTTTCACAAAGACCAAATAATATACACTGATTTGGGTTATTTTTACCAAAGATATGTAGCAGTTCAAATTTTGGCCAAAATTTATGAAGAAAAATTACTACTTTGCAAAATTTTATAACAGAAACAAAGAAAAATCTTTTTTTTTTACAAAATGTTCTGTCTTTTATAATTTATAGCACAAAAAATAAAAAACCCAGTAGTGATTAAATACCACCAAAATATAGCTCTATGTATGTTAAAAAAGGTCACAAATTTCATGTGGGTACAGCGTTGCATGACCGTGCAATTGTCATTCTATGTGTGAGAGCACAGTAAACTGTAAATTGGCAGGAAATGGGGTAAAAGTGTCCAGCGGGCAAGTGGTAAAGCAGAATTCCAGAATGACCATGCATTTCCATTTTAAACTTCTGTTCCCAATGGTAAATCAAATTGCCAAAAAATAATATAAATTTCTTACAGCATTCCTAAGGTAATTTTTTTTTAAAGTTGCTGTGACATCACTGTAAGCTCCTCATCCATTAATCAATATCCAGCAGCCTGGAGAAGGTATCTTTGATGTGGACTATGACATTAACTCCGCCGCTCCCCCCACCCTGGTGGACCTAGCTAGAAGTGCTTTTTTCATGATTCATGGGAAATGCAATGTAGTCAGAGCTGCGGGTGGTGTCCGGGCTGCTCCCTGATCCCAATAAACCACTCATATGTTCACTATGATGTCTTGTACTACAATTGTGTCCCCACCTACTGTATTAGAGCATTAGGGTGCTAGTTTAACCACTTCACTACCAGGCACTTAGACACCTTCCCGCCCAGACCAATTTTCAGCCTTCAGCGCTGTCGCAATTTGAATGACAATTGCGCGGTCATGCTACACTGTACCCAAACAAATTTGTTATCATTTTGTTCCCATAAATAGAGATTTCTTTTGGTGGTATTTGATCACCTCTGCGGTTTTTATTTTTTTCCACAACAAATAAAAAAAGACCGAAATTTTGTTTAAAAAAACAAGTTTTTCTTTGTTTCTGTTAAAATTTTTTGTAAATAAGTACGTTTTCCTCTTCAATTATGGGCACTGATTTGACTGCACTGATGGGCACTGATACAGCGGCACTGATGGGCACCGATGAGGTGGCACTGATGGGCGGCACTGATGGGCACTTATAGGTGGGACTGATGGGCACTGATAGGTGGCACTGGTATGTGGCACTGATGGGCACTCATAGGTGACACCGATGGGCACTCACAGGGGCACTGATGGGCACTCGTAGGTGGCATTGATTGGTACATATGGGTGGCACTGATGGGTACTTATGGGTGGCACTGATAGGTGCCACTGATGGGCACAGATGGGCACTGACAGGTAGCACCGATGGGCAATGACAGGTGGCACTGATGACACTGATTGGTGGCACTAATAAAATGTATTGGTGGCATTGCTGGGCATAACTAAAACATAATGGTGCCAATCAGTGCCCATTTGTGGGCACTGATTGGCACAGATTGGGCACATTGGGCACATGTGGATGGCCATGGGGTACATACCTGGCCATCCACATGTTGCCCCTTCCCTGGTGCTCCTAGTGGCGATCCCTGGTGGTCCAGTGTGGTGATCTGAGGGGGGGCTGCGCTGATAAACAATCAGCGCAGAACCCCCCTGTCAGGAGAGCCCACGATCAGCTCTCCTCTATTCGCGTCTGTCAGACGCGAGTGAGGAAAAGCCGATCAACGGCTCTTCCTATTGACATTGTGATCAGCCGTGATTGGACACGGCTGATCACGTGGTAAAGAGCCTCCACCGGAGGCTCTTTACCAAGATCGGTGGAGCGGTGTGTCAGGCTGACACACTGCTCCACCGATCGCCGTGATGCGCTCCCCCGCGGGCGCGCGGCAGCATGTTATCCTGCTGGACATCATATGACGCCCAGTCAGGATAACGGAACCACTTCCCGGACGTCAATCCGCTATAGGGCGGGTGGGAAGTTGTTAAAGGAATGACACCCTACTGATCTAAGTAATGTGATTTAATATGACTGGGGCGGTACACCTGTCAAACGGTAACTTAGGTGTCCTAAGGCGAGCTCAGGGAGAACAGAAACCTCCCGTGGGGCAGCAGTAACACAAGTTAAAAAAAGGTCTTTAACTGCACATTACTACAAGAAAATATTGTGAAACCAGCCTTAATATTACTGGCAGGTTCACTTTAAGATCATATCAGTTCTTCCTGCATTGGCTTACCTTTAAATAGACTATCCCCCCTTCAGTCCATCATGAATGCTGCTGCCAGACTCATCCACCTTACAAACCGATCAGTGTCTGCTACCCCTCTCTGCCAATCCCTCCATTGGCTGCCACTCGCCCAACGAATTAAATTCAAAATACTAACAATAAGTTACAAAGCCATCCACAACTCTGCCCCCAGCTACATCACTAACCTAGTCTCAAAATACCAACCTAAACGCCATCTCCGTTCCTCCCAAGATCTCCTGCTCTCTAGCTCCCTCATCACCTCCTCCCATATCCGCCTCCAGGACTTCTCCCGAGCCTCGCCCATCCTCTGGAATTCCCTACCCCAATCTGTCAGACTGTCTCCAAATTTATCCACTTTTAGGCGATCCCTGAAGACTTTCCTCTTCAGAGAGGCCTATCCTGCCTCCATCTAACAACTGTACTATTTTCTCCATTAGCTCATCCCCCACAGCTATTACCCTTTTGTATAACTTGACCCTCCCTCCTAGATTGTAAGCTCTAACGAGCAGGGCCCTCTGATTCCTCCTGTATTGAATTGTATTGTACTTGTACTGTCTGCCCTAATGTTGTTGTAAAGCGCTGCTTAAACTGTCGGCGCTATATAAGTCCTGTATAATAATATAATAATAATAATAATAATAAGGTAATTTTCGATGTATTTTTGTACATTTGTTCAGATGTTTGGTGCTTTGGCTGGTGAGTTGCTCCATGTGTGGATAGCAGCATTGAGCACCCTCTAACAGAAGTAGTAAAGTAGGGGGACTCACTTGAAGAAGTCATCTTTGCAGTATACATTCCCAGCCCGGGAAAAGCAGCGCTCAGCCAAGGGCACCTGGCACTCACAGCACTTGAGGCATGCACTATGCCAGTGACGATCCAGAACCTTTAGGATGAATTTATCCAAAATGTGCTCATTACATCCGGAGCAACGTGGGATCTCTGTGGAAAGACAAAACAGATATAAATTATATCATTAACAGAAAGTTATTATGGCCCTCATCATTTCTCTGCTTCTTATTATAGTTGGTGGGGAGTTGCGGTAATCCCTTTCATTACTGACACCAACGATTATCACAGCTTCCAAGTCATGCACTATATTTAAAAGTGGAACCTGCATAACCTAAACTGGACACACACAGAATTAGATTTGTTCTGCCAGACCAAGAATCCATTCAAATTATAACCAGGCTATAAAATAGAAATGCACATACGGTGCTTATTAAATTATGTGGATCAGACAGATCAAATCCAACACTAAATCTGGCTGTGTTTGATGATCATTATATTGTTTATCTTGACAAAACTGAAAGAAGGAAAGAAATAATGTATGGAAATTCTCATACGACAAAGGCTTTTTTTTTCATGTTTATTGTTTCTGATCATGCACAGTCCTTCCTTGTTTCTCATACAAAAATCGTACGAAAACTAGACAAATTAAACAAAAATCATTCGCTCTGTTCACGTATGAGAAAAAATTTGGAGTTTGTCCCGTTTACAGTCTGAATTGGATGAAGAAAATTGTGTACACACTATATAAAAATCTTCCTCGTCTGAAAATTTTCTTCCGATTTTCTCATAGTGTGTATCCCACTTTAAGCTCCCTCTCTGGACGATGTCTGTAAACTGTCCTAATTTGAGCCGTGGCTGGCCCCGCCGACACCACCTGGCTTGAAAAACTTTGACTGAGAAATCATAGGAGCAGGATAGAAAAAAAGTCAGCCAATCAGCTCCAGTCACTGTCTGGGTAATCTAGCAGCTGCTGGTGTGCAAAACACTGTAAAGCCTAGTACACAATAGTAGTTTTTTTTTCCTCAACCCAGCAGGGCTGAACGAGAAAAAACTGACAGCTCAGGAGAAGCCGCTGTACTAACTATCCAACATTAGTGCAGCGATCTCCCCTGCTGTTCTACTGTGTTCTGACAGGGGGACGGCCCCCTGCCAGAACACTCCGGTCATCGCTGTCAGCTAATGGCTGAGAGCCCTAACTGGGAGCCGATCGGCAGACCTTTTTCGGTCATGCCCCTTCGACAGAAGACCAGCTTCTGTCGGACCGACTCCAGTACACACTGGCCGAATGTCAGCCGGTTTCTATTGAACTGCCTGAATCTGCTCGACATTTGTCCCGTGTGTACTAGGCTTAAGAATACAATAGCCAGCAGTGGGAGATTTGGCCTCCCTATTTAGTTTGGATGAAGGATTTGAGCAGTGTTCTCTTATTCATCCTGTGGGTTTAACAAGGAAAACTAAACGTGTATAGTTCTGTAGAGTTTCATAGTACATGGTACAAAGGGTCAGGAAAAATATTATTGGAAGATATTTTAAGAAAGACCAAATTGCTCATCATGAATACCAAACAAATGGCCGATATGCCACAAAGTACAACCATCTGTCCCACAATTCCATAATAAACCAGAGTGGGGAAGGAAAGTACGGAAGGGAAAAGGAACATGTGAAGGGAGCAGTGACAACAAGGATAAGGTATAAAGCAAACGCATGCAAACCTCATGGGGGGGGGATAAAACTAAAAAAGAAGATACCCCTTTTAGGCTAGCAATGGAACCTGGTATTACAGAAAGAAGGGTCACTTCTGGGGACTCTGGCCATGTTTGACCTGTGATCTAGCGACATAGCTTAAAAATCATGGTCCTGAAAGGCCTGTTTCGAGACCACCACAATGCAATAGGGTACCCTGGGTCAAGCATGCATAATGCCTCGAAAGGCCATAATTCTGTTCTATTCTATAGAGCATCCCCAATGTGGAAAGCCTGGAGTAGAAATGTTTTAATTAAAGATATTGAAGCCAGTTGGCTTGAAGGAGACTGCTGCAGAAACAAGCGCAGACAAATCTTTGAGCCCAGTGGAACCAATCGCCAGTTTGATCAGGGGATCAGACTTTTAGCCACGTTCAGTAGATGGTGGGTGAGGGAACACATTCTTCTTATATCCCATAATAGATAGAGGGAAACCATTTAGCAGACAAAAAAACTGGGTCATCCTGAAATGGGACAGTAGTGATATCTGAAATCAGTTTTCTCATCTCAATCCAGAATGGTCTAATTTTGGGACAACGCCACCATATGTGTAGTTAGGAACCCTGTAAACCACAACTCTTCCAACATCTGTCCGAAATGGAAGGATAAAATAATGCCAATGTTTTAGGGACCCTATACCATTTTGTTACTAGTTTATAGTTAACTTCTTGAGTTCTTAAGTTTTGAGCACATGATAGAGGTATGAATTAAATAAAGAGTTTCTGGGAATCGGTTAGAGAACATTCCACCTCAGTCACCCGTTTCCTAACAAAACAGAAGTCTAAACTCCTCCAAAGGGGGCAATTCACCATTAAAAAGAAGTTAAAGGCAACTCAAATCACCATCGACTGCCCAATTCTTGAAAAAGAATAAAGACTAATCTGGGGGAGACCACAAGAATCCTTCCAGCGGAAGAAGGGGAGAAATTGGGGGGGCCTTTGCTAACTCACCATCCTTATTGATAGCATCCCAAAGTTGCAAAGTGTGAACAGTAAGGAACAAGGGGAACAAGGTGGTCTCTGAGAGAACATTACACACTTTATTGCCAAGAGTATTGGGACGCCTGCCTTTACACGCACATGAACTTTAATGGCAGCCCAGTCTAAAGCCTCGTACACACGATCAGATTTTCTGCAGACAAAACCTTGGACTTTTGTCCAAAGATTGTTGGCCAGGAACTTTTCTTGCATACAAAAGGAAAGGAATTGTCGACCAACAAACACAAACGTAGTGACCTACTACGTGGTTTTTCAGCTCTTTAGTGCCCCCCTTTGGGCTCCTTCTGTTAATTTTGTGTTAGTAGAAGCTTGGTGAGTGTTGATTCGCACTTTTCATTTTGCGCTTTTCATTATACGCTTTTCAGTTTGTTTCTGAACGGCCGTTCGTCAACCAGCCATGTTGCGGAATTAGAGGAGATAACGTGTTATTTATTATTGGCCTTGGAGTTATTGCTTTGACCCAAGTCCAGTCCAGGAACAGGAGAAGGAGGATTTGTTCGACCAAAAATTGGTTGCTTTATTAATCATGACCAATTATGTCATATGCCTTTGCTGAGGGAGCTCCAGGAGAATAATCCGGATGATTTTCGGAATTATCTCCGGATGACGGACCCCTGCTTTCACCAACTCTTGGCATTGCTGACCCCCTATATTAAGAAGCAGGACACATGCATGAGGCTTTTTCTTATTTTATTTTTTGGTTGAATAATGATTTGATTTGGTATATTTTCTATATTTTTGGATCCATAGAATGCACTTTTTGCTTAAGTTCTATTGGCAGATAGCATGTCTAATTTTATTTGTTTTCTTTTTTTTAATGCACAATAAAAAAATTGTGGAGAATAATACTTGGCTATGTGTTTTACTTCAAATGACAGTTTGGGAGTAGGCAGTTACATTTTTTAAAAATACAATGTAAAGTTAACAAGGGACATCAACATAGTTGTATCTTTGATCTTAAAAACTATGGGATAATGGTGTTATGGTAACTTGCACCAAAAATTAAAATAACAAGCATAATAATATTATTCTTGATATCTAGAAAAAAAAAGCCTTTGAAAATTCGTTTGCCATAACTCCATCAGTATCACCAGCAAAGCAGCTTCATTATTATCCCATTAAAGAAGAAGAGAATGTGCGCTGCATTTCGAGATTTCATAATTCATCATTTTCCGCGTCACGAATGTTACTTCTCCATTACGAACGCTAGTTTACAAGACCGACTGCTTCCAGCACGTCCTTGCTTCTGAGCATGCGTATTTGTACTATGGACTTTTGTCCAACGGACTTGTGTACACACGCTCGGAAAATCCGACAGACATTTGTCCGCGGAAAATTTTAAAGCCTGCCATCCAACATTTGTCTGCGCAAATCTGACAACAATTGTTCGATGGAGCGTACAAACGGTCGGATTTTCCGCCAACAGCCTGTCATCACACAATTCTCATCGGAAAATCCGATCGTGTGTACGAGGCTTTAGTCTGTAGGGTTCAATATTGAGTTGACCCACCCTTTGCAGCTATAACAGCTTCAACTCTTCTGGGAAGGCTCTAGGAGTGTGTCTTTGGGAATATTTGACCATTCTTCCAGAAGCGCATTTCTGAGGTCAGGCACTGATGTTGGATGAGAAAGCCTGGCTCGCAGTCTTCGCTCTAATTCATCCCAAAGGAGGTCAGGACTGTGCAGGCCACTCAAGTTCCTCTACCCCAAACTCGCTCATCCATGTCTTTAAGGACCTTGCTCAGAGACCCGAGCCTGAGACTGGGAGTGAGGATATCCTGGGGCAGCGCAGCACTGCCCACATCGCAGCACCTGCACTACTGCAGCAGGAAGACTGAAGGATCCACTCACCCTCTGCTCTCCAGCCCTAGAGTACATTTCAAAGAACTTCCATTCCATAATAATTATTTGCAAGTCCCCTTTGTTTCCCTGCACCCCTGCTACCATCCCCCTTTTCTTTTGGACAATGCTCATCCAGCCAGTCTAGGACTAGCATCGCTGCCATAAATGCTCTCTGGCAGTATAGTTCCAGCAATTAGTAGATTAAATTTTACTGCTGCTCACTGCTGCACTTGAAGTGGCCTTGCTACTGTTTATACTGACCCGTACTCCAAATGTCATGTTATGCCTAGTCCATACTGTAAATCACTTTGTATGCTAAAATGTGCTATTACCATTGTTAATCCATTTTATTCTAGCCTAGATACCAACCATATTGGGTTAAAATATATTAAGTTTCCCTTTACTTCCTGGTTTGGTACCTGTTTTTTTTAATATAGAACTACTTTTGGGTACTACTTGGGTACTTTCAGTGATTTCCTCTGATATTGTATGTTTGTACACTCAGCCTGGTGTGTCAGAGGGGCTAAAGTTCTTGAGAAGGTTAAGGCAAAGAACAGAGGACTCGTTTTATCCAGCGGCTCCTAAGTGGGTAGTGCTAAACATACAAAGGGCTTCCGCTCGTTGCTTCTAGCAAACCAATGGAGTGGCTGGGGAACAAAGGAAGGTCAGCATGTGAAGCTACAGGGGCTCCTAAGTGGGTAGTGGTAAACATACAAAGGGCTTCCGCTCATTGCTTCTAGCAACCCAATGGAGTGGCTGGGGAACAAAGGAAGGTCAGCATGTGAAGCTACAGGGGCCAGAAGTTGTTATTACAGGTACAGGTATGATATGGGTTAGACTCCCTCAAGAGCTGGCTTGGGCTAGCTTGCTTTAAAAAGGCCTGGATTCTTTCGTAAATGTACATAAATATAACTGGATACTAACATTTATAGGTAAGGTTGATCCAGGGAATATCAGATTGCGTCTCAGGGGATCGGGAAGGAATTTTTTCCCCTGCTGGAGCAAATTGGATCATGCTTTGCTGGGGGTTTTTGCCTTCCTCTGGATCAAATGTGGGTATAGGATTGTATGATTTTTTTTTAAATCTCCCTTTTTTTTGGTTGAATTAGATGGACTTGTGTCTTTTTTCAACCTATGTACAGTGCTCAGCATAAATGAATACACCCTTTTTGAAAAGTAAGATTTTAATATCAATGAACACAAGAACAATTTCCCAAATTTTGACAAAACTGAGTTTTATAGAACATTTGTTTGGCGCATTACATAAAAGTAAGGTTAATAATATAACTTGGATTACAAAATCTTCAGTTTTACTTAAATTAGTTGATGCAAAAATGAATACACCCCACAACAAAAACTACTACATCTAGTATTTTGTAGGACCTCCATGATTTTAAAGACAGCACCAAGTCTTCTAGTCATGGAATGAACAAGTTGGCGACATATTGCAACATCTATCTTTTTCCATTCTTCAAGAACAACCTCTTTTAGAGCTTGGATGCTGGATGGAGAGTGATGGAGAGTGATGCTCAACTTTGTCTCTTCAGAATTCCCCATAGGTGTTTGATTGGGTTCAGATCAGGAGACATACTTGGCCACTGAATCACTTTCACCCCACTTTCAGAAATGCAACAGTGGCCTTAGATGTGTGTTTTGGATCATTACCATGTTGGAAAAGTGCACGACGACCAAGGGCACGGAGTAATGGTAGCATCTTCTCTTTAAATATAGAGCAGTATATCTGTGAATTCATGATACCATCAATGAAATTTAGCTCCCCAAAAACAGCAGCCCCACAGAAGGACACTGCCACCATGTTTCACTGTAGGCACCATGCATTTTTCGGTGCACTCCTCACCTTTGTGAGGCTATACAGTTTTGAAGCCATCAGATCCAAAAACATTGATCTTGGCCTTATCACTCCACAGTACAGAGTCCCAGTAGTCTTTTTATTTTTCAGCATGGGCCCTGGGAAATTCTAAGGGGGCTTTTTTTGTGCATGGGCTTTAGGAGAGGTTTCCTTCGTGGGAGACACCCATGTATGCCATTCCTTTGCAGTGTATGCCGTATTGTGTCACGGGAAACAATCACCCCAGTTTTGCTATCTACTTCTTTAGCTAACTGCAGTGAACTTGCATGGCAATTTTCTTCAACCCTTTTTAACAGGAAACGCTCCTGTCAAGGTGTTAACTTTCATGGACGACCTGGACATCTCTGTGAGATGACTGCACTTCCATCTTTGTTAAATTTTTGTATCACTTTTGCTACCCTGCATCGCGGGGGCAATTCAGGGTTCCTGAAGGCAGTCTGTTAAGCTGTCTGCTCGCACCTCGTCTGAACAGACAGTTACACTCTGACAGGAGGACTAATTTACTACCTAGAGTGCTCAACAGCGCCCTGGTAGTTCATTAAGAACTTCAAGCTGACAGCCACAAAGGAGGCTTGTGCATCTGTATCATGTTGCATGTTACACCCTGAATATAGGTGTAATATGTTACAAAAGGTGAACCTATTCTTTAAAGCTAAACTCCAGACAAACAGCTAAATACACAGATTAAACACATATATGGGATTTGTATTTCTGTCCATCCAGTCCTGAGATTTACTCAGTTCTGCTTCACAGCACTGCCATGTTTAACAGGGAGAAGACCCATATTTTTCTGCTGCAGTTTCAGTTCCACCTACAGGTCTCTACATCAATCCTGTGACTGGACAGTAAAAGGAAAA
The DNA here is from genome assembly GCA_037952925.1 of Lithobates clamitans. Lineage (NCBI taxonomy): Eukaryota > Metazoa > Chordata > Amphibia > Anura > Ranidae > Lithobates > Lithobates clamitans. The sequence continues at coordinate 137,979 of JBBGZY010000992.1, read as the reverse complement.
GCAACACACCGATGTGCTGTATTCTCAGTTTTATAACAGTCAAAGAGCATCAAATTCAGTAAAGACAGTGTGATACTGTAATGAAGTAGGACCGCTTAGGGTTTTAACTCCTGTATCTTTGGTTTTGGGCAGACAGTGTGGTGCTCCTGCAATCCTTTTGCACATGGCTCCCCAGACTACCCACATCTGTAAGAGCAGAACAGCAAGATATCATCCCATTAGGAACTCTAGGCCTCGCCTGGCCTAACCAGGATACTCTACCAAGCCCACACTCTAGGCTAGCATGAGAACATCTCTCACTGCAGACAGAATTAAAGAGAAACTTCCCCCCTCAAAGGAATAACAGTAGACCAGGCCAAACACCATATTTAACACCATATTAAACCAAATTGTATTCAGAGGTCTTCAAAGGAACATCATATACCTAAGTTAGCTGCTACTTCACAGGCACATCTGAAGGCACATAAGGTACATTTACACAGTAGAAGTCATTGCTGGGCTATAGTCCAGTCCCTTTCTTCTCCTAAGTGAGTCCCCCATCTTGGAGGGAGACATACACCAAACACTGGAAGAACTTACATGGTCCTATCTGCTGACCCACCATGGGAGACTTCCTTCTACACATCTGCTGCCTGTTATGGGATCCAAATGTAAAGGGCTTCTATCCTCATACAATACTATGTGACAACTCCACCAAACATCTATGCTTGCAGGTACTGTACCTTTAATGACACTCACAATAAGAACAAAGGGGAGAAGAATAACTATTTCTCTTTCCTGTTGTCTATATCTGTTAACAAAAGGCATTTAATTTACTGGGTTGCATTACATTGGTAATTAATAGTTATGTCTTGCTTTACACTACTTCTACTGATGTATAAAGCTACTATGTCTGTGGTCCGCCTACCAACAATCTCCTCCTCTCTATGCCTGCATTACTGTTTTCTGTCTCATCCCCACTGGCTACATCATGAAATATTTTTACTTGCTCAAGCCCAGAGAGTTAGCCATGATAGAAGCATGCCTGTACATACTACCCTGTTTCCCTGAAAGTAAGACCTAGCGTGATTGTTGATGATGGCTGCAATATAAGCCCTACCCCCCAAATAAGCCCTAGTCAAAGTCCTTGTAGGTCTTCTTTTCAGGGTAGGGCTTATTTTCGGGGAAACAGGGTAGGGCTTATTTGGGGGGTAGGGCTTATATTGCAGCCATCACCGACAATCACGCTAGGTCTTATTTTCGGGGAAACAGGGTAGATCCCTAATAAACCACAACTAACAAATAGACAGTGTTCTTTAAATGGCCAAAAAAGCACCATAATGAACAATAATTATTTTATAGATAGATTAAGTAAAATGTCTCCAATACTGTGTAAGATAACACAACAAGCAGGATATAGTAGAATGTATTTTCTACTACATATGTCACATTTATAAAGTTGGTCATGAATCAGCAGGCCAGAAAATAAACACTGTTCTGCCAGACTCAAACTGTGCCACAATTCCTAACAACATTTCCATATTCAGTGCATTTTAAAGTGTAAGTAGACACAATCACTATAAACTCATATAAGCTTTAACACTTTTCGTTTCCAATCATTTTTATTGGTAATTTCCAAGTGGTGCATATCACACAAATACAAATGTCTAATATAGAGAATGATTATCCATCAATATCAACCAATGATAACATTCAAAACAGGAAGAGGCCTGAGAATAGGCCTTTATGACTACCCCCCCTCCCTTAAAAAGAAGAATTCCCAGGCTCCAGATAAACAGTGCAGTCGAGGAAGAAGAAAAAGAAAGGAAAAATAGAAAAGTAAAGGGTAAGTAAGTTGTTTGGTGCAATGATGATACTCCAGGCTTGGACTCCAGATGTGCCTTCAGACTCTACAAGTGCCCTGTCAGGTAGTTAATCCAGAATCCCATATCTTTTTGAACTGTGGAATTTTCTCATTTAGGATGGCTGAGAGTTTCTCGTTAATCATTATCAAGGATAGCTTGGCCCTAATCAGGTCAAATTGCATCACAGGGGGGGGGGGGGGACACCCACAAGCTTTAACACTTTTAGGCAGGAACATTTAATTTATTTTATTTTATTTTTTTACTTATTTTTGAGCAATTGTAAAAATAAAAATAGCAGTTTTTGCTGCAAAGCTCAGGTCCTCTTCAACACTGTTCCCTGCAGACCCACTATACCCAGCCATGACAGCCTTCCCGGAAGAGTTGAAGCTGTTATAGCTGCAAAGGGTGGACCAACTCAATATTGAACCCTATTGACTAACACTGGGATGCTATTAAAGTTCATGTGCGTGTAAAGGCAGGTGTCCTAATACTTTTGACAATATAGTTTAGCTTTCTAGGTAAACATGGTGCAGTCCTCAGACGTGTTGTAGTAAGGTAGTAATTGTGACATGCACAGAAGTCCCCGTTATACTAGAAGAGGACTTTGTAGTTAAGTCATGCTGTGTGATTATTACCATAGTATTTATTTCAAATGGTGTAACAAATATTTCAATAACTGTGGAAGTGAGATTCTTGCCTTTGTAATATCATGAAAAAAAAGAGGGCCCTTTCCTCTGGATCTATCCATGTTAACAAATAAAGATCAACACCAATGGATCAGTAAACATCCTGCATTTGGCAGTGAAGCAGTCACTGTATGCAGCATATAAATGATTGTTCAATTAATACTGATGACTCACATAAACCAAAACTGTAGAATAATTTAATACCCTAAAACAGTAGGATAGTTAATTACAGTGTGGCACAGCTCTCCTTTCAAATTGAATTGTTTGGCTTGGTAATCTGATCTTTATACCATGGCTAAGTTTTGGTGTGAAGTTTACCAGTAGTGGCCATGGTCAAGACTGTATGCTCCATAGCCAGCAAGGTCCAAAAAGGCTAGTACTTGCTGAATACAGGCAGCAGCCATAGCACATGAGCAGTTTCCATATTGATATACAGAAAGAAACATTGGGGTTGATTTACTAAAGGCAAATCCACTTTGCACTATATGTGCACTGGGAAATTAAGTCGCTGTAGATCTGAGGGGAAGATCTGAAATGAGGGAAAGCTCTGTTGATTTTATCATCCAATCATGTACAAGCAAAAATGCATTTTTTTTTATTTTCCTTGCATGTCCCCTCAGATCTACAGCAAATGCACTTCCAAGTGCACTTGTAGTGCAAAGTGGATTTGCCTTTAGTAAATGAACCCCATTATCTTTAGTCATCAGTTATGGCTGGAGTGAGTTGTAGGGGGCGATGACCCTACCTATACAATAAATAAAAATGTACATAGCCAAGGACATTAGAAAATTAGAGACTACCTTAGAGATGCTTCAATTTTAGATACAAGCTCTTTTTGTAGTTTAAATATAAAATTAATAAACATACAAATAATTCATAAAAAAGTGAAGAAAACATGCATTTGTGCAATTCGTACATTTTTTTTTTTTTTTTGACTATGGAAATTTGTTTTCGTTTTGTGCCCTTTGTGCCCTATTGGGGAGAATTACCTTTACTCTCTGTTCTGTGGACACACCTAAAATGAGAGGAAATATCTCCAAAGTTAGCAAAATCCCCTCTGAGCAGGGACATGTGATGAGGGACATGCGGTGAGGTCAGTGGCTGGTGATACACTGGCTAATATCAGAGCCAGATACACACAGGTTACATATTCACAAGTTACGTATTCAATTCTCATTACCAACAGTCCTGATTTTATGTTGGTTAAATTAGTAAATTATGAGAACTAATGAAAGTGCCATATATAATCCATATAACAAAAGAGTAGAAACCTGAACCATTCTCTGATTATATAGATTATATACTGCCATATACTCCATGCTGTGGAGGAGGTCAGCAGCAGCTCAGCCTGTAAGGAGGGCAACACGGAGCCCTCTCTTGGTACCCTAATCAGCGCCAGTCATTTACCTGTGTCTGTTCGGTCTACCAAGAAGCTTGATTGTGCTACACTTAGGGTCATTGGACGGTCACGGTTCTGCAGCCTTTTATAATATCCACTATTGCTAATAATACCTGTATTTGTGTATACTGATATTTTATCTACATATATGTGTTGAACATTTTTTGGTGTATTGATGTCATTCCCCCCATGGAACTTATACATGACATTGAATCTGCCAAATATGAGAGCTTTTAAAGAATGATATAACTCTTTTTCCCCTGGGTTCTTTATACACGATTGTTCCTTGCCCAAGTTTATTTACAAAGAATGCTGTTTTAAGTTCAGGAAAATAGAACAACTTATTAGTCCAGCTAACCACCAATGGTGGGACAAACTCTTTTTTGTCCTACTATATATCCCATACCATTTCCTACTTTTGTCCTACTATATATCCCATACCATTTCCCCCAGGGGTTTGAGGATATTGAAGACATGTCCTATCTAGGATCTAGGAAAGCAATGGTTTCAAATATCTGAATTCTGCACGCACAAATGGATGCAAACAATCATTAAACAGCGAGAACAGAAGTTTCTCAACCTCTAACAACACATAAATTCCTTGTTACAGACTTTATCTCAGCTAACACCCCATTTACCCTCACAATGTTTTTTTTACCTTTAAAAAACACAAAAAGGAATGAAGACCAACTTATTTAAACCAAACTAGGTAAAATCCAGAGAGATTTGGATGATTACAATTAACGCAGGTGTGTAATTGGAAGAAATCACTTAGGGCCCTTCCCTCATCTAGCACAGCACACACTGCCACTCCACCCATATCTCTTGGCTTGTCGCCCAGTACCTAGATCTCAGGACCCACCAGGCATGATTAGATCTTAGTCTTTTGATCATTCCAACACAGCCCCACCTATTGTGTCCACGGTATCCCTTACTAGCATGCGGGTACCCACCAAACTTTTCAGAGTGTACCCTCTCCAAAGCCCAGTAGGGAAAAAAAGAAAGTACCATAAGAGGAATCAATATCCTTCCCATCGTCAGGTTCATCCTAATGTAAAATCCTCTGCCATCATCTGTTCCATACCAGATGATGACCCGTTAGCATCCAACTCCATCAGTATCTCTGGCACTTCTGTCCCTCTGATCTCATCCAGTTCCAATTCCCCAGTTACCATTTCACAACTTGATATAGTTCTTTTTACATCCTTGAGAGAACATGCTAAGAGTGTGCATACTTTTTCTTCTAACAGTTTGCCCAGGGCTCCAACCCTAGAACTTATTGCACCCTCTGTCTGTTCTCTTCATTGCCCTACAACTTCTATACAACTCAGTCCCAGTACAGATTCACTGTCTTTTTTAGAGCCCCCCCCCCCCACATGACCCACAACGCAAAATCCAAAAGAAAGTTAGGAGAGGATTGTGGGGTTTAAACTTTGCCCCTTTCACACAACCCAACCTCTTCACACTCTTTAAGGATCTCAGTCAGTTTATTCGCAATCTTACCCTATAGCGATACTGAAACGGATCCCCATCGCACCCCGCTTGAGTGCTTCCGTCAGTACACAGCTTCCTCCGAGTCTGAATAAAGATATCAGATATTCCAACCGCTTACAAAACACAAACAAGGCAATACTCATCTGGTTTCTCAACAGGAACTGTTTTATTGAAAACACAGGTACACCGGTAATACTCGGGACAAAATCCCCCCCCCCCCCCTTTGCATTCTGGGCAGGGTAGACTGTCCAATCTACAGGGAGAGCTGTTGGAGGAAACCCCCTCCCTTCTCAAAGCAAACACCTACACATCCCATAATATCTAAGGCAGACAGACACAATAGAACAATAGAATACAGCCACACCCCAAATGACCCAGCAAAGAGTACACAACAAAACGAGACAATATACAATATATACATATATATATACACACACACGCATACAAAATTCCAGTGTGGTTGTACAGTGAGTCCGATTAGTACAGATCAGAGTGGGGTTCTCAGTCACCCTGTGCCCCTATTAGAGACACAGTGTGACTTTAACATAGGAGGTGCATGGGGAGCTGAAACAAGGGTTTCCCACCTCCCCAAGGGACTCTGGGTTCCACAAGCCCTCCCATCACAGATACTATAGTATCAAATCTTCCCCAACATTTTAGCAGATCATATTACATTTTCTAATGACCTTGAGGTTCCACAGGACAGAGGACATTGACCCTGTAATCTTGGGACTATTGGAAGAGTTAGGCATGGATGAAGAGGATGAAGATTTAGCCCTCTTCACCCAACATCCATCCACTTCCCGTCCTGTCCAACATACATCTTTTAAAACCAAGTCAGTCTTTCTTCCAGTACATGCCAAAGGCCCACACCTGCAAACATTTTATCAGGTATTTTATTCTGAAATTTTAAAGATGTGCAATCAGACCAAGACAGCTCATCATAAATATTCCAACCTAACTTCTAGTGAATTGGAAGCTCTTAATGACCTCTCCCATAACAACTACCTCATTATAAAATCAGCGGATAAGAGAGGTGGTATAGTGGTCCAAAAGAGGGTGGACTCTCTCACAGAAGCTCACCGCACAATCCCTTGCCAAAAAAGCACATGAGGTAGGAGTCATCGATAAACAATAACTCAATAACTTGCCTTTTTCATTAGAGAGTTTTTTTCCACCCCCTACTTTTACTACCTACCCAAAGTCCAATAAAACTCCCAGAATCCCCTAGGCAGGCCCGTAGTTGTGGCCATGGACAGCGTCACCAGTTCATTCTCCCTCTATCCATTCCTACAGCCCCTTGCACAAAACCTTCCATCATATATTAGAGATGGGGTACATCTTCTGGAAACGTTGGCCTCCGGGGTGTTCACGCATTTCCTTATGAGGGATCTCATACACAATTCTAGACAGGCCCAATTCATAGTGGAAGGCACAGAGTTCTGTTTGACTCTATTTTGAGTTTGATGGAGACTATTTTTACAGGTTACTGGGACTGCTATGGGGGAAAATTTTGCCCCCAGTTATGCAAATCTCACTATGGGACTCTGAGAATCCAATTTTATCTGATGCAATAACCCTTTCATTTCTAATATCTATGTATAGATGACATTATTGTCATCTGGAATGGCCCGGAGCCCCATTTTGAAGAATTCGTCTACCATTGCAGCACCAATCCGTATAGTTTGTCCTTCACTTCCATTAAAGATGCCAACAACCTAGCTTTTTTGGACCTTGAACTTTACCACCACAAAGGTCAGATCCTCGCAAAATAAATGTTAAACCCACAGCTGGAAATTAGTTTTTTTACATTTCAACAGTTGCCATCACCCTAGGTGGATATCTAGAACTCCCAAAAGCCAATTCTGCCGTCTGCAAAAAAAACATACCAGATAAATTGACTATGTAACCCATAGTGAATTTCTCAAATAAAAATTTGCCGACAAAGGTTATCATCCCATGACCCTGATAGAGCAAGCATATTCTCATTACCTTTCTTATAACCCAATAGATTCCAACAATCCCCGGACACCTACCTCACAACCCATCAGATTTACCACACAGTTTCATGCTGAGTTCAAAGAAATGGAACAGATATTCAAAAAGCGTTGGCCCATCCTTCTGGAAGATCCACATCTCAAATCATCTTTTTCCTCAAAACCCAAAGTTTTGCACAGAAAAGCCCGGAATGTTAAAAACTCAGTGACCCCCAACAAACTTTAATCTTGCTCCAAGTCCTATACTCATCCCTTAACTTTATTCCCATTGAAAGGCATGTATCAATGTGGCAAGGCCCTATGCCTGACTTGTAATAATGTCACCCACGGACGAAAAAAACATTACGGTTAAGGACAAGACGTATCCCATCAATAACTTCTACAACTGTTCTACGGAATTTGTTGTATATTGTCTATCCTTCCCTTGCGAGCTGTTCTATGTTGGGAGGACTATTAGGACCATTAGTAAAAGGTTTGGGGAGTATTGTTGTTTTGTTGTGGAGTGTGCTGACAGGCACAGCATCCCCAGACATTTTCTGGAGTTCCATAAAAAGTCATGCAGAGGCCTGACAGTATGAGTAATCAAATCCATTCCAAATACTTTTCCAGAGGCAGAGCATTTTAAACATATCTGCCAAAGGGAAATCTTTTGGATGTACACCTTGGACACTTTGACGCCTAGTGGCCTCAATGAGTAATTGGAGGTTAATACCCTCCTCTAATCCACCCATGTCGTGCTTTTTGCAAATAAGCCCTTTGGCACATCTGTAAATTATGTCCACTAATTATCGTACATCGTCCTTGTACTCTCTCCTTATTTGGATGTAACAGCCCACCACACATGTTATTCATCAGACTATGTTATAGTTTGTATGTATGTATTCACATAAATGTAATTATCATGATTTTTACATACTTCCAATATATCTTTCATTCAGGTATATATGTATACTTTGTATGGGTACCTTAAGGTCTGTAGCCAGGTTTTCCAATTGTAAGTATTATACTATTCAAATAGTGGGAGGTATGCTGATTGAATATTGAAATTATGTTTTCCTGTTATAAATATGCAATGTTATTTGAATTTTTTCTTTTTTTTGCAGATATATTTTTATAAAGATACTTATAAAATTTTCTATATATTTTTTTTGATCTTTATAAAGGTGTCTATGTGTGCATATTCATACGCCTGACTGGCCTTATAAGCCCTGATCAAATATGGCACACACTTGGCCTGAAAAAGGAGCACATGCTCCGCAAACACATTGCCAGCTATGTCCTTACCTCACGTCCGGTCGTGACATCACATCCGCCGAGTTGTGCGTTCCATGGACCAGAAAGCACAGGGAGCCTCCGGTGCCCCTGAGAGTTGTGAACTCTGCGCTTCCACTCCACCTGGATGCAGACCGGAACTCCTACTGACTAGGACTGGTCCTACTGTGCTAATTTATGCTCCCTTTGTGAGTAATATTTTTTACCCTCTATTAAAATTACTCCTATTGCTACACTTAGTAGGCGCTTGTGTCTCCTTTCTCCTTATATCTATACAGAGTTTCTTCTTGCCTCTAGACTGAGCTGATACAAAAGTGAGCCACATCACATAAGGACTTGCTTAATGGACTTTTCCTGTTTATGAACATAGTGCCTAATATGAACCTCTACCCCCTCTTGATACCCTATTTAGAGCCAATCATTTACCTGTGTCTATCATGTATTTTATAGGCTCCAGAGGTCAGCAAGATACAGTGCAATAAACATGAAATTAAGGGCCAATATGTTTACCATTTTCATAAGATAGCCCTGGCTTAGTTTGAAATCAGGGCAGGACTGGTAGGTTTGTATTTTTTATGGGCAGACTGGTAGGTTTGTATTTAGAATTCTGTGGTTCCACCAAGTCAACCTGTATAGAGTAAAACTAAGGTATATTGACCTATCTCACAAAGTGCTCTATTACAGCACCAGAACCCCCCCCCCCCTCAAAAATACCTGGAAGTTCTAGTTATGGAGTACACAGGAGCACTCCTAAAATTCAAGTGCTAACTTCCAGAGCAGACGATCTCCAGACATCAATGGCATCACATGGTATTAAACAGGGGTGTGTTTAGTTACATGCAAACTTCAATTTTCTGAAAGTCACAACTTAGAGAAATTTTGAGGGGAGCAGTCCGGAGCAGCAAGAGAGCTTTGTTAATGTAAATGCAGGCAACCTTATGACTTACATTATTGTTTTCATGTGAGGGTTAATTTTAAGAGATTCATTTACATAGAACTCTAGCAAAAAGCTTTTATAGTTTAGGCTAAGAAGCAAAGAGTTGGAACCATTAACAGGTTTGTATTGCTATATATGTTCCCACTGTGAAGATCTACCCTCACTATATGTTCTGCTGACTACCATCATCAGGATAAAAAAAGTAAAGGAGATTCCAAAGTTTTACTTCCAGTTGGTACACTTGTTTCAGCGCCAGCTGTCAATGGCAGGAATTCCTCTCATGTTTGCATTTCCATTAAATTCCTGTGGTGTCTGTTTTTAAGAAGTGTTGGGTGATCTCAATAATGGGGATGTAAACAGCCATAAAAATGAGGATTGAAGTTTTTCCTACTTTCTTCAAAATGTGAATAAAAAAAGGTTGTGGCTGCAATTACAATAAGGTAGTGGGATGTATGACACCATAGATATTAACCATAGTTTCTTATAATTTACTACAAACCTGGAACTGGTATTCCTATAAAATTCTACTTGCAGTTGCCAGCCCAGATCTGTTTTCTGTCATCATCCAGCGGCAGAAGGTAATGAGATTGAGTTTAGAAGCACACAGAGTGATGGTTGTCTGTGTCATCTTTCAAGGTTTGTAGAATTTATGCTGGCAAGAGTAAAGATGAAATTTTATGACAATAAATCAATGATAAAGAGTTCAAGAAGCTTCCTATGATAATCTCATTGATCAAAAAGCTTTACCTTTCTCAAACTGTTAAGCAACATCCCCTTATCCTTCCCACATAAATGCACTGTTCATATGTCCAATCAATCTGTATTGACAGCAGCTCTACCAACGTGTTGCATTGCAGCTGTTGTGAAGCCACAGGTCCCTGCATGCGCTACAAGTACAGGATACTGGCAATGGCTCTAGCTCAAAAAACCTAGAGCTTGTTGAACTAGTAAGTAATTTTTTTATTTTAAATAGGTCACATAAAGGGTTTATTCAACAAGCAATGTAGAAGTGTGCAAAACGGAGCAACACAAATCAGAATTCATGTAACCATGTCCATTATCAAAGATTGGTACCATTGAGGCATGGACTCCACTGGACCTCTGAAGTGCTTTGGTATCTGGCACCAAGCCATCAGTAACAGATCCTTTAAGTCCTGTACGATGCAAGGTGGAGCCTCCAAGGACTGGACTTGTTTTTCCAGCACATTCCACAGATGCTCAATTGGATGGAGATCTGGAGAATTTTTAGTCAACACCTCAAACTCACTATTGTGTTCCTCAAACCATTCTTGAACTCATCAGACCAGACCACCTTCTTCCATTGCTCCGTGGTCCAGTTCTGATGCTCACATGCCCATTGTAGGCACTTTCAGCTGTGGACACAGGTCAGCATAGGCACAACAGCTACACAGCCTCATATGCAATTATATATATATATATATATATATATATATATATATATATATATATATATTATATATATATACACACATATATATATATATATATATATATATATATATATATATATATATATATATATATATATATATATATATATATATATATATATATATATATATATATATATATATATATATATATATATATATATATATACATACATACATATACATATACATATATATATATACACACACACACACACACACACACATATATATATATATATATATATATATATATATATACACACTGTATATACCCTATTTATTGGCGTATAACATGCACCCCAAGTTTAGGAGGGAATTTTAAGGAAAAAAATGTTTTAAGGAAAAAAACTTACATTTAAATGCCCATCAATGCAGCCTTGCACAGCGTCCATCTGCATGCTTGTCCAGTGTCATTTGCAGGCTTGCAGTCAGCAGCCTTGGTGTCATTTGCAGCCTTGCAGTCATTTGCAGCCTTGCAGTCATTTGCAGCCTTGCAGTCAGCAGCCTTGGTGTCATTTGCAACCTTGCAGTCATTTGCAGCCTTGCAGTCATTTGCAGCCTTGCAGTCAGCAGCCTTGGTGTCATTTGCAGCCTTATCAGTGTTCATTTGCAGCCTTGCAGCTTTGCCAGTGCCGATCTGCAGCTTTGTGTCCTTTTGCAGCCTTGCCCAGGCTGCAGTTAAACTGCAGTGACATGTCAGTGTCACTGCAGTTTGAAAATGGCGCCGCCAGCGCCGAAATACACAGAGCCGGTCCTCAGCTCTTCTCGGTGGCTCTTGTTCACTTTCGGCCACTTTCGGCTCCACTCGTAGTCCTGCCCGGGATGGGCGTGACTGTGAGCGGAGCTAGCCGAAGTGTACTCGGCTAGGTTGGGGCGGCGCTCGAGGGAAGCCGAAAGTGGCCGAGAAGAGCCGAGGACCGGCTCTCTGTATTTCGGCGCCATTTTCAAATCGCGGTCGGGGATCACTCCGCCCAGTCAGCGGGGGGGATCGCAGGGATATATACCGATAAATACGGTATATATATATTAGAAGCCAAAGAAATAATGAAAATGCAATCACATTAAACAAGAGCTACAATAATATTTCTTGAAAATGAAAGGAACAACTGTAAAATGTTGCATTTGCCACTGTCAGCAAGATGACAAAGTCACAAGTGTTGGCTTTAGGTGCACTTTGAAGCACATTATTAAAGCAATGAATGTGATAATTTCCAAACATTGCTGCAGTCACTATAATTTAGAAACACATGCACCAGACAGATACACCTGCAGTGAATGTTTGGTAAAGGTTCAGTAACAAAACTTTCTGATGACTTTATACTACTATATAACTACTATATAGGAACATCTAGGCCTAACACACACAGGCAGTCTTGGAGCCATGTGGTACTACATAATCCAGCAGGTATTATTGGATAGTACTTCATGTTAGCTGGGTTGCCTAACTCTATTCATTGGACTTCCACTCCATAGTTCATGAAAGTAATGACTATAACATAAGAAAGGGACATTGCTGAATGTTTTTGAATGTATGTTATTCTAAAAGAACAGTTGACAAGTGAGGGGTTAAATCCCTCAGGATGACACATTGTCAGGGATTTCATGCAGGTCCCCAGGGCAGTGGCGGATTAGGATTAAGGTCAGATCAAAATCTCACACACCAAGATCTTCTGCAAAGAATTAGTGGCAAATCTTTCAGGCAGTGAAGAACACCAAACAGAAATACATCTTAAGAAAATGCTGCTGTTTATCTGTAAATAGGATTTCACTTGGCTTTAAGTACCCAGCAATAAGCATATACTTTCTATGAAAGGTTGCAATATGCTAATGGATTGCAAGATTGCTGTACATCTGGTTGGATGACAGCAGAGCAAGGCCTGTGCTTACAGAACACAGCAGCTAGTCATGTGTCTAGGTCATATACTGTCCTCTATATACCTGGCAGTGGCCAGGGGGCCATCTATAGGTCTACAGGTACCAAAAAGCTAGTAAGAGCTGACTTTACTGCTTTCTTCATTAATCACTTCTTGACCGATGTGCATATATACAGTGGGGAAAATAATTATTTGATCCCCTGCAGATTTTGTAAGATTGCCCACTTACAAAGAAATGAAAGGAGCTCTAATTTTTATCACATGTGTATTTTAAATGCTAGAGACAGAATATCAACCAAAAAATATAGATAAAAACACATGAAACAAATGCTGTAAATTAAGTTGCAGTTCAATGAGTAAAATAAGTATTTGATCCCTAAGCAAAACATGGCTTGGTCCTTGGTGGAGAAACCCTTGGTGGCAAGCACAGAGGTAAGACTTTTTTTGTAGTTGGGGACCGGGTTTGCACAGATCTCCAGAGGGATTTTAGTCCACTCTTCTTTACAGATCATCTCTAAATCCTTAAAGCGGGGGTCCACCCACACCGCCCAAAAAAAAAAAATATTAAAAGCCAGCAGCTACAAACACTGCAGCTGCTGACTTTTAATACATGGCCACTTACCTGTCCCAGGGTTCAGCGATGTCGGCAGGGGACGCCGAGAACCCGCTCGGTTCTCGGCAGCTGCCGCCGCCATCCTAGGTGAGGGAATCAGGAAGTGAAGCGTTGCGGCTTCACTTCCCGGTTCCCTACTGCGCATGCGCGAGTCGCGCTGTGCGTCCCAAGTGGTCCCCGCTCTCTCCTGGGAGCTGTGTGTTCCCAGCAGACAGTGCGGTGGGGACGGGAAGAGGCGTAGACTCCCATGGGAGTCTATGCCGGAAGTGGGTGCAAATACCTGTCTTAGACAGGTATCTGCACCCCCCTCCCCCCTGAAAGGTGCCAAATGTGACACCGGAGGGGGGGAGGGTTCCGAAAAGCGGAAGTTCCATTTTTGTGTGGAACTCCGCTTTAAGGTTTCTTAGCTGTCGCTTGGCAACTTGAAGTTTCAGCTCCCTCAATACATTTTCTATAGGATTAAGGTCTGGAGACTGGCTAGGCCACTCCATGGCCTTGATGTGCTTCTTCTAAGCCACTCCTTTGTTGCCTTGGTGGTATGTTTTGGCAACAAGGAACAAAGTTGGACAGCTCATTATTTCGATTAAAAGTCCAGGTAGTTGATCCTCCCTGTTTCAATGTGCCAAGAGCTCTTCCTATTGCAGGGTGACAACATCAGGAATTTGCATTTCATGTGATTGAATAATTAAAAATACACTTCACAGAATTTATTGTTTGAAGATTCTCAAATTCTTTAGTAAATCAGGATACGTACATCTAATTTATCTGTCTCTTTTTCCAAAAAACGAGCCGAGGAACTAAAAGTAGAAAAGCTGAAATCAGCTGGACAAATATGTCAACACTTCTGCTGTGAGTTCAGCATTTAGCATAGAAGACACTAAAGTCCGGTGATGTTGATGATCTTCTAACTCAGAAAGAATGTGACAAAAATTAGAAATAATAAAACACCAGTCTTAATGATTAACCTAATGGTGCCTTGTTTTAAATGTGTAAGACCATTAGATCAAAGTAATACGTGGCGTTGGTCTGAACACTGCTTAGGGTCTGTGACAGTTTTCATCCATTTATTTTTTATCAGGAGTCTCCATGACATATATTTAAATGTCCACTATCACCAAGTTTTATTATGATAACTGCATGCATTTTATAGATACTATTCAGATACTAATTAGAAATAATAAAACACCAGTCTTAATGATTAACCTAATGGTGCCTTGTTTTAAATGTGTAGGACCATTAGATCAAAGTAATACGTGGAGTTGGTCTGAACACGGCTTAGGGTCTGTGACAGTTTTCATCCATTTATTTTTTATCAGGAGTCTCCATGACATATATTCAAATGTCCACTATCACCAAGTTTTATTATGATAACTGAATTCATTTTATAGATACTATTCAGATACTATCCAGTAAATATATTTTTTTATTTTTTATTTCACTGGCCCTTATTTATGTTTAATCTCTAGGAAATAAGATAAGCAGCGATGGCCTGTAGTACTCTTGCTCATTTCTCAATTATACCAGTGACATAATCATGTGCACAGTAAATATACAGATATACAAATCTCATCACAACATTATTAACATTATTAACATTATGTGCTAATGTGCAAAAATTGTGTGAATCTTGAAGTGCAAACATTGCATACTAAAGTGCAAATAATAAAAAAATGTACAAAATATATACAGATACATTGTATTCAAAATCAATATTATATATGTTAATAATGTTGTGATGAGATTTGTATACCTAATGTGTTAGCCTATTTTAACACACATTGCACATGATTGTTATTTCACTGGTATAATTGAGGAATGAGCAAGAGTACTACAGGCCATCACTGCTTATCTTTTTTTCTATAGTTCTTTGGTGTTCACCAAAATCTGAGCAGCAGCAGTTTGTTTGTTCTTTTGCCATAGAGAAAATAGTACTTTATGGTTCCCTAATACAATGGTTCTCAACCCTGTCCTCAAGTACCCCCAACAGGCCATGTTTTGGGAATTTCTCTTGGATAAAATAGTTGTCCAAAATACCAAACCATTGACTCTGATTTAAAGCACCTGTGCAAGATGAAGGAAAAGCTGCAAACATGGCGTGTAGGGGGTACTTGAGGACAGGGTTGAGAACTACTGCCCTAATATTCCTTGTGGCGCTGTCGTTTTTAATTAGAAGTTTTACTTATGTTTAATCTCTGTTTATTCAATTTTTTGGGGGGATATACAGGGACAATACAAAAAAATGCAATGGTTTAAAGCTTCTTAAAAACAATTACTTCTGCAATTCATAGTAGCTAAATGACTAATCTAGCATTACTTGTATACAGAGCCAGGACCAGGGGTGGGCTGGAGGGGCGGCTGCCCTGGGCACTGTGGTGTCATGTGGGGTGGGGGGCAGCATGAGGAGATTTGGGAGAGGGGCAGGGGGTAAGAATTGTACTAGGAGAGGAAATTTGGGGAAGTGTGCTAGGAGTTGTGATTTGGGGGTAATTGTGCTAGGAGGGGAGATCTTTTTTTTTTTGGGGGGGGGGGAGATTATTTGTGCTAGGATGGGGGATTGGTGGAGGGGAATTTGTGCTGGATGGGAGGGATATTGGGTGCGAGAGGAGAGGATTTGTGCTTGGAGGGGAGATTTGAGGGGTAGAGGATTTGTGCTAGGAGGGGGACATTTTTTTTGGGTGGGGAGTTGCGCTGGGGGCATATGGGGAGAGAGAATTTGAGCTGGGGCTTTTCCTGGGATGGGGGATTTAAGTAGGGGGGCGGATTTGTACTGGGAGGATGGGGAATTTATGCTTAGGGTGTAAGCATGTAAATTAGTGCTTGATTTTTATTTTTTTGGGGGGTGGGGGGATTTTTGTTGAAACATAATGCTTATACACCTTGGGGGGAGGGGGGAGATTGGTCGCACACAATTTGGCCTGTTCGCCCTGGGATCTAGATGTCCTTGTCCCAGCACTGCCTGTATAGATTTTTGGTAGTGAAGAACAGATGTAGTAAGACACTGTCTAATTTATTGACAGATGCAAGACACAACTCATATTGAAAGAGAAGGTACATATGTAGTCTTATCTTAATCTTCTAGTGGGAAGACCTAAGTAGTTAGAAGAGGGAATAATCAGTACAAGTATACGCAGGCAGACAATGATGCAGACTTGAATGTGAATGGTTACACCAGTAACCTTCCACTGGAAATGACACTCTAGCTCTTTTCAATATTAGGCTTACTTATATACAGTACTTGACAAAAACAATATACAAAACAATGCATATCCTTTTACAATCTACAGAAATCTGCTGTGCTATATGGTAAGAAATTTTTAAATGCTTTACAAAGACTGAAATTTAGCACACCCAGTGCCACTGCTCAACCCTCTGCCCCCAATACTGGTGATGCCACCAACCCTCCTTGAAACTCTATTCACCTTCTTCAAGCTCTTTTCCTTTTGTAAGCCTTGCTAAAGCGATTGTAAGGGTTAGTTTTTTTTGTTTAAATAACATGTCATACTTACCTCCACTGTGCAGCTCATTGAGTGGCCCCAAACCTGTTCTTCTGGGGTCCCCCGGTGGCTCTCGCGGTTCCTCCCCACATCAGATAACCCCCTAGGAGAAGCGCTCTCCCGGCGGGTCACCTTGCGGGCACGCTCCCGAGTCCAGCATTTGCGTCTATAGACACCAATGCCGGACTCGGCCCCGCCCCCCCGCCGCTCACGTCATTGGATTTGATTGACAGCAGCGTGAGCCAATGGCTGCGCTGCTATCAATTTATCCAATCAAGAGCCGGGACCCCATGGAGAGAGGGAGAGCGCTTCTCCGGCGACAGAAATACGGGGCTCAGGTAAGTTAAATGGGGGGGCTGGGGGGGCGGTCACTGCCAGGTGTTTTTTCACCTTAATGCATAGGATGCATTAAGGTGAAACAACACGAGGGTTTACAACCCCTTAACTCTCTCTACATGCTGACAGGAAGAATGGTAGTAGTTCATAGTAGTTCATCGAAAACTACAAGCCGCAAAGGCTGACGAACCTTGTCGTTTTCCATTCACAGAGCCCTGTGAATGAGTGATGTGGCTAGGTGGGAGGAGCCTCGCACACGGCCATTTTTTTTTTTTGACAGCTAGCGGGTGGAGAAGATCCCCTGCTAGTTGGCACAGCGGGGGGAGCAGGAAGTGCAGGGGCCAGTGCATTCACCTGAATATGGGTGTAACATGTTTTGAAAGGTGAACGTATACTTTAATTTTCAAAATAATTTTGTCTTTTATTTATCTTTATATTTACAAGTTAGTGATTATGGTAATGTAACATAAGCTGTAGATGTCATAACTTAGCAGTGGTTCCCTGGGACATAGAAATAAATTCAAGGATTTCTCTGTGATAAAAATGTTGAGTAAAGTTGATATACACTGTATATGTGCAAACAGCTCCTTAATGAATAGCTTCAGGCTTTTCTTCCAACTATGGTGTCTAATGGTCTTATGATGTGACTAATTAAACCCCAGATGCTGTAAAATTATATAACAAAAATGATCAGAGAAAAAAAAAAAAAAAACTTTACCCCTTCCTGCTAGGATTATGCATAATTGCATATATGTGACAGCACAGTGGTGGGCCTTTTCTGTGCAGCCACAAATATGCGTAGCTCTAATTTGCTGGGACTGCACTGTCACTGACTTTATAGCAATGAATGGGCGATGGCAGGAAGGGCTCCCAATCACAGTGATCACATGATCTGGAGGATCAGCAAATACCTTCAGCATTAAGGCATTTTTAAAAAGGCTTGTGGGGACTGGACAAAAGGATTAAAGATTAATCTATACAAATTCAATACATAATTAAATGTATTTTTTGTAAATGCAAGCATTGTGAGCACCTGCATTTGAATTTTATATAATTTTTTGCCAAACTCTTGTACAGCAAAGAACAGACTGGGAGAGAAAGGAGCAGTACAAGTAGTCAGTCAGTTATGCTGCAGTGCTTACATTTTAATAAGGGCCACGTTGACAGGAGGAGAAAACAGTGTGACAAAAAATTAGCTTATCGGTTTGCTGCTTCTTTTTTTACTCTCCAGTCACAGGATGGTAGGAGGACAGGACCTGTAAGTGTTACTTGACTGCAGCAAAGAAAATACAGGTCTTCTGCCCCACCAGGGCTGTGCTGTCTGAAAGAGCTGTGTAAATACCAGGACTGGATAGACATATAGGGGTTGATTTACAAAAGGTAAATAGACTGTGCACTTTGCAAACCTCATTCCGTTGCTCCAGAGCTTAGTGAATGAGGTAAAGTTTCAGTTTGCAAAGAATACCCAATCACATGCAAGGAATATTTAAAAATACAGCATTTTTGCTTGCACATGATTGGATTATGGAAGTCAGCAGAACTTCTACTCAGTTACTAAGCCCTGGAGCAACTGCAAACACACAGTCTATTTGACTTTAGTAAATCAACCCCGTAGTTGACAAATGGCTATTATGACATTGGGGTTGATTTACTAAAGTCAAATCCACTCTTCACAACAAGTGCACTTGGAAGTGCAATCACTGTAGATCTGAGGGGAAGACCTGAAATGAGGGGAAGCTCTGCTGATTTTATCATCCAATCATGTGCTAGCTAAAATGCTGTTTTTTATTTTCCTTGCATGTCCCCCTCAGATCTACAGCAACTGCACTTCCAAGTGCACTTGCAGTGCAAAGTGGATTTGCCTTTAGTAAATAACCCCATTGATCATATAGCAGGTAAAACCACTACTATATGTATGTATTTTATCTGTGTTTGCAGCTTTGTTGGGTAATTGGGATCACCTATTTTCTAATTGTTTTCGACATCCAAAGAAGAATACAGTTTACATACCCAAAGATTTCCTTTGGATGGTCGGCATCTAGACAACTCTTCTTATCTACAGTCTTGTGGAACTCTAGGGAACCACCAGAGGTTGCTTGGGGTTCCTTGAGAAATGAATAATTTCTGCTCTCAGATAAGTAACCACTGACATAAATTATCTTATCTAGCTACCTGTAAGGAAAAGGAATGATTCCTCCCAATGACCACAGATGTCAGGAGCAGTTTTCCCCTTCCTACTGACCAATATGCTAATAAACCATAAACTATACCTATAGTAATTATTGCCAGGGATTACCTGAGATCAGAAAGTTATTTCAAGGGTTCCTCCATATTAGAAAGGCTGAGAAAGGCTAGACTATATGGTTTGTCTGTGCATAATACATTTTCTGTCACCAAGATTGTGATTAAACTGGGCATTATAAGTAAAAGCAATGTAAAGAAAAGTGAAGTTGTTATATAACAGATCCAGTTTTTTAAAGCATAGTTAAAAAATGAAAAATGGCTTGGTAAAACTAGCCATTGATTTGCAATCATGTACAGAAACATAAACATGCATAGTCATATTCCGTGAGAGAGGGCAATACATTACCACCTGGAAAATGCCAATATACCCAACAGCATTTACCTTAATGGAAATATGATAGGGGTTTTCTGCAACAGTGGCAATTACTACATATCTAGCCTGAGCATTACTGGTTAATACCAGTCTTGATGATATATTTTAGCTCTTAAAAAAATAAAAGGACAAAACCACCTTTTGCTGCAATATTCATTGATTTCCCTTATACCGCGTACACATGACCGGACTTTCCGGCGGGAAAAGGTCAGACGGAATCATTTCATCGGACACTCTGATCGTTCATTGGACTCCTTCTTTCGAAAATTCTGATGGACCTAGAAATAGAACACGTTTCAAATCTTTCTGACGGAATCGGTTCCTATCGGGAAAACCGCTCGTCTGTATGCTGTTCCGATGGACCAATAATGACGCATGCTCTGAAGCAACGAGATGACAACTATTGGCTACTCGCTATTGAACTTCCTTTTTCTAGTCCCGTCATACGTGTTGTACATCACCGCATTCTAGACGGTCGGACTTTGGTGTGATCGTGCGTAGGCAAGACAGTTTCAGCGGAACTCCGTCGGAAAGTCATTCAGAGTTTATTCTGATGGAAAGACCAGTCGTGTGTACGCGGCATTACAGTACTTTTTTCCAACTAGATATCCTCAGTCTGATCATCAACATCAGTAAACCTACTTCCTTTGAGCCCAGATCATCCTAGAACCACCCTTGCCTGTTATTGGACAGTGAAGGAAGCAGCACAGTGATGAGCTCATCTCGGTCACTTGGTTTCCTCCTATCAGAATACTTCTTGTCAGCACATTGGCTTTTTGTGTTGTTTCTTCCTTTAACACACCAGCCCTGCTGTAGTCGAATTCAGAAAGCTAATGCCAAACCAAATTCATTTACTTATACGTCTTACATTTAAAAAATGAATTTCATGATGTATTAATGATTGCATAGACACATTACATTGTGTCTTTTATGTAGGCTTTGAGTTCAATTTTACGTCATTCTGATACCTAATAGGACAGGTGAGGAAGATGATTTCAAAAAGGAATATGGGGATATATTTGGCAATTCACTGGGGGGGGGGGGGGCTGTAATTATAAAAGATTAAGAACCCCTATCTTGGGTTGTCTATACTTTTCCACAGATAAAATACCAGAGAATAGAGATAAATTGGTGCTGTAGGGTACTACTTCCAGGGCCAGATACTGTAAATGTTATTGGTGTCCAAGACCACAGTCTCCTGCTAACATGACTTCTAATATAAGATGAGTGCATTTCTAGTGATAATGGGTAGAAATGTGTCGAGACTTGGTCTGGCTCATCCATCCATTCCGGATCTCTTGCTGTTTGAGCCCAAATTACATTTTTTGGGCAACCTAAGTTGACTGGTTGGATGATTCTTACTTTGGCCCCAAGGAACCATGCAGGAATGTCCCTAAGAGGCCCTGCCTGGGTATAGAGCCAAAAGCGCTATCAATCTTTTTCTAACAAAGGTCCATTCTTATTGGTAAGCAGCCATTTTTACCATACCAAGGTGGTGGTGTCTTTTGTAGACCCTTTTCATATAGTGATGGATGGTGACTGTATATTTTTCAACCTGAATCACATATGAGGAGGACTTTATTTTAACAACTAATCTTTGCAACATTCCTTGGAAATATATATTTGGACTCATGTTAACACGTTATATGACCCCAATTACATTTTTCATACTAAAAAAAATTGCTAACTGTTCACACGACTTAGTCTATATGATTATGTAAAAATGTGTAATTAATAACTTTACAAGGAAAAGCTCCCTCTTTGCATACCTGCCACCTGTTGGCTCCTGCCTGCCTTGTTTAAAGGTAAATCTATCCTTAGATACTTCATAGGCTTTATTAGATAGATCACCTGACATGAAAAGTGGATGTGCGGAGATGGGGGAATCCGAATATCAAGTGCATGGCCATCTCAAAGTTGAACTCACAGCCTCCCACAGTGCTTGTACAGCAGAACTCCAACTGTGGGAGGGAGAAACCACATAAAGAGTCAATCAGTTGTGCTGCACTGCAAGACTCATGATCTACTGCTTTTTGTTTCACTGTCCAGTCGCAAGCTTGGGGAGGAACAAGACATGTAAATACAACTGAACTGCAGCAGTGAAAAATCTCCTCCCCTATCAGACAGGGCTGCGTGGTGTGGCAGAGCTGTGTAAATCTCGGGACACAAGAGTTTTAGCTGACCGTTTTAGCTGACCGTTGGCAGGTAAAACAGCTGCTGTATATGTATTTCATCTGTGTATTTAGCTATTTAGCTGGAGTTCGGCTTCAATGGCAGTAACATTATTTTAATTTTCATTCACACTCTTCAAATACTGATATTCATCAAAATAGATTGACCAGTGGTATCAGTTGGGAATTACAAGATAAAGAGGAATTGCACTCAGTTTTTCATCAGTCACATCTGCCTATTTGCCGCGCAGAAACAGCTTTTACTAGGAACCTTCATAATCTTAAAATGTTTTGTACATTGAAGATTTCAAACAGCCATTGTCCTTTGGCAGATTGCAGTATATATTGCAGCTTAACAATGCTTAAATGTGGTGCCTGCATTCATTTTCTTATGTTCAGGCTTTTTCCCTAAAGCTGTACCTGCCAGTAACACACTCTGAGGTTGATTTACTAAAATTGGAGAGTGCAAAATCTGGTGCAGCTGTGCATGGTAGCCAATCAGTTTCTAACTTCAGCTTGTTCAATTAAGCTTTGACAAAAAAAAAAAAAAAAAACTGGAAGCTGATTATTATCCTAGGGCACATGTGTCAAACACAAGGCCCACGGGCCCAATCTGACCCACCAGGCTATTTTATGTGGCTCTTATGTGGCTCTTGCATCACTCCACCCATGTCTCCGCCCCCACCTTGTCTCAGCAATCAATAATTCCTCCTACAGATCCTGCACTTCTATGTGCAGCTGCAGCACACCCTCATCTCCGCCCCCACCTTGTCTCAGCATTCAGTAGACTCGGGCACTTGACTCCAGCCCTCCTCTGGTCCTCCTCCAGACCCTGTACTTTCCGCTTTCCAGCTCTGCCCCCAGCTTCTTCCTGGCAGCAGAAAAAGGTAAGGGGTGCACTGTGATGTAAGGGAGGGGGTCTCTTGACTTCTGATGCTGGGGTACTTTGGACATCTATTCTTACAGATACCAGCTGGCCCTTTGAGGGCAACCATAATGTTGATGCAACCCTCAATGAAATTGAGTTTGACACCCTTGTCCTAGGGTAAAATGTGTTGGGACTACTGCACACCCCCCTACTGATCCTCATGACATATTAGGTTGTTCTGTAGTTCACAGACAGAGCTGGGAACATTACTAACTGATAACAGTGCAGCAGAGTCAGTAAGTTAGGAGCTCACAGGCTTTCTGGCAGGATCAACAGATATTATTTCACAGTTACCAGACAGATATAATAAAACACTTTCAACAATATATAGAAGGGAGCCAATAAGAGAAGTTAATTGTTACAAACACTCTAAAGGAAGCCTGTATTGAGACAATGTGGAGGCTTCCATTGCTGGCCTATCTTTTTGAAAGTGCCAGTTTCTTGGCTATCTCACAGATCCAGCTGCTTCAATAAACTCTAAATCACTACCAAGAGGAAGTATACATCCAATCTACATTTTTGTGTCAGGTCATTGAAAATTTGGAAGCCTGAGACAGACAATCAGTATTCTTAGATGAAAGCAAGAAGGTAGTCCAAAAATATTCTCAGTAAAGTTTTCCTATTAGGTCTCATACACATAAATGGTAAGAGGATGAAAATATGCCCAGTGTAAAATTCCAGGAATTTCCTGTGCTGGGAGAGCTGTGGGAGTCACATACAGCCTGTCATGCAAATGAATACATGGCCTTATTCTTGTAAATGCTGGTGCATATGGCATATTTCCCAAATGCAGAAGTTATGCGTTTGGTAGATATACTGTCGGTGCATGTGCAGGTAAACACTGACACACAGAAGCATAGGTGTATACAAGATTACTGCCATTTTACTATGGGCATATTTTCAGCCTCTCACTGTCCATGTGCAAAAGGCCTAAAATTAAAATGTATACAGAAATTGTATGATTACAAATAATAAAAGACAGTGAAAACAAAATGTTCAGATGTGACCTCCCTTAATTTTATTTCTATGTGATGCTTGGCCAGTGTTGTGTGATTAAACTGGCTGGTTTGTTTGGTGATATTTATGCAGTCATGTGAATCTTTTTATAACAATTCTCAAATCTGTTTGAATCCTAAAATTGTTCTGCTGTGTCTATACCCAGCTAATCTTGAGCCAGCAATGGCTGAACAACCTAGATGTCAATGCCAAAACAAAACTGGGACTCAGGTAAAGGGAATGATTAATAATGAGTGCACCACGGAAAAGGGCGGGGGGGGGGGATTAAAGTCTCTTGGATCACCTGCTCCTGATATTAGGAGGAAACCATAGCAAAAAAACAAACAAGGTTTGTTAACTATAGTAAATGAATAGATGACCGCGCTAGGTGATAGCAATAATAATCCTAAAAAGAAAATAACACACATAAAAAAGTCCTTTGCAGGCCCAGCATGTGTTGTGTGCATAAGTGCTCATGCTGAATAAAGGGTTAATCCGTGTTTCTTAGACCTGTGCTCAAACTCGGTGCCCCACATGGATGTGAACTCACTCTTAGATGTTGACCAACTATCTCTAGTATTGTCAGTTAAGTGTGTGGGGAAACCCCTGGATGGATCCGTTGTTGACACCTCATGTAGTGGATGGACCTCACATGGATAGGTACAAATAACAGAGGGAGAACCTCAAAGTAAAACCACTTGAAATGTATTGGTAAAAGCAAAAGAATGGAATTACACTCACATTATATGGTGCCTAGCATCCTAGCACCCGGTGTTGAAAGCATGCGATTTTTGGGGGAAATCGACCCGCAAATGCTGAGAGACCGCTGCTCGTCGATCGGCTTGATTCCCAGAAGTGGCGTAGGCAGACGTGTCACAATGACACGATCAAGCCTCGATGCAAATCTCCTGATGACGGCCCATTGATTGGCTGAAACGCGTCAAGGCTTAATCGCGTCATTGCGTCACGTCCGCCGACGCCACTGAAAGCTAGTCTGAAAGCTACATCGTGATCAATGGTTGAAACAGTAGACTATCATAATGTCTGTGGGCGAATTAAGTGGCAGGTGACATTTATATATATATATATATATATATATATATATATATATATTAGAAGGCCAGTATGGTGGCCTGAATTTATAGGAGGAGCCCATAGGGTATTTAAGCAGCCCATTTGCCCATACTCATTGTCGCTTCCAGTGTGCGATTCGTTACATCAGCAGGCCGACTCTTCAGCTCACTTCATGTTCATGAGTCTGTTGTTCCTGAACACAGTGTGTTGCGGTTGCATATCCGTAGCTTTTCGTTCAAATCTCGCTCGCGGTCACAGGTAGGAGTCGTTACTTTGCATTCGTATCATGACCTAATCATTGCCATTTGTACCGATTCTCACCAGCTGGAACGGCATTTCAATGTTCATTCCAGCAGTGTCAGATGAGTCACCACATATTTGGCAGCCACTGGTTCGCCGAATCTTGGCCCCCAGAAATTCTCCAAATCCCTGGTTTTACCCAGTCCTCATCTCTCGAGCCATATCCCATTGTCGCAGCTGCCCAGGTCTGGGGCCGCACTTGGACAAAACAGACGGTGCTTTTCCCCAGGCCACGGCTAGCATCATTAACAAAACTAGATCCAAGTGACTCCCCATCATGTCCTTCCTGCACAGGCTCGTGCAGCTGTCACTCCGTCACCACTTTTTTCTGTAGACATATTCCAGACATATACAATACCGCTGCTGATGCGCTGTCCCATTTCAACCTTACCTTGTTTTTTCCAGCAGGAGCCTGGAGCCAACCCAACGACTACTCCTGTCCCACCCTGGTCATTTCTGACGATGGATTAAAATCGCACCTCGCCAACGCAACCCAGCTCATCAACCAATCCTTGACACGCAACACACCGAAGGCCTATCGCACTGCTTGGAACACTTACCGCAAGTTTTTGGCCTCTTGCCCTGGAGCAGTGATAGGCAAAGTTAGACACATCCTAGCCTTCATATCATATTGCCATACCTAGCTAGCCCTTGCTCACAACATCATCAGGCTATACCTAACCGGCGTCCAGCATTTTCTATCATTATAGGACCCCAATAAACCATCAGTATTCTCGGCCCATGCAGTCAAGTCACTCCTACGAGGCATACAGAAGCACCAACCTGTAGCCAGTGGCAAACACCTACCTATCACGAGTGCCATCTTCAGGGACATGTCTGAAATCCTTACTCATTCCCCCTTTGGGGCTTTGCCCAGCCTAGTCATCTACCTGGCCTTCTAAGGTTTCCTACGACCCAGCGAATTTACCGTCAGTGGCTCCGGCAGTCAGACACTGCTCCGACGCCACCTGACTCGCTTTCCAATCCATTACACCCTTCATCTCACAGTCAGCCAAACGCAACAAACCGGCCCAGGGTATGATATCAACCTATTTCAAACTAACAATGCCTGGTGCCCAGTGACGGTCCTCGACAGGCTACCCAGCCAATCTGAAGATAGCCCATTGCTACCCTTTCTAACCAGCACCCTCAGTGAAAGCCAGTTTGTCAAGCATGTCAGGATCCTCCTAAGCAACTTGGGCTTCCACTCCAGTCAGTTCTCTGGACATTCCTTCCGGATTGGAGCAGCCGCAGCTGCCTCCCAACATGGAGTACCAGACCATGTAATCAAGAAATTAGGCCGATGGAAGTCTGCTTGCTTTGCCACCTACATTCCAAATCCTCGGGAAGAAAGTGCACAAGCCTTCACCAAGCTGGCTCAATAACCACAAGAAATCAATAAAGAGCTATTTCCCTATTTGAGCCTTTTGCCCCCTTTTCTTGGCTTACCGACCAGACCATCAAGGTACACTTAAGGTCTATTTATGTTGTAAGTCTTGTCGTGTGTTTATGTGATTCACATCTCTCTCGGTCATAGGGTCACAACCATAAATAAGAAGGCCAGTATGGTGGTCTGAATTTATGGGAGGAGCCCGGAGTGTATTTAAGAAGCCCACTCGCCTATACTCATTGTCGGGTCCAGTGCGTGATACCCTCCCACCCTTCCCTTTTTCAGGGCACTTCTCAACACATCCATCTTCACAAACTATCCATTACTTATCTCCTGTATGCCCCCTTTTCTTGGCATACTGACCAGACCATCAATGCACACTTCAGGTCTATTTATGTTGTAAGTCTTGTCACATGTTTATGTGATTCACATCTCTCTCGGTCATAGGGCCACGACCATAAACATACATACATACATACATACACATATATATATATATATATATACACACATATTTATATTTATATATATATATATATATATATATATATATATATATATATATATATACACACACACATACTCACATCTGCTCCCCCCCCCCTTTTAACAGAGCGGCTTAATATATATTGTCCCTACCACACTTGAGACAACTTTGGATAGAAGCCAGGTACCAAAGTTAATCTATCAGACTGTTTTGGGCTGTTGAAACCTGTACAGGGAGAGGACATACTATTACATACAGTGTCCCAGGAAGGTTTCAAATCCATGGCACAGCTACTAAACCACAGCATGGTACGACAGCTAACAGCTGTTCTGTCTAAATGCTTACTACTACTGTGGAATGTCAGATATTACTCATTGCTTATACAAAATTAAAATTATTACAGTCAATAAATCTTATTCCAAAGCTCTAAATCCCTATATACAGAAGAACATACAGTGTGTATTTCTACCATAAGGAAGTATGTGAAGCCATTTTTCAAATGTTAGTTTTGCAATGCATATGAAATGATAGGGACCTCTTTGTTGTCTGTGTCTTTACATTCTGTCCTAAAAACACAACAGGAAGAAAGAGGAAATCTCCACAAGGCAGGGGAAATCCCCTCATAGGCAGTTGTCACAGGAAAAGGTGACCCCATTGGAATATTACTTCCTGTACCAAAGTCAATAGTCATAAAGACAAACTGAGGGGGTGATTCTCCCCAGGGTGGACACAGATGGCAATAAAAGTGGAAAGGGGGCTGCTCTCATTCTTTTCACGACTAAAAAGAAAAGTTATGACTTCATATACACTTTAATTTTGACCCACAAAGATCAGTTTAAACAATAATCAATAAATCATATTTAGTAAAATCATATTTTGCCTTTAAAAATGTTTGCAATTCTATTAAGCTACACTTGCAATTTGCAGACTCCTATCAAACTCAACCTAAATTTCAGGTGTGCAAGAACAAATGGGACAGTAAAGTGTACATAAACCCTAACAATATTTATTTTTTCTCCCTTTTTGGTCTCTTATAAAATGGTTAGTTTTTAATTGACTATATGAGTTCCAAAAGTGCAATAAATGTCTGTTAATCCTGTTAGAAATCATGTGAACAAATACCTTTCTGAGTTCCCTGCTGCACTGCACAGTCCATTAGCATTGTTCCCACTACAGAATGCCTACTATCTGTGTTATGGACACAAGAAGAGGGGTTCTGTAGTCTTTAATACTTGTTATTCAAGGGTGATAATGCTGCAACACCAGAAAGTTGTTGCTGGCAGGATCCCCAGGTGAAAAAAGGGAAAAAAAATTATCCTAGCAATCTTTAAGACATAAGACAAAAAATTATCCTAGCAATCTTTAAGACATAACAATATCATGTGTGTAATGATTTTTAAAGCAGACAATAAATAACACTGGATTTTTTTGCCTACAGTTTTGCTTTAGTTGCAATTTTTTAACTTCAAAAATTGTTGCATAAAAAGCATATAAATAGTAATATTAATAATAATAATAATAATAATAACACTAATATTACACTTTACTAGTACTACTATTATTATTACTATTACTATAACAATAATAATAACACTAATATTACACTTTACTAGTACTACTATTACTACTACTACAATAATAATAATAATAATAATAATAATAATAATAATAATAATAATAATAATAATAATAATAATAATAATACACTTTTCTAGTACTACTATTATTATTATTACTATAATAATAATAATAATAATAATAATAACAACAACAACAGATTGAACTGCCAGTATTCTATGCCATCTATTATATTGGTGGTGAAGCAGCAGGTTAAACCTTTGTCATTGTCAGACACTGAAGAGATCAAGAAATCACATTTCAGCCCTGGGGTCCCTGAGGAAAGGTTAGCCTTTGCCTTACCCAGAGCAACCAATCAGATTCTAGCTATCATTTTTTCTGTGCAGAAAATGAAAGCTTCTATCCAACAATAAAGCTGGTGCAAAGAAAAAAGAAGCAACCAAAAGCTATAGTAAATAGCACAGATTATTTGGAGCTCC
Organism: Lithobates clamitans; assembly: GCA_037952925.1. Classification (NCBI taxonomy): domain Eukaryota; kingdom Metazoa; phylum Chordata; class Amphibia; order Anura; family Ranidae; genus Lithobates; species Lithobates clamitans. The sequence continues at coordinate 108,559 of JBBGZY010000992.1, read as the reverse complement.
TACAATTTACTTCGTTTATTTTACATTATTCTGTCCCCCTACCATGAGGTCTCTTCCTCACACTTTTACCAATAATTCTCAATCACTTCTCTTTGAGATTTTAACTACCTTCTCCTGTCATTATCTGGAGTATTTGATAAGAGAACCTGTCCACTATAATATTCAAATGTATTATTTTCGTTGCTGTCTATTATATGCACGCTTGACTTCCAGTACCATTCACTAACAACAGTACACGTATCAGAAAGGAAAAATGTATTATATTAAAAAAATTATGTGTGTGTTATTTTTTTTTTAGTACATTAGCCCCTATTTTGCCCCTATATACTGCTCCCCTATTTACTGCATTCTAGTTTCTTCGGATCATGCTGTTTGTAATACAACTTGTGAGAAAGAGGAGATCGGGGGGTGTATAAGACTATCCGAAATTAGTTTTAATTAAAATATACTTGCATTTGTGAAATGGGACAAACAAGCGACGTCTGATATTGTCCAGCCAACATTATTCCAATAATAACATTAACTAAAACTACCGCAGATTATCACCACTTTCTCGTGTCTCAGATAACTGTTATGAATAAAAAATAAGGTATATGTATATATATATATATATGTAAACAGTGCACACGTCACAGTATACAGTGTATTCCACTATAACAACCATCGGATATCAGTAATAATAACATACATGAGGTATTATTTAATAGTACTCATTCTGTGTATATATATATATATATATATATATATATATATATATATATATATATATATATATATATATATATATATATATATATATATATATATATATATATATATATATGTATTATATAATATTCTTGATACGGCTGCTGTTAATCTGGGAATCGTATTCCTGTAGGTGTGTAAACATATGATTGGGAAATTCTTATGATTATGTTTTTAATAAAATGAATAAATTATAATCATGAAGAGATCAGTTTCTGCCTAAGAAAAGTCATCTAGAATAGTGGATCTGTGATCATATCAAACCAAACATAAATAATACAATGAGGCCGATTTAATAAAGGAATGTAATGTGCCCGATCATGTTTAATGACAACTTTTCATCCATCTTCTATGGTGTCTTGTTCTGACACCCCTATGCACCATACGGAAACAAACGTCTAAAGTGCCATACCTAAAAAGTATCCAATAAGTTGTTACATAATTGTTTAATATGAGGACCCATTGCAAGCAATCGTTACCGTGCTCTTTGGAGGCAGGAACATAAATTATATCCTAAATACAATGTGATAAAATTATATTTAACGCTGTACTTTTAAAGATATTGATTACAGGGCCAGAGGAACTCCTGCAATGTATGGCAAAGCAGCAAATAGTAATGAGGATATAATAATATATAGATGTTTTTTTAATTTATATATATATATGAGTGATAAGGTATGAGGGATGTCAGGAGCTACCTGACAAAAAGAGGACTATCTCGGTACCCATATATATATATATATATATATATATATATATATACATATACATATACATATATATATATATATATATATAAAAGTCTCTGGTATGTCATCAATTCTTTCCATTCCAATGTCAATGAGGAGCAGTATCTGGTGCCTGGGGAAGAACAGCCTGCTGATCCGGGGCCGCTGTCCTTGGTGCTGATCCGGCCGGCCGCTGTCCTGGGTGCTGATGTGACCGGCCTCTGTCCATGGTGCTGATCCGGCCGGCCGCTGTCCTTGGTGCTGATCCGGCCGGCCGCTGTCCATGGAGCTGATGGCTGGCTGGCTGGGATGTATAGCCTCCAGTATATGTTATATGATAAATGACTGGTGACATGGGACACTATTCCTGCATGTCTGTACCCGGGAACACAGCTCTAGAATAAATAATACAATCAACTAATTACTACGACTGATGGGAGATTTAGAGACTGTCAGAGAGCCGCAGAAGATACATCAATCTCTGACTTGTGTGGGAAAATGACTGCATAGAAATATCTCCTTATAAATGCATGTCTATCAAGAATACTTATCTACACTGCAATACACGGGGCGATCCTACACCTATCTCTGCAAGTCCTCTAACAGGCAGATCATAACAGCTCTTTAAATGTCAATTATCATCTATCGGACAGCTTTAGCTGTCTATCTATATCTATATCTATATCTATCTATCTATCTATCTATCTATCTATCTATCTATCTATCTATCTATCTATCTATCTATCTATCTATCTATCTATCTATCTATCTATCTATCTATCTCAGATTCTATTTCTCAATCATTTTCTATCAATCCATATATTCACCTCTTTCATTTTTTTACCTGTTTGCTTGCCTGTGTAATCTATCTATCATCCATAACCTTGAATCTATCTACTTATCTATCCCAGTGGCAACTCCATGCATAACTATATGCTATCTATCTATATAGATAGATATAGAGATTTGACAGCTACTAAATCTATCCACTTACCCTCTTGGCAGCCCCATGCATAACGACATTCTATCTATCTATCTATCCATCTATCTATCTATCCATCTATCTATCTATCATTTTCTGTCAATCAATATATTCACCCCTTTCATTTTTTACCTGCTTGCTTGCCTGAGTAATCTGTCTGTCTGTCTGTCTGTCTGTCTGTCTGTCTGTCTGTCTGTCTGTCTGTCTGTCTATCTATCTATCTATCTATCTATCTATCTATCTATCTATCTATCATCCATAATCTTTAATCGATCTACTTATCTATCCCTGTAGCAACTCCACGCATAACTATATGCTATCTATCTATCTATCTATCTATCTATCTATCTATCTATCTATCTATCTATCTATCTATCTATCTATCCATCTATCTATCCATCTATCTATCATTTTCTGTCAATCAATATATTCACCCCTTTCATTTTTTACCTGCTTGCTTGCCTGAGTAATCTGTCTGTCTGTCTGTCTGTCTGTCTGTCTATCTATCTATCATCCATAATCTTTAATCGATCTACTTATCTATCCCTGTAGCAACTCCACGCATAACTATATGCTATCTATCTATCTATCTATCTATCTATCTATCTATCTATCTATCTATCTATCTATCTATCTATCTATCTATCTATCTATCTATCCATCTATCTATCTATCCATCTATCTATCTATCCATCTATCTATCTATCCATCTATCTATCTATCTATCTATCCATCTATCTATCCATCTATCTATCTATCTATCTATCTATCTATCTATCTATCTATCTATCTATCTATCTATCTATCTATCTTTCACTAATCCCTAATCTTTATTTATATATCCTAATGGCAGCTACATGCATAACTATATGTTATCATCTGTTTATGACAGCTACCAAATCAATCTACCTATCTTCATGACAGTCCCATGCATAACTATATGTTATCTATGTAGTATAAATCTAGATATCATAATTCGATTTATCAATCATTTTTCTTTTTCCTTATCTACCAGTGTATCGGCCTCTGGCATCTATCTATTCAGTTCTCTGTCTCTGTATTTACATTGTATAGTATCGCAATGTCTCTTCCTGTTTCAGCTATACGATTGTGCAATTATTGCACCGTGTATTTCTATATAAATGCTATAACAGGTAATCGTATTCATTTATGAATAAAGAAAAAAAAAATCTATAAAGGATATCACGACAGATGAGTAAATGGGTATGAAAGCCACAAGATTAGTGAGGACAATGCTGGAGAGGTCCAGGAGGAATCCTGTCTTATCTCACAATTACGGGACTTTTTGCTGTGTTCCTTATTTTGTTTAGAGTCAAAAGATAACAGGATAACAATGGCATTCCGGAATACCATCTCTCTCTCTCTGTGTCGGAATCAGCATATTACTGAAGTGACAGTTGTGTGTCGCGGTCCCTCCCACAGTCCATGCAGGAGAAGAGCACATGGCAGTGCACAGAGCCGGGCTCCTCTCCTGTCTCCTCTCTTATTGGGACATTTATTTATCTGACTCTATACACAGTCTCTGCCAGTGATGGATCTCCTGGGGTCTATAGGTCCTGGCAATGCTTAATATCAACTACATACTGTAAGGAGGACGCTGCAAGTCTGAACAAAGACTCAGAATGCTGATGGGCTCACTATAATTCAATGGAGAGACACCGAAGGCTGCTGGAGGGGTAGAATTAGTAATAAAGGCATGTGTTGTTATGATAGATAGATAGATAGATAGATAGATAGATAGATAGATAGATAGATAGATAGATAGATAGATAGATAGATAGATAGATAGATAGATAGATAATGAAGGCTATGAAGATAGATAGATAGATAGATAGATAGATAGATAGATAGATAGATAGATAGATAGATAGATAGATAGATAGATAGATAATGAAGGCTATGAAGAAAGATAGATAGATAGATAGATAGATAGATAGATAGATAGATAGATAGATAGATAGATAGATAGATAGATAGATAGATAGATAGGACACGCTGGATGATAGTCACGAGACAAATGTGTTAACAAGTTGGTATTTAGAATATATTAGGGATAGATAAAAATGCACAGGAAGAATATTAAAGATAAATAGTATACATTTTATACAAAATTGGTTAGATAGATAGATAGATAGATAGATAGATAGATAGATAGATAGATAGATAGATAGATAGATAGATAGATAGATAGATAGATAGATAGATAGGTCCATAGTGTCTCTCCAATATTGTAGATTGAATTATTAGGAAGGACCAGTGATAGATATTTTGAAACAGAAGCAGCCACCGATTGATGGAAGTTTGGGAACAGAGAAAAATCTTGTGATTATCAAGATGGGACGAGGAAATGAAATTGCACGATTTTAAGTTGAGAAATACAATACACAGGCATTAGATAAATAGGAGCATTTAGTAAATAGACAACACAGAAATATTAATGAATAGAGAAGGTAATGGTTGCACTATTGATTGCATCAACAGAGAGATCGATTAATGGGCTAACTAACAATTACATATATGAATAGATAATAATTAGGTAAATGACTAAACCAGACATACTTTAGAAGATAAGATATATTAGGCAATCCTCTCTAAGACAAACGTATGCTTTCTAAATGGTAAATGTATTCATTAGCAGTATATGTATATTTAGTACGTATAGTACATGCTTTAAAAAAAAAGCAACCTATAAAATATATTTATATATATATATATATATATATACACTATGCTTTTGTTTAGAATATGTTTCTATGTACACTACACACGGGCGCTGTCTATCTATCTATCTATCTATCTATCTATCTATCTATCTATCTATCTATCTATCTATATTATTTTTAAAAGATCTAGTTTAGTAATTACAAACAAGTGGCAGTATCGTAGAGGGGCCATATGATACATAAATACATTACTCCTGAGTGAGCCACCTATCCATCATAGTTGCTGAACAGCTGTGTCTAGGCTGGGCTCAGAACTGGGAATATTAATGCTGATTTTATAAGCGGAATATTAAGTCTTTTATGTACATGACAATCCCCTGGAACCCTGCTATACAAGCTTCCACGAAAATAATCTTTCTCTAATGTCTGCAAAGTCCAGATCCGTTTATATAAGAAGTAAATAAATACCAATACAAAAAAAATGCAAAAAATAGAACACAGACACAAATGCGTATATGAAGATAAACAAAATGTATGAAGGTTGGAGACTATATAGAACTCACTCTCTTATTCAGTTGTAGCCTACACGCAGTAGGTGCGTGTGTATATAAATAAATACACACATATATATATATGTGCGTGTGTGTGTGTGTTTGTGTGTGCGTGTGTAAATAAATATATCTAACACCACACTGATTACAGCTGACACTTCTACTATGCCAAATAAGTAATTCCAAAGGGTCACTTGTATACGCTTGCAAACACTTTAGCACATCTACACAATCCACAGGTATACAAAACAGGCCTACAATTAATTTCTATATGCAACTAGAAATCCATACCATAATATAAGTACAGTATACCTGCAGTCTAAAAGGGCGAAGGAGGTAAAGCAGCACTGAATAAGAGCTTTAATAATAATAAAAAAAGATGTACAACTGTAAAATAGAGCTAACACAACAAACAAATGCAATCGAATATTGCATTTAGATAAGTAAACACACCGTAAGTCAGCTTTGGGAAGAGTGGGAGCCCTCTTGGCCAGCCATCATTATACATGGATGTAACAGATGTAGAGAGTGCAGGGCTGGCAGAGTCATAGGGGAAGGGAAGGCTCTCCTCCAGTATAAGTCATTAGCAGACACACAGAGCAGGCTGAGACAAGGTTCTGTGATATATGGGTGCAGCGCTATACTATCCACCCCGGGTTAATTTCTACGGATATAAGAGAGAATATGATCACTGCACTCCAAGAAACTCATTTCCACCCTGCTCCTCCAGACCTAAATTTCCATTTATCACCTACTTGTCCCAGCAAAGGAGGAGACCAAACTCTGAGATCCCTATGATAATTATTTCAGGGCCAGATGTGGGCAGAGGGGGCAACAAGGGGTTAAATGATCGCATTGCTTGTCTTATTATTAGGAAAGAATGTATTCACATCAATGGTTTTGACTTCAGCAGAAATTGAAATAACTAAACAGCTAGGACTTGCAGTGGTAAACAAATATAATGTTAAAATTGTATTATTATTACGAGTAGTATAATAATAATAATAATAATAATAATAATAATAATAATAATAAATAATAATACTGTTTATTTAAAACGTAATATAAACACTACTGCCCTTTAAACGCAAATGTAGAATTTTATTTTTTCCAACAAAACATGTTTCCAGCAAAAAACACAAAAAAAGAAACATGCGATTCAACGTTTTCACGTTTTTGGATTAGATAGATAGATAAATGGATAGATAGATAAAAAGATAGATAGATAAAAAGATAGATAGATAAAAAGATAGATAGATAAAAAGATAGATAGATAGATAAAAAGATAGATAGATAGATAGATAGATAGATAGATAGATAGATAGATAGATAGATAGATAGATAGATAGATAGATAGATAGATAGATAGATAGATAGATAGATATTCCTTGTTTTCCTCCTCTTTGTCGTATTACTTTATTACTATACTTCTCTATCATCAAAATATCCTCCATATCAAAACTATTTGCAAATTTAACAATCACAACGGAATACTTTGAAGACTGAAGCTAAAACATCTAAAGATGAGAAGATTAGAAGAAAAATCATTTAAAAAATGTATTTAGACAGTGTAACAGTGTAACTGCTGCTCAGGATAAGTACATTAGCTAAAACACACAAATCTCAGCACTCCAACTATCTCATAACTCCAATCGTGCTGTCATTGTCTTACTGGATCTGCCTGGCTGGGATGATGGGAGTCGTAGTCTTTGTACCAGACTTAGGCTGGCCATACCTTATACAATTTCCTTGTAAAACTTTCCTTTAGATTTGCCAAAACCATATAATAGGAGGTCAAACCTAAAAACACTTTAAATTTGTATGCAGCCAGAGAGGCTCTTGCACTACAATAGTTGAAAGTAAATCTAAAGGAAATTGAACAAGAAATTTGTATGATGCATGGCCAGCTTAATAGAAGCTTCCCTCAACGTTGGAGTTCAGTGAACAGCCGGACAGCATCAGATTCATCACCAACATGAAAAGTAATTCTCTAGATCGCTCTATAAAGCTTCCTTATTCCTAAATGATGCTCCTATTACTGAGCCTGCAATGTACAAAAAGACAGAATTCAATTACAGCAACATGTTATGCTTAAAGGACAATAGACTTTATTGTCAGCACCTTCACTTAACCTCTTCACCGCCTTTGCACACAATGCCTGTCCTAACCTACAGGACAGTCCATCAGGTTTGGTAAATCCGGTGACCCCTGTCAGTCATTTTATTACATTCCCCTTTCTGGAACAATTGATCAAATCGCAATAAGAAACAACACAAATCACAGCAATAAATGCGATGCCTGGGGATGCAGATCATAACGAGATATTAATACGTACATTAAAAATAATAATAAAATAAACTCAAAATAGTAATAATAATAATATTAATAAAAATATATATAAATATATCATAAACAACGCTATAAAAGAAAAAAATATAAAATATAATTAAAAATATAAAATTATATCTATCTATCTCTTTCTCTATAGATAGATAGATAGATAGATAGATAGATAGATAGATAGATAGATAGATAGATAGATAGATAAAGCAGATAATAATAATAATAGAAATAATAATAATAATAATTTCCAGATGATAAAGTATTTCTGGCAGGATGTCAGGTTGGGATGGAGTTGGAGAGCAGAGTGTGGTGAAGGGTGCAGCAGGTGACAGGGGACCAGGAAAGTTTGCAATGAACTTTTTTTTTTGATGGGGCAGATGCTTCTTGGGGGAGACCCTTCCCCATAGTCCTTGTCATCACCCTTACCCATAGTCCTCTGTGTGATGCTGCCCCGGGTCCTTGGCACCCCCTGGTCAGACTGTGACCCCCCAGCTCTGATTAGGACATATCAATGGGGACCTAGC